>OW386287.2:166911300-168161300 GCA_936432065.2 Rutpela maculata | reverse complement strand
AAGAAAGCAGTACAGTGACAAAACTAACTTTTAAGAAGGTTTAAAAAAATATTCTGTGTGCTTCAAGAATAATTATCGTGGTATTAACAAAGTGATATGAAGTAACAAAATATCATCGGGTTTAAACGCAGAAAACGCACTGTAATACCCCTCGGACGGACGCGAGTTAACACCAAACTAAATGATTGTTGATATCCTTGGGCCTTCCACCGGCTACTGCGAGCGTTTATATGTAGAGTTGATAAATAATTGTAAACAATTACACAGGTCAACAGAAAAAATGTTCTGCTCCAAGGACTAAGCCTATCATGCCTTAAGTGTTTTTGTGTGCTGAAATCGAATTGACTACCGCGTAGATTTCGAGTAAATGTTAAAAATTTTCAAAAAACCGTATTTTGACGTAAAAACCGGGATTTACTTGAAATCTACGCGGTAGAAAATTTTTTAAATTGAAAATTCGATTTCAGCACACAAAAATACTTCGGATTCTGTTCCAAGGACAAAACCTACCATGCCTAAAGTTTTTTTGTGTGCTTAATCCGAGTTTCCAATTTAAAAAAATTTCTACCTGTTGGTTTCGAGTAAATCCCGGTTTTTATCGTCAAAATAAGGTTTTCTGACAATAAAAACCGGCGTTTACTCGAAATCTACACGGTAAAAATCTTTTTAAATTAAAAATTCGGATTCAGCACAAAAAATACTTAAGATATGATAGGTTTAGTCCTTGGAGCTGAATTTTTTTTGTAGACCTTTCAAAGAGCAAATACGGTACAAGAAATTAAGGGATTATTTCCATAGTAGGAAGGTGGAGAATTTTTGAAATTCAGGTACTATTGGAAAGAAAAGAGGTTATGAAAGATCAGTAAAAGAGCAGATTAAGTTGTCCGAAATGTCATTAAATACGATGGAAACAATCCTTCCAAATCTTTCAGGAGGTTGAGGCAACAAACGCATTTTGAGTTCTGTAAATAGTTTCTGAACAACTTAAATAATAATATTCAGAACAAACTAAGGAGGAGAGATTGTATGTTTAACACATCTGCAAATACAAACTCACCTGTTGAAAGATGTTCATCGGCAGTCAATGATATAATCTGTGATGCAGATATGTTTAATATGAATAGAAACAAATTAAAGTCAAAACTATCTGTGATAAGATAACATAAATATTTAGTTTTCTTTTTAGTCATGTCATGTACTTATACTGCGAATATTTTTATTATTGTTATTGTAGTTGATTGTTATTTATTATTATTTACCTACGATCATTACTGTAAATAGTAAAAAACACACTACCTGCTATTCATGTAAGTTGAACTTTACGTATTGTAAACAAAACGCACTGTAAACAAATCGCACGGTAAACAAAACGCACGGGACACCCAATTATAGGTGGCTTATATCGCTGACGCGGGGTTTAAAAAAACAAATGCACCTACGCAATTTTCAAACGCTGTCAAAACTGACATAATATTTGTTGAATGACATTGTTGACAAGTAAACTAAATCCAGATTTTACTAAATAAATAAAGAAATATGATCGTAGGTAAAGTATAGTACATAATTCGAGTTGTAAAGCAATTACGCACTCATGGAAATACGCACTCGCCGCTACGCGGCATCGTGCGTAACTTTTCCATTCGTGCGTAATATGCTTCTTACAATTCTCATTACGTAATATACTATTACAGTATGTTGTACTCAAGCCTGTATTTA
This sequence comes from Rutpela maculata, assembly GCA_936432065.2. Lineage (NCBI taxonomy): Eukaryota > Metazoa > Arthropoda > Insecta > Coleoptera > Cerambycidae > Rutpela > Rutpela maculata. Next base: position 168,159,584 of record OW386287.2, on the reverse strand, counting down.
TTGTTTTTTCTGTGTTTCACTGTATATATGTAATTAGGGAATACCTGTTTATATGCAGTATAAATAAATAAATAAATAAATAAATAAATAAATAAATTATCCTTTACACCGACGCACAGTGGTGCTTTTTTAGAAAACAGGAGTCAAAATCGGTAACCTAGCCAATTTTCGATAAAAATTTACAAGACTTGGTAGAGTTAAGTATTTGGATATGCTAAATTCAGTTTTGCTGCAGAATTTTTTTTTTAAATATGGCGGCTTCAAAATTTGGGTCAGAAGAACCAAAAAAGATGAAAAATTCAATCCCAGCCACAAAAAAAAAGTCCTGATCCTGGAACTCGTCCCGAGCACTCGATGCTGAATTCGAATCCGATCTCAGAAAAGCCCAAACACCCTCAAAATTTTGAGCTAAAGCAAAAAAAACTCTTAGAATAGCTTAAAATCGCCCCTCATATATGGTGATAATAAGTACATGCAAAAAGTACTCCTAATGTACAATGCTAGGGTTTTTGATGTTGCTGATTTCAAATTTCAACATGCCAAAAGCCAATAATTGATTCTTAAGGTGAAAATCGAGTAAAATGGGGGTTGAAATGAAAATGAAATGAAAATTTGACAAAATACGTAATTTCCATTCTAAAAATATATTTCTAGGGGTTTTTGAGGTTGATGATTTCAAATTTCAACATGCCAGAGGCCAAAAATTTATTCTTAAGGTGAAAATTGAAAGGGTGAAAAATGAAAATTTTACAAAATACGTAATTTTCATTCCAAAAGTATATTTATATTGGTTTTTGAGGTTGCTCATCAAATTTGAGCATGCCAAAAATTTATTATTAGGCTGGGAATAGAGTAAATTAGTGGTGAAGGGGTGTAGAAATAAAAAGTTGAAAAAATACGTAATTTAGATTCTGAAATTATATTCTTGGAGGTTTTGAAGTTGTTCAATTCAAGTTCAAATTAGGATAAATCATAGCTGATTTGTGGTAACAATAAATACATGCAAAAAGTAGTTAACAAGTGCAAATTTATTGTATTTAGTTATAGATTTTTAGTATATGGCAAAGGATTTTCTACTCTGGTTAAGCTAGATACAGGAAAACCACCCTAATATAAAAATAAAGTTCATGAGAAGGGTTAAAGTCACTTTAGTTTCTATTCAAAATTTTATAAATCAAAAACTTCCACATTTTTCATATTTCATGTAATTTATTTTTATATAAGAGTAGTTTTTATACTCATATGTACTTTGATGAATGGGGTGAACTTTTAGTCACTCTTGTTCTACATAATTCCAAATCTTCATTTTTTATGCCATTTTTTAGCATTTATATACTCTATGATGGTATGATGATATTCTTGCAAGAACAGGGGTACTTTTTAGCATAATCTAAGAGTAGTTGTTCCGCCATTATTTAGGGAGATGATTGCTAAATATAAAACATAACCCTGTGTTTTGATATTTTTTAACATCCATTCACATCAATCAATAAATCCTGAAATGTGGTTTAGTTTTGCCTCATTTTAGGGTGGCTTCCTTATATTTTTGGGGGTTGCTTAACCACCTCAGAGTAGAAAATCCTTTGCGATATACCAAAAAATCTATATTTAAATGCAATACTTTTGCGTTTGTTAACTACTTTTTGCATGTATTTATTGTTACCACAAATCTGGGATGATTTACCTTATGTTGTTTATTCGCTAAAGGCTCAAAATTTTAAGGGCACATGGGCTTTTTGAGATCGGATTCGAACTTGAACTCAACAAGTTGAAAACCCCTAAAAATATAATTTCAGAATCTAAGTTACGTATTTTTTCAACTTTTACTTCTACAACTCCTTCAACCACTGATTTACTTTATTTTTAACCTAAGAATAAATTCTAGGCTTTGGCATACTGAAATTTGAAATCAGTAATCTCAAAAACCCCTAGAAATATACTTTTGGAATGAAAATTACGTATTTTGTAAAATTTTCATTTTTCACCGCTTTCAACCCCCGTTTTACTCAATTTTCACCCTAAGAATAAATTTTTGGCTTCTGGCATGTTGAAATTTGAAATCATCAACCTCAAAAACTCCTAGAAATATAAGTTTAGAATGAAAATTAAATGTTTTGTAAAATTTTCATTTTTTCACTCCTTTCAACCCCTATTTTACTCGATTTTCACCTTCAGAATCAATTTTTGGCTTTTGGCATGTTGAAATTCGAAATCAGCAACCTCAGAAACCCTAGGATTGTACTTTAGGAGTACTGTTTGCATGTACTTACTACCAACATATATGAGGGGCGATTTTACCCTATTCTAAGAGTGTTCTTTCGCTCTAGCTCAAAATTTTGAGGGTGTTTGTGCTTTTCTGAGGTCGGATTCGAATTCAGCGTCGAGTACCCGGGTCGAGTTCGAGGATCAGGACTTTTTTGTGGCTGAGATCGAATTTTTCATCTTTTTTGCTTCTTCTGACCCAAATTTTGAAGCCGCCATATTGAAAAAAAAAATTCTGCAGCAAAACTGAATTTAGCATATCCCAGTACTTAACTCTACCAAGGTTTGTAAATTTTTATTGAAAATTGGCTAGGTTACCAATTTTTGACGCCTGTTTTCTAAAAAAGCACCACTGTGCGATGAGGCATGGTATCATCTCAGCGATTATCTAAAGAATTAGAAAATTAAAATTTGGTTGTCATGGGTTAAAATTTCGCACTTCACTTTCTTTAATCATCAGTCCCTCGTAAAGTTTAAAATTTATTCAATGAAAAAGTCGAGAAGAAAAAATTTATGTTTAACAACGTATTTGATGAAATAAAGTGGATTTAATTGGATATAATAACACCATACTCTTAACTAATTTCACTTTCGATAGCTGGGTGGTGTAATATTGTTTTACTTCTCTAAGTTTACTATCGAAACTCTAAAAGCGAAAATAACTCCATCATTTTCGCCTAGAGCTTTGAGCTTAGTTGCCGCCCGCTTTGTGCCTGTAAACACGGCACAAGGCCATAAGCTTTGAATTACAAATTGGGGGAATATGCCGTGAAGATATGATGAAAATAAATAGCGAGTATTATAGCAAACTATATTACATCGATTGTTTATTTTTTTAATATAAATATGCTATTAAGCTCTTTAAAAAAACGTGTTTGCAGTAATGAACCTTTCAGAAAACTCCGAATAAAAAATGTCGAAAAAAATCGATATAATTAGCGTATATGTGTAATGAGTTCACCAGTGAAATGTGATCTAAAATATTTTAAATAAACATTTAAATGTCATGATACGCCGATATTTTAAGTTTGAGATAAAAATGTCTGTCTGTCTGTCGGTTAGTCCCTCTGTAACTTTTTTTTGTGCGCACGACTATTCTGGAATGGTTTGTGATATCGATTTGAAATTTGGTACAGTTATGTAATATAACACTGGTCCTAGATTATATTTTGATCTTATTCCGTTGAAGTGTTGGGAGGTAAATGGGAGTAAATAGGTAAAACTAGCAAGAGTCCATAAAATTGAGATTTCATATACAGTGTGTCCCAGGATATATGTAACAAGAGGTGTAATGGCCCAAAAATTTTGGAATTTTGGAATGGTATTTGGGAATTGAGTCCTGCTTGTTGTAAAACTAAAGTATACCAAAAATGACTTTATTTGGTGTTCTACAGGGTGTTTTATAAGCAAAGTTGTAAAAATCACCACTAATAAAGTACCTTTATTTTTTAAAATATGAGAAAATTGCACTAAGAAAAGTTATTTAGAATGAAATTTTATACCTTCGTACTAAATTTCAGGAATATAAAATTATTTTTTTGAAACTTCCCATTTTTTCAATAAATTAGTATTTTATTTTGAACCATTCAATTTAAACTGCATAGAAATTATTTTTTGTGAATTAATATTTAAAGTTATGTAGAAGCTAAAAGTAGGCTATGAGAAAAGCAGTGGATACACATTTATCATTTATTATTGACATATCTGTCAAACGTAGTCAATATTATCCTTAATTTCTGTTTCAAATTAACGAACCAAGCATAAAAAATTAAGTGAAAATGGTACTCATAGTGCATGAAAAAATTTATATTGTGCAATGCTACGGAATTGGCGGTGAAAACTCGCTAAGAGAAGTGGTAAGCCAATTCAATTAGAAATTTCTAAACACTGCTTTGTCACGTACTCAGGCTATGAGAATAATTAAAAAGTTTCTGGCTACTGGTAGTGTTCTTAACATGAAAAGAAAAATAAAAGCATATGATGAAGACAATGTTGGGGCTATTATAGCTCACGCCTTTGTTATAAAAAATCCTAGGATGCTACTAAGAGAGAGATCAGCTTTTATTAATATTAGCATGTCTGAACTCCAAAGAATTTACAAGGCAAAGAAAATTAGGGCATATAAAGCAAATTATAAACATACGCTTGAAGAGGGAGATGACGGCCGTAGGTTGGATTTTTGTTTGACCATTGGAGAAAAAATCATAGAAGAGAGATTTTTTCATCATTTCATAATTTTCTCAGATGAATCCACATTCACAACCAATGGTGTTGTTTCATCTCAGAATTGTCAGTTTTGGGCTTCTGAAAATCCAAATTTTAAGCATTAATTGTAGAAGACAATATTATAAGAAAGTGAATGTGTGGTGTGCCGTTTCTTATCACGTTGGAGTTATTGGACATTATTTCATTGAAGGAAGGTTAAATCAGCACACTTATTTACAGCTTCATGAAAGATTTTCTGAAGAACATTTAAATATTTTAAGAGATATGCTTTTAGTTCATTTTCAACATGATGGTTGCCCTGGCCACTCCACAGAAATGGTTAATCGGTGGTTGAATTTAAATTTTGGAGAAAATTGGATTGCCAGGAATGGACCGATCAAGTGGTCGGCGAGATCCCCAGACCTATTGGTCGCCTCAGGCAGTTGATTTACGCTGAACCACTTCCTAATGATGTAGCAGTATTGAAGCAGAGAATTATAAATGCCGTAAACTCCATACCGTTATATCATATTCGAAACAGTTTTAAGGACTTCAGGCGAAGGATCTAAATGTGTGTGGATGTGGGTGGTAGCTACGTCGAATAATAAAAAAATTGTAAACATTGTTTTGTATGGGTCAATAATTAATTTGTTATGTTTTTGGCATTTATTACTTGTTATAATTTTTTTAAACCTCATTAATCTTCTGTTAGTAATTGTTTCTTGTTTTACAATTAGTTCGATTAACATTATACCTTCTTACATCTCGTATATTCAAGTTTTTATTTACCAATAGTCTACTTTTTGACATGATTAACATTTGCTCCTACACAACTTTAAATATGAATTCAACTCTTAATTTGCAAAAAATGGGAAGTTTCAAAAAAATAATTTTATATTCCTGAAATTTGGTATAGAGGTATAAAATTGCATTCTAAATAACTTTTCTTATTGGAATTTTTTCATATTTTGAAAAATAAATAATTATTAGTGGTGATTTTTACAACTTTGCTTATAAAACACCCTGTAGAACACCAAATCAAGTCATTTTTGGTGTACTTTAGTTTTACAACAACCAGGACTCAATCCCCAAATACCATTCCAAAATTCCAAAATTTTTGGTCCATCTTGTTACATCTACCCTGGGACACACTGTATGTACGACAAGCCAAGGTCTAAAAATGTTATTGGAACTAGCCACCCCTCTTTTAATATTGGGGATGGGGTGGTAGTGGGATACTTGGATAGGAAATCTGGAAGTGGAAGTAGTGATTTTTTTTTTTCACTGTATCTTTAATGTACAGTTTTCAAGTCCTTCATATAAATGGTATCTTGTCTACTTGTGCATGTTTTAAAATGTAACTTTTGGTTAGGTTCCTTTAAAAATACTCCCACTGTGCAAGGGTGTAGTAGTACGCTATTTTTTCAGCAACCGATATATATTGAAAATAAAATAATAATTACTAACGTTTCAAAAATTGTTAAAAATTTTTATGTATATATTGATTCGTTACCGAGTGAAATTTGTACCTATTTACGGGAGTGATCCCTGGGTCCAAAAATGATTACTTTCGATACTATGCCAATGAAATCGTTATTTTCGTAGCTAGTATTGTAAAACTTTCATAAAACTTCTACTTTCTGATCGATGTAAGAAAAGAGCTTCTTCTCTGTCGCAATCAATCTGGGGCCATTATATGAATATTTTTGTACCTACAAATACCGGCTTGCAATGGTACAATTAAACTCTACCAATACCTATTTTCCGTAGAATTAATGTTTTTTGTAAAAAGCATACGGTAGCCCTCAACAAATTCATATATTTCTTCTTATTATTAATTTCTCTTCTTTATTTATTTTTGGCGACAACAAATAGGAGGCTTTCAATTAGATTGTGTGTCCGTATGTCCATGTATTTTTTTCTGTATGTATGTATTTATGTGTGGCCATTATTAACTCTAAAACTATTGGTTAGATTTAAACGCGGTTTTTAGTAATGTGAGAAGTATCAAATGAGAAAGATAGGACATGGCACCACCACGAAGTAGAAGGTAGGCAGAAAATTTAAAATGGCTTGAAGTATTACCGGCTCCTCCGCCTTTTTCTAGGAAACAGGATGTGTACAAAAAATAAACCAACCTCAAAAAAAGCGATTGTGGTGAAACTTTCGCTAAATTATTCCTATGCTCAGGAGAAGGTTTTATGCATAGTAGAATAATAATTTAGAATATGTATTTGTGTTAAAATGTTTCTAAACGGTACAGGAATGAACAATTTAGTCCCAGAAATCTAAAAAAATGCTTGACTTCTGTCATATTTACAGTTTATTAACGAGGGCAGTAATACATTTCCTACAATATAATAAAATAATAGTTATTACTAAAGTGAAACTAAATAAAACAACGTAAAGTACAGTCCTTCAATAAAAACGTATAAAGTGTTAATTTACTAATACCACAAGTTAGAGTATTCAATAATAAGGGTAAAAATCGGACTCTAGATAAATACAAAATTAAGAAATGTATTTGGATATTTAGTATCACATTTTGAGTTTTTTCACTGTATAAAATGATGCATTGAATACACTTCTCCAAGAAATTAACGCACCACCCAAAAATAACCAACAGTTTGAAGTTAATTTTTGTCTAGACCTCTTGTCCGATTTGGATTGTTTTTTTGTATGATAGCCTCTTTATTCAAGAATGTGAATGGTCTATTGTTTTTTCAAATAAATTTTGTTTTATTCATTACAGGGTGTAATAATTGCGACGTGTTTTTTCCATTAAATTTTGTAACACCCTGTGGAGTTACACCAGCAAGTTAGAATTTAAATTATCTTTTCTTAACATTCTCTTTTTTGATTCAGTTTATTATCTTCATTAATATCAGAAATACACAATTTTAAAGCATAACATGTTTTTATTCATTTCATTTTGGAAAAACAGAAGTAAGTAGCATGCTATGGAAAAAAGAAGAGACGTGGATTAAAGGTCAAAAAGCATTTGAAAGGAGTGTGTTCATTGTAGGGATTGCATTACCGGTTAACCGGTTAACCGGTTAACCGGTAAACAGAACAAAAAACACATGACGATAATTACCGGTTATTTTAATTTTTTACCGGTTATTTCGGTAAATTCTGACCTTACGATGTGTCACATATTCAACGTTTCTATTTATGTCAGTGACTAGTATTCACTAAATATAGAGTGACTGTCCCAACACTGAGCACATTTAACAATAAATAAGTAATATTATAGGAAGGGCATTTTCAGTTGGTGGTATTCTATGTACAAATATCAGACGACTAACAGATACAGCTTTGAAAAACTAGCCCTTTTAATAGGCTATTTTTAAAAAATATTGTATTTTTAGATTAGGTATTCAGTAAATGCCCTATTTGAGTTTATGTTTGTAATTTTTGTTATTTACAGAATAATTATTTATTTAAATTTATTTCATTTATATTTTTTCCTTTTGATAAAAAAACCTTTTGTTTGTTCATTATAATAATAATAATAATAACACATTTATTTTACTCAAAGTAAAAATGGTACAAACTGAACTGTAGAGCTCTTCTTCAATTTGTCCAAATACAAATAACCTAAATCTAAGATTATAACAAAATATTAATACATATAAATCTAAAATTTCAAGAAAAAAATAATTATTATTTTATTTGTTAATATTCAGTAATGAATTGTAATAATCTAACAAATGTTATATTTTATAATAATAATAACAATAATAACAACAGCAGCACTCAGACATGCGAGCAGACAAGGGGAACGGGCAGACCCCACGAAGCGAAGCAAAAAGGTTAAAAGTAAACAAAATTATATCGGAAAAAGAAAAAGAAATATACGCACATCCACAACGCAGCATCAAGTCTCCTGCTTCTGATCAGCCAAAATGTAATTTTTGACAACTTTAATAAAAAAAAATTTGATTTATATTGTTTATATTCATTTGGAAGTTCATTCCAAAGATGAGATGCAAAATACGTAAATGATCTTTGAAAAATCGCAGTTTCATGCTGAGGCACCAAAAAATTTTGTATGTATCTTGTATTATGCAAGTGATCTCGTGAAATTAACTTATTTCTTAAGTACTGAGGTTCGTCATTATGAATTATTCGCCAAATAAGTGTGAGCATGTGTAAACGTCTGCGGTTTTCCATGTTTAATATGCTATGTTTATTTAGATGTGGTTATATATGTTGTCTAGATGGGATACTGTAAATATAACGCATTCATGAATTTTGAAGTTTTTGAATTTTCTTTTTTGCTGTCGCCGATAATAACTTTCCATATACAACATCACCATAATCAACTAAAGATAATACGAGTGAATCACAAAATTTTGATTTACACTCTCTAGATATGTCTTTCGCAAAACTGTATAATTTTTTCAATCGACTGTAAGCGAATTTCAATTTGGAAAAATATATTTCACAAAGCCTAATTATATTAATTATACGTATATAAAAATGTTTTTTGTTAAATTTAGATAATTTTGTACATGGAAAAAGACAATTGCCATTTTCGCCACCCTAATCATTCATTCTAAAAATTACCGGTAAATACCGGTTAACCGGTTATTTACATTTTTATTTACCGATTTACCGGTTATTAAAATTTACGGTAAATTGCAATCCCTAGTTCATTGTGGTAATAGCCGTATTTTTTCCAATATTTTTGTCAATATGAAACGTGCAGCACGAAATCTTAGTGGTGAAGAATGTACTCAAGCATTAATATTGGTTGAACTAGGTTGGAATTATCGAAAAATTGAACAGCGATTTAATGTTACGCATACAACTGTTTCAAGAGTGATACAAAGATATAGAGAGACTGGAAGTCATGTTCGTAGACCAGGACAAGGAAGAAATCGAGTAACAACCCCAATTAATGACCGATATTTAACACTCTCAACGGTGCGATAACGTTTTATAACAGCGCGAAGTTTGCAGATACAGGTTCGAGATGTAAGTGGTTTACAAATTAGTGAGGAAACCATTAGACGACGACTTACAGCATGTAATTTGGGACCAAGAGTTGCTGCTCGAGGTCCAGCTTTAGATGGAAATCATCGGAGGGCTAGGCTAAATTTTGCCACAGAGCATGTTAACAGGGCCGTGGCTCAATGAGAATGTGTGTTATTTGTGGATGAGTCCCGATTCCATCTTTATAATAATGATAAACGTCCCCGTGTATATAGATGTCCTAATGAACTGTATGCTTAGTGCAATTTCTCCAATACAACATTATTTGGGGGCGGATTTGTGATGTGTGGGCAGGAATTTCTTTGACCGGTCGCACGGAACTTGTCGTCATTAATGGAAGCCTTCCAGCTGTACGGTACATACAAGACATTTTAGATAACCACGTGGTTCCATATGCGCCATATATAGGGCAAGGCTTTATGTTAATGCAGGATAATGCCAGACCTCATGTTGCTCGAGTTGTGCAAAATTATATGGCAGAAGTCGGAATTGACACCATGGCATGGCCAGCTAATAACCTGAACTTAAAACTAATGGAAAACCTCTGGGATAAACTTGGTAGAACATTTACAAGAGGTAAGTAATCAATTAGACACCTTAGAAGACGTTGGGCGGAAATCGGTTCAAATTTGGGAAGAATTTGACCAAAATGAAATAAGGTCGCTTATTTTAAGTATGAATCGGCGTTGCTAAGAAGTTAATTGTGGTAGAGGCGGAAATACGCGCTATTGGCATTCCTTCTTTGCATCTTGTTAATTTCCTTTAAATTTTTTGTACCTTTAAGTAAAAACATGTTATGCTTTAAAATTGTGTATTTCTGGTATTATTGAAGATAATAAACTGAATCAACAAAGAGAATGTTAAGAAAAGATAAGGCTAGAGTACGATTTAAATCCTAACTTGCTGGTGTAACTGTTGAACTCCACAGGGTGTTACAAAATTTAATGGAAACAACACGTCGCAATTGTTACACCCTGTAATCAATAAAACAAAATTTCTTTGGAAAAACAATAGAACATTCACATTCTTGAATAAAGAGGCTATCATACAAAAAAAAAATCATCCAAATCTGACCAGAGGTCTAGACAAAAATTAACTTCAGACTTTTGGTTATTTTTGGTAGTGCGTTAAATTCTTTGAGAAGTGTAGTTTAAGTAAGCTTATTCAGAAGAAGAAGACTGTAAATTTTAGATCGGTACTACTGGGAATATTTTTGAGTTGTCGCTTTATGTGAGATTATGATTTTTTTATGGCTTTTGTGTTAAATATACGTTCAAAAAGGTTTATGGATTTTTTAAAATATAAAATATATACAGTTCTCTTAGAGTGAAAACGTTGAAATTCGTTGGGTAACACATTGGTTTTCTCAGAATTGTTTTAATAATTATTTTCTGACATACAAATGCTTTATCTAGGTTAGTGTTATAAGATCCAACCCAACCCATAGGTTAACAACGGCTGTACGAAAGCATTGGTCCCTTGAGGTAAACCAGAAAAAGGTAAAAAGCCCAAAATTACAACCGGACCACAAGACATCCACAAGACATCATCATCCAATCACTAAACCGAGAAAACACCCTTATTTCCGATATTCCGGTGCTAGACATTTTTTTATCGGAAAATTTTATTAACGAAAATTGTTCAGAATTGTCCAAAAACTTTAAATTCGAATTTAATCAAAATTTAAAAATATTGAAAATTTGTTTAAAATAGTGTCCAAATCCGAAAATATCATTTGAATGGGTTTGTTTGTTTAAAAAATTCATGACAATTTTGTTTGAAATTAAACCCAAGCTGTCAGGTAGTTTTCAAGTAATTAGTAATCTTTTTTATATTTTTTAATCAATTTTTTTCAAATTTTTCATTTTTTTAATTTTAATGAAATATTGAGTTTAAGGTTCTTGGACAATTCTGAACAATTTTCGTTAATAAAATTTTCCGATAAAAAAATGCCTAGCGCCGGAAAATCGAAATAAAGGTGGTATTTCCGGTTTAGGGGTAGTATTGAAGGGTAGGTCGGAAAATATTGTCACCATGGTGTTCCCCGCCCTCAAAGACGGGGGGGCAGATGTCTTGCGGTCCGGTCACAGAACTTTTGGGGTAAAAGCTTTACCTCAAGGGACTAATAGTTGATAACAATTCCTAATCAGCTTAGTACTAAGAATACCGTAGCCCAGACGACAGAGAACATTTTTATGGTGAAACCCACAAAATGTTGCAAACTGAATAATTTTTTTTAATGAGTTCGTGAAAATGTATAGAATAATATCCCGAAAAGTTTACATTCCGCTCGGATGCAGAACACAAAAAAGAAAAGTGAAAAAAAAATTTTTTTACCAATTTTTTCAAAATTTTTAAATTAAGTCAAGGCAGGAAAAAATAAATAATACAGGTGGATAGACCACGTGTTTCTGAACAAAAAATATCCTAATAAAATTTTTCGCTAAAGCCACGGTATTCCTGGAAAAAAATAATGAGGTAACCTTGTCTCTCTGCGCGGCTAGAGCACGGTTAAATGCATACTATGGAACTTCTAAAAATTCTTAGCTGTTCTATCGAGTAAAATAAAGCTTTTTTTCTTTCTAATTACACGTTTTAAACATTTTTCTTAGTGGATAGGAAGATAAATAGTGAGTATGGAGGGAAAATATATAATTATCAATGCATACACAGTCACCACACATATCCGCTGAATCGCTCGCATGAATTTTTACGTGCCTTTACTGTATTGTATTTATTACAGGTACACCTATCCTCATTTCAGCTATATCCAATGGATTCCTTATACATTTGTTAATGTATTGGGAAAGATCCAGAATTTGTATTCAAAACAATCAAAGATATTTTCATAATTATAAGGATAAGATTGTGAAAATCGCAGTTTCTTATCATGATCTGATTGATCATATTTTCGAAAAAATGCATACAAGTAAACGATTTTATATTTGAACCTTCGAAAAATATACATTTTTTCCGAAATAGTGATATTTTATTTTTTCCAATGGGTCAATTTCTCGACAAGTTACAGCCTCCAATAGATATATTTATCAAAAAAAATCATCGAGCAAGGAGATTAAAATGATTTGAAATGTACTTTTTTTTTAATCCTCGTTACTACAACGTAATAAACCATAATAATCATGAAGTGTACATACTTTTCAACAGTTCTCAATGAAGAAAGAACTTTTTGGAGGGCTTTTATTTTTTTCTATATTGTTTATTGCGACGATTGAGTTCAGGAGTGATAATATATATAAGTATATTTTTCCCATTCATCCTTTGCTTGTATTGTTTAAAAAAAAGCATCAGACAGCTGCAATTTCCATCTTTTAAATGAATCAACACTCATATAGATTGAACAAATTCTTATTTAGTGACATGTAATTTAGTGCGTCGGTGTCACAGTCATGCGTATTCAAGCGCGTGCACGCATGGATCTCGCTCCGAGTTATAACGTTACACTTGACTATTTTTTTCCGGGAAAACCGTGACTTTAACAATAAATTTTGTTAGAACATTTTTTGTTCATAAATATGTGATCTATTCATATGTATTTTCTATTTTTTTCTAGCTTGATTTAATTTAAAAATTTTGAAAAAATGCTTGAAAAAAAATTTTTTTTCACTTTTTTTTATGTTCTGCACCCGAGCGAAATGTAAACTTTTCAGGATATTATTCTACACACTTTCACCAACTCATTAAGAAAAAGTTTACACAGTTTGAAATTTTTTGTTGGTAAATACCTACGTCGACTGGGCTACCGCTTAAACTTTTAAATATAAACATGCGTTTTTAATCTTTTAGTTAAACAGTTAATATGTTCATGCCATTTAAGAGATTGATCAATGATTCATATCTGCTGCATATATATCCTGGTGTAAAGTTAATTGATTTAAGTCAATTTTATCACGAAGTGAAAAAACACGAATTTTAATTTCGATGTATCTAGTTTCAACAAACTACTATTCAACCATATTGCTATAAGTTGTCATATGTGCTCAGATTTTGATCAAATGTCCTCCCAAGAATCATCGCTAATGTGAATAATTGTATCATTGGCATAAGCAAAGATACTGACAATGTAGTATTTGTAGTATTTCTACAGTAGCAGAAATTCTGTAGTAATCTGTAGTATTTGTAAACAGATTGTTTACATAAATTATAAACGTACCAAGTCAAGAACTTTGCGTTGTGGTACGCTACACCTTACTGTGGATTCTCTGTTCCTTTAATTATTTGTTACAACATATTGTTGTCTATTACTAAAATATCTATTTATTAAGTTATATTAATAGTCGCATATTTCCTTTTTCTCCAGAAGCTTTACATACCTTATCCTGTCAAATGTCTACTAGATTTAGAAAGATGGCAGCTGTCGGTATACTTTCATTTACATCACTATGTATTTTTGTTGTCAAGGCCGTAATTGCATCCTGAGTTAATTTATTGGGTCTGCCTTGATTACTTGAAAAATGTTCAAAACGTTTCGTCCCTAAAAACACAAACTGGCGTAACCAGCATTTTAGGAATTTTACAGGAAGCTAAAAAACGATATTGCTTAACATTTGACTTTGTTTACTGAAATTGTTATTAGTATGTCTGTTCTAGTTTTTTGCCACCATATTATCAACATTGAGCAGTAGAATACCCTATGTGGGAAAAAAATTACCTTTGCTATTTTCCAAAATAAGAAATTAAAAACCGCTGCCCAAGGAATCACTACTTCCACATCCAGATTCTCTATCCAAGTCATTTACAACGAAAAAACTTTGTATGTGGAAATAATTGTTTATGGAACTTTAATAATATAATATTTGAAATCCTCTACCCCAAAAACCCATAAAACGATACCCCATATCGGTAGTGGGGTGATAGGGGGGTGGTAGTGGGGGTGGATGAAGTAAAAAAATATTTTGAGGTTTCTGGTTCTTGTACATACACTAAATCACAATTTTTTTTCATCCTCTTTAATAAGGGGGTGGTAATGGGGGTGGCTAATGCCAAAAATTTTTTTGAGACCCTAGCTTCTCTTGTATATACTAAATACCAATTTTATCGACACTTACCTGCTTGATTTACCCATTTACCCCAAATTTACCCCCCAACCCTTCATCGGAACAACATGAAAATATAATCTAGTTCCAGATCTCGTTAAAGTACATACGTGTACCAAATTTCAAGTCAATATTTTAAACGGTTCCAGAGTAAACGTGCGCACAAAAAAAAGTTAGACAGACCGACAGACAGACAGAAATTTTTTTTCGCTCAAACTTAAAATCTCGAAGTTTCGTGACATTTTAAGCCTATTTGAACAATAAACATTTTAAAAAATTTTTTGTCGTTACTATACTTGCACTGGATGTGGAAGTAAAATTTAAAAAAATAATAAAAATTCAACTTGCACTATGCGATTACTATGAGGAACTCGGTTACATCACTTTGCCAGATGAACGGCCTACTTCATATACCTATGTTGATAACCGACGTAACTCAATTTTTGTAATTTTGTTGTTACGCCAGTTAGTGTTATTAGAGACGGTTTATATTGTCTTGCTTTCTCAAAAATGTTTACTATATTTGATTTTAAGAGAGGTTGGACGACAATGTGCCATCTGATATGGCCGTCATGTTTATGCAATGGTTTAATAATAATAGCACACTTTAATATTTAAGGAAATATTGCCATCTTCATTGACATAATTATTAACCATAATATATGTATGGTGAATTATCGTATGCCACCTATCCTGGACAAACATTATTAACTGGACTTTTAATTGGCGATTTCTTGTTCAAGTACTAAAAACAGTGAATGAGCAACTCATTTAATTTTGCCGTTATTAGTTTTTGGTGGGCAGTTCTACAAAGCATGGTCGATTTCACATTGACAATGTTAAAAAATAAAATGTCAGGAATCTATTGATGGCATATATTTTTGAAATGGTTAAAGTGTGTACTTTTCAGGTATGCCTTGTGGCACCAGCTTTTTTCCCGTGACTAAAATGTTACAGCTGTTTTTCCTTGGTGAAACGTATAACAAAACACACGACCGTCACAGTTATATTTGTGCTGTGTATTAATATAAATATGCTAAATGGATTATGAAAAAGTTGATTCTTTGAAGTGAAAAATATGTCCTATAAGATATTAGAGAAAATTTTGGTCGTAATAATACCCATGAATAAAATAAAAAGTGATATAACTAGAAGTATCTGTTTCTTTCTTATTTGAGCCTAATACTTTCGGAATTCAGTTAACTGTATTGACTCAAATTACCTTTTTTTGTCTAAATTTTGTTACCGATAACCAGTTTTGTTCATAAGTTAAAGGACAATGGTCCTAACGAGATAAATAATGTTTATGACACCATTGTGAATGAGGTACTGTGAGTTACGCGTAACGGTCGTGAGTGGCATGAGATGGTTGTGAGATTCGTAAAACGGTCGTGTAATTGCTGGCTGAGGTTGTGCCAAATTTTTGAAAATAAAAATAACATTTGAGGGTCAGATTAGTATGTCTGTTCTTGGCTAGTAGGAACCAAATATGAAAAAATATACAAGTTGTCCCCTTTAAAAAATTTGATTTTCACGTCATTTGCCTCGAAACCGGAAGTAAGAAGTTGGTTTTTTACATCATATACTTGGAAATTTCATCCCATATCACTACACCAAATTTGAAAAAAATCCATTTAACCATTCAAAAGTTACAAGAGTGAAGGAGATTAATGCCAATGAAATTTCTCATGACGGTCACTAGAGTCTCAAGACCATCACACTCAAATTTGTGCCATGTGACGGTCATGAGTGTGACGGTCGTGAGGGCCGCTAGACAAAAATGACTAAGAATTATATTCACCCTAAGCTATTATTAAAGTAAGGTTAGGAGAAGACAGTGTACTGGATACCTCAAAATAAAAACGTATTTGGATATTAATAAGTTGATAAATGCTAAAATACACAACGTGACGGTCATGAAAGAGAGCACAGAGCCATATATTAGACCATATAAATTACTGGGAATTCATAATGTTTTGGGAAACAGCACTTGGTTATTGTGTCTCACATGATTTCACAACGAAAACTAAATTTCGATGTGTTTCTGAGTCACTGGTAGTCCTCATCTAAGCGAATATTGGACACGGGTTGTAGCTTGGACCAATTTTTGATCAGAAAGTCACTAATAACATGAATCGACCATATTTTGTAGAACTGCCCTGGTATACTATTTGTAATATTTGAGCCAACATTGTTGAAACGTTCGGTAATTTCTTTATTTTTTGTTATAGTGCGATTGTCTTTTATAATTTTTTATTATTTTTTAAATTTCTTGTTAGGAGTTCTTAACCTTTTTCCACTAACAAGATTTTTTTTTAATGAACCATTGTCAAGAGAGAAGGTCACTAAAATTATGTAATAAAATTTCACTCAGTCACCTGGTCAATCGACTTAGGTAATAAGGATGGAATTTTGCAGAGTAAGTGGGAAATATGTGTTTATGTTTGATATATCATAAAAATAAAAAAAATCAAACATAGCATATTCTTCAAAACTATTTTATGTACTTGCTACTGTTCTAACTGATACAATTATATTTTTTTTATTGTAAATTTCTTAGTACTTAATAATATCTATAGAAGGTAAAATATCAGAATTGGTTTTATAAATTCTGCCTCAGTCATTTTGAAAGAAAATAAATACCAAACCAGAGAACTTACACCACAGAGAAGCGACAGCAAGGCTTCCCGCGGTAACCGTTTTCGTATGAGCATGTGCGAGATAGGTTGTGTAGTTGTTATTATATTATATTATTATACTCTTCGCAAAAACGAAGAGTATATTGTATTTGATCGGCACATTTCTAAAACCGGAAATATCGGTCGTAGAGAAAAAATTTTCATATCATTGTGTTAGTGAACGAATTCTGAACAACTTTCAAAATGTCCGTCTGCCTGTCCGTCTGTCCGTCCGTCTGTCTGTCCGTCCGTCACGTTTCTTGTAAGCACGATAACTTAAAAAGGAAAAGTACGATTGTATTGAAATTTGGAAAGTAAGTTAACGTTAGCTAGAGGAAGAACTCTATTGTTTTTGAAAAAATCAATCAATAAATAAAAAAGTTATTAATCATTTAAATAAAGAAAAATTTTTTTCAAAATTTCTGTCATTTGTACTTAAATAGAAATCTTTCGAAATGTTATTCTCTATAATTTTTTTTTGTTTTTACATTT
Source organism: Rutpela maculata (assembly GCA_936432065.2). NCBI lineage: Eukaryota > Metazoa > Arthropoda > Insecta > Coleoptera > Cerambycidae > Rutpela > Rutpela maculata. The sequence continues at coordinate 168,141,892 of OW386287.2, read as the reverse complement.
TACCAATATATATATATATATATATATATATATATATATATATATATATATATATCATGATAATATATCTAATCCGTTGAAATATAATTCTTGCATGATATTCATTCAAGTTTTCTGGTAAGATGAGATAGCCTAATGGCTAAAGCATTTGCCTTGCAAACCAAAGGTCTCGTGTTCGATCTCTCACATGGTGATTTTTTCTTTCATATATTTTGTTTTCCACAACAAAGTTGGTATCACAAAATTTAGAATGTCCAAAAACTAACATTATTTACAAGAAAAATGCGAAGAGTATCCTATAGAATGTATAACAATTATATAAAAAGCTCAGTAAATCGGCGAAGAGTATAATGCTTCCACTAGTTATTATTATTAATTATATTTAATATGTGGTATAATAACATATTATACTGAATTGCTTTCAGTGTACACCAAACTTTAAAGTTCTCTCAGTGTACGAGGTTGTATTTCACTCATGGTCAATACTATTAGAACAGGGTCGTAGAATATCAAAGGAACCGCCGATATTGTCGCTTCTCTGTGGTGTAAGTTCTCTGACCAAACGATAAAAACTTCTAATTAAATGTCAAATTCAATTTTGACATTTGAGGTTATTTTCTTTATTGCCAACAATGTCAACTTGTTCCTTTTCTTCTGTTCTGCATATAGCTTCACATCTAACTGCCGTTATGATGTCGCTTTAATAATTTTTTTAAATATGTTGCGCTTAGAATTTTTTTTTCAAATTAAACATATATCTAAATTAACGCCTCCACTACCATATTTCACCATTTTTGAAAATTCGTCAACACCCAATTATTAAAGCCGGAAGTACATACTGTGCTCCTTTAAGCACCTCACAGAAATTTCATAAAATTGAATTTAATTGATAATTTTCTTTATTGCCAACAATGTCAACTTGTTCCTCTTCTTCTGTTCTGCATATAGCTTCACATATAACTGCCGTTATGATGTCACTTCCGTTTTCGTGGTACATTCAAATAGTCGAACTTTAATAATTTTTTTAATATGTTGCGCTTAGAATTTTTCTTTCAACTTAAACATATATCTAAATTAACGCCTCCACTACCATATTTCACCATTTTTGAAAATTCATCAACACCCAATTATTAAAGCCGGAAGTACATACTGGCTCCTTTAAGCACCTCACAGAAATTTCCTAAAATTATATTTAATTTATAATTAATCATTTCCCACTTAGGAAACATTCGTTATAAGAATATCTTGTTCAAGCAGTTTGAATATTACATTAGGGAATTTTAACGAGGTGTCACATACATGTGAGGCTCTGGTTTCAAGTCTTAAATCGTCCAATAAGTAAAATCGATATTCCTTCCCTTCGATTTAAGGAAACGGTATATAATTTCCTTTATTCCTTTTACCTAAAATTTGAGGAAAATACAATATCCGACTTTGATGTTTACTCTGTATTGGAGCATAAAGCCGAAGTACCAGAATTATAATGGAAATGTTTTCCCTTAGCGTTTACTTTGATGCTCATTCCTTTACGGGCAAAGTTGAAGGTTGTTAATTTATTTTTTCTAAATCAAAGGGCGAAAAAATTGAATACTAAAAATGTAAAAGACTGTATACTTTGCTTTCAAAAAGTAATTATGATTTTTTCAACTACGACATTTTAATTGCTCTTTAAAGTAAACTCGGCAAGAGAGAAAATGGGTTATATACCGTGATGAATAAGATGCCATTATTATAATAGTGGAGTCGATTTAGTCATGAAAATAGCGAGGTTGGGAAATTTTCTAAGATGGATGCAGACTCAGCAGAAATTGTTTGTCATGGCGAGTATAACAAATCCCTAAAATCTTGATTTCCAAAAATGGGTGGAACCGTGTCTTCTTGGACATTTTAATGGTCAAATTTGCGGTTTTAATTTCTTTTTGACCACTTAAACAATTAGTTCGGGAACGAAAATGGTATCCTTTTATTCTCAATACTAAAGGAACTTCCAGTTTAAATTTGATGAAGATCAGACCATCCCCCCTCCTTATATTTTGACAAACAATTTCCGCAGGGTCTGCACCCACCTTAAAAAGTTTCCTAAACCGACTCCACTATAAAGCCGATTTCATCAATCATTTGTTTACTTATAGCCTAATCATTTGGCTACATCAACTTTCAAAATACTGATGAGCATTGTTAAACCAGTTTAGTGTATCCAAAGATACTTCGATACGTTGTTTAAGATGACATTTTGACCAAGCACCCAACATAGCATTATAAATTTTGTGTATTTTAGTAACAGAAAATGAAAACAAATAACTCATTATAAATCAAATGCAGGATTCGCAGGTAAAATTACAATTCAAACAAATATTAGTCGTAAGGCTTTATTGGTACAGTCGAATTGATTTAATTTAATTTTTTTCGGCGACAACATTCCAATGAAATTTTATTGTTGACTCTTACGTATTATGACCTCCTGATTACGAAAAAAATATTTGTGCCCAAAAATTCCGTGTGCGTCAAAAGTTATATGCACTTTTTGACGCGCTTTCACGGATTTTCAACTTATCTGCTTAATATAACTTGTACTAGTAATCGGATGGGAATTTTAAAAATACTGGCTTATTTGAAATAAAATTCTTAAAAAATATAGACCCTGAGAAGAGCATGTTGATGAATTTTCGAGCTAGAGATAAAAATTGGAGATTTGTGATGTTTCCAGGTTCGAAATGAATAGAAAAAAATTGGGAGATATGGAAATATCATTTTTGGGAGAAAATACAGTATTTTCTAATGTATTCCATTAGTTGATAAAACCTCAGGTACGGTGGTGGGTTCACTTTGGACCGCACTATTATACAAAATGTCCGGGGGTGTTGTTCCCAACGGTGGTTTATAAACATATTCATGTAGATCAATTTGGGATTGTATTTGTGTTCGCGGTGCTGAGCAGAACTGCACACGCGGGAAGAACAATGAGAAGAGGCAGGAATTATATCTTGTATGGAACATTCGGCCTGTGATATTGTACCCTTGCCAGAATCGACTTGTGATGAAACCTTTTGACGCCTACCTTCGGACACCTTGCACCTGTTACAATCGTCTTTTACTTCCACATCCAGTGGAAGTACAGTAATGACAAACAAAATTTTGAAAATTTTTATTGTTCAAATAGGCTTAGAATGTCATGAAACGTCGAGATTTTAAGTTTGAGCAAAAAATATTTCTGTGTGTCGGTCTGTGTGACGTGCTAATATTTAAGGATGTGATTCCTTAGGTCATTTTATGAAGAAAAGTTCATATGAATTTATGTCCGCAATGGCTTAAATTTTTTATTACATTGTGTTGAATTTTTTTTTAATTGGTATTTTTTAATATTTCAGAAAGTACTTTAGATATTATTTTCAATTTTGGTATGTGTTAATAGGATATAAAACCTCATATTTTAGTTAGAAAAGGTAATTTATCGCTCCACCAGTGGCGTTCCTGCAAACGTGTCCTCTGATATTTTCTACCAAAGAGTGGTACACCATTGACATTTTTCCATGCGGATATTTTTTTCTGATTAGCTTAATCAATTTTACATGAAAACGGTCTCTTGCGTTTTTCTCGTCTCTTGATTAAAACAATTAGATTCCAATTGCTTCATTTAGCAGTATTGATTAATTCAAAGATACTGTCTCATATAGTTGCTCACTATAAACTCATTACTATATGAAATTTTAAGAAAATAAAAGGCCTTTTGGAAACAGCTAGTAACCAGAGATGTGAATTTACTATTTATATGAAAACCAAAGTTTTTAGCAGAATCTATGATACCTAAGCAAATTATATTCTCCAATTTTTATATTAATACGTTCTGCTACCTGCAGTCTACTATTAGTGTTACCAAATAATAGTAATTTAGATTTATATGTAAGATATTTTTTAGATTGCGATATAAGATTTATTAAATGCAAATTAATTGCATATATTGGCGAACTGAACATTTTTGGATAAAAGCTTTTATAAGCTTCAGAATGATGAGCATAAAAATGATAATTACAATGATGAATGGAATGAAATATATCCGATGTGTATAATATAAAAAGTAACGATCCTAGTATTGACCCTCGAGGAACACCCTTATTTAGAAGACGCGATTGAGAAGAGTTGTTGTTGACAACTACTCTTTGTTTACACGTAAACTTTTTTTTGAAAAAGAATACACTTATATCATTGAATCCGTAATATATTAACTTACAAATTAATAATTCATGTTTAATCGTGTCAGATGCCCTTGAAAAATCGAACAGGACAAGATCTGTAACCTGCTTATTATTCCATGCCTTAAAAATGTCATCTCCAACTTTCAGAAAGGCAGTAGCAGTACTATATTCTCTTCTAAATCCTAGCTGGTGTCGTGGTAAAATTGAATCATCATTAACATAAGCATACACTTTCTCATGGACAATTCTTTCCAAAATTTTTAATAATGCTGTATAAAGGCAAATGATATCATCGATAAAATGAAATATGTGCAATTTATTACAAGTATAAGATAAATCCTGGCTTTAAGTTATTTTTATCCGTTGAAAAAGATTTTTGAATGTAGGTATCATAATAAAAAACTATCCGTGTACAAATAAAACAAATTGAAAATAATATGTAACGTGCAAATATAGAGAGTTAATTAAGATAATCCACGTTTAAAAAATATTTAGATTCTTCAATTAATTGTTATAAAGTACTTTACTACTAATAAGAAAATATATCTTGATTTAAATATTAAATACAAAAAATAGAATATTAAAATTATATGTTAAATTCACCAATGTTGAATGTGTACAGAAAGTAGGGATGCACAGAATATCGTGTTTGCATACTGGCCACTTTAGCCGAATATCCGGTTCCGGTGTATTTGTAAATGAAATCCAGTCGGCAAAATTAAATACCTCTTTAAAACAATAAATAAGACAAATACCATAAATACACATCACTTAATTTAATTCAATATCATTATTTTATTTTAATAAATCCCTGGACTTTCTTCGCGAACATTTGAAGAGTTTTTACTTTCTTAATACCGTAACAACACTTAATAGTATAAAGCAAGTTATAAACAGATAATAATAATAATGTATTCATGAGTAGACGAGTATCTCCTAATTACGACCTACCTGAAACAGTCCACACTCAATAAGTAATAAAATAACCGCTGCCCAAGGAATCACTACTTCCACATCCAGTTTTTCTATCCAAGTATCTCAATGAAAAAAAAATTGTACGTGGAAATAATTGTTTATAGAACTTTAATAATATAATATTTGAAATCGCCTACCCCAATAACACAAAACAATATGCCTCATCGGTAGTGAGTGTTGGGTTAGTGGAAGGGAGGCGGTAGTGGAGGTGGATGAAGTAAAAATAAACTGTATCTTGTACAAATACTAAATCACATTTTTTTCACCCCCTTTTATAATGGGGTGGGGGTAATAATGGGTGTGGCTAATGCCAATTTTTTTTTGAGACATTACCTGCTTGATCCATTTATCCCAATTTACCCCTAACCCTTCAACGGAATAAGATGAAAATATAATCTAGTTCCAGATCTGGTTAAAATAGGTGTACCAAATTTCAAGTCAATATCTTCCAGAGTAATGCGCACAAAAAAAATGTTAAGACAGACCGACAGACAGTTGTCTCTCTGGCTCCGTGCCAGCATCCGGCGAGACATATTCTGTATAATAAAATGCTTAATAAATTTGTTTACTACTATTACTAGTAGGATTTTTTATTCAGGATGCCCGAGAAATATATATATTTTTTATTGAATCAATAATATTAAAAAGACGACAGACAGACAGAAATTTGTTTTTGCTCAAACTTAAAATCTCGACGTTTCATGACATTTTAAGCTTGTTTGAACAATAATCATTTTTTTTTTTAATTTTTGTCGTTACTATAATTCCACTAGATGTGGAAGTAATAAAAATCCAGACACGATCACAGTAAAATTCAATTGCTTGCAGCCTCGCAATAAAATCTAATTTTATGTGTTGTCTGGATATGCACACGTTCGTGGTCCGTGCGTTTGCTTTATGACCAATTTGCATCTCTGCGCACGCGTAAAATCTGGACGGACTTATTATAATCCGGCCGAATTTAGTCGGTCGGTTTGCGCTGGTGAATTTTTTTTACAAATGTTACAGAAGTGTGACTCTGCCCCTTCAATTTGATTTAAAAAAGCTTCCCGAGATATGTGAAAATATTTAGTACTTCTAGTTTCATAAAATTAACTTTTGTCTGAAAATAAATGGTTTTTTTCTTTTTCAGGGACAAATGGGGGTACAATGCTGGGAGCATTCGCTGGTCTTGGTGCCATACTATTGGTATTCCTCCTATACATAAAAAATAAGGGATGGTGGTGGGGCCCGGTGCGTGGCATGAGCTGTTGTGATGAGGCATGCCCACCCGTTTCTTCACGACCTGTACCAACACCTTCAGTGCCTAATACAGTAACACCTGTCTCACCGAAACAAAAGCTGGGTAAGTAATTTTTGTTAGCTTCCTCTTTTAAAAGCCGGCAAAGAATATTATCTCAAAGAAAATGTTAAATGGCATTGCTACTGCTGAGTGTTGAGTATTATTTTGCTGGCTTAAATGAATTGCAAAAGTGAGCACATATCAAAATAGTTTCTTGGTACCCTTAAAAAATTCCAAGCATAACTTTACGGAAATATTTTAAAATAATTATAATATATCATAATAATAATAAAAGCCTTTATTCTTAGTCCATATAGTGAGCATGCTTCTGTATGTCATTTATTTACCAGAAAATCGTCCGTTGTTGTGTATTGTTCTGTTGGCTTAAGTGAATTCCAAAAGTGAGTATATATCAAAATGGTTTCTTGATATCCTTAAAAAGTTCCAAGCGTAACTTTGCAGAAATATTTTAAATTAATCAAATTACATCAATCCAGTGGTAATAGTTAAAAAGAAAAATAATTCAATAAGACTATGTTTAGATGCACGAGTTCTAAATACGCTAACAAAATGACAATTTGATTCACCACAAATCGTAGGATCAATTTTATCAAGAATCGGGAAAAACAATTTTTTCTAAACTCGATTTAAAAAACTCCTTTTAGTTAATTCCACTTCATCCGGATTCTCGCAGGTACACTGGGTTCAGTGTTGATGGACACGTTTTTCAATTTAAGGTAGTATCTTTTGGTCTACAAAGAGCAAGTTCAGCACTCGTTCGAGCAATGCAAAGTATTCTTGATCGCTTTGAAGAACTCTGTTTTCACTATATAGATGACATTCTGATTTTCTCTGAAACAATAGAAAAGCACGGTGAACATCTAGATACAATTTTAAACGTTTCAAATAAGGCCGGTTTAAAGCATAACATTGAAAAGTGGGAATTTTATCAAACATCTGTTAAATACCTAGGTTATAAAATAATCCAAATAGGTATAAGTATCGGGGTAGATCGAGTACGAAAAATAAAGGACTATCTTCGTCCTATAAATTTAAAAACGTTACGTGGTTTTCTAGGGGTATTGAATTATTCCAAAAAGTTTATACTGAGGCTATCAGAACTTGAAGTCCCCCTATTAGAACTTTTAAGAAAAGAAACAAAATGGGGATGGAATGAGCGTAGAGAAACTGTCTCCAATGAATTAAAAACAAATTTTCACGACAATCTTTTGCTATAGTCCTGATTTTAATTCACCGTTCACATTAAGTCAGATATGTACAAACCACGTATAAGAAGAGTCGTGCTATGTGCATAATAATTCATGTAATATATTTAAACTAGATATGTAACAATTATGACGTTGATTTTACGCTATTAAATAATGTTTATTATTTGAGAACTGCTGGAATGTTGAGATAGGCTTTTATCTTCACATATGTCGGCGCCTCTAACCATCAAATACACTAGTACGGCACTTTCAAAGTGTCGCGCTCCTTTGTTAGAGACCGTGCGCCGACGAGGACACAAGTTGATAATCACACTTTCTTATGGCTTTTAAAAGTAGGTAAGGTAAGGTCTTTAGCGGTGCGGTAAAGGTGAAAGGCGTCGGTGTTTTCTGAGTGCTTAGTAGATCTGAAGAAAACTATACTCTCCCTTGTGCAATATTTTAGTTTCTCCGGGCACTTCGTTAAGTACACGCGTCGAACCCGTTCGTTGTTTTTGTATGTTGCGTTTGTTCTTTTTAAATTTTGGGCCACGTATTTACAGTTAAGATTTATTTTATTGACTTACCGTTCAAGTCGTTAAGTTCTTAATTACATGCAGACACTACTTGTTCGTTCATTTTGTGTTGCTTTTTGGATTTTGGACCAAGTTTTTATTTTTATTTTCCTTATTGACAACATTAGTTGATAGTTTGGTGTGGTATTTTAATGTGCATAGAAACCATAAAAAATGATCCTAATTTACCAAATGTGTTGAACGAGGTTCGTATGTCCTTAGTTCGACGTGCCGAAAAATGTATTGATGCAGACGGAAGCCATTTCGAACAGTTTATGTAAATCAACAAATTTATTGGTAAGTTCTAGATTTATCGAATATTTTAGTTTTCGATACCTGACCGGCAATTTGTTAAATAAATCAGATTTTGTCCTAACTGAAAATACACATAATTGTTTTCTGTTATCGTATCTCATACGTCTAACTCTTTATTTCCCAATTTCAAGCAATAATTTCTCATTTTTTAAGCTTTTAACGCAGAACACTCATTTAAGTTACAAATATTAATAAATCACATTTAAATCTGAAAAATTATAAACAACAATAAAAGCTCCAATATTTTGTTCTAAATTAAAAAAACACACATGTAAAGAAATGCTGTGTTTAAACCTCTACGCCCATCATTTGCTTGCAGTTCCGCAAAAAGAGAACGAATTATTTACATTTTTATAATTGGTTCCGTTGAGGCGGTCTTCTTTGCTTTGAAACCGCGGGCCGCCGCGTGTCGGCGGGAACGAGTCGGTCGGTAATCTTTGCACTTTTTTATGACAATTTAAAAGTTGTATAATTGGGAAGTACACGTCCAATGACCCAGAAAGGCAGTGGTTCTCAAATGTTTCCTACCTTAAGATTCAAATTGTTGACCTAGATCAGTGTTCTTCAATGTGCCCCTAGAGGAAAAAGTCATAAAGGTTTTTTGTTTGTCTAGTCGGTCCCTACTACCAGTTTTTTTAATGACATGAAACTAATTACACCCTGTATTATCGCAAATCTAAAAACACATTAAATGATATATCACAAGCCTATACAGAACATTTTGAATGAACGTTATTTTTCGAGATAATGACATCAAAGATGGGCGTCGATTTTTCAAAATGGCTACGCGCACAGACCATTACCAAACATTTTTTTTAATCGCTAGATGAGATTGTAGAAGAACGCACTACCGGGCGTCAAAATGACGCGACACCAATTTATTTACTCAGGGGCGCCAGCCGCGTTCTGCCCCGTTCTTCTACTCCTAGACGGGTTCAAGATAAGATGCACTTCGATAGCCGAGTAATGGATCAAGGCTGCACTACCTCAGATCTATAACGGCGCTCTCTCTGGACGTGATTTCCCTGTTTTGGGGTTTTGGTACCTTTTGAATATTTAAATTTTCGCATAAAAAAAATCCAAATCGAAGAATCTCTCTTCGACGGGATTGATTTTGGACGTGGCAGTCACGTTTTTACCTGCTAATAGCGGACTCTACACCTAAGGATTTCTGAGAAAAATGCATAAAGAGATGCAGAAGATCAAGTGTTAATGTGAGTTAACTCGACACATCCGGTTTTCGATACGAAAGTTCCAGGGATGTTAGACTAGCAACAAGTCTCAAGATCAGTTAAGATGCAATTAGTTCAAAGAATCCCTTTATTTAACAAATATGGTTATACACAAAAGAGTATAGCAAAATTCTTATTTTAAGAATCGCGCCTTCTCCAATTAAGGCAATGGCTTTCAGACTATACAAGCGAGAACGCTTACGCTAACGATCGATTAGGTAGAAAAGATTCATGCAAACCTTCTCAGAATCAAAATGCGAGCTTTTTAGAGAAGTCTTAGACTCTATGTAATTTTATAATTACGGCTGACTGATTTTAACTTAAAAAAGTTTTACTAAAAAAATTTAGTTTCGTTAGACTACTTAGCTTTAAAGTTCTCGTATCGTGGCGGTTCATGTACTAAAACACATTCATGAGGACTTATTACTGCATAAGTTTGATGGCGTTCGATCAGTCCACAACTTACTTGTCCCTAATGCAGTTGTTCAATATTAGCAAAATTACAACGATCCACCTTCGAGCGACTTAGGCAAAATTTAATTTTTGGTCTTTTATGCACAAGGCTTTTTCCTCTATAACTTTATTATTCGGAAAGCCCTGCTATTGGCTTTCCTAGCATCGCTTTGTATGGACTACTCAACGCGCTCGACCAAATTGCGAGCCGCTGGGTGAATCTAAACTCGTTTTATGCGAGGAACCGTCCTTGCGCATGTGCATTGATTTTTATCAAATGTTTGCTTATCGGCGCTACGCCTTCTTTGTCACGATCGTTGGTTTCGCCTTGTAGATGGATTGCATCGTTAAAATTTTATGTTCAGTCTTTAGAACAGGACATTCAATGACCGTACCTCAATGGTCAATGTTTGGCGGAGGAATAAAATGGAAAATATTTTAATATTTTTTCAAAGTGCCTTTTTGGAGTACTTTTTAAACTAGCTTCGGCGTACTTTTGAGAAAATAATCTTAAAGTCCAATTTTGGCGTACTTTTGGTTAAAATAATTCTCAAGTCCATTTTTGGCGTACTTTTAAAAAATATTATTTCTTTCAAAGTCCAGCTTTGTTGCACCTTTGAAAAAGTATATTATTCTTAAATCCTTGCCACTATATACTTTCGCTCTCCTATCCTGAACCAAAACATATTTTCCTAGGTGAAAATTCTGTGTTTATTCGAATTTTCACCTGGTTGATTCTAATGCCTTATAGAATTCATAACGGTCCTTATGGATTAGTCTGTGGCTCTGTAGTCCCTCAGACTCTTAAAAATGTCCTTAAATGAATTTGTTGCCTAAGTCGAATTTTGCCTTCAACTTAGATCGATTCTGGAGGGTTCTACAACAAGATGAATGACGTTCAGAGGCATACTATAACTGTTGTATTATGTAGTAATATCAAAAACCGTCATTCTACATACTAAGATTATAAAATCGGAAATATCAAGGAGGAATTCGCTTATAAGTTCCACTGAACTGTTGTATTTTGTAAAACATATGGCATAATAAAATTATATATGTACACATATATGTACTTAACCTAAATTATTTTAATGGCACCAGTTTGAAGATAAAAATAAATGGAAAAATACAAATAAAAGCACATTTATATATTATGAAGAATGTCGCAGAATATATCATAAATATGTCAAAAATATAAATAAATTAATTATAAAATAAATTATTATTATTTTCTTATTCTAGTCAGATACAGTAATATAAAGTTCGCAGATGTTAAATTTTAAAATGCACTCAAATAAAACAATAGCTTGACAAGGAGGAGTAATATGGTACCTCGAGATCTAGGGATAATATTATGCATATCAGTGCGAAAGCAGATTTTATCGTATAGATATGATGGTTGTCTAGTTGTAATTATGTTATGAGTTATGAATCGTTATGATAAAACAGACCACACACTTCGCGATCTCTTATAACCCAATATATACGGGTCATTTTAAGGGTGGCGGAGCACTAATTGCAATTAAAAATTATTATAGTGTTTTAAAGTTAGACTTGGAGTCAATTGTAAATGTTGTTCCTAATATTGGCACTGTTGAATATAAGGTAACTATTAACAATAACACCGACTTACTAATTTTTACTATCTATATACCACCATCAACAACCGTCAGTGATGCATTTGAAAGACTAGCAGTATGTGAAAGAGTCTGTAAACTCTTAATTCGTGGTGATTTTAGTGTAAACAAATTTTATATTGATCCAAATGATGGTAAGGTTAGACTAGTTGATAATTTTATGGGTTTCTTAGATATAAGGCATTACAATACAATAGCAAATATAAATGATCGTCTTTTGGACTTAGTTTTTGCAAATTTCAATTGCACAATTAGCAGAGATCGTGTGCCTTTAATACCAGCGGATATACACCATCCTTCTTTAATTATTGATTTTAAGTTAAATACAAAAGTCGCAAATAATTTTTCGTTCAATAATAAAAATGTAAATTACAATTTTAGAAGAGCTAATTTTATTCAACTCTATGACAAATTTCAACGAACAGATTGGTCTTGCTTAGAATTCTATAGCAACATCGACGAAGCATGCCTTTTATGCAATTTTAAATAATATTTTTGACGAATATGTACCAAAATTTAAAAACACTAATCGAAATTTTCCACCATGGTACAATACTGAAATTAAAAATAATATTCGGTGCAAGGAATTGGCACACAAAAACTACAAAAAATATAAAAACGATTACTATCTATATAAATTTAGGGCCACTATAAAACAACAAATTAATTCTGCTTACAGAGATTATGTTTTAAATACTGAGGGTGAAATCACGCGCGATCCCGTTAAATCTTGGTCTTTTGTTCAATGCAAAAGAGGTAAATCTATAATTCCTGGAACTGTCACTTATAACGACAAAACAATTGACTCGCCTCAAGAGATAGTAGACAGTTTTGCAAGCGCATCAAGATCGTTTTGCTGAATTATTAAAAGCGGTTTATTTTTTTCTATCCGTATGGATTGAATTTTAAACCAAATAAGTTTCATGCCTTCCACCGTTGTTTTTCTGTTAACAATTTTCTTTGTATGAAAAAAAAATCATTGGACTTCATTGACTTTTTTCTACATGTACGCACGACATTCATATATTCAGACGGTGTATACAATCTCTGCTGGTATTTCAAAACTGATTCGAAGTCGGAAAAATCGGAATCGTTCGGTAAAAAAATATGGCCTGCATATAAGAATTTAAGAGTTATATCGTTTAAATTTGGAAAAGTATGCAAAATGGATTTTAATAAAAGTGTAAAGCTTAATGTTTCTATTTTGGCCCCCGCATGAGTCGCTCCATAGTATAAGATGTCGATCGTTTTTGCATGTTTAAGTAGACATTAGACAGTAGACAGTAGACAAAAGATTTCATTTTTGCAGAAAACTACTAAGGTTGATTGGAAAATTTCATGTACCAACCAAGTGGAGTTGATAACCTTCTGCATTACATAAACAATTAAATAATGGACACACGGGTTGGTAGGTAACCTATTTAACAATAATGTCGATTCCCCGCATGAGTTGGTTTCTGCAAATCAAAGAATAGACAACGACAAGCTTATTATTATGCATAACTCTTTTTAGGTGACATTGTGAGTTGATAGGTTTCTGCATAACTACGTCCAATTGTAATAAAGCAAAAATATAATATTTTCGTTAATTTAAATTAAAAAATCTAGGAATCCAGGGAGGCACTTGCAGAGGCACGTCCCCTTGGCGCCGTGGCTCCCTTGAGCCACCCGGTACACCGCTTGTTAAAATAATGACCATCATACTCATCTGATATATATAAATATATATACAATATGCTTACGTTATATTAAAAAACTCACAATATGACAAATGTATTATATGTATGCTGCAGAGTATCAGTTTGATTAATGACTATTTTCATTTTGTTTATAAATATTTCGATAAATTCTTGCAAAAAGTTTTCATTGTAACTTTCTTTTACATCCATCAATCTAATATTATTTCTCTTAGTTTGTTGTTGAACGTTATCTTCTTTCTGCTTTAACTTCTTCTGATAAGCACTAAAAAGATATAAATTATCATTAATATTCCAAGATTTAAGATTTTGAACTTTCATTTCCAGCTTCGCAATTTTATTATTAAACAATTTATATATTTCGGCTAAATGTGACGTAATGGAAGCTACAATTATTTTTGAGATTGTATCTGCAACATATTTACATTTAAAAATGTCAATGAAGGTTTTTCAAAATTAGCATGAGCTTGTCTCATCGACATGACATATCTACTAGTTATTTGTCTACCTAATATAATTTTCCTAGAGGTACTTAAATGCTTTAAGCTTTAATATTAATACATATTTAAAAATTAAACTGGTGTGCAATAATCTAAAGTAATATCAGCGTTGGATCTACTTTGTCAACACTGACTCGAGTGTTTTAGTCTTCGTGTAATAGATGTAATGAAAATAGTGGAGAGGGAGACGTAGCCCAAATTTATGTATGTAACCGATACAGTTAGTGGTGCCAAACTACTAGTACAGCAACTTGAGATTTTAATTTAGAAAGATTGTCATATGGACTAATTTTCGTTTTTTTCCCCACAATTTAACAGTAAATGTATCGAAAGACGATTCTATATTATATGGGATCTTACCATTTTATAGGGAACAAACGCCACCCCTTTTCAGAGGGTGATGCCAAAAAGAACTATTGTAACTGAAAGAGGATCAAATTTTCTATTCAATTTCTTACATCAATTGATAGTTTTTAAGTGATAACAATTTGAAAATAACGATTTTAACTTGAGGAAATAGTTATCTCAAAACGGTTTTCGCCGAATAACTCGAAAAGCATTCATTGCGCTTATTGAAAATATGCTAGATTCCAAAAAGAAAGTTTATAAACTCACGATATACGAACTTGGGGGATGTGGGAGTTTAAAGATTGCATTCGAGTGTTTATAAGAGGAAGACTAATTTAAGCGTTAAATATATTGTTACATGTTTATGTTATAGAACCTCCCAGAATCGACCTAAGTCGAAGGACAAAAAGAAAATTTCGACTTATGTAAAGAAATCGTTTGAAGGCATTTTTGAGCATAACATAAGTTTGGAAGGCGTCGGAGTCGAAAACTAGCACAAAAAGACTTAAATACGTTCGATAAGACGTAAGGCAGAACCAGATGAAAATGCGAAGAAACACCGAATTTTCACTTAGGAAAATATGTTTTGGTCCAGGCCATGGGAGTGAAAGTATATTGTGGTCATGGAAAAAGAAACAATATGCTTTTACGAAACACTTTCAAAATATTTATGAATATTTTTAACTTTTTACTCTCTTCATAAAAGACCATGAAAGCGAAGATACAGTCATTATGGGTATCATTCAAAGGAATGAATATAAAGTTTTAACTATGCGACGTACAAAATGGGCGAACCCGACAAATGCGACAAAGGCGCGCAGCGTCTATAGGCAATTAGTAGCAAAATAGTAAAAATGCACAAGGCTGGTTTCTTACATAAAACAAATTTGGTTTCATCCAGCGCAGCGGCTCGTAATTTGGACGAGTGTGTTGGATAATAATCAGTAGAAAACAGTAGTAGGAAAGCCAAATGCAGGGCTTTATAAACAATAAAGTTATAGAGAAAACTGCCTTGTACAAAATATGACAAAAAACAGTTGCCAAAAAGTCATTCGAAGGCGAAGTCGTGTCAAATCCCCTATACTGATAGACGGAGAGTCAGCCGTTAAATATCCTATGAATAAGACACATGAAAAACTTTGTGTGAGTGATTAATACTACCACAGACCTAAAGGGAGCCACCTTTTATACAAGCTAATTTCGCCCGCGTCATGGAATTTTGACCTCACTTCCGGTTACGATTTTTAATGTTTTCTTAAGTAATCAATAGTCCCTTGAGGTAAAGCTTTTACCCCAAAAGTTCTGCGACCGGACCGCAAGACATGTACCCCCCTCACCCCCGCTCTCCCGTTCTCGAGGGCGGGGAACACGATGGTAACAATAGCGTTCAACCGCTACCCCCAAATCGAAAAAGCCACGTCTTTCTCCGATTTTCCGGTGCTACGCTTGCGAGGGCTTACCGGATCGGTTTTTATTTTGGTCAGTTTGAATAAAGTAAGTAAAAATTGACCACAGGTGACCTAACCCACCCCCGGGGGTTGAAGCAACCCCCACCAACTAAATGCCACGAAAACAGCGAAAATCAGCTGGAAAACGGTATACCCTCATTTTCGAGGGCGAGGAATACGATGGTGATAATATTTCCCGACCTGTCCTTCACCCACTACCCCTAAACCTGAATACCACTCCCTTTTCCGATTTTCCGGTGTTAGGCTTGCGAGAGCCTGTCGTTTCGTTTTTTTTTTTTTTGGTCAGAATAAAATAGTTAAATATTTACCACAGGTGACCTAACCCACCCCCGGGGGTTGAATCTACCCTCACCCCCAATAAAATGCTACGAAAACAACGAAAACAACGAAAATCAGCTGGAAAACAGTACCCCCGTTTTCGAAGGCGGAGAATACGATGGTGACAATATTTCCCGATCTACCCTTCACCCACTGCCCCTAAATCGAAAAAAAACCATTCCCTTTTGCGATTTTCCGGTGCTAGGCTTGCGAGAGCTCGTCGGGTCGGATTTTTTTTTGTCAATTTTAATAAGATAAGTAAATATTGACCACAGGGGTGAAAAAAAAATGGGGTTATTTCAAAATTTGTATTTACATTGAATTGGCATTCTAGGACTAGTAATAACTAAATATATGTAACGGCAATTTTTTTTTATGGACGTTAAATAATTTTAAATTCAATTCATAATTTGAAAATGGTAGTTCCCGCTAAAAGCCGCGACGTCAATGGTTACGCATGCGCAGTATAGCTCAAGCAGTAAATTCGTATGGCAGCCATGAAATACTAACTTCACCATTACCTATATTGTCGTGTGACGGACATTTTGTTTTGCCGTTTTCGCTAAATATCAAAAAATGTCACTTTTGATTCATTCATGCCGAGTCGAATTTTCGATTTGCCTTGTGCAATTTACGATGAGGATCTAGAACTCTTCCTCTTTACGTTGCGACATCGTACAGCCCTCCCATAGGCGTTTTTCAAAAAATTTGATCGTTTTAAGATTGCATGTTTTTGCGCTACTTTCAGTTCCGAAATGCATGCTTTTTTTTAGCTATTTTTCGCCGATATCTCTGAAACGGTAAGAGCTAGATCAAAATAAAAAATACCGTGAAACGAGTTCATTTCTTTAAGAATATTTTGGTTCCATCGGAATCTTGATTTGTTTTTTTTTTTTTTCGTTTCGGAGATATTTACTGAAATATGTGGAGATGTCCGGCAAAAATCGCACATTTCTTTTTTAAAGAGTTGGTAACTCCTTAACTTTGGCTCCTATGCCAAAAAACTACTGTAACGAATTTAAATAGGATTAAATTTGCTCTTTTTTAAATTTTTTGTCGTGCGACAAAAATGAGGGAAGTAGAAGGGGCGGAAGTGAGAACTTTTTTTTTTTTGGTAAAGTTTCGCCATTTTGTCACCGTAATTAATCGGTAATTAACTGAAATTGACCTCAATTACGATGTACTCTTAATATCATGTATTACCTAGACGCTCCATTAATCTCGGCCATTCGAAGCAAACGTTTCTGGGAAAAATGATTTTTTTAAGATTTACTTGCATTTTCTAGGAAAACGTGAAATTTCTTTCATTTTCCCAAGAATCTCGCTAATTATCAGTTTATTCAAAATATTTGTAGACACCAGTTCTAAAGGAAATTGATCGAGCTTTCCGACGTTTTTTTTTAGTTTTTCTCTAACATAAAAAACAACAAAGTTGTGGCCGAAAATATGCGCCTCTTCGCACTTCCCAAAAATTCATAAAATATTTATTTGCAAACTGGAAAACTAGAAGTTAAAACATTAGTGTTAGGTATTGACAGGGCAGCAATCTAACAACAATTCCCTTTTGCTCTAACCATTGACGTCACGCGTTAATAAAATTTAAAATGGGTAGTATAGTTTTTGTGGATTTATGAATAATGAACAAACGTCAGAGTGATTTTAATTGCTATTACGTTATCCTCGTATATTTTACTGTTCAAATTAGTAGATATTTTTAATTTTTTACCCACATGAAATAATCCCATAGTGTGTACAAGAACCAAAGGCCTCAACATTTTTTTTAAATTCCCATTCCCGTTACCACCCCAACCCCCACTACCGATGTGACATATCGTTTTATGTGTTGTTGGGGTCGACAATGTCAAATATTAGATTATTAAAGTTCCATAAACAATTATGCAGGCATTTTTGCATATCTTTATGACATATATAGAGGCATATGTCGTCAGCTTATTGGATTATTTGAACTTCTGTGCGTAGACAGTCTTTTTTATCAGCAGTACAAATTGAAAATAAAATTTTCTTTTCTGACACATAGTGTACGAATAGTTTTGAGCTTGAAGTAACTATAATTTTATAGGCTGGTGCCAAAGCTGTTTTTAAATGCTAAAAAAAAGAAAATTATTAACAGGCAAGGACCAGCCGGGGAATTTAGTTAAGATTATAAAGAAGAGCAAAAACAAAAATTAAACACGAGATAATGTGAAATCGTGAAATGGGGGTGCTGTTTAGGGGTTGAAAGTGTTTTTTTGCGATTTTCGGCGAAACGTGACATCCTAGTGGAAAATGTCCTTCACAAAAGTTGTAGATATTAAAAATATCTAAAACTTTCATATTTGGCATTTTTCATCATAACTTCAAATTTTCCCAGAAAATGGCGGAAACCCGAATTATCGATTTTTTATTTTTCTCTCTCGTAAAAATAATTCAATTTACGTGAAATTTTGTGAAAGTATTTTTTTTGCATTGAATAAGCATGACTTTTTTGGAATCTGAGAAAGAAGTAGTTTCCGAGATATTTACATCTTTCGAAAAAAAAAACCCAAATCTCGGAAAACTTTATTGGTGTTTTTTTCGATTTCAATATTCTATCTGGGCTCATTTTAATTGTTGAAATGTCTACTTTTAAATGGTCTATACTTGCTGATGATTTATTTTTCATGAAATCGCTTAAAATTGAAAAAACCAAAAAAATTACCTTTCGGATCTCGAAATTTTCAATATTATATATTATTTTCAATATTTTTTTATTATTTATGTAAATAATGGATTAAATCACAATGACAAAATTTACTTCAATGTAATATTACTAAAGTTGAATGAATTTAATTGAAGAAAGTAGGCAAAGACATTCTGAAACTTAAGTTTTTCACGGCAATGCACAGTACGTACTGAAAGTCGTATAGCCCAGTCGATTAAGGTATTTACCTACAAAAATTTGCAAAATAAATAATTTTTTTAATGAGTTCGTGTAAGTGTATAGAATAATATCCCGAAAAGTTTACATTTCGCTCGGACGCAGAACATAAAAAAAAGTGAAAAAAACATTTTTTGAGGTTATGCTGAAAAAAGCCTTATATGAAAGTTTTAGATTTATTTAATATCCACAAATTTTGTGAAGGTTTCGCCGAAAGTCGCAAAAAACACTTTCAATTCCTAAACAGCAATCAATTTCACGATTTCACATTATCTCGTGTTTAATTTTTATATCTTCTCTTCTTTATACCATTAACTATACTTCCCAGCTGGTCCTTGCTTGTTAATTTTTTTTTTTTTTTTCAAAAAGGTATTGGCACTTAACTAGCCTATTATGGACTTAAGATTTTTTATTTACAAAATTAAGTACAATTATATAAAACGGATATTAACATATTGCGGAATTATATTAACATATTGCGGAATTATATTTCTTACAACAACGTTTATAATGTAGTAGAGTTTTATAGTTAATTAAATCTGGTTAACTTTTCCGTAAACTTCATAGAACAATATAAATCAAAGTATATTTTAATTAGAAAACCGCAGTGAGGATAGCTTTTCGTGATAACGGAAAAGTGCCGCAGTATATTTGCAAGTAAAATATTTCTTAAAAAGATAAATATGAAACAGCTATTAATAAATTTAAATGTAGTTTAATTATTGCACGGCATTTTTCTATTGTTTTCCTCTTTTTAAATTAATGCAAGAATACTAAGTGCACAGTTTTTAAACTGAAATTGTATCATATAATAATACCTGAAAATTGAGTTCTACCCCGGATGTATTATAAACATAACAATGATAATAAAATGTCTTTGTTTCATCAAAGATAATTAAATAAAAATTAATCAAGTAAAAAAAAACGAAACGCCTTCAAAAAAGGGGGCTAAAAATTATGAAATAAAATTACACCGTCACCCAGTTAATTGAAATTTATTGACTAATACCAATAATGAAGTCGATTAAAAACACATTTAACTTGGACACGATAGTGGAATTTTATTTTATAATTTATTGCGAATTTTTTGACGGCAGTTCAATTTTTTTTTCGCATTTTTCAGTGACCTCTTGATTTAGTTTCTACGCAGCAAAAGGTATTATCCGCCATTTCGATTTTTTAAACGAGCCTGACGTTAAAAGATCATTATCAGAGAAAGAAATCACCATCTAACAAATTTCATGTAAATCTGCAAAAAATTGCAATTAACTATTTTTGGAATCGCTGATTACGAATCTGAAGTAAAGTGTTTTAAATGGACAAAAAAATATGAGCATCTAGGTGATGCTATATATTAAAGAAAAACAGCATTTTTGAAAAAAAAAAATTACTGGACAATTACAATAAAATGGCCACATTTTGTTTAAGAAAATGTGAAAACGCACATTGTTGCGACCATTACTTCTTTATTTCTATGACACAATAACAAACAAAAAATTATTTTAAAGACTAATAACTTATCTTTAATTCTGTTTCTCAAAACTTTTAAAATATGTGTCATAGTTTCTAAGATATTCAACATTTAATCTAACTACTTTATCCTATAAATGTTCTAATTCCATTTTCAAACTTAAATATAACCGAAACTATTAATCCCGCATAAATATTAAAATAAAATAATAGATAGATAGATAGATAGATATCGTTTATTTAACCACATTATATACATGTTTGTACATTTGTAGCAAGTCAACTAAACAAAAAACAATAATAACAAAAAAAGAAAAAACGGTAATATATCACAGATTTTGTAATCACTAATCAGTACGTTGTATAAAACAAATGCTACTTACAGTACATTGATAATTATCATATAGTAATAAGTAAGAAAAAAGTAATAAGTAGTAAAAAAAATAAATAAATAAAAAACTGTAAGAGTAAGTCTGTTCCACATCAATATAAAATGCGTTTATGTATAGATACTTATAAATTCATATTTATTGAAGTGATGACTTTAAATAATCATCAACTGAGTAAAAACACTGTTTTAGTATAATTCTTTTAACAGCGTTTTTAAAGGGGTTTAAATTTAGTAATTTAACTTCAGGTGGTAGTTTATTATACAGATTAAGGTTTACTGAATTGTTTTCTGTTTTTTTAGCCTGAAACGAGGGTTTCTTAGTAAATCTGCAGATCTTGTTCTGTAACTGTGGATATCAGAAGGAGTGTCAAAACTACTAATGTTTTTATGTATTTCGATAAGAGAAGAAAAAAATATAAAAATGGTAAAGGCATTATGCAAATTTTAAGAATAGTGGCTGACATTGTTCGCTATTGTTATTATTTCCAGCAATTGTTCTAACCGCTCTTTCTCAGTTAATAAACTTTATTTTTGATATCCACCACCTTTTCGCTAAAATTAATTTTTCTTGAGATATTTGCAAAGAACCAAAAATTTTACGTTATCTGGAAAATTCCTTTTTTTAGTTACTAACTACTTACCTTAACAAAATGGCGACGATTTTATTAAAAAAAAATGTGAAGAAGAACATTGTCTTTGTCATAACTTCTTTCCTTTTTACGCTATAGAGTTAATCAAAAAATCATTTGAAAGCCTAGTTAATAAATAGTCTTTCATTCTGGCGGTTAGCATTTTTGACGTAAGTGCCATAGTCTCTAAGATATTTAACATTTAAACTAAATACTTCATCTTATAAACGTTCGGAAGTCATGTTTATACTTCCAGATCTCCGAAACCATTAATTCTACAGGAATTAGAAAAAAAATGAAATTCATCCGCAATTTGGTAGATTTCTTATTTGTTTCTAGCATGTTTTCGCTCAATTTCTTTAGTGTAATTTGCAAAAATGGCGGAGGATCTGGGCCCATATAAATATAACAAACAAACGTCATTCTTTGATGATTTATTTGTTTGTTTCTCTCCCTCGCATGACTGGAAAACGATCGAACCGATCCTGACAAACCTTGCTGTATAATGTTCAGCATCTTTCCTGTTGGGTTATCGGCTATTGGGTTACCGGATATTATCGGAAATTAAAGCTTGAATTTGCTATACTCACGAATAAGATAGTGTTTTTCAATTTTTTTTAAAAATAGCTTCAACCCTCTACCACCCCTTTAAAGGTCGTTAAAAAGAGTTTAAATGACAATACCCATTAAAACTTATCATTCACTATGTGTTTCCTGATTAATCAATAGTCAGGAATCTACCATCTCGAAAGGCACTCCTAAAATGTCAGTGTGCACTCGAAGATATAGTTTTGAAAAAATTCGGATATTGCGGATGTGGAGGCTGCCATCCTGGCCGCGATTACAAAAAGGCGTAAAATATTTTTTTTTCGAAAATGTTCTTATTACTGAAAATTGACTAAATTTCTTAATGATTTAGAGGTACTGGTTACAAGAGTTCGACGCTGCAGGGAAAATAATGGCCAGCATTTTGAGATTCTTCGAAAACAATTTTATTTAAAAGCAAGCAAAATCAGACATAACAATGAATTGTATTAGGTAAAAGTGAAAGATGAATAAATATTTTACAAATGGGTCAAATTTAAAATTAGTGTTTCTATCTTAGTTTTTATGATTTCGGGGATTTAGTCTAGGGATTTTTATTTAATATAAAAATTCTACAAAGTCTCTTCGGCTACTGATTAGAACAAAACAAATATGAAGCACAAAATTGTGTACCAGGGTTCTACTGATATCGCGGCACATTAAGCATTAATTACCGCCACATTTCATTTCATAACCAACTTGACTTGTGCAATAAAATGATTTTCAGCAGCCATTTTAAAAACGAATGTCATCTTGGTGTACATAATTGAAAAGAGACATTTAAGTAGAATCAGATAGAAAAAAAATATATACAGGGTGTCATTTAAAATAACGAAGTAGATGTCACTTCCGGTGAAACTGGAAGTGGAAAAAATTTATTGTTTGTAGCAAAAAAAGGACAATCGTGCATTATATAAGTCTATTAAATTTCAAAATAATATCTTTTTAAATAAACATGCTACGAGGTGTTACATATCTCCTATCTCACCCGGTATAGGGGATGTTTTTGGCCCTTCTGAATATTAGATATGAATTCTGCGTCGACTATCTTGATTGCTCTGCTATAGCTGATGAGTATTCATTTTTTGTGGGGCTGTGTATTTTTTGATAGCATCACGCATATCACAACTTCAATCCCTCATATCTCAAAAACCAAACGTATGCTCATCTTGAAATTTTGTATTCAGGATGTTCTCATTATTAACAATAATTTAGCACTTAGTTCGAAACAAAATTCGAGGGCTAGAAAATGGGCGATTTTTGGCCTATTTTTGGGGTCACTCTTTTATCTATTTAGAAATTCATTAACACTATAAAATGCGTTTGCTTTTAATACTTTTCTTATTTCTTTTTTGAATGAAGATAAATTCAATTCTCTCTAGTTTTAGGAACGCTGTTAAATAAAATAATACAATTATAGTGCAGTGAGTCTTGAAATTTCGCTGTTTAAATGCACTGCGATCGGCAACACTGCCGTCATAAGCAAAAGTGCGGCATCTGCAAAAATGTCAAAAATGAGATTTTTGCACCAATCAGTTAGAAATTCTGTTTTCTACTATGACATACACATTAAAAAGCAGTATCTGCATTCAAAAGTCGTTATTTCGTATGTATATTAGCCGCATCTGAACTATTTTGTAAGTAGAAACCGAGTAAGACAGTGGCATCTGAAAATTCAAACCAAAAACACGGCATCTGTTCGTAGATGCTGCATTTTTACCCTGTAAATGTAGATGCCGCGTTTTTATTTCGTTTAGATAGTAGTGCTAGATAGCGTTGCCGCATTTTTGTTAGCATCAGGTGACTTTACAACTCATTTCCATTCCATCGTTTTAATGGTTGAGAGGTGTTTAATTTCAGTGTTATTTAGTGACCACATGTTGTTAATCCTCAAAATATTTTATATATCCCCGTTTGTCTTTATCTTTTCTTTTGCAGATGCCGCATTTTGCAATTGTATTATACCAACAACCGTTACACTTATTCCAAAGCAAAAGTGCAGCATCTACTTTTTTTTCTTATATTTTTTTTGAATTGAGATTTTTGTTAAATACTTTATTATGTTTTCATTATTATTGACCAAAAGTATCGTATAAACCCAAATGCTAATTTCTAAAACATTCCATAATAACCAAATACTATGATGAAGTAAATCGTCATTTTCTCAATATTCTCTAATTGTTAGATACCGCACTTTTGCTTATGAGGGCAGAACAGATCTTTATGTCTTGTATTATATAAACGATTATCTGCGGAAGTGGAGAAGGTGTTTTTGCATTTGTAGATATAGATGCTAGGAACTGTAAAAATGTTGTATTTTTTAAATAATTCTTTACAACTAGCTCTATTATTAAGGTTAAAAATTAGTCTTAGTAATCTTTTCTGAAACAAAGATTCGTTGTATATGACTTAAGCGTCCCCAGGCTAATATGTTCAATAACACATGTGAATAAACTAAAGCATAATACACGCTTAAGAGAGCCGTCTGGGCAATTGTATCCGTTAGCTGTAAAACAGCGAAGTAGGCTTTATAAGCAATTTACAAATGTGCTCTATATTCAGTTCCCATGTTAATCTGCTGTCTATATAGGCGTCTAGGAATTTTGTTGGTTCGGTAAAATTTATGTCACGACTAGAGGTTAATGCCCTTCTAAAATTAAAATTTATAGAAACGGTTTGAAAATGAGGTGATTTCTCTGGCATCATGCATGTATATCGTCCAGTGTAACATAAATTTTATGATATAGTTCGTTCTGCGTAACAGCTGATACCGATACAGTGGTATCATCTACATATATCGTGGTAACGCCATGTTGAATGTAATTTGGCAAATCGATAATGTAAATAAAAAATAATAGAGGGCCTAATATTGAGCCTTGGTGATCCCCAGGGTTACATCATGGATATCCAATTGAAAATTGATTACACTTTACTACTAATTTTCGATTTTCCATGTAGGAGTTAATGCAACTTAGAAGACATCCTCGTATACCGATAGCTTCTAATTTTTTGGGCAGTATATGTCTGTTCACAGAATCGATAGCTCTTGATAAATAGAAAAACAGCAACACAACATATTTGCCCTCATCTACTTCATTATAAATATATTCAAAGAAATATGACGATGCCGTTTCGTTTGATTTTCTTGATCTGAATCTGAAACTTATTTTCAAAAACTTAATAACTGCGAGGACTATCCCACAAACTGTTTAGTAATCGTATAAAAGCCGGCGAAGGTTATATTTTTAACATCTAGTTTTTATTGAAATAAACAGTTTATAAATTAACAGCAATAGTTTATCTGTGTGATAATGAATACTAGATTTCTGCTCCGGTTTATCATTTTAAATTTCACACCTTTGCATCCAGATAATTGCGTAGCTTTGATTAAAATTGATTAGTACAAATTGGAGTACAATCAATACCTACAATTTTAGCCAGGTCACATTTATTTCATTTTGTCTCATTTGGTAGATTTGATGTTAAATTATTTATTCAAGGAAAATATTATACTTAATGAGACGATTAAACAAATGGGAATTCCATCAAGATTTATAAGTCCATATAAATAAATAACTAATTTAAATAAAAGAATAAATACATTTTCAACTGGGATTTTTCGTCAAGGTATTAAGTCAAGGATGGAGAGCAAACTCATTATCTCTTATTTTATAAAGACAAAGATAAAGTTACGGATTGAAGTCCTCTTTCCGGCGGAGTTTCGTTTAACTCATTAATATTAAAATTTTTAATCTACGCAGGATGAACGCATAACTAAATAAAAAACATTTTCGCCAATAATCACATCGCACAAATATTTCAATTTCAATATTTCAATTTTCAAGGTCTAACGGAGTTCTGCATTTCTTATTATATTTTTTTTTTACTAAAAATTGAGAAAATTGATCAAAATCAGTTTTTCTGGAAATTAGTTTTCCAATTATTTGTAACCCGATTGCGTAACAATGTTGCATTGCGGTGTATTGAAATTGCAAGGGAATGTGGATACAGCATAACAAAACTCCTTTCATATGATTTTGACACATATATCATTTTATCTTACCAAAGATGTTTTTCTTAGAAAAAGCGTCAAGTCTGATCTAATGCACGAGCTTGAAAATGTCCTTGAACACCCTTCTGCAAACGATCTGCCATCTTCAGAAATACATACATCAGTAGTGGTTGACTTCATGATTACGAAGAAGTCTATGAACGTAAATACTTTAGGTGATTTTACTGCAGTGGTTTGGAAAAAGGTGCGATTCCTCACAGGTGAGAGTACTCGAATAGATTTTGCGTTTGATCTTTACTACGGAAACAGTATAACAATGACCAAACACCGTTTTCGTTATCATGGAAGCTTACTGGGCATCCACAGTAAATAAACAGCGGTTGCAAGAATATTTCATCAAACCAGTGATTTAACAAAAAAAATTTCGAGGCACTATATATTTGGGAGGAGGTCATAATGGCAATAAATGTAAGTATTTATGTATCGACAATGGCGTATCTCATAATTTGCCGGATTTGAAATGCTTCCATGAGGAGGCGATAACAGAATGCTTGTCCATGTTCATCACATGGTTTCAGTGAGCAAAGTTCAACGGCGTCTACAGACACAGATGTGCTGGTAACTATTTTATACCATTTCCATAGTACGTGGAAGTCTTTAGGATTAAACAAGATTTGGATGTTGTGCAGGTTTGAGAAATCACAAAGACCTGTACCACTGCACACTATTAGTGAAAAAATGTCAGATCATGAGATTCTTGTCCTCCTTGTCATTAATGCGCATTCAGGATGCGATAGTATCAGTAAATTCTCCGAAAAACATGCAGCACTAAAAACTGCCACATCCAGAGTTATACTGATTCAAGATTTTGGTATAACCGTTATTAGTGAAACCATGGTGACGAATGCTGAGGCATTTTTAATGAAAACCCTGGGATCGCATTTCTCTGCAGCTGATGAGTATCGATACCAACAGTATTACCATAAAAAGTTAATAACTTTGAAAGCTTGGTACTGACTACAAGGTCCATTAGATTGCATGTCAAAAGAGCCTACTACCAGTGTCATCGATGGATTAATGCATTGTCAGCTACTGACGATCTTGATCCGCTAGACTATGGCTATATGGAGAGTGACGGCGAACTGATTCCTCAAAACATCCTCATCAATCCGAGTGATAGTGACAAAAAATTAGCTTCTTTTTTTAGACCTTTCAGACAAGAAAAAAATAGAAAATTGGTGCATAAATAGCCGAGAAACAAACGATTACAAAAGCTATGCTCCGCCAGTTTCAATCCAATTTAGCGGCTAAGCGATCAAAATGCCAGTCATGATGTGACCAATGATTTTTACACATCTGGACCCCCTATATATGATATCTGAATACAAACTGCGGGTACATAAAAGTACATATAGTCGAGGAAATATAACACAAAAATAGCCCCAACCTTCATTTTTTTTTTTGAAGTAAGTCGGATTGAGATGGGGTTTTTTGCATTTGCTTCGTTAACCCGTCTAGAAACTTTGTGCCATATTTTGGTCTTGTACTTTTTTGAAATTGCATTGCTGCATCGAAAAGTGCATTCTTATAAGTGCATCTTTTCAAGTGATGAAGAAAAAATTCATATCTTCCAGAAAAATTCCCGAATCATACGAATTTCAGTACCCGGGGGTTTTTGAGTCCCTCGACCTGAATGTGATGTCCAAATGAACCCCCTGTACACCTGGAGGTCAGGACGGAACCAGGAACGTCATCACCTGGAGTTCCCTGTAAACTCATGGAAAATCGATTGAAACTCGTTACTCGGGGGATTTTCTGGGTCGCTCGTCCCGAATCTGACAACGGCAACCTCCTCCGGAGGATCTGGTGCGCGCGACCTGGCTAATAACGTTATCTCCTGGAGTTTTACTGACATTACTTATCAAATCGATCGAAACTCGTTACCCGGGAGTTTTTCGGGTCGCTCGTCCCGAATCTGACATGGGCAACCTCTTAACTTATACAAAATGGGCATGTCCTCTCTTTTTCAATTAACTTATTTTATCACCAGAGTTGGAATAGTTGATTCAATTGAAACTATTCGAGGGGTAAATGAAAGGTATGGGTACAAAAAATATATGCAGGGCACAATTTCAAGAATATCTGAACTTTATATTTCTTTTCACGAATACATTAAGTTATCAAAAAAACTTTTCTTAATTTTACAGTTTATTCTAAATATTGTCCGCCTCATCAACTGATACGTTAGGTAGTACTTTCTTCATCGAGAGTGTCATTTTCGGCGGCAATTAATTGTTCTGTGGATTATTTCTCGACGTTGGTGCAATTTGAGCCGGCACAATTTTTGCAAGCGATGTTGCAAATCACGCCGTTCTTCCTACACCCAGAGAAATAACCGCAGTCGGTTTTATATCCACAGAATATCAACTTCATTATATTCGGTGGGCCAGGTGGTTGTGTCATCCTTATGGGGATCAACTTATCGTTCTCGTTTTTCCAACCCCAACCGGTTGAATCTAGGTGATGCTCTTCTCCAAACAACCAATTTTGTACTTGTAAATAAACCCGTTTAAGATGTTGAGTGAGGGCATCTACCGTAGGAATGATTTTTCCGATATCCATCTTTGTCTTGCTGGCAACTGCCATTAAGTACATTCTGTACCTGAACATTTCTACTAACTGAATTCCACTGAGCTTAAACTGGTCGGGGGCATTTGGCTTTTTGAATGTAAGCAATGCATTGTACATTGCTAGATATAAATGGCACCGGTGTTCCAAAATTTCCTCTACTGAAAGTCCAACTAGCATTCATTAAAGCAATGTTAGAAAGTTTGACGACAAAATTTCAGTAAAACTCCAGGAGATGACGTTATTAGCCAGGTCGCGCGCACCAGGTCCTCCGGAGAAGGTTTCCGATGTCAGATTCGGGACGAGCGACCCGAAAAACCCCCGGGTAACGAATTTTGATCGATTTGATAAGTAATTTCAGTAAAACTCCAGGAGATGACGTTATTAGCCAGGTCGCTCGCACCAGGTCCTTCGGAGGAGGTTGTCGATGTCAGATTCGGGACGAGCGACCCGAAAAAACCCCGGGTAACGATTTTCGATCGATTTTCCATGAGTTTACAGGGAACTCCAGGTGATGACGTTCCTGGTGCCGTCCTGACCTCCAGGTGCACAGGGGTCTCATTTGGACATCACTTTCAGGTCCAGCGACTCAAAAAAACTCTGGTACTGAAATTCGTATGATTCGGGAGTTTTTTCTGGTAGATATGAATTTTTTCTGCATCACTTGAAAAGATGCGCTTATAAGAATGCACTTTTCGATGCAGCAATGCAATTTCAAAAAGACCAAAATATGACACAAGTTTCTAGAAGAGTTAACGAAGCAAATGCAAAAAACCACATCTCAATCCGACTTACTGCAAAAAAAAATGAAGGTTGACTGCTATATTTCCTCGCCTAATACGAAACTGGAGTTAGCTCCATGCCTACACATAGAAAAATAAAAATTGCACAGCCTCACAAAAACAAAAAAGTATATTGTACTAGAAAAAAAACCATCATACCGCAAGTTATTTTGGAGCGCTGAATCTGAGGGCCAAATTAACTTCTATCGTGTCAATTTTTTGTAAATCGCGTTTTTTTCGCATTTAATCTGTAGTGGTACCGAAAAATGTGTCAAATACGTATCAATTTTGAATCAGATCTGAGAAAAAATAAAAATACAAATTTTTACCCGTACCATCACGTACCTTTTTATTATTTTTATTATGCACTTCGCAAATACGAAAAAGAGAGGATCTCGGCACATTTCTAAAACCGTAAATATCGCTCGCAGACAAAAAATTTTCATATCATTGTGTTAGTGAACGAATTCTGAACAACTTTCAAAATGTACGTCTGTCCCGTCCGTCCGTCTCTCCGTCCATCACGTTTCTTGTAAGCACGATAACTCAAGAAAGAAAAATCCGATTGTACTGAAATTTGGACAGTAAGTTAGTGTTAGATAGAGGAAGAACCTTATTGGAACAAAATCGATCTGTAAATAAAAATGTTATTAATGATTTAAATTTAAAAAAAAATTTTTTGATTTTTATGTTTTTGTAATTGAATAGAAATCTGGTGGAATGATATTTCATTTTAATATCTGAATATTTATATATTTTACAAATATACATTTCATAATGTAACCGTGGAAATATGATTTTAGCTCGTGTCGTATAATGTAAAAATTTACATTTTTTTGCGTGTAAGGTGGTGGTCTAGTTCTTACGATTTTGACTTGGAATTCAAGGGTCCCGGATTCGAAACCCAAATGGGGTTTACTATGTTTTTTTTTATTTTTACTTATTTTACACTGAGCCTGAGTGCGTACTATAAAATTAAAAATGTTTAAAACTAACATTATTTACAAAAAACTGCGAAGAATATCCTATAGAATGTGTAACAATTATATAAAAAGTTCAGTGAACAGGCGAAAAGTACGTTTTTAGCTTGTTTTCTTATCTATTCCCAGATCTTGTTCAAAATTAAGGTTTGGGGTCCTCGTTGGATTCTCAGCGCTTTTTCTTAATAAAATTTTTCGATATCTTGTCAACTTGCGTCATTCTTCGATAAAATTAAAGAAAAACACGCACTTGCAAAAAAATTACACGATAGAAGTTAATTCGGATTCAGCGCGCCAAAATACTTTTTTGTTTTTGTGGGGCTATGTAATCTGTTGCTCGATGCGGTTAGGAATTGTGCGTCAGAGCAATGTCCTTGTTACAAAGCCTTTTTCTCACTTAGCATGCATTTTATAAAAAAAAAACTCTTCAAATAAAAAAAAGTTTCTCGTTCCATTAGCTACAACTTACTCACTTAGAGTATACAGTTATTTTGAAAAATAAAGAGTTACCTCGTACCTTTTCTCTGTAAAGTACACAAAACTCTTCCATTAATATTTATTTATTTTACGGTCATATCAAAACAAATATTACTTTTGCATACACCGGTGGAAAGCGAAAGGTTCGAATATTGTAATACTGAAATATCAAGTTTTCACGGCAACACATGACAGATGTAGAGGAACATGAAAATGCGAAAATAATATTTCTCGTAAAGAAACTGAAAAAATGTAATTTTATCCAATTTCTTAATTCCAAATCAAATCGCAAACTGGAGAATATGAGGTGTTTTTACACAAGAATCAACTACCTGTTTTTGTCTGTTCGAGAGTTCTATAGCACGTGTTGAATTCAGGGATCTCGTTAATCGACTAAAATAAAATACATTTTTGCTAATATCACATCAGAGAAATATCTCATCGCACTAAAGTCAACGTGAATTCTTAAAACGGCCTAACAGATAATATTTTAGTATCGTATATCGTGCGTGTAGAGATATAATCATGATTAAATGTAGAAAATTCTACTTGTAGGTGGTTATTCGGTTCTCAGAGGTTAAATGAAAGTTGTTGTCAAGGTTCAACGAAAATAATAACTTTAACCGTGATAAAGTTTCTATATATTTTTACAATATGTAGATAGATTGCGTGCCACAGATATATTGGGAGAATACAGAAAAGCTTGAACATTGCTTAACACTTAACATTCAAACTAATAAATTAGATTTTTTAACTTGTGACGCAAATAACATGAAAAGGAATATATAACTAATTATCTAACCAGTTGGTTTGTTTCATACTTTTTTATTATTTTTAAAATATCAAAAATTTTGTATCCTCTATTTTCTCCTTTACTCCACCATTTTCGTAAATTGAAACGGTCAATTTATGTGTCATTATAGACAATTGATAAAATCAATATCGACCTAAATGGTTTGTATTTATCTCTTCTTCTTTTAGCGAGGCAACTAAAAGTCGCCTTACTCAGGCCTTGTGGCCCATTGTGCTTTCGCTACAAATTCAGAAAATTCCTCCATTCAGGCCAGATCTAATCCAAAGGCCAACATCCTTCCTATGGGGCAGGGCAGGAAGTCAGAATGGAAGTTTTAGTCTAAGAGCCAGACCCAAATCAATTCACTGAATTTACTATGCCTGGTTTTTTGTCAGTTGATTACAGTAGTTGCGTACAAACATACTTCGGTCAGTCAAGCGAAATCGAGAACAGGTGTCTCAGGTACGCCTTCAAAGGTGTCATAATTACGGAGGTAATAAAATTAATTTACTATGGCTGAAAATCGTTATGCATATTATATATTGCATATAAATAACAGTTATGTCAGTCAGTCAGTTGAATGTGGGGACGAAGCTGGTCAGTTAGTCCCAATGTATGTACAAAAAATAAATAACGTGCAATTCATTTACTATACTTCAAAATCTCTGTGTATTAAACGCTATATTAATCATAAATAAAATGGTCATCTTGTGGGACAACGCCCGTCAGTCAGCGAAATAAAAAAAAAAATCGCGTGGGCGATCGGTGTTGCTGGCGGCGGCTCGCTCTTTTCCTTATTATTACGTAACGAACTATTAACTAACTTTATTTTAAAGTGTAATTGACAGAAATGTTAATAATATACATTTTGTAAATAATTAAATTTTTCCTAATTACATTGAATATACAATAGACCATTAGGAAAGAAATATTGAAAATCTATGCAGTTGAAATATTATATTTAACATAAATTATTATTATAAAAAAGACTATTCCTCCCAATCAAATTCGTCAATTTCGCTCTCATCAGAAATGCTAAGATCTGACGTTTCCAATTCAGTTTCGGATTGGGAATCTAAAAATAAATATAACTTCTGTAATTATGTACAATAAAAAATATATTTTTTACGTAAAATCAATGGCAATTAATTTGCCGACAATATTATATGCATACCTGAATTTTCCTGCGGAGGTTGAATAACGACATCGTTGATCAATTGTGGTAACTGATCACCTTTGAACCAATCAAAGTCATATTTATTGTCGATCAATGTCCACCCGTGATCGATTGGGGACAGTTCCGTCGTGACTTTACGATGGGCATTGCGCCAAATGTTTGAAATGTAGCTTGCTCTTAAAAATTGTTGCATCAATTCTGATTGGCACGGCGCGCGACGGCATACTTGATCCATCAACGTTTTTCACTTTTATTTGAAACGAATCATTGACGCTACTTGAGCATTTGTATGTTTTTGCAAACATAACGAATCTTGCCTCGTTCGTAAAGACTCTTTTGCTGAGAGCAATGCTTTCAGCAGAAAAGCCGTTATGTTTTGGAGTAGAGGACCTTCCCTGGGGGGGGAGGGTATCTTTCCATCTTAAATAAGAAAGGGGAGTTTAATGAAACCTAGCAGTGCGTACAGAAATTCAGGTTCTTACCTAGGAGTATACCTGCTCGATTTAAGTATACACTTTTATTCACATTAATTTTATTTACGTGTTGTCAAAGATAAATTTCACACTTTAATCAATAATTTAATTTTTATATATTGTTTATATTGATTACACAGGCCCACAAAAAGGAAAAGTTGTCTGCGCCGGGGTATTGACCATACCTATCCCTTGTATTTTGACCCGCTGAACACGAATCTGACCTTAATTTTTCCCCTATATGTCAGGTTTTTTTTTTAAGCAAAAAAGTCTAATATTTATATATTTAATTGCTGTTAAAAGAAAAACCTGACGTGCTGGGGAAAAACTAAGATCAGATTCGTGTTCAGCGGCTTAAAATACAAGGAATAGGTGTGGTCAGTACCCCCGCGCAGATGGCTTTTTTTGTGTGGGTTTGTGCCACACTGAGTGTGGCACAGTGGCAACCAAAAATAAGTGGCCTGCGCGGGGGTACTGACCACACCTATCCCTTGTCTTTTGAGCCGCTGAATCCGAATCTGACCTTAGTTTTTCCCCAACACGTCCGGTTTTTTTTAACAGCAAGAAAAGACTATTGAATCGTAATATTTATATATATTAATTTGCTATTTAAAAAAAAAACCTGACGTCCTGGGGAAAAACTAAGTTCAGATTCGTGTTCAGCGGCTCAAAATACAAGGGATAGGTATGGTCAGTACCCCGGCGCAGACAACTTTTTTTTTTGTGGGCCTGTGTTATCTAATATAACTTTTTAAGTGCATACATTTTCAATGGTCTATTGTCTATTCAATGTAATTAGGACAAATTTAATTATTTACAAAATGTATATTATTAACATTGCTGTCAATTACACTTTGAAATAAAGTTAGTTAATAGTTCGTTAAGTAATAATAAGGAAAAGAGCGAGCCGCCGCCTGCCACACCGATCGCCCGCGCGAATTTTTTTTTTTTTATTTCCCTGACTGACGGGCGTTGTCCCACAAGATGGTTGACTGACCATTTTATTTATGATTAATATAGCGTTTAATACCTTCACAGAGATTTTAAAGTATAGTAAATGAATTGCACGTTATTTATTTTTTGTACATACATTGGGGATGACTGACCAGCTCCGTCCCCACATTCAACTGACTGACTGCCATAACTGTTATTTATATGCAATATATAATATGCATAACGATTTTCAGCCATAGTAAATTAATTTTATTACCTCCGTAATTATGACACCTTTGAAGGCGTACCTGAGACACCTTGTTCTCGATTTCGCTTGACTGACCGAAGTATGTTTGTGTACATAACTACTGTAATCAACTGACAAAAAACCAGGCATAGTAAATTCAGAGAATTGATTTGGGTCTGGCTCTCCGTCTATTTCTTCTTCATTCCCGCAGAATCTACAGTCGGGGATATTAACCACCCCAATAATGTGCAGATGTTTTCTGAAAGAACTGTGTCCAGTCAAAAGACCTACCATGATTTTGACACGTTTCCTGCTTAGTCGCAGGATTTCTGCTTGACAAGGACCCTGAGATAAGGAGCTTTGCTTGTCAGAGTTCTGGGTGGGAAGTAAAGTCAAAAAACTGGGAACAAGTCTAGTTCTCTATTGGCTTCTTTACCATTTGGCCTAGGGTAACCTAAGTGGGCTGTATTTATTGCAATTACACCTTAGTTTGGAGATTTAACCTTCAAGAGTTACTAGCCGCGAAGGACGGCGTCGAACAGTGGGGTCAAATTTAAAAAAGCTGGCCAAAATTCGTACCATTTAGTACGTACACTAAAATTAATATCTGTAAGTATTTGAACTCGCTGATTACGAATTTGCAAAACAAGATGGTGGATTCAATATGGCCGACTGAAACCTTAAAAAATTATCCAAAAAATCTGAAATAAAAATGGTTCAGTGCGCTTTAGTTAAGAATCTGATACTATAACTTTTAAATATAAAATGGCTACTTCAATGTTGTGGACTGTACAACAATTTAAAAATCAATCTTCAGTCCACCATGTTGAAGTACTTAGCCATTTTATGTTTAAAAATTATAGTATCAGATTTTTAGCTAAAGGGATGAAGCGCATTGAACCATTTTTATTTCAAATTTTTTGGATAATTTTTTAATGTTTCAGTCCGCCATATTGACACCAACATCTTGTTTCTGCAAATTCTAACGTCGAATTCGTAATCAGCGAGTCAAAAACTTACAGATATTAATTTTAGTATATGCACTGAATGTTGCGAATTTTGGCCAGCTTTTTAAGATTTGGCCCCAGTGTGCGTCGCCGTAGGAAAGAATTGACGCATATTTTTAGTGTTATTTTGGCTCATACTTCCGAAATATTGCTCCTTATTCCAGGTATCCCCTGTATAATGTGATACTTATGTAATAATTTTTAAGCCTAGTCAATTTTGTTTAGATATGGTTCGAAAGGGTTAAAAGGAATCATTTTCAGAGTTATAATTCCAACAGATAATTGTACCAATTGAAAATAATTTGAGCCACACTCCATCAATTACCTTGATAAATTGGAAACATGTGAAAATTTAGAGTAAATAAAACACTAAAAAGTTATATTTCCAATTTACGCGCAGAAACTATATCAGTAACCAAGAACTTTGTTCCAAAATAATCATATCCCCAAGTAGCATTGTCACATACCACGTACATACTAGTTATATTCATCAGGAAGACATGTATTTTTAATGTATATTCATAATTTATTCACATATATTGTAGGAATGTGAAATAACAGTTACACCTGTCCGGCATATGTACGTCCATACCACGTGACAGGCATGTACGCGTGGACCAGAATTTCACGTAATATGGACGAAAATTGAATATAGTCACTCCTATTTATCTATGGTACTTCCTATGTACGTATTTTTCATGTACCACGTGCATGCAGTGCACGTAAATTTCACTATATACTGGTTGTACTTCCTATGCATACTATTTTCATGTACCAGGTACATGTAATAAATATTCATGTGCATACATGTATTTCATAGGTAGTTCCCTTTCTTGTTCATATTATATTGGCAGTACATGCAGTCTGTGTACTTTCTATATCTGTATATGAGAATAAGCAGTTAGGCTGAAATACAGTTTTTTTAGTAATGTTAAATTAATTTTGAACAAAATATTTTTCAAAATTAATTTAAACAGCATTTCTAAAAAAGTGAGCTTCGGTCAAACTGCTTCTCATATATACAGATGTAATCTTATCATATACACCCACCCGCCTTTATAATAAAATAATACATCGGAAATAAAATAAATATAAATTTTGACAAATAATAAAAATAAATACATTATTTATTGAGATTTTCCAGTGAATTTTCATTTGTGCTCCAGCTTCTCTTTACAATTTATAAATATATCAAAAATAAAGCAAACTAAATACAGGGTGTCTCAGGCGTATGGGGCAATATTTCGGGAGCGTATAGTTTGGGTCAAAATAGCATTAAAAGTACCTGTAACTTTTTTTTAGAGCGCCCCCCCCTCCCCCTTCTGAGTTAGTCACCCTTAAAGGTTAAATCTTCAAAAAGGATTTTGCTGATAGCTCCTAAACTGCTCTATCGATTGTAATAAAATTTAGTCAGTATACATGTTATGTAAGTCTGTGGCTTTCATACCTTCTCTAGGAAGACAGAGGTGGAGCATCCCCAATGCTTGTTCCCCTAATTTCTGACGTAAATTGAATTATGAAAGTTGAGGACGCATTTTTAAATTCCCTAAACAATTTTAAAAAAAGATACTCTTGTTTGTCATCAACAAAGTGACCAGTTTTCAAAAAAAATCAATTTGAATAGGTCATTACGTGGTCTAAAATACATTATAGTAGAGTGATTTTTATCAGTTTAATTTTCTTTTCGTAATTTAAAGATTGTACCTTTTTTTCTTATTTATAACCAATCCTGAAAAAAACTTAGTCCTATTGGTTGTACTTTAAAAATTATTTAACGAAAAAAAACGCAAATATCGCTCCACTATACTGCACTTTAGACCATGCAATGAAGTATTCAAATCAATTTTGCTTAAAAATGGGTCACTTTATTGATGTCAAACAAGAGTTTTTTTTTACAAAATTATTTAAGGAATTTAAAAATGTCACCTCATCTTTCGAAATGTAAGTTGCCAGAAATTACGGGTAAAAAGTATCAGGGGGGTTGCTGCACCCCCGCCTTCCTAGACAAAATATGAAAAGCGTCATATTTCTGAATCTGAATATATACCTAATATGTATACTGTTCAAATTTTATTACAAGCAACAGAGTAGTTTGAAAGCTATCAGCAAAAAAACCTTCTTGACGATTTAACCTTTAATGGTGAATAGCTTCTAAGGGGGCGCCCTAAGAAAAAAATTATAGGTTAGGTTAGGTTAGGTTGATATGTGAGTGGGCTAGTAACTGACCCTCCACCGCGACCATCTGGTCTATTGTGGCTCACTCCTAATTATATTTCACCCAATAGGTTCAGCTTTTTGATAAAGTCGACTACCTTATTGGGTGAGAGGTTGTCCAGATCCTCTGGCAGCAGTTGCCCTTTGCCAAAAAGTGAGAATCTGGTTCTTTCTGCAGCAGGACAGGTACATAAAATGTGCGCTGCCGTTTCATCCTCCTCCAGACACAGTCGGCATTCAGCGTTGTCCGCTATTCCGAGTCTGTGTAGGTGGTGGTTAAGTCTGCAGTGCCCAGTGTATAGGCCAACTAGAGTTCTTAGGTGTAACCTATTTAACTCTAATAGTTTTTTAGTTCTTGATTTCAAAGGGTATGTGATGAACTCCTTTGAATGAACTAATCCTGGTAGTTCTTGCCAGTACTGGAGGATTTTCCCCTCAGTCCAGGCCAAGATGGTGGTTTTCGCAGTGCTTGCCGATATGCCAAGCACTGGCTCCGGTCCGATAAATTTTGATACCGCACCTTCCCTGGCTAAGGAGTCGGCTACTTCGTTGCCCTCCAAGCCAGAATGGCCCGGTATCCAGACCAAAGTTAATTTGTTGTATCTGCCCAA
The DNA here is from genome assembly GCA_936432065.2 of Rutpela maculata. Taxonomy (NCBI): domain Eukaryota; kingdom Metazoa; phylum Arthropoda; class Insecta; order Coleoptera; family Cerambycidae; genus Rutpela; species Rutpela maculata. The sequence continues at coordinate 168,103,367 of OW386287.2, read as the reverse complement.
TCGGACTAGAGCCTTTTGGCAATTCCAGACCAATTTAGAATTGCAGCGATGTGAGCCAAGAGCTTTAAGAGCTGCTTGGCTGTCTGAAAAGATTTTTATTGATCTGTGTCTAGGATGCATCTGCTCAAGCCTCCTTGTACACAGTTCAATGGCATGAACTTCTACCTGAAAGACAGTCGCATAGTTACCCAGGCTCGAAGTGATTCTTACCTTTGGGTTGCGACTGTATGCTCCAGCTCCAACTCCCTCAGGGGTTTTGGAGCCGTCTGTAAACCAACAGATGTCTGCTCTTTGTAGGTCAGTTTTATTCCGATCCCATTCGTCTCTTCCAGGAAAAAGGACGGTAAAAGGCAGTTCATAGTTGGTCGCGGTAGGCATCACATCTGAAAGCATTCCCAGGATGCCATGACACTCCATGTCATCTGACAGCCTGTTGCGTTCCATGATGCTAGCCTGCGGCATATTATTTGCCGCTTGTTGAAGTCTGTATGTTGCCCACCTGGCCTCTCTCTCCAAGTAGATGTGGAGAGGAGGTAGATCCAGGAGGATTTCCAGAGCTGCTGACGGTGTGGTACTTATCGCACCAGTTACTGCCAGACATGCTTGTCTCTGTAGACCAGAGAGTTTGGCTTTGGTCGTTTGTTGTAGCCCTTTCGACCACCAAACTATGGAGGCATACGCTACCATTGGTTCTTATGACCGTAACGTATAGCCAGTATATTTGTTGGGGACCTATACCCCAGGTTTTTCCACAAATTCTGCGACAAGGAGAGTCGCGCCTTGTGGATTACCTTTTCCAGATGGGAGTTCCAGTTGAGTGATTTATCTAGTGTAACCCCTAGATATTTCACTTCCCCCGCAAATGGAATAGTTTCACCTGCTAAGGAGGGCGGCACTAAATTGTTCAGCCTCCTTTTTCTGGTGAAGGGTACTATTACAGTTTTGTGGGGGTTCACAGTCATCTGCTCCCTCTCACACCAAATATGGACTGTATTTAGCACCTCTTGAAGGGTATTAGAGAGTACCTCTTCAGATTTTCCTCTAACCATAATGACTAGATCGTCCGCATATGCTTGAATCTCGGCTTCCCACAGAGAGAGAATGGCCAGCAGATCATCCACAAGCAGTGACCATAAAAGGGGGGAAATTACCCCGCCTTGTGGACATCCTCTTGCGGCCCTGAATCTGACCGTTTCTCCCTGTAGAGAAGTCGTTATGATTCTGTTTTCAAGCATAGCTTGAATCCAGCCAGTTATAGTTAGCTCAACCCCTCTAGCAGCCGCAGCTGTATATAGGGAGTTGGGCAATGCATTGTTGAATGCTCCTTCGATGTCAAAGAATGCTGCCACCGCAATCTCTTTTTCCTCAAGAGATTGTGTGATTTTCCCGACCAGGTTAATTTAGTGCTAGTTCTGTTGATTTGCCGGGTTGATAGGCATACTGGTGAACATTCAGAGGATAGGTGCTCAGGATGTTTCCCCTAATATGTCCATCCAGAACCTTTTCTAGGCCTTTCAACAGAAATGATGTCAGGCTGATGGGTCTTAGCGATTTGGGGTCTGGTTCTGTCCGACCCACTTTTGGTATATATACCACTTTTACCGCCGCCCAACTGGATGGGATATAGTTCCATACCAGACCAGCTCTGTATAGTCTGATGAGGAAAGGTAGCAGTATTTCCAGTCCGTTTTGTAGCAGCGCTGGAAAAATGCCATCCTCACCAGGCGATTTGAATGGTTGAAAAGATTTGATCGCCCATTCAATCGCTGGTGCTGTGATAACCTTTTTGGCCACCAGCCAGTCGTCTTTGTGAGGTCGTTTGGTTCGGCCTCCCGATGGTGGTGGTTGTTGGTTATCCAGGATCGAACTCCCTGGGAAGTGGTTCAGTGTAAGGAGTTCAAGGGTTTCCTTTCCAGATTCAGCAAATGAGCCATCTGGACGTTTTACCATACCAAATTCTCTTGCCGGCTCTCTGGAAATGATCTTGTGGATTCTAGTGCTGCTAGGTAAGTCAGTAATACTCTCGCAGAACCTCCTCCAAGATTCCCTTTTTGCCCTTCTGATTTCTTTATTATAGTCCGTTAGCGCAGATCTATATTGTTCCCAGTTGCCCGAATCTTTAGCTCGATTACACAGGCGTCGAACTTCTTTTCTCATTTTATCTAATTTTTTGTTCCACCAAGATGCTCCTCTGTTGTCTTTTTTCGTTTTTAGTGGAGAGTTTTCATGATATGCTGAAATAATTGCGCTCCGGGTCTGTTCCGCCGCAATTTCTATTTCATCACGATTCCTGATTGTGGTGAGAGTGGATTGCAGGTGTGCCTGGAGGGATTGTTTATACCCACTCCAGTTAGTACACCTAGGATCCCTGTACGTCACCACAGGTCTTGGTCCAGTTTCTATGTTAAATAGAATGTGTCTGTGGTCTGAACACGAGGGTTCAGAGGATACTTTCCAATCAGTAATCTTGTTGCTCACAAAGCTTGAGCTGATTGTTAAATCCAGTACCTCTCTTCTATTTCTAGTGACAAAGGTTGGTTCCGTTCCAATGTTATTCACAATTAGCCCTTCACCTAGTATGTATTCAAAAAGTGACTCACCTCTTTGGTTAATGTCTGTGCTGCCCCATGCCGTATGGTGGGAATTTGCATCACATCCAATAACAAGGTGAATGTTGTTCCTCTTACTGTAGGCGATTAACGACCTAACCGCAGGTGGAGGAGGTTGATCAGCACCCCTGTCTCCCGGGAAGTATGCAGAACAGGCTATTATGTCCATTCTGCTTTCCCCCACCGGTAGCGATAAGCGGATGGCTACAACATCCTGGGTGCAGTAACCTGAGAGTACAAAATAATTGATGTTATTTCTGAACAAGATACAGGCTCTGGGTCTTTCTCCAGAGCCGACTGATACTATCTTGCCAGAAGTGTTTCCTAGTCCGTTTACTCGGCCTGTATTGGTTGTCCAAGGTTCCTGGATAAGGGCAATGTCAATCTGCCCTTCCTTGAATCTTCTGCCAAGGACGTATGTGGCGGCCTTGGCATGTTGTAGATTCGCCTGTAGGCACCTGAGGTGCATAGACTTCAGGTTGATTCCTTCGGCGACTACCTTAAAGGAGGGTTTGACAGTTTCACTTTCGCAGGGATTCTTTACCCGCTGGTCATGTGAACTGCCGTTGGACTGTAGACGTTTTCCCGTTTCAGCTCGCTCAGAGAAAGTTTGTTGAACCCTCTCCGGCGGCTGGTTGGTGTCACGTCGTTCCAACACTGACTGCAAGGCGGTTTCATATGGTATTCCGCTCTTGAGTGAACGGCTAAGGAGCTTTGTTGCAGCCTCCCTTAGCTGTTCTCTTTCAGAGGAGAGGTTGTCCAAAGCTTTGGATTCCTCTTCCCCTGAATTGTCTTCTCCTTCGGACTCAGGAACCGGCTTTAACAGCTCCCTTTCCTGATCCGACGGGATCGGACGTGCTTGTGGAGTGGATTTTATCCCAGTCTCCAAGGGTTCTTCAATTTGAAGATCGAGGGTACAACCCTCGATCTTCGTTGGGTTTTTTAGAAGAGAGATTGCCCAAAGCTTTGGGCTCCTCCTTCTCTGGTTTGTCCTCTCCTTCGGACTCAGGAATCGGCTTTAACAGCTCCCTTTCCTGATCCGGTGGGATCGGGCGTGTTTGCGGAGTGGGATTTATCCAAATCTCCATAGGTTCTTCGATTTGAAGATCGAGGGTTTATTTTTGTTAGTCGTTTTCACCATATGGTTCCCACGAGTAGCAAAGGAATGTTGGTCCGCCACAGTAGAGCCCTGCATTGCTGTGGTAAGGCAAAATACTCCGGAAGATTGCCCAGTTTTCCGGAGGCCCCGTTAATGACACCTTTCGCCCCGGTGCCATTCAGCCTTCGGCACGGGTTGCGTACACCTTGGCTTGGAGGATTTTATCGATTTACCTTGTCTAGATCCGCCGTGTTTAGCCGAACGCAGGGTCACCTCGGGCAGGATGCGACATTGAGCCGCGCACGGACGATCTTGAGAGAAGCTTCATAAAGGATGGCCATTTCCCCTCAGCTTTTCTCTTAGAGTCAGTGGCCAAGTAGCTGACTCCTTAACCCCCGCCTTCCTAGACAAAATATGAAAAGCGTCATATTTCTGAATCTGAATATATACCTAATATGTATACTGTTCAAATTTTATTACAATCAACAGAGTAGTTTGAAAGCTATCAGCAAAAAAACCTTCTTGAATAGCTTCTAAGGGGGCGCCCTAAGAAAAAAATTATAGGTACTTTTAGTGTTATTTTGACCCAAACTATACGCTCCCGAAATATTGCTCCATACTCCTGGAACACTGTATATTATAACAAAATCAAAAATTTATTTTATTTGATAAATAATAAAAATAAAAAACATTATTTATGTAGATTTTCCAGTGAATTTTCTTTATAGTCCAGCTCCTCCATGTGATCTCCTAAAAACAAAAAACAAACACTAAATTTTTTATACTTACCTACATATTTTAATCAAAGGGAGGAAATAATTCTTATAGTTTTTCTCAGAATCTTTATTTATGGATTACTGGTTTCGAAATGCCTCGCACTTCGTCATCAGATCCTAGAGTTAACGAAATAAGTATATAAAGACTAACAATTTTTTAACATTAATATGAATTTAATACATTTCTAATGATTATAGAAGAAGAACTGAGTACTTATATCGCAAATGTTGGTTGGATTGAGGAATGCGGGGGATCGGCGGATTTGCCGCTACCTGCAGAGGTAGCACAATGTATCCATATAAGGTCTAAGGACACATGAACGTAAGCTCCAAACGATCCAGAATCCAAGCACATTTATACCGTGTGTGTAGTCTCGGGCTAGGCATGGGGAGTAGAATTACAACATCGCGTGTGCCAGCTGGCTGAAATGAAATAACAGAGCTGGAATGCTCCACTGATGGACGAATTTACGGCTGCCAGTGTTGTCATATTTCTCGCGCTACGTGAATGTACATGCCTAATGGGAAATTACACGCACGGTATATGGAAAAGTGTATATATTTTGTGCCCACCTAACAATTAAAGCAATAAGTTACACTTGATAAAACCTAGTTTAATTTGGAATCATCAAAAGTAACGTAAAATATAGAGAACACTCGGAAAGTAAGAAATGGTCAAAAAGTTGTCAAGAAAACCATCCTTATTTTTTCATTTTGTAATAAAGAAAAATAGTCAATAGAAAAACAAACTCATTTCAGATAAAAGTATCCTTGATAAAGAATCTTAAAAATTGAACATCACTCTACATGACTGCCGCTTTTTAGGAGATACAAAACTGATGCGGTAGATTTTTTTTTTAATATCAGAATCGGTTTCAGCATGTCAAAAAACTTTGATCAAAAGCCTGCGAATTAAGATCGGCATCTAGAAAATTAAATTAATAGAAATCCGTCCTAATTTAGAATAAAATATTTAATCTTGAAATTATGTTACAATATAAATATTGTTCTTTTTCTTTTCCAGGACTAGGACTAATTACCAAACATTTAAATAATGCATATATTTACTGTTTGTAATATTGGTAATTCACAATTTCTTTAAAATGTGTAGGTGTATTATAAAGGTGTATGGTGTATATTTCTTGATGTCTTTATTCTGGTACAATAATTAAGAATTTTAATTTTTCATTATAATAAATGCGTATGAATAGATTAAACACACAATACTTACCGGAATTGCGATTGATAATAGCACCCACAGTATAGATCGGCATTATCTACATGTATTTCCCGTCGGTTAATAAACGATTTTGACCTTGAATTGTAAAATATTGAACCAAGAACCAAGTGACCTAACCTTCCCGAAATAATCAATATCACATGTTCGTAAATCCTAGCTTTCTTAATGTTTTAAAGAGGTTTGTTTTAAATTCTCCTGGTTTTCAAATATTTTTCTTTTTATTTTAATTCGATACTTCTGAGACAAATTAACTGAAAAACAGAATTTTTTAATAAATAAAAGCTTTGTGAAACTTAAGAAGTGATATAAAAATTTCATTATTTCTATTTTTGTTTTATAATAGCTATTTATAAAATAACTTGCAAGAAGACTGCAATGCTACAAGATATAGAATTAGAAACTTCGAGTTTTCTTTTCCTATTAGCTTTTTCATTTCCACACTCTTATTTTAGAAAATGATTAACGACAAAAAAAATAGCTTTTTTCTTCTAGTAAAACCCAAAACATAAATAAAATAACGAAACACGACGTATTTCGGGATAATTTCAATTAATACCTTGTAAAATTGAATTCGGGTAAAAAATACTTCAGGTAATAGTTTTTCCGTGGATTAAGATTCCGTGAGAAAAAATATAAGTTTCCATTTGAAAAAGCATGTCATTGTGTAGAATTTTGCATAAGGAATTTAAATGTGACCAGTACCTACGATTTGTTAGAGTATCTAGGGAACGTGAGCTGGGTTTAGACCGTCGCGCGTCGTGAGACAAGTTCTACTGATGACTCGTCGTTACGATAGTAATCCTGCTTAGTACGAAAGGACATTTGGTTCACGCACTCGCTCGGGTGGGGGGTGGTGCGAAGCTACCATCCGTGGGATTACACCTGAACGCCTCTAAGATCGTATCCTTTCTTGAAGTTCCGAGAGTCCAAAGGCTCAAAACAATGTGATTTTACTAGGCGGTCGCGGTTCGCCGTGATCGTCGCACTAGCCCTGTCGAGATCGACGGTTGGCGGTGGGATCGATCCTTACCGTGTCCGACCTGATCTCACACTTGTTGACGGCCGATCATGGGTCGCACAAACGTATCGATGTTGGAACTTGGAATTGTTTGTAGACGACTTACGTATACCTGACTCGGTAGAGCAGTTTCCACGCTGTGACCTGTTGAGACTTAGCTTGGGGATTCGTCTTGGTGAGACGAGACCTCGTTGTTATCTCGTAGTCGTTCTCGATGTGGGTAACCAATAGTACGATAAGTTAAAGATTGCATATTTAAAAAAACAGCGTTGAGTTCGCTTACATTAATGTAGATATGAAAAGTTGACTTGAAAAGATTGTTGTACTACTTGACAATTGTACTCACGACTAACATAATGTATACAAAATTGAAGAAAAACTAGAAAACTTAATAATGGTGTCCGCAACAAAAGAGAACCCAGTCAGTGGAGAAGAATACAAAAATAGGCGACTACTCCGAAGAACGACGAACAAGTTGAAATATATATATATAGGAATATATCTGACGAACCAACTGAAAAGAAGAGAAACTGTAAAGGAAATAATTAAAACAGCATACAGGGGTACAAAGGCAATTCTACCTTTCATCAAGAAAAATAAACCACCATGGAACCTGATCAAGAGGACACATGAAGCCATCATACTGCCAATGACATCTGGTTTTAAAACGCGCCAACGACGAAAGCCAACAGAACAAGTCTGAGAACTATCTCAAAAGCAATAGCAGCAATAAACTAAAAATACGAATACTTGGGGATAACAACAACTGAACTAGGAGAGGGCCAAGAAGAAGTCTCAAGGATATACGCGCTATGGGATTATGGAAATCAGAAACAGAGGAAAGAGAAGGTTCAGATGAACAAGCAAAAACACAAGAGAAGCATAAACACCCCAAATTACGATGCAGTACGGCAATGCATCTCACAAATGACAACACTTCCCATCCTATATATAGTGATTAACACGGCGTTAAAAAATGGAGATTCTATCGTTGTGTTAGTAACCCTGTTAAAACGCTGCAGGAGATGGACACGAACAAGTATTTAGAATACATGCATGGTCGAGGTCGCAGCGTTTTCCGGCAAATGAAGTTTGAAATTTCATGCCACCAAAGGTCGTTTTTTCAGTAAGTGCCAAAGTATGTTTTTTCATGAACCAAATATTGCAAAAATACTTTTTACTGACATTTTTATCTAGAATTGTTTGGGAGTCTCTCAAAATACACGTATGAGGGCTTACTGATATTTTGGATTTATCCCTTTCACCCCTTAAATTCACCCCTATATTCAACTAGTGCTATTACGTAATATTTCAATAAAATTCAGTTTTGAAGTCTCTAGTGGTTCATAACATCCCGAAATGACATCAGTTATCAATAATTTATTGAAAAATATATAGAATTTAAAGGGTGAAGGTGGTAAATCTACTGGTTCAGAATATCAGTAGGCTCTCATACGTGTATTTTGAGAGACTCCCAAATAATTCTAGAGTAAAAAACCTTAAAATACCATTTGGTTTAAAAAATATGCCATTTTGAAGAAAAACGTCATTTTTGATGGGATTGGAAAACGTATTTTTGCATATTTAAAATTTTAGCCGCCATAAAAATGTCAGTAACTATTATTTCGTGTTTAAATAGGACACGTTGAAGTATTTGCACTTTGTTAGAATAAAAACGACCGGAAGTCAAAAACGCCGCGGCGAAAATGTCAATAAAAAGTACTTGTGCAATCTTTGGTTCATGAAAAACCATATTTTGGTACTTACTGACAAAACGACCTTGGGAAGAACTACATGAAATTTCAAACTTCGTTTGCCGGAAAATGCCGCGACCCCGACCATACATATATTCTAAATACTTGCTCGTCCCCCTCTCCTGCAGCGTTTTAACAGGGTTACTGACATAACGAGAGAGTCTCCATTTTTTGACGCCGTGTTACGGACTAATATTACTGTACCATGCACAATGTGGTTTGCGCTGCTGGCAACAAGCATGGTCTAAATCCAACCAAGCATATATGTAGCTGCCTTGGCGGTGAATGGCAGCAATACGCTAATAAATCAAATCTTAATCAAACAATGACTGATATTGATTTTCTTTCATTATTTCCCAATCTTATTTTTCCTAACAAAAAACAGATTCTCATTTTAATTGACGTAGCATAATTCGTCTTTTAAATAATTCGAAATAAAAGTCTAGAACTTAAGCGGCTTATCCTTTGCTTTGTGCTGGAGTGCAGCTCGTTTTATAAGGAAACATTAAAATATATACTTCTTTTATCAAAATGACTGGATTTCAAGATTTTTGTATTTATCGAAAAATTATCAATACCCCCAACTCTAGACTTGTAGTGGCGAAATTATCAAGAAGGCAGCAATTAAGAAATATTTATTAAGGAGGCTTTGGCAGGTCTACGTTCTCCCTTGCCGGATTTGGGGATATTTTATTATCAAGTATACACTTGAATGAAGAACTCTGAACCTAAAACCAGAGGTGGGTATAGATTAGGTAGCTATTTAAAGCTGTTAAATAATGAACACTAAAAAAATAACTCTTTTGGTTACTAGAAAAAGAAACAAGTCACATTGAAATATATAATAGAATAATAGTTAGTACAGAAACAAATTAGATAATTTGAGTTTTAAAAATAAAATAAAATCTGGTTCGTATTAACAGCGTATGAACTACATAGTAACAAAACAAAAATTCATTATCACAAACGATTATGCCAGTGGTCCTGCATTTCTTTATGAAGTTTTGAGTCATGGTCGCGTTTGCAACTGAGTTTTAACCAGCTTAATATTTTCTGAATTTTCACGTGACACAGTCGGTTTTTAAATATCAGATTTTAAAATTGAATAAGAATAGTTTTCTACAACTATTGAATAATCTATTTATTCAATAAATAATGGTATCCGTATCTAAGATTTCAATTAGGAATTAGTCGGTGTATCGGATAAAAATAAAACGAGGTTATTTCCACTAGTCGACGTTTCGAATAAACTTTCATTCTTCCTCCAGACTTTAATGAAACGAAACCACAAAAATACTTCTTAGGTGAGAAGGAGTCATAATATTGAACAACAAGCGAGTTGAAAAATGAAATAAAATCCAATGGACAACATAACATATAATTACTAAACAATGTAAATTTATGGACGTGAATAGTTTCATACCAATTACAATACAGTATTGTATATTGTATATATTGTATTGTATATACTGTATATTTGAGTTCAGTCTGCTATAAAACGGATATTTGCACAATTTTTTTCCACGATGATTATTAAAAATTTTCTTCAATTTATAATAAATTTAAAATAAAGTTAGAATACAGTTCAAAGATATACAATCCATTACTGAACCATAACATACGACAAAAATTAACAGAAACATTATTGTAGAAAATTTAGTTAATTTTGCATATAGCCACTTTTTGATTATGGCTAACCGTTTTCAATATATGAGCGAAAAACCAAAAACCGGGAGCTTCTTTGCGCCCCCCTGTACCCCCTGCACCTCCTATGTACTGGGACTTTTTGGTCTTAAATAGTCCAAACACGGCTCTCAAGTCAAAAATTGTGATCTCGGCATTTCCCTCTAGAAACCATTCATTGACAAGACTATCAGGTTTCTAAGAAATAATAGATGAAAAATTGAGTATCAAATTTTAAATAAACTTAAATAAATTAAAATGAATACATAACCTGTGTAACAACATTAATTAAAATCAATTGGCCTTTTATAAAACGCCTAAAATTAAAATATTTATTTTTAACTAAATTATTACTACCGATGCTGTAAAATGTCACCGCTCAAAAAGTTTCGTATCCTAAATCTCTATTAAAAGAATGGTTGATTTATACATATAACCAAACAATACAATGCGGACGAGTTAACTCATGTCCAGATTAAGCACGCGACATATTCACGTAAAAATTGATTTTCTTCTAATCTGTTTCAGTGAAGGCCTATTCTTTCGACGGAGGAGAGTCCAGTTCCGAATCGGAAATGGGTGTCTCCAAGACACGTCAAAGCTCCACAGTGCCCCTTGGAACCACCGGTCCTTATTACCCACCACGTCCTGTCCACGACTTGATATCTCTTGTGGAAAAGGGTAGGGTTGGAATGAGCAGCAATAGTTCGTGCTGCAGTTCCACGACTAGTTCAGTGGGAGAAAAACATGGTGTACCGGCAACTAAAGTTACTGCACAAATTAATGATTCTATTCAGAGGTAATTTTAGATATTTTATTCCGCTTAGCAGGACTTGTTTACTGTATTTTATTTTATTTCATACGCAAGCTGTGTATTTTATGAGGGCCACGTCAAAATTGTAAAAGAAAAAGTTTAGTTTGAACTTATTCAATTTCTTATGAGCTTTATTTTATATGTCAATAAACACAAATTCGAAATCTGTGGCCTACCTTGTGGAATGTAGTGTAAACACCTAAAAGATAGATTAACCACGAAACCACAAACCCGCATATCTTCTTTATTTGAGGAGATAGGGAAAACATTAAAGGGTATTTCACATTAGAAAGTTTGGTAAAAAACTAGGTTGGTATCACTAAAAGTAGTAAAAAGTCACTGCACATAATTCCCAAACTCTGTAGAAATGAAATACCTATAATATAATAATCACATCATTATTTTCAGTGCCTTCAATATTTAGCTTACTTTAGTAAGTTTAAGCTTTAAGTTTAAAGCTTATTTTAGTGCGTTTAACGTTAAAGATACTGAAAGCAATGATATGATTATTATATTCTAGGTATTTCATTTTTCCAAAGTTTGGGAATTAGGTGAGTTGGTCAACATGTGTAGTGACTTTTAATGATACCAATCTAGTTTTCGCTGTGAAACTTTTTACCAAACTTTCTAACGTGAAATAGGTCAATTGATGGTAAGAAAGAGAAGAATAATAATATGTACTAAACAATCAGAAAATCGCACACAACTTTTTAGCCCAGACGACAGAGAACATTTTATAGTTAAATCCACAAAAATTTTCAAACTGATTAGTTTTTTTTTAATGTGTTCGTGAAAGTGTATACAATAATATCGTGAAAAGTTTACATTTTCCTCGGATGCAGAACATGAAAAAAAAGTGAAAAAAACTTTTTTTTAATCCATTTTTTCAAAATTTTGAAATTAAGTCAGGGTAGGAAAAAATAAAAAATTCAGGTGGATAGACCACGTGTTTCTAAATAAAAAATATCCTAATAATATTTATCGCTAAAGCCACGGTATTCCTGAAAAAAATAGTGAAGTAACTTGTCACTCTGCGCTGACAGCGCACGGTTAAATGCATACTATGGAACCTCTAAAAATTCTTAGCTCTTCTATCGAGTAAAATAAAGCTTTTTTCTCTTTCGGATTACACGTTTTAAACATTTTTCTTAGTGAATAGGAGGATAAATAGTGAGTATGGAGGGAAAATATACAATTATCAATGTATACACAGACACCACACATAGGCGCTGAATCGCTCGCATGAATTTTTACGTACCTTTACTGTATTGTATTTATTACAGGTACACCTATTCACATTTCAACTATATCCAATGGATTCCTTATACATTTGTTAATGTATTGGAAAAGTTCCAGAATTTATATTCAGAACAATCAAAGATGTTTTCATAGTTGTAAGGATAAGATCGTGAAAATCGCAGTTTCATATCATGATCTGATTGATCATATTTTCGAAGAAATGCATACAAGTAAACGATTTTGTGTTTGAACATTCGAAAAATATACATTTTTTCCGAAATAGTGATATTTTATTTTTTCCAATGGGTCAATTTCTTGACAAGTTACAGCCTCCAATATATATATATATATATATATATATATATATATATATATGTATATATATTTATGAAAGAAAATCATCAAGCAAGGAAATTAAAATGATTTGAGATGTACTTTTTTTAAATCCTCGTTACTACCACTTAATAAACCATAATAATCATGAAGTGTACATACTTTTCAACAGTTCTCAATGAAGAAAGAATTTTTTTGAAGGGCTTTTATTTTTTCTATATTGTTTATTGCGACGATTGAGTTTGTGATAATATATATAAGTATATTTTTCCCATCCATCCTTTGCTTGTATTGTTTAAATGAACCAACACTCATATGGATTAAACAAATTCTGATTTAGTGACATGTAATTCAGTGCGTCGCCGTCGGTATCACAGTAGTGCGTATTCAAGCGCATGCACGCATGCGTGCACGCACGACAGAGATCCATGGATCTGTCTCCGAGTTATAACATTTTTTTTTTAACTATTTAACGTCGGCCTATTTCCGCTACCAGGGCCTATCACCGACGCCAGGAGACGAGCTACCCCCAACCTGGAAATTTTGCCGAACCTCTTCCCTTAAGAAGAGTAGGGATCTTTTACTTGCCTAACATTTAATAGACAAGGGACCGCCTGCTTTACATCCTCTCCGAAGGATGGTATATCCACTACGTAATCCTCGTCTGAAATTACGTAACTTCCGAGTATACACTGATATACAAGCCTCTAGAAGGTGGGGCGAGAACGTTGTATTTCCCAAGATAGGTGGGTCGCCCATCCAAGTACTAACCGCGCTCGACGTTGCTTCAACGGAATATCGATTATCAATTCACATTGAAGTCGCCTCTACGCTCGCCCCTCGAGTTATAACATTACATTTGACTATTTTTTTCCGGGAAAACCGTGGCTTTAACGATAAATTTTGTTAGGACATTTTTTGTTCAATAATACGTGATCTATTTTATTTTTTTCTAGCTTGATTTAATTTCAAAATTTTGAAAAAATGGATGAAAACATTTTTTTTCACTTTTTTTTATGTTCTGCATCCGAGCAAAATGTAAACTTTTCAGGATATTATTCTAGACACTTTAACGAGCTCATTAAAAAAAGTTTACTCAATTTGCAAAATTTTGTGGGTAATTACCTTCATCGACTGGACTATTTGATATACGTTTTTGTGCAAACGCAAAATCCTAATCCTAATCTCAAGGTATGCCATGGAACAAAATCCTAATCCTAATCTCAAGGTATGCCATGGAACCATTAAATACGTAATTTTTCTCTATCCAAGCATATAATAGTATATTATATTACTAGGAGTAGAACGCACTCCTTTTTTGTGTTGAGCCCAGGATTTGGCAAACTGGGCGAAACACAAAAAAGGCGTTCTACTCCGTGTAATATATACTATTTTTTCTTCAAGCGTATTAAAATGCAAAAATTCATTTATTTATCATAAATGTACAAATATTCAAACTACAGTCTTACATGTTGACACAATATGACAAGTGACTAGTGGATAGCGCGCCACCGGTGGCTTTCGGTATTAACATTATGTTACTAGTAAAACAATACCCACTACGGCGGCGCTTTCGGAACTAACATTATGTTACTAGTAAAACAATGTCCACTACGGTGGCGTTCGGTACTAACATTTTGTTACTAGTAAAACAATGTCCTACTTCTACTTTTTGGTGACATAATTTAAACATTTTAATACTCTTGAAGAAAAAAATATTTTTATGTATCCTAAAATGACATTTATTTGACAGTTTCAGTGATTCAAAACAATGTCATTATTGACAAGTGTAAAATAAAGAAAAAAGTGTGAAATAAAAAAATTGCATTTCACACTGTGAAATAAAACTTATTTGGTTTCTATGGAAACAGCTATAGAATTTAGTCATTACGTCAGTCAATTTGCCGTAATTTTACAAAATTATATTGTATCCTATTATTCTATATTTCCGATTGGCATACACAAATTTTTGTATATAACTCGAAACTAAAATGTGTTTTTTTTTTACTCGTGTAGTTGACATCCTTTTTTGGGGTTACTTTTTTTTTTAAGGCAATGCATACAATGGGGTATTTTCCATTTTTTTAAAATTCAGTTTTGGTGATATATATATATATATATATATCAATTAATAATATTATTTTAACAATTACTGCATAATTAATTTAAACCAAAACAATAATATCTTAATTAAAAATAAGAAATAAGAATACGCCAGTCTAGATACAGATGTCAAATGATTTTATTTGGAGGGAAATAATTTAACCACTAATAGACAACTTTCGCTTAGACTGTAACTATCTAATATGAATGCCAAATTGTGTATTTACTTTACATTATTTTACCTATAACACTTCTATTTTGCTCAATATCTTAAAAAACAATAAATATTATATACATGTATTTACAAGGAATTAAAAGTTATTTGTTTGTTATTATTTAGAAGTTATCTTAAAAATGTAAATAAAACTCGCGGCGAGAATTATGTGACAACATTGTATAAAAACGGCTCTCCACCTCTTCCAACTTTGCTTGCGTGCTGTCAGTTGTCACTTCTTGTCACAACACAAGTGAAAGAGACATATTGGTTAGATTTATTTGTTGTTTGTTTATGTGGCGTTTGATTCTGTTATTTTATATTTTATCAATGAACTATTAAGATAGAGTTGAATTTTGTGAAAGGAGATTCATCCAATTTACCCAAAGTTGATTATGACATGATAGATTCTTTCTACAAACAAAATTTGTATTTTTTGCCAGCAAACGTGAAAAATCTACATGACGTTAGAACACGTCTGTCATTTGACTAGCCGTTGACATTGTTGTCATATATTGCTAAATATGTTTTTAAAAATCTAATCGACATTAAAAAATATTTAAAATATTTTATAATTTAAGCCCATTATTATTTTTTACATCACAAAATTAAATTTCGTGGATAAATATATTAACATTGATTTAATAAATCAGCTTTATACTCCCGTTTTCTTCAAATATCTTTTAGTAGAACTAGAGAAGAAATTTCAACTTGGTAACACCACACTGTTTTGAAACAATTGAAACAATTTTATCAAGACATCGACACAGACTACCTACGTCATCGGCAGATTACCTACGTCATCAATTTAAAACGATTTTCGCGCCACTTATTTTAAGTTTTGTTTTCTCAAAAAAATGATAATTATTTTCGCGAAAATTTGTATTGTATATGTTTATACATATTCTATGATATTTTTCAATAAAAAATAAATAGGAAAATACCCCATTGTAGTTTATGCAATTTTTGCATACTTAGCTACCGTTTTTTTTATAAATTTTGTACCAAAATGTTACCAAGGTTTTTGATAAAACACAAAAATACTTATAAAGATATAAAATATAATATAAAGTGTATCTCGCAGGTTCGACCAAACTTTACGTAGATTAGGCGACATATCAATTATTTTATTATACAATTTGAATAATACGATTGACGTATTTTTAATAAAACTGTAACGAAACGAATGCAAATTGCAGTCGGACGTTGCCGATAGCTAATACCTATGTCGACATCAAAGATAACAGAGATATTTTATTTCAATTACACCGTGTGAATGTAATTTGTCCCGTATTCGGGCAATATGTTAATAAATAAGTTTTTGTAGTCGTCCACGACCGCAGGGAGACGATCAAGGCGGGAGTTATCTCTAACGAGTTTTTTCGTTCAGCTTTTCCTCGTGTCAACAACCCAAATTTCTTTGTATTTGTGTTGGTGCAAAAGTGATAATTTTTAAGCTTTAATTATTTATAAGCCTGTTTGTAGATTATTTTTCAAAAATATTGTCAGTATTAAATTTGTATTATAAATAGGAGTACTAATTTTACCGACTAATTGTTGTTGTTAAACCGAACCGGATCTGCCCCGTCCAGCCCCAAATGAAATCAAATAGGTATAATAAGGGAAGTAGCAGAAAATTTCAATATTGAAACATTAATTGTTTAGATTTTACAAGAAGCAATGGACCGATTTAATTCAAAATTTCTCATAGCACTTGTTATTAATGTTATTATATATAAAACAAATATTAAAACAAGAAAATTGCTGCAGATAGAGAATTACTTATTCACCTATTTTGATGCTTAATTTGACTCCACTATAAGTTATATTGAAAAATGTCTCACTTTCGCCTTATCTCCAAAGATATCTCAATAGTCATAGTAGCACATTTTTGTAAATTATCTCGAAGAGTTTGGAAAATGGAAACTTTACCACATATAAAAAAGGTATTTCTTCATATCACAACAAAATTTTACATAAAAATAATAAGTAATTTTCGAAAAATTACCACTCAAAATTTAATATGACGAGTCTCTTTAAAAATGGGTACATTTTGTGGTATAAAATAAATAATTTTCATAACGTTATTCAAATTTTAGTGAAGTAGTTTACAAAGAAAATGAACACATGATTCTTTAAATGTTTTCCACTCCTCCCTTTTTAAGATATTCGCGGTTAAAATACATTATCATTCTAGGTCATTTTTGTTGGCCTTTATCCTTCTTTTTATAAATAACACTTAAATTCAATGAAGTTCTAATCCAATATTTAAATCAATATTTAAATTCTTAAGTGCTTAGTGTTCTTGAATCTAAAGTACCTTTTTTAGAGTGTTTTTGGCCGTTTGAGGAGGTGCGCATGACTAAAAACTTTTTTCTACGATTGTGTTGAAAGTCAAATTTTCTAACTTCAAAATTAGTATGGAAAATGTCACTTTGCCGCACGCCATGCGGCAAAGAATTTGCCACACGCTTCGATTACATCTTCACAAATTTAAAATTTTGGAAAGATTTTAAAGGAAAAACTTCACAACCGTAGAAAAAATAGTATGTAACACACATGTGGCCAGCTTCATTGCAAAACTCGTATGATAGGAACTTCCATACATCGTTTTGCAATGAAGCCTTACCACACTTGTATTACAATATACTATTTTCACCTTGTTATTCTTGTTCAGCACCCTCGAAAACGGAGGGGGGACAGGTTTCATAACTTTAGCACGATTTTGCCTACTCATCCGACTCCTTATATCCACTAATATGGATAATAGTTTATAGCATTTTCCAATGAGGCTTATTTGGTTACGTTGAGTTGTTAAGAATTGTAGTATAATTGTGAATAACAATAATAATGCAAGTTTAAGCAAAAACTATATTCTCTGAAAACTCTCCAGTCTTTTTTTGACAAGTTGTCTGTCACTACCTAAATACCAATGTCCTGCTATTATATTACATTTCTCCCTTACTAAAAGTAAAATATAAACAACAAATAAAAAAAAAGAAACAATACTGATGAAACATAATATCACTGAAAACGAACAGGAACTCTTCTTGTTCGAAGCGGATATCTTCGAGGTGTAAATGCTGGATGTTCAGTCGTTTTAGACTCCTCTGAACTAGAGTCTGTGATATTTGTAGAATCTGTGATATTTGTATTATCTTTTACCTGAGGTGTTTTTGGAGATGTTTGAATTTCAGCCAATATACTATATGCTATTGTTTCTGGTTCTACAGAGTAATCTGTCAGCAACCCGTCGCCGTCGGTACTAGTACCGGGTACCGGTGAACTATAATAATTATTTCCATCAGTCATTTGTACCGTCGAGTGTGACCGCATCTGGTCCGCATGTTTTCTTCGAGGGACAACTTGGACGTTGACTAAATACGAGTATGGCCCTGTTTGTTGTAGGACCTTACCCGGAGTAGAGCCCTTATTTAAAGGATTATTTACCCATACTGGTTCATCTTCGAGCCTCTCTATCATGGTATTGTTTTTGTTTGAATTTCTCCTTTTCCATGTTCCTTTGAACATCAGGTTTCAACTGGTCGAATAAAGATCTTAGTGGTCTGCCGAACATTAACTCGCTTGGTGCCCTACCAGTAGATCGTTGAGGGGTATTTCTGAACGAGAAGAGAGACTGTTGTAGTCGAAACTGAATATCTTTCTCATGATCACTAGCTGACATCCTGATTTTAAACGTTTTCACCACTCTTTCCGCAATTCCGTTTGATTTAGGGTGATACGGCGTGATCTCAATATGTGTAATACCGTTTTCTTCACAAAATTGTTCAAACTCATCTGCAGTTAGTTGAGGTCCATTGTCACTGACTATAAATTTTGGTAAACCGTATCGCGCAAACACTTCACGCAAGGCTATAATTGTAGATTTAGCAGTAATGTTGTTCATTGGTAGCACTTCTAACCAACGCGAGTACGCATCTATCACAGTAAGCCACATTTTGGTCTCAAATGGACCAGCAAAATCTATGTGAACTCTCGACCAAGGCTCTGGTGGTGCACACCACGGATACAATGGCAATTTAATATCATTCTGTCGTGATGTCTGACATGAGGTACAACGTTTGACATAGTCATCAATTTCGTTGTCGATATTGGGCCAATAAACATGTATTCTGGCCATTGATCGCATTGCACAGATACCAGGATGTCCGTCATGTAACATTTGTAAAATCATACTTCTCAGGTAATCTGGAATACATATTCGGCCCTTCCATAAAAGGATTCCTTCTTCTAAGGATAACTCATGTCGTTTCTCATAAAAAGTTAATAGTTTGACTGGCAAATTCTTCTTATCGGGCCAACTTGAGTTCTGAAACCGTATAACCTCCTTCAAACTGGGATCTTCACTTATTCGTTTACGTAACGTACGTTGTGTTATAGCTGTAATAGTAATAACTGTCCCCGTTTAGGTAAACCAACTTCTTCTGCTTCCGTTAAATTAGTATTCGCAAGTGGTAAGCGGGAAAGCGCATCTGCTGCTGCATTATCTCTTCCAGGGTGATACGCTATAGTAAAATTATAACTGTTCAAGAGCATTGCCCAACGTAAAAGGCGATTACTAACGATCTTTGGTGTTTCGCGATTTTCACCAAATATTCTCTCAAGCGGTTTATGGTATGTTAACAAAGTAAATGGACGTCCATACAAGAACTGATTGAAACGGGTTACTGCAAAAATGATTCCAAGTGCTTCCTTATCTATAGTTGAATATCGGGATTCTGTATCAGAAAAAGAGCGGGAAGCGTACGCTATAAGACGGAAAATATCATTTGAATATCTATGAAATAAAACCGCACCCGCACCTTTATCTGATGCATCACTGGTATCATACAGGGGTAATGTTGGATCATAATGAGCTAGGGTGTCTTTAGACGTTAGTATATTTTTGAGTTCTTGAAAAATTTTATCATCTGCCGAAGTCCAATTCCAAAAGCTTCCTTTTTTCTATGTAAAGGAGAGCATATGACGTGTAGATTCGGAATGAAGCGTCCATAGTACGTAATAGATCCAAGAAATGACCTAAGTTGCGTTGTGTTAGTAGGAGCCGGCACACTTTGAATTGCTTGAATATGCTCATCCGTAGGATGTAATCCGTATCGGTCGATTCTATGACCAAGGA
This sequence comes from Rutpela maculata, assembly GCA_936432065.2. Lineage (NCBI taxonomy): Eukaryota > Metazoa > Arthropoda > Insecta > Coleoptera > Cerambycidae > Rutpela > Rutpela maculata. The sequence goes on along the minus strand of OW386287.2, from coordinate 168,083,345 downwards.
ATGTTAAACTATTCTGTAACCAAGCACATTTAGCCACTTGTGTGCGTACGCCTGCCGCCTGGAGACGCTGTAGTACCTGCTTAAGGCGCTGCAGGTGTATTTCTGTGTTAGGAGCTGTGATAAGTATATCATCGAAATATATAATAACGCCATCAACACCAAAAAGAATTTGATCCATTATACGTTGAAATAAGGAAGGTGCGAATGATATCCCAAAAGGGAGACGTTTATATGAAAAATAACCCTTGTGCGTTGCGATAGTTAGGTATTTGCGAGAATCTGGATGAACTTGTACTTGAAGATATGCATCTTTTAAATCGATGCGAGAAAAATGTTTTCCACCAGTGAGTTTAGCCATTATGTCTTCGAAACGGGGTAGAGGATATTCATCGATTTGTACATGTGGATTGATAATCACACGAAAATCTCCGCAAATTCTCACACTTCCATTCGATTTTACAACAGTTACAATAGGTGATGCCCATTCAATGGAAGTGTTCATAGTATCAACTGGTTCTAGTACATCATCACGTACTAGTCTACCAATTTCCGCAGCTACTTGTTCCCGTAACGCAATTGGAACGGGTCTCGGTCGAAAAGTTTTAGGTTGAACTTTGCTTGGTATGTGTATTTTTGCGGTATGACCCTGAATTGTTCCCATAGTATTGCTAAAAAGTTCCTCAAGAGGTTGTAATATAGCCTTTAATTCAGACGTGAAACCAGAATGGTGTTCTGTTGGTGAAACATGCATTTTATTCCCTATCTGACATATCTTTGAACTTGGACGCATAGGCAGTTTAAAAGCTAAACACCAGTCCAATCCAAAAAGAGGAATATCATCTGTTCCAATGACATATAAGGGCAATATAAATTTGCCCCCAAAAGCTTTTACTTTAACATCTGTCATACCAAGAGTTGGTATTTCTAAATCTGTATATGCAATAAGATTAGCAACTTTCCGTAAATTTGGCCGTCCAATTTTGTTCCAAACACTGTTCCTACCGCCGAGTGAGCCGCCCCTGGATCATATAGCATATCAATATCTTGGTTGTTAATGCAAACTGAAATCATTACTTTATTTGTAGAGTTAATGTTGCGAATGTTGTAAGTATCTGTTGAAGAAACACTTTGATTTTCATTATCAAGGGTGTCTGATTCGTTTTCCCGTAAGTGTTCCGTATTTGGTCGTCGATCATTCACCACTTGAGCGCGACCCGAAACTATACATACAGCTGCAAAATGATTTAGTTTATTGCATGCCAAACAGTGTTTCCCTTTTGCTGGACAGTCATTACGGTTTTGGTGTGTCCATGCCCCACAAGATAAGCAATGTTTATCCGCATCGAGTATTTTTATTTGATTTTTTTGGTTGGCTATTTTTGCAGATGAATATTTAGGTTTAGATTGAGATCCATACTTTCTATTTGATCCATTTACGCGATTTACATGTTGTGACTCTATTTGCATTTGCGAGAGAGATGTTAAACGTTTTGTGTGCATGCATGCTTGTTCAAGCTTAAGTGCAGTTGACTCCAACATCCTTCAATGTAGCCGCGTTTGTGGGATGCTCCCGAATGATATCTTGCTGCCATGCTGCGTTTACCCCAATAACTAGCTGATCACGCAACCTTTCATTTAGTCCATCCTCAAATTCGCAAGTACCAGCTAATCCCCGTAAGGTTGATATGAACTGTGTTACAGTTTCATCCTCATCTCTCCAACGCAAAGCGAAAGTAACCCGTTCTGATAAAACAAAAGTCTTTTTTCCATAATAATTATTCAAAACACCAACAATGTCCGCATATGTCTTTGAGGTCACACTATCCGGTTTAAAATAATCTACCACTATTTTAAATGGATCAGGCCCTACCTTAGTCAAAAGGATATTCCGTTTATGCCCCATTTCAGCAGCATCTAGACAATGAATTGCTATTTCTAGTTCAAAACGTTGTATATATTATTGCCAGTCTTCTTTGTCCGGGGAAAATTGATCAAACTTAAAATTCCGTGCAGAATCGTTAGCAGCCATTTCTTGTTAATATTTACTGAAATCGTCTTCCTGACACTACCTTCACTCGTCGCCAAAATGTAGTATAATCGTGAATAACAATAATAATGCAAGTTTAAGCAAAAAACTATATTCTCTGAAAACTCTCCAGTCTTTTTTTGACAAGTTGTCTGTCAATACATAAAACTCATGTCCTGCTATTATATTACAGAACAATGTTACTTTTTAGTTAATTATACTCTCACTCTGGAATATTGTAAAGCAACTGTGACGATACCTAGTACTTATGTATAATTCTGATAAATAAAATTATCTATCGATATGTCGGATTTTGTATACAATTTTATATTTCATTAGAAGTGTAACAAAGTGTTAGTTGGTTTGTTCATTTTTGTATCAATGTTAGTTATCAGTATATTCGTCTATAAACACGAAATTATTTTTTTTCTCGTTAAAAATGAATCCAGGAAAGTTATCGTTCGAGAAAGAAATTATGGCCATTGGCATGATTCGCCCGCGTCCTAAGAGGATAAAGGCAGCTGGGGAATTCAGTGTGTCTCAAGATGTCATTTATCTTTTCACGCTACCAACGCACTGGATCAGTCAAGAGACTCTTCTGAGAGTTAGAACTGGACATCCACGAAAAACTAATTCAACTCAAGACCGCTATATTCGTCTCATGACGTACTACACTACGTGTGTCGATTAAAATTAATGGTGTTATTTGATGTGGTTTTCCTTTCATTTCATTGTAAGCTTTTTAGTGGAATCAATTTGTAGAAAATTGTCTTGCAACAGCAACTTTTGCTGAATGTTATTGAAAACATTACAAGAAAAGCAGCAAAAATTGTGGAATAAATCCGAGATCAAGGAAACATTTGTTTCAATAAAAGGATTTTTAAAATTGAGTTTTTTGGCGTCTCTTAAACTTCTAATGAAGTTAAATCGTCATGTCAAATTTCAAGTCGAAATGTATATACAAAGCAACGCCCAGAAAATAATAAACTCGAAAACTGAAACGTCCTTTGTTTAACTGCTTCAAGCTGTAGACTGTGGAATATTTTTTTATGCAGATTTTTTCACGTACTTTTATTTTAATTATTTGAAACTATTCTTTGGACATTTTGTTAGTTTTGTTTGAACAAATATATTTTTCCACCAAAAAAAATTACATAACTCGGCTCCTAATTAGCATAGAAAAAACTTTTTTCTTCAAATGTCAGAAAAACATAACATTTCTTAACTCATTTCATGACATTAAAGTTTGTCTTTTTAGACGGCTATGCGTTGCCATTAACAACGGAGGTAAAAGTACTCTTTCTGATGCTGTGAGCGGCAGAAAAAGTAATGTCCATAGCAATACGCATTTTATTTAATACGCCGCACAGTGGGAAAATATGCCCTTTTTTGGACAAAAATCTGCCAACAGTAGAGATGTCAATCAAATTAAATTAAAAAATGGCAAATACTCTTAAGACATTGTACTTTAGGGTAGTGCTGCGGCAAAGTGGCTTTGGATTAACCTAACCTAAAAATCGCAGATATTACTTCCACATCCAGTGGAAGTATAGAAACGACAAAAATTTTTAAAAAAATTTTATTGTTCAAATAGGCTTAGAATGTCATGAAACGTCGAGATTTTAGGTTTGAGCAAAAAAAATGTCTGTCGGTCTGTCTGTAACTTTTTTGTGCGCACGATTACTCTGGAACCGTTTAAGATATCGACTTGAAATTTGGTACACATATGAAGTTTAACGAGATCTGGAACTAGGTTATTTTCATCTTACTCCGTTGAATGGTTGTGGGGTAAATTGGGGTAAATTGAGGTAAATGGGGGTAAATAGGTAAATCAAGCAGGTAAGAGTCCATAAAATTGGTATTTAGCATATACAAGGGAAGCTAATGTCTCAAAAAAAATTTTTTTGCATTAGCCACTCTCAATACTACCCCCAGCCCGTTACAAAAAGGGGTGAAAAAAATTATTTCATCGTAGATGACCATTCGAAAGCTTATTTTAAAGAGGAAGATTAAATGATGTATTTATTAGAAATAAATTCAAATTTTTTTAAATCCTATACATAACCTCAAAATTTGCCAAAAAAGTCATTTTTTAAATAAAATAAATAAAATATTTCAAAATCCTGACATGATGGGCCAAATCTGAGACCAGATTCGGATTCAGCGCGAAAAACTACTTCGGAAATTGGATAATGTTAATACTGAATGAAGTAAAAAAAAAATTGAGGCCCTTGGTTCTTGTACACATACTAAATCACATATTTTTTCACCCCCTTTTATAATGGGGTGGGGGTAGTAATAGAGGTGGCTAATACCAAAAATTTTTTTGAGACATTTGCTTCTCTTATATATACTAAATACTCTGGAACCGTTTAAGACATCGACTTGAAATTTGGTACACATAAGTATTTTAACGAGATCTGGAACTAGATTATATTTTCATATTATTCTGTTGAAGAGTTGGGGGATAAATTGTGGTAAATGTGGGTAAATAGGTAAATCAAGCAGGTAAGAATCCATATAATTGGTATTTAGTATATATATATATATATATATATATATATATATATATATAAGAGAAGCTAATGTCTCAAAAACATTTTTGGAATTAGCCACCTCCATTACTACCCCCCACCCCATTATAAAAGGGGGTGGAAAAAAATGTGATTCAGTATGTGTACAAGAACCAAAGACCTCAATTTTTTTTTTACTTCATTCAGTTTTAACCCTAACATTATCCAATTTCCGAAGTAATTTTTCGCGCTCAATCCTAATCTGGCCTCAGAATTGGCCCATCATGTCAGGATTTTTTTTTTTTAACTGTTTAACGTCGGCCTATTTCCGCTACCAGGGCCTATCACCGACGCCAGGAGACGAGCTACCCCCAACCTGGAAATTTTGCCGAACCTCTTCCCTTAAGAAGAGTAGGGATCTTTTACTTGCCTAACATTTAATAGACAAGGGACCGCCTGCTTTACATCCCCTCCGAAGGATGGTATATCCACTACGTAATCCTCGTCTGAAATTACGTAACTTCCGAGTATACACTGATATACAAGCCTCTAGAAGGTGGGACGAGAACGCTGTATTTCCCAAGATGGGAGCCCATCCAAGTACTAACCGCGCTCGACGTTGCTTCAACGGAATATCGACTGATATTCACATTGAAGTCGCCTCTACGCTCGCCCCAGTGTCAGGATTTTGAAATATTTTAGGTTAAAAAATGACTTTTTTGGCAAATTTTGAGGTTATGTATAGGATTCAAACAAATTTTCAATTTATTTCTAATAAATACATCATTTAATCTTCCTCTTTAAAATAAGCTTTCGAATGGTCATCTACGATAAAATAATTTTTTTCACCCCCTTTTATAATGGGGTGGGTGTAGTATTGGGGGTGGCTAATGCCAATTTTTTTTGAGACATTAGCTTCTCTTATATATACTAAATACCAATTGTATGGACTCTTACCTGCTTGATTTACCTATTTATCCCCATTTACCCCAATTTACCCCATAACCATTCAACGGAATAAGATGAAAATAACCTAGTTCCAGATCTCGCTAAAATACATATGTGTACCAAATTTCAAGTCGATATCTTAAACGGTTCCAGAGTAATCGTGCGCACGAAAAAGTTACAGACAGACCGACAGACATTTTTTTGCTCAAACCTAAAATCTCGAGGTTTCATGACATTCTAAGCCTATTTGAACAATAAAATTTTTTTCACTGGATGTGGAAGTAATATCTGCGATTTTTAGGTTAGGTTAATCCAAATCCACTTTGCCGCAGCACTACTCTAAAGTACAATGTCTTAAGAGTATTTACTATTTTTTTTATTTAATTTGATTGGAATCTCTACTGTCGGCAGATTTTTGTCCAAAAAAGGGCATATTTTTCCCACTGTGCGCCGCGCCGGCCATGCGATATTAACACAATGCGTTTTTGGTGCTGAAATTCGACGTTTGAAGAAAAAATGGCATGTTTATTCGGAGTAAAAGCCACTTGTTGTGACTCGTCTTTAATTACCGTACTCACTTCGTTCGGCAAACCTACAGACTCGTCACAGAAGTATCACTTTTACTCCTAATAAAACAATATACTATCGACATATAAAGTAAGCTTTTTTACACTATCGAGCTTTTTCATCTATTTACAATATCTGTTGCCGAGACGGTAGCTTATGTTTACTGATTGCTAGGCAAAAATCATCGGTAAATAATTTACTTACCAACATCTCACCTGAACGATAAGTAAAATTAATATATGTTATTTCACAAAAATAAGGAAAAAAAAATAAGGAAATTTCTGTTAATTTAAATAAGAATAACATTATTTTCTGCACGATCGTATAAATTACACTTCAATTAATAGTATATTATTCAACGAGCGATAATGTAGGTAATAACTCACGTAGATGATAATTCTCCAAGTGAGTTATTACCATTAACTCAAGTTGAATACTATACTTTATCTACGATTATAACAATAAATATTAAATTGAGAAAATTTTGTTTAAATTACTCGGTTTATTTATTAATAAACTTAACTGTAAAATTTAATTTTTGTACACACTTTTATATTTATTCTGCGATTTTTCGGGTAATAAATTATGTATTGTATCATTACTTGTCTTCATTCTGGTGGTGTACCTACATATTAGTTCATCTTCACTAACTGAATTCATCATTTTTGGCACAATTATTACTTAACTTGATTTGAAAACGTCGAAACTATTCAAATATGATAAATCACCTACCTCCCCTCAATAATAATGGACCATTCTATTTCATCGTATCGGAAAAGAATTTCTCTCGGACAGAGCCACCTTCTTCGTGTCGCGCGTTACGTGGATTGGATAGGCTAGGCATGAAGATAAAGGTGATTGGCTCTGTACCTAGTGATTTATAACTACTCATTGTAACTCACGCTATTTGTTTATGGATACTATTAATTGTTCAAAAGCAGTTCATTAATATTAGTATATAACCTAATAAGAGTAGATAAAATAATTAAATTTCTACTAAATAAACGAAAAGTCAAAATAAAAATATATTTGACAAGTTGTACTTCACTTTTGATTAATAACCATCAGTGTTTAATATTTTATCTACTCTTATTAGGTTATATACTAATTAATGAACTGCTTTTGATCAATTAATAGTATCCATAAACAAACAGCGTGAGTTATAATGAATGAGTTATTATAACTCACGCTAGGTATAGAGCCAATCACCTTTATCTTCATGCCTAGCCTGTCCAATCGACGTAACGCGCGACAGACGAAGGTGGAGGCAGGGAGGTAGTGACAGATTATTCGCGTTAATATCTATAAAGATTTTCTGAAATGTCACAAAATGCTACTTTTGATTCGTTCGTGCCGAGCCGAATTTTCGAATTTCGCCGTGCAATTTACGATCAGGTTTATCTGGAAGACTTCCTCTTTACTTTACTTCATCGTACGGCTGTCCCAATGGTGTTTTTCGAAAAATATGAACGTGTCAAGATTGCATGGTTTTGCAATTTTTTCGGCTCCGAAATATACGCTGTTTTTTTGCTATTTTTCGCAGATATCTCCGAAACGATGGGAGTTAGCTCGAAATAAAAAATAAGGTCAAACGAGTATTATCCACTACGAATCTTTTGCTTCCATAAGAATTTTGATTTTTTTTTTGTTTCGGAGATAACTACTGAAATTTTGGCCATGTACGGCAAAAAATCGCAAATTTAGCTTCTACAGTTGGCAACTTTTTAATCTTAGCTCCTACGCCAAAAGACTACTCTAGTTAACTTAAGTAGAATTGAATTTGCTAAAACCATTTTTTTTTATTTTTTGAATTCCGACAAAAATAAAGGAATTAGAGGGGGCGGGATATGGGACTTTTTTTCCGGTAAATTTTCTCTATTTTGTCACCGTAATTAATCGGTAATTAACTGAAATCGATCTCATATACGATGTTCACTTAATGTACTGCTTTGACGCTCCGTTAATCTTGGCCCTTCGAAACAAAGGTTTCTGAGAAACATTATTTTTTTAAGATTTGCATACGCTCTATAAGAAAACATGTAATTTCTTACATTTCCTCGAATCTCTCGATAACTATCGTTTTTTTCGAAAAATTTGTAGACAGCTTATGTAAAGAGAATTGATTGAGCATTCCGAAGCTTTTTTAATTTTTTTTCTAACATAAAAAACAAGACTTTGGGCTGAATATGCGCTCCGGTCTATTGCAGTTCGCGGAGAAGTTTTGCATTTTCCGCCGCTTAATATTAATCTACAAAGCTGATTTTTTGGCTACAAGCAGTTTCTGCACTATTTCGATTAAAAATCACATTCTACCTCCGCTTAAAGGTAGCTAAATCTTTGAAAACAACAAATATGAAAAGGTGAACAAAAATTAAATTTTACAGTTAATTTTATTAATAAACAAACTCAGTAATTTAAACAAAATTTTCTCAATTGAATATTTATTGTTATAATCGTAGATAAAGTATAGTATTCAACTTGCGGTAATGGTAATAACTCACTTGATGAATCACAGCACTCGCCTACGGCTCGTGCTGTAAACTTTCATCTGCGTGAGTTATTACCTACATTACCGATCGTTGAATAATATACTATAATCTCTGACTGGTTTTTCAAAATGATAATAGAGAGAGAAAATAGTGGTGATTGAAAATAACAACGAAATTTAACAATGAAAATATTAATAATAGTTAAGAGTATGCATCTTAAAGAAACTATTGTTGTAAGTGGGTGAATACTAATAGATCGGGAGGCAGCGACACATTTTTGGGACTTATACCATTAAGGCTGATTTTCACATATGTAGTAGTTTATTGTGTGTACGTACACGAAACGGCAATCAGCTGACGCATCCGCGGTGGGGAAGCTGCTATTTGAGTAAATGAAAAAAATTTCACGTTTTCCTAGAAAATGCATGTAAATCTTAAAAAAATAATTTTTCCTAGAAACTTTTGTTTTGAAGGGCCGAGATTAATGGAACATCCAGGTAATACATGATATTAAGTGAACTTCGTATATGAAATCAATTTCAGTTAAATACCGATTAATTACAGTGACAAAATTGCGAAATTCTCCCGAAAAGATGGAAGTCCGAACTCCCCCCCCCCCCAGTTTCCTCATTTTTGGCGCAATTCAAAAAATAAAAAAAAAGAAAAAGTTGCCGGCACGTTTGAAACACAAAATGTGTAATTTTTTATCGCACATCTCCGACATTTCAGTAAATATCTCCGAAACGAGAAAAAAAATATCGAAATTCTGATGACAGCAAAAGATTCGTAATGAAAAATATTCCTGACCTTATTTTTTATTTCGGAGATATCTGCGAAATATAGTAAAAAATAGCTCGCATTTCGGAGCCGAAGAAATTGCAAAAACATGTGATCTGGACACGTTCATATTCAGGGCCGCGTCGTTCATTTGGGCAAGTCGTGATGCGCACGACGGCGCCACGTAACTAAAGGCGGCGTAAAGCGCCGCGAGTTTTGAAATTTAAAATAAAAAAATATATAAACGTTTAGTTAGAATATAGCATGAACCAGGGTCGGATTATCTGATAGACAAACTATAGGCAATTGCCTAGGGGCCCCAACGCGCAAGGGGGTACTCCAGAAGTTCAAAAGTAACTAATTTTAGTTACCGACGGGCGACGTTTATCGTTTACCTTTGATCTGTTGGAAAATAAAATGTACAGAGAAATTATTTATTTGTCATATGATTATTTAATTTTGATAGAATCGTCTCATTTATTACCTCTGTTCTGTAGCAACATTTTACACACTTATTTATAGGATTATATTATAGCGGAGTTCGCAAGCAAGAAGTAACGAAAAAGGATATGTTTTTCAACATATTATTTTTGTATTAAATGTTTATATTTAATTTTAGTTCAGGCGAAAATATAAATACTGCAATTTTTTTATAATAAAACATGTTTTATTGGTATTTTATATTTTCACGACCGCGCTCAAAAGGCTTGGCGTGGCCCTGTTCATATTTTTCGAAAAACACCAGCGGGACGGCCATACGACGTCGTGACGTGAAGAGGAAGACTTCCAGCTAAACCTAATCATAAATTGCACGGCGAAATTCGAAAATTCGGCTCGGCACGAAATAATCAAAAGTAGCATTTTGTGACATTTCAGAAAACCGATATCTCTCTACAAATTCAGCTATGACGTATGCATTTTCCGGAAAGAAAAAAGTTTCCACTTTAACCGCTCCTAGCTCAATTATTTTTGGAATATGGCAAAAATTGAAAAAAAATCGTTAGAGCGTATTATTTTTGCCTAGGAACCACCGTTTAGAAGTTTAGGTTTTAAACAAAAAATGTCCAATTTCCCGCGGTACATCGCTACATATTCAAGTCAATATCTCTGAAACGAAACAATTTAGGACAATTGTGATGGAACCGGATGATTTCTCATGAAAAGAACTTGTCGTTTGTAAGTTTTTATTTTTGAGCTAATTCCAACCTTTTCCGAGATACTGGCGAAACACCGTAAACAAAAATATTCCGAATAGAGTGCAAAAATATGCAATCTTATTTTTCGAAATACACCAGCGTATGATGTCGCGACGGAAAAAGGAAGAGTTCTAGTAGGTCCGTATCATAAATTGCACGGGGCAAATCGAAAGTTCGGCTCAGCAGGAATGAATCAAAACTGGTATTTTTTGACATTTCAACAAAATAGGCAAGTCCAACACGCTGTCACTTTGCTTTGTTTGTACTACAGCAGCCATCTTTTGTTGATAAGTTAGGGTTTTTGTCAGGCCTAAAGGGCACCATACATGTTCAGCAATAATGTAATTCCAGCAGATCATTACAGAAACATCATTACTAAAAATTTCCCCATCATTCCCTGTCATTATTTTTCACACCTTACATGTCCATTATTTAATAAAAAAGCATATCTAGCTATAATTATTGAATTAAGTATGATTGAAAAAACGCGAAAATTCAGGAAATAGGATTAGTGAACGTGTATGGTACCCTTTAGGCCTGTCGAAAACCCTAACTTACCAACAAAAGATGGCTGCTGTAGTACAAACAAAGCAAATTGACAGCGTGTTGGACAGGCCTATACGGGCTTGAATCAGCTGACTCAATTTTCCGTGAAATATATTTTTTCTGAAATCGATCGGCAATGTCTACATTTTCGGCGCGATTTCAGATCGAAAAATGCACAATTCCAGTATTTTAGTCCGTTGCTAAGAAACTATCAGAAAACAGACCGGAAAAGATCCGTTGCCAAGCAACGATCAACAAAACCGTACGGGAATGTTACTTTCCCGGCCTAGGCCGGGAAAGTAACATTCCCGTACGGTTTTTTGTGTAATTTTAGACAGTAAATAAATACACTCAGATAAACCAACTCACAATAAAATTGCATTTATTAGTAAGCAGTTAGATTGTAATGAAGAAATGTTATGCATTAATGCAAATTCCTTAATTTATAATAATATTGATTGTGATTTCAGAAAAAATAGTATGTGTACTTCGGTGTGAAAGCACATTCCCGGACTTCGATGCTTGTTGGCCTCGGCTAGCGCCTCGGCCAACAATTTGCATCGTCGTCCGGGAATGTATTGCTTTCACACCTAAATACACAATATACTATTTTCTGAAATCGATCGGCAATGTCTACATTTTCGGCGCGGTTTCAGATCGAAAAATGCACAATTCCAGTATTTTAGTCCGTTGCTAAGAAACTATCACAAAACAGACCGGAAAAGATCCGTTGCCAAGCAACGATCAACAAAACCATACGGGAATGTTACTTTCCCGGCCTAGGCCGGGAAAGTAACATTCCCGTACGGTTTTTTATGTATATTTTAGACAGTAAATAAGTACACGCAGACAAACCAACTCACATTAAAATTGCATTTATTAGTAAGCAGTTAGATGTAATGAAGAAATATTATGCATTAATAAAAATTCCTTAATTTATAATAATATTCATTGTGATTTCAGAAAAAATAGTATGTGTCCTTCGATGTGAAAGCACATTCCCGGTTTTCGATGCATCGTCGTCCGGGAATGTATTGCTTCCACACCTAAATACACGATATACTAATACCTATTGTTATTTAACAAAATTTGAACCTTGATGAAATTACTAAAACTTAAACTTTTAATCAACATGTTTATATGAGCAGCGGACGTGTTATCCACCGCCATTTTAACAGCTGACTATGATTTTTTATCACTCTTTAAACAACGTTAAACAACATACAAAACTTCAACTTTGATCTATTTCAATAAATTTTTTACGCGTGGGAGGCGCTCCAGCACCTATCTCCACCGTTACTTGAACAGCTGACCGCCGTTTCATGTATGTGTACGTAATAAACTATTATATAAATGAAAACCAGCCTTAATGAAATGACTAGCTTCAAAAGGTCGCTGCCTCCCGGGCTATAACACTCAAATTTTAATTTATTAGATAACAGTCATCGTTCATTAAAAAAGTATTAAAAAATTCTACCATTATTATTATTATTTTAAATCTAGGAAATTAAATGAACATACCTATAATATATTTTCTTCTGTGCATCTAATTTTACTTCCACGTCCAGTGGAAGTATAGTAACGACAAAAAATTTTTAAAAATTTTTATTGTTCAAATAGGCTTAAAATGTCATGAAACGTCGAGATTTTAAGTTTGAGCGAAAAAAAATTTCTGTCTGTCTGTCTGTCTAACTTTTTTTTGTGCGCACGTTTACTCTGGAACCGTTTAAGATATTGACTTGAAATTTGGTACACATATGTACTTTAACGAGATCTAGAACTAGATTATATTTTCATCTTATTCCGTCGAAGGGTTGGGGGGTAAATTGGGGTAAATTTGGAGTAAATAGGTCAATCAAGCAGCTAAGAGTCCATAAAATTGGTATTTAGTATATACAAGAGAAGCTAAGGTCTCAAAAAAATTTTTGGCATTAGCCACCCCCATTACCGCCCCCACCCCCTTATTAAAGGGGATGAAAGAAAAATGTGATTTAGTGTATGTACAGGAACCAGAAACCTCAAAATATTTTTTTACTTCATCCAACCCCCACTACCACCCCCTATCACCACCCACCCCACTACCGATGTGGGGTATCGTTTTATGGGTTTTTGGGGTAGAAGATTTCAAATATTATATTATTAAAGTTCCATAAAAAATTATTTTCACATACAAAGTTTTTTCGTTGTGAGTGACTTGGATAGAGAATTTGGATGTGGAAGTAGTGATTCCTTGGGCAGCGGTTTTTAATACACGTAATTGCCATAATTTCTAAACTTTCAAATAACAATGATTTTTTGTTGTTATTTATATGTTACTTGTATGTACCTATATACAAATGTGAAAATCTCGATAAGTATGATTGTATTAATAACATTATATATTATAATGTTTTGTGTATTGTAACTGAATTCCGAATGACCTAAAGACCTTCCTGTTTTACTTCCATATTTAGTGAAAGTATAGTAATGCAAAAGAAAATTTTGAAAATTTGTATTGTTCAAATAGGCTTAGAATGTCATGAAACGTCGAGATTTTTTAATACTTGTGAGCGAGTAGTTTAATCATAGAAGTTAACAAGGATAGCAGCTGATCGTGAATTTTCTATGTTTGGAATTTTTTGCACTTACTCTTAGTCCACTCAGGAGAAAAAAATGCCTTTTTCGAGAAAAATTTTGAACAGCAGTTTCTCTGCATAAAAAGTAAGTACTCAACTTTTAGAACAATTTTTTGCTTATGCGCAGAAAAAAAAAGACTAATTGATTGATTTTGGGGATACATACATATATATACGTTTTTTCGTGTTTTTTTTCCATTTGGATGTATATATCTCGAAAAGTATGAGTTTTTAAGGCTAAGCGAACATAGGTAAGCGTGTTCAGAATATGATTTCCTACAAAAAAGGTTCTATACATTTTTCCGAGTATCCCATTGGTTTTTCCGGAAAAGCGACTTGAAAAAAATATATATGTTTTTTCGTGTTTTTTTTGAATTTTGAATGCAAATATCTTGAAAAATGCGCGGTTTTAGGGCTAAATGAACATAAGTAAATTTGTTCAGAATTAGATTTTCCTCAAAAAAAGTTCTATAGATTTTTTCGATTATCCCATTGGTTTTCCCGAAAAAGCCTCTTGAAATATATATATATTTGCTTTTTCGTGTTTTTTTTTTTTTTGTTTGGGCGTATATATCTCGGAAAGTACTTAAAAAACCAATGGGATAATCGGAAAAGTGTATAGAACATTTTTTGTAGAAAATCACATTCTGAATAAGTTTACTGATGTTCATTTAGCCTTAAAAACGCGTACTTTCCAAGACATATACGTCCAAATGAAAAAAAGACACAAAAAAGCAAATATATATATTCTTCAAAAAGCTTTTCCGGAAAAACCAATGAATAATCGGAACAATGTACAAGACCTTTTCTGTAGGAAATCTTATTCTGAACAAGTTTATTTAAGTTCGTTTTGTCATAAAATTGCATACTTTTCGAGATATTTACATTCAAAATAAAAAAAGCACGAAAAAACATATTTTTTTTCAAGTCGCTTTTCCGAAAAAACCAATAGAATAATCGGAAAAATGTATATATAACCTTTTTTGTAGGAAATACTATTCTGAACACGTTTACTTATGTTCGTTTAGTCTTAAAAACGCGTACTTTTCGAGACATATACGTCCAAATGAGAAAAAATACGAGAAAACGTATACATGTGTATATATCTCAAAAATCATGTCTTTTTTTTCTGCGCATAATCAAAACCTTGTTCTAATATTTGAATACTTACTTCCTATGCAGAGAAACTGTTGTTCAAAATGTTTCTCTGCTGTTTTCCTAATTTGAGTGGACTATCCGTTCTACTTTTTAAATGACCCCGTTGTTTTCTTATGGAAATTGAATTTATGTCAAATTGGCTAAATTTTTAGTATGTTGTAGATTTCCACTTTCTGATCAAAAGCTTTCATAGACACAACTCGATCCTACGTTTAATATCTCAAATACAGCTCAAAAAAATATAAGTGGTCAAGTTGAAAAATTTCAGAATTTGTGAATGTTTTGAACTAATAAAATTATTCGCGAAAGTTACAGAAAATTCATTCTAAAAATAAGTGGAACCAAATTCTATAAAATTAGCTAAAAACTGGTTGTAACTTTTTGAGATGTATTCTAGATCGATTTGGGCCTGTGAGAGCTTTCAAAAGTCGAAATCTACAAAATACTCAAAATTCAACCAATCTTTTATATCAACTTCCTTTTATTTTTTGAGGTTCATTAATCCCTGAAGTTTGAACTTCGGATCATCCTGTAGAACACATAAAAGTTAATAAGCTTTCTAAAATACATGTTTTTATTTTTTTAGATCCCCAACATGTTTAAGAGAAACAAAAATAGACAATCAGGGTATCGATTATCAAAAAACAGACACGTCAGCACAGATTGAATCAACAGACAATAACAGCAATAGAGACGTAAGTAAATATTATTTCTATTTATTTTCATTGTGTACTTTTGTAGTCAACAATGTTCGAAAAATAATGGTCCCAGATATTCCACGGGCCTATTACATAATGTAAAAGGTCATACGGTTAATAGAGGCAACAAACCCATTTGAAATTGTACTGAAAACAAGATATTTTGCATTAAATTTTGATGAGAAAAGTGGGTAATGTAATCGTCGAAAAATCGAGATTGTAACACTGAACGGTTTAGTCTCTGGAGAATATTCTAGAGTAGTATTTATTTGAAAATGTCAGGCGGCTTGTCGTTGTCGTATTTGGTAATTCATGATTCAACATGCACTCAGAAACAGCTAAAGCAATTTAAATAATATTTTTCATAGGTACCTACTAGTTTCTGATTTACCAAGGCAAGGACGAAAATGTATATAAGTATTATGTACGTAGTCTACGTGAGAATACAAATCCAATGATAACCTATGTAAGACATTTTACTGGTGTGAAAAATAATGTCTCACTTATAATAATAATGTACTTTTATGTCAATATCATTTATGTCAAATTAACATGAATTACACTCCTGTGAATCAGAATTATGTATATTAGTCCAGTCAACGGGTTTCACCTCTAACTTGAGTGCTAATGAATGGATTTTGATGAAACCTTGCGCACTGTGTTTGTAATGACGTTAATAAAAATGTTAAAAAATATATATTAGAGTAGAAAATGATCGGAAGGAAGGGGTTCCGTAACTTCTAGAATCATGTCAAAAATGAAAGAAAAATGTATTTCCCTTTTTTGGCCCAAAATAAGATGTTTTCACTCTTGCGATTTTTTTCGAAAAATGCATATTTTTCGAGACATGGCCACTCGAAAATTCCTAATAAACTGGGGAGGGGAAATGAAAAAGTTGAAAAAAAATCTGAAAAAATTCAGGTGAATTATCATCGAAATATAAGACATTTTTTATTTTCAACTTTTCTGTAAAGTGCGTTTTATCGAGTTTTTCCGGAAAAACATGAAAAACTACCCCCATCTTTGACATTGTACCGCTTTAAAAATATGTAATTTAAAATTTTTACAATTAATTATTTTTTATTTATTTGCTTTTATCTTGATTAGAGAATATTATTTAGGTATTATGCAAATCACGACTTACACACTTTTTATTTATTATGAAAATACCTACTTTCTGTATATTGTTGCCCTAATCTGGGCACGCTAATATACTAGTCAGGTAAATACTTTAAAACACTTATTATTGGAGAATCAATCAAAACAACTACTCTTCTAGCTAATACTGACGAAGTATTGAATTACATGATACGATTGTTAGCATTTTAAAGAACAAAATATATTGAAAATACTTTAATCATTTATTCAAATTTAATCATTCACACTTTTTTATTTAATATGAAGTTATCTACTTTCTGTATATTGGTGCCTTAATCGGGTTACGCTAATATACTACTAAGGAAAACACTTTAAAACACTCATTATTGGAAAACCACCAAAACAACTACTCTTCTAGCTAATACTGACGAAGTATTGAATTACATGATAGGATTCCTGGCATTTTAATTTAGAGATTTCAACGAAAAATACAATTATCGGAATTTTAAATATTTCTTTTAAAAAAATAATGATTGTCATAGTTTTCTCGGTTGTTTATAAAGAATTTGTAAAAAAACGAAGCTTTTAAAATTAATTTGATGATGGCAGAAGCTCGAAAAAGCGAAATAAATGAAAGAAACCTTAAATAATACAAATACATCATTTTTTTATAGAAAAGAATTTATTAACAACTTATGCTAAATAATAATTATTATCAATTTTAATGACATAAATAATTATAAATTTTTATTACAAGGATAATCATGTAAACTAATTATCTCCGACGTTTTCGTTTTCGATGTCATTCTTTAATATGGTGGAGCATTGAAGCAGCTAACTCCTTCATTATAGAACGATTTCTACATCCACAAGCAGAGCTACACACAGTTTTACATGAACAAAAAATCATTTGCAATAAATTTTCAGAAGCAGGTGGTTGGTTCATTGTAACTGGTACTAGTGAATTATCTTTTTTTTCCATCCCCATTCTTTTGGCAACTTATCATGTCCCATCCACAACTGTACTTGTAAATACACTCTTTTTATACGTTCTGAACTAGCATCGAGTGAAGGTATCAATGAAGCCAAGTTGACAAGTATTTTTACTTGTAGATTTAAGAAATGATTGGTGTCGAAAATTATTTATATTTTCTTGGTTTTTAGGAGCACCATATAATGCTAAGATGCATAAAATACCCGATTGCAATATTAGTGACATCAGCATTTTCACCAGCAAAGATAATGCAGCATCTTGTAAATTTGTACGATTTTCGAATAATTTGTAAAACGCTGAAGTTGTATCACATTCGGTTAATGCATGTAAAAACAAAATATGCCTCTTATACATTGGTAATGTTTGTTCAAGAATACATTTTTGTGGATACCGTGCCCTTTGCTGATATGAGAAAATATATTTCTCTATGAGGAGGTGTCAAAACTGTTAATAAAACTAACACATCAATATCTTTAGCATCAACAACAACATTTTCTTATTCAATAATAATTGCCGTTTGTATGAGTAATGTATCGGCATCGCCTTCTGCTTGATACGAGGAAATATTGTCATCAGGCTAGTTTCTTCGTTAAGGAACTTTTCTTGGCGAATTTTTAAAAGCATATTTTCATAAAAAATTAAATCTGTTGAGGCATTTTTCAATGATCGACGATATCTTTCAGATGATTTAATGCAGTCAAAAACGGCAAAAACTTGGTTTCCATAATTATTTCTTAAATATCGTATGTAATGATTTCATATCATCTTGAACTTTTCATCTAGTTACCATTTGCAATGATGTAATAAGATTCCGCCATCAATAACATAAGAAAATGTATTCTTATCATTTACACTAATATTGAACTGTGTAAATGAATCATAAAAATTTGATTTAGTTGTCTTTCGCATTAAACCTTGATCGAATAGAGTTACAGGATATGGAGCTAACTCAAAATTCATGTATGTTTGAAGTTCTTCTTTTGATTTTTTTAAAACACAAATACGTTGAAAGGGCAACAATTCATCTATTGGAATGACTTCATCATAAACTTTGATTTTGTTGTTAACAGCAAGAAGCATATTTTGTTTTTATATGCATTAATTAGATGCGATACAACTTCAGCATTTTACAAAAATGGTAAAAATAAATTTGCTAAATTATTCGAAAATCGTACAAGATGCTGCTATTATCTTTACTGATGAAAACTGCCCACCCTGGTACATCAATGGTCCTTAAAACCATAATGCATTGCATTGTTTAATTTTAAATAATTTCAAAATTATGAAGAAAAACATAATATTCTACTTTGTTATAGCAGGCATGATAATGCGAAAATATCTCGGCGGCGGCCGTTATTCGAAAGTCGTAAACATGTGATAAGAAAACCGCCTTTTTAAATAGTTCCTCATACTGAAATAAAAAGAATACACATTCTTACTTTCTTATATAGCAATTACAAAGAAATGCATGTAGAATATATTGTCACAGGGTGTTCTCTTGCAATCCGGGCAAGGCTTTCTCACGGGATGTAAAGTGCAAACACATTCTTATACTCTCATGTAACAATTATAAAGAAATATGTAGAATATATTTTCACAGGTGTCATATACTATCTGGACAATGCTTTCTTATTCTAATACCTATGCATCAGACACTTAAAACTTTGCATCGTGTTATAAGATTAGATAGGAAAATCACAACATTCTAAATAGTCCCATACTCGAAATAAAAGATAACAGATTCTTAGGCTCTGATATACCAAATAAATGAGGAATATATTTTTACAGGGTCTCATATGCAATCTGGACATCTCACGCGATATATCATTAAAAAAGTGCAAACGCATTTTTTAGCTTACCACCAATAAATCGCCTCAAAAAAAAATTTTGTACGTTTAGTCAGACCTACCAAAATAAGTGTATGCTTTTCATTGGTTCTAAGACTTTAAATATTTGATGTGTAATTCTTTAAAGCAATATCACTGGTTGTAAAGAAATTTTAAGTTAGTGGGATCTACATTACATATCTAAACGACTGAATAATTAAAACTCAGTTAAAACATTTTTACACTATGAAACTGAGAATTAAAATGTTTAACAATATTCCAACAATTATTCCTGAGAAGCCCAGAAAATCTATCAAAGTGCTATCTCACCTAAAAAGAGAAGTTGGTGAGGATAATTTTCGAAGTATTCAAGACGAATTTAATGGGACGTTCAGCAAACTTAAGCCAGTTGGATCAAAATCAAGCAGTAATCACTTCCACCCACCTGAAACATCTACAGACTACGAAGATGACAGCGAATTCAATCGAAGTTCTGACAGTATTAATACAGTAAAAGTCGACCTTCTCTATAGGGGGTGCTCACAAATAATTCCCGTCAAGCTGATTTTTTCAGAGTCACAGTCCACACCCCTTGCAGAGCGTTGCAATAGGGGTGGTTTTTTATTTTTTGTTTTTTTTTTAATTTTCTTTTTCCAGCTTTCACATAATAATATTCTCTACAACTTTGCCTAATAAAATTTTTTTGTAACTTTGATTTTTGGCGGTTCAGCGCCCATTATATGGGAAAACATTCACCATATTTGTTTACTATGGTTCAGGAAACATACAAACAAAAAGCTGAATAGCTGGTTATTGCAGGGTTGATTGAGAACTGTCTCCTGAGTCTCCAACAAAAAAAAAAAATTGGTTGGAGATTCAGGAGACAGTTCTCAATCAACCCTGCAAAAACCAGCATTCAGCCTTTTGTTTGTATGTTTCCTGAACCATAGTAAATAAATATGGTGAATGTTTTTCCATATAATGGGCGCTAGACTGTCAAAAATCAAAGTTAAAAAAAAATTTTATTAGGCAAAGTTGTAGAAAATATTACTATGTACAAGCTGGAAAAGAAAATTAAAAAAAAAAACAAAAAATAAGAAACCACCCCTATTGCAACGCTCTGCAAGGGGTGTGGACTGTGACTTTTTGGTCGGATACTCGGGAGACACCTCTCCATAGACACTGAAAAAATCAGCTTGCCGGGAATTATTTTTTTGAAAAATGATATCTTTATTGGACTATATGTGCTCCGATATTAAAATGATCAACGGCTCGTTTAGCAACCTAGAACTAATTGAATCAAAATCAAGCAGTAATCATCTCCACTCACCTGAAACATCTACAGGGTACAAGGATAATATCGAATTAGATGAAGATATCGAGGAAGCTCACAACATAACATTCAACCACGAAGACGATATCAAAGAAAATGAAGTAAGTGCCTTGTACATTCAACAAGTGGCTGGATTTGTGAAAGAAACAAGACAAATGGTTAACACCAAGTCGATCAAACGAGCAGAGTTAGTGAAGAAGCTTCGTAAATATGAAAAGAAGATGAAGAAAGTTCAAGCAGCGCTAAGACGCGCAGATGAAAAAATATCTTTCGGTAATTAAGTGCTGAAAAATATGTATTAAGACTAATTCTAAGTTTATTTGCTAACGATGACGTTACTAATATTTTGCAAACGGGTATTTTATGCATGTTAGCATTATATGGTGCTCCGAAAAATCAAGAAAATATAAATAATTTTCGATACCAATCATTTCTTAAAACTACAAGTAAAACTACCTGTGTCAACTTGGCTTCATTGACATCTACACTCGATGCCAATTCAGAACATGCAAAAAGAGTGTGTTTACAAGTACACTTGTGGATGGGACATGATAAGTTACCAAAAGAATGGGGATGGAAAAAAAAGATAATTCACTAGTACCAGTTACAATGAACCAACCACCAGCTTCTGAAAATTTATTGAAAATGATTTTTTGTTCGTGTAAAACTGGCTATGGCTCTGCTTGTGGATGTAGAAAAAGTGAAGGAGTTAGCTGCTTAAATGCCCCACCAATGATATTAATGAATGACATCGAAAACGAAAACGTCGGAGACAATTAATTTACATGATTATCTTTGTAATAAAAATTTATAATTATTATTTATGTCATTAAAATTTATATCAATTATTATTTAGCATAAGTTGTTAATAAATTATTTTCCATAAAAAATTGATGAATTTGTATTATTTAACGTTTCTTTAATTTATTTCGTTTTTTGGAGCTTCTGATATCTTCAAATTAATTTTAAAAGTTTCATTTTTTTACAAATTCTTTATAAACAACCGAGAAAACTATAACAATCATTGTTTTCTGAAAAGAAATATTTATTGTATTATTGTATTAT
Organism: Rutpela maculata; assembly: GCA_936432065.2. Classification (NCBI taxonomy): domain Eukaryota; kingdom Metazoa; phylum Arthropoda; class Insecta; order Coleoptera; family Cerambycidae; genus Rutpela; species Rutpela maculata. The sequence goes on along the minus strand of OW386287.2, from coordinate 168,061,496 downwards.
TGTATTTTTCGTAGAGACTTCTATAGATTTAATTTTTTTTTTTTTAATTTACGGATTTTCGAAATTGCGGTAATTTTCAATGGATAAACTTTTTAGTTTATGGCATTAGAAATCAAAAAAAAAATCATTCAAATCCATTCATTATAGTTGTGTTCCGAGGTATAAATCTAATTGCACTGGACTATATAACTATAAATCAAACGTTAAACTTCAAGAACAAGAAATGAACGAAATCTAATTCATATGACATTATTTCGAAGTTAAAGCCTCTAGTAATTGTACTAGTGTTATATTACAACAAAATATCTGCAGACTTCAAATCAGTATAAGTATCGCGTCCCATCTTTTTTGTAAAATTCTATCTCAAGGTAAATCGGAGGGTTAAGTGAAAGAGTAGCCATGGCTAAACTTCGCCTTCTGACTGTCCACGAAAGAAAAAAATTAAATCTGTAAATTTTCTACTGATAATTATTTTGAATAAAGCTGATTTATTATTCATATTGTTATTAATTAATTAAAAATGTATTGTTTACCATAGTGTAAACACGTATTGCATGCAGTACATTATTCAAACTGTAATAGATATGCTTTACTATAAATAAACGTGCTGCCCTTTATTGATATTTACTTTATGAATGAATCAAATAAAAACAAGGATCTGATAGTAAGTAGCAGGATGTTATTAAACATTCTTTTTCATTTTCTTGCAGTGCATTGTCGTCATGAATACAGACGTCGAAGAAAGAAGCGAGTTAATGTCCTGCGGTGGTTCAGATCCCGAAACTCAGCTCGTCAGCAAGTGCGGTCACTTGGAAATCGCTTTACTCTACGATGCACCGATGCGGAAAATGACTGTACACGTACTACAAGCCCGAGACATTCCTAGCAGGGATCGTGGTCAACCCACACACACGCAGGTGAGAGCGAATAATTTTTTGGTTTTGGCGGATGCGCCGAGATTAATGTAGTGGTGGACCCTCAAGCAACACATAGGATAAAATAAAGATAAATGTCTATATTTTAGTGGAGTCAATAGAGATTTTCACTTGGAAAAATTCCGGGAGGCGGTAACTTTTGAGAATACATCTCTGAACATGTCAGGAACTACATACCAAAAGTTACCAACAATAGTCCTTGAGCGTAATTCGTTACTAAACAAATTAGTTGCAAAATACCAGTCTTTGTCAAAATCTAAATTTTTTTTTTCTATAAAAAAGTAATTGCGCTATTCGAAAGTACGGAAAATTTCACATCAAAAATGTATATGAAGTTTTCTGGTACGATCAAAAATGTAGGCTCCAGATTTCTCTTTTTTTTAACGCACGAAAATGGAACAAGGACACACGTAATGAAGGCGCGCGGCCTGGGGCGCGCTGCATTAAATTTGTTGTAACTTTTGAACTAATTAATGAAATTTACCTCACAAAAGCTTAAATGAAAGAAGAAACATGTAGTTATTGGATTATTATATTTTCAAATATAAAGATGAATGTATATAGGAATAGTGCATATATGAATTCGGAACATAAAGTGATTTGCGATGAAATAGGTAAAAGCTCTACCATTTCTAAGAATTTAAAGATAAAAACTTGGGTCTTTCACATTTCACTCTTGAAGTAATGTATATAAAGATCCGGTGAGTGAAATAAATCTCAAAAATTTATTTTTGAAGATGTACACTTCCAAAATTTCAATATTTTGAGAAAATGATAAAAATTGTATATATATAACTAACTTTAACCACCTATTTCTCTGGTTTAAATCGCGTTATTAGATCTCTGTAATTGCGATTTTTAAAGCTTGAAGTGTGTATCTTAAGATGCTTCAAGAAAATTTACCTTAAAAATTAAATTAACCCCATTTTTTTACGAAATTAAAAATAAATTTTTTTTGCTCTAAAATTCGTGAAATTATGGGTAAAACAAACGTTAATAACTTTTATAAAAAATTATTTAGCCTACTTATGCAACATACGTTTATAGTAGGACCTCAAAATAAGTAAATCTGGTCATGAAAATATTTTGAAATATATATAAACCTATATTTTTCACGAAATATTTAAAAAATCATGTTTTTTCGGTAAATCAACTCAATGTTGATTGTTCTACGATTTTCATCCTGTTTAAAATATCGAAAACATATCAAAAATATTAACCTGGTACAGGGCCATGAGTCAAATTATAATGCTTGACTAATAGAAAGATATTGAAAGTAAAACGTCGCGGCAAGCAGTACGCATCACCTACCCCGCACGCTTAGGGATTGCAATTTACCGGAAGTTTTAATAACCGGTAAATCGGTAAATAAAAATGTAAATAACCGGTTAACCGGTATTTACCGGTAATTTTTAGAATGAATGATTAGGGTGGCGAAAATGGCAATTGTCTTTTCCCATGTACAAAATTATCTACATTTAACAAAAAACATTTTTATATACGTTTATTTAAAATAATGAACAAACAAAAGGTTTTTTTATCAAAAGGAAAAAATATAAATGAAATAAATTTAAGTAAATAATTATTCCGTAAATAACAAAAATATCAATTCAAATAACAAAAATTATAAACATAAGCTCAAATAGGGCATTTACTGAATACCTAATCTAAAAATACAATATTTTTTAAAAATAGCCCGTTAAAAGGTTTAGTTTTTCAAAGCTATATCTGTTAGTCGTCTGATATTTGTGTATAGAATACCACCAGCTGAAAATGCCCTTTCTCAGTCAATATTGGTGGGTCGATAAGTCAATAAGAATTGGTAATAACATACTTTTAAATGAATTACACGGATATTTGCGGCAGTGAAATATTCAATTTCCTGTCGCAAGATATTGTCAATGTTTCTCTTGTATATCTTGGGGCTTGGTGTTTGGATTTTAATTACTTCCACATCCAGTGGAAGTATAGTAACGACAAAAATTTTTTTAAACATATTTATTGTTCAAATAGGCTTAGTATGTCATGAGCGTTTGAGCGAAAAAAAAATTTCTGTCTGTCTGTCGGTCTGTAATTTTTTTCCGTGCGCACGTTTACTCTGAAACCGTTTTAGATATTGATTTGAAATTTGGTACACATTATGTACTTTAACGAGATCCAGAACTAGGTTATATTTTCATCTTCCTCCGTCGAAGGGTTGGGAGGTAAATTGGGATAAATTTGGGGTAAATAGGTAAATCAAGCAGGTAAGAGCTCATAAAAATTGGTATTTAGTATATACAAGAGAAGCTATGGTCTCAAAAAAAATTTTGGCATTAGCCACCCCCATTACCACCCCTACCTTATTAAAGGGGATGAAAAAAATGTGATTTAGTGTGTGTACAAGAACCAGAAACCTCAAAATATTTTTTTACTTTATCCACCCCCTATCACCACCCCCCACCCCACTACCGATGTGGGGTATCGTTTTATGGGTTTTTGGGGTAGAGGATTTCAAATATTATATTATTAAAGTTCCATAAACAATTATTTCGTTGTGAGTCACTTGGATAGAAAATCTGGTGTGGAAGTACTGATTCCTTGGGCAGCGGTTTTTTGATAATATTATTTATTTATTGTTAAACGTGCTCTGTGTTGAGACAGTCACTCTGTATTTAGTGAATACTAGTCACTGACATAAATAGAAACGTTGTATACGTGACATATCGTAAGTTTAGAATTTACCGAAATAACCGGTAAAAAATTAAAATAACCGGTAATTATCGTCATGTCTTTTTTGTCCTGATAACCGGTTAACCGGTATTGCAATCCCTACGCACGCTGCTCTGTGCGTGTGTCTGCAGAGCATTATAAAAGTAGTTTGGGCACTTTTTCACAGATCATCTTGTAATGCTATATACAATATCACGTTTTCTCAGCTTAATTTTAAGTTTTTATGTGAATATTTAAATTGTGTTTTTAATTGAATAGTGTTTTAAATTATTTTATTGCTTGATGGAAGTCGGCCATATTGGATCAGCCATTTTGAATTACCTTTTTTTTTGACATCATAATCTGTTTCGGCGACCTCGAAAACTCCCTTATATGTCAAATTGCCTTGAAATTTTTCAACTTATAATAATTTTGTTAAAAAAAAGTCTCTTTTTGTTTAAATAATTAATAAACAATTTCCTCGCGATTATATGTTTATAACTTTTTATTTAAAGCTATGTAAAAGTGATATCAAAAGGTTTTATGAAAATCGAAGCTTCCCGTAATTATTCCGAAATAATGCATATTTTCAGCCTCTATTGACTCCACTATTAATCTAATTCAAAGTTAGATGTATATTCGACAGCTAATAGACGACGTACATGTACTATTGGTTCTTTCGATAAACAAATAGAGATCCAAAAAACGTCTATAATGCGTATTGTCTAGATGAAAATTAACGTAGATAGATATTAGATGTCATAGATACGTTTTAGACCAACTATAGAGCGTCTTGTGTTACTTGGCCGTTACATTTTTGTTTGGGAACTGATCAGTAAGGCACCGGTTTTTTTAAAATGTTGGAAATTCAAAATACTAAAACTGCTACCATTCAAAAATTGCAGCTTTTTATTTATTCATTTTTTTGTTATATTTTTTTTTAAATTGCAATTTTTTTATTAACATTTTTTTTAATATATTTTTTAAATGTGAAACTTTAATAGCTAAAAAAACTATAAGAGACTTTTTTGTGTCTGTGAAAAAGACCTTTAATTCGAGCCTAGGCTAGTAGCTGTATCTTAAAAATGATAACCTTTAAAGAAAAAATGCAAATATATCTTTTTAAAGTACATTTCGTTTGAAAGATCAGCCGTTTCATTATCTTTAAAAACAACGAAGTTATGATGATTTGTTTATAAAAAAATCGGATGCGTGAAAATCGGTAAACATTAAATATTTGTAGTAGTTTTCGTCAATAAAATAGTATACAGGGTGTCCCAAAATCACCGGAGGAGACTCTAGTGAAGTTTGGCAGAAAAACCCATACAGCACACCAAATAACGATTACGATGTGTTCGCATTGTGACGATGTATCTAGATGCAGACACAAGGTTACACAATTCTACGATGTAAATGTGCTACGTTTAGACATTGTAAGCACACACGTATGCACAAAGGTTAAACGTCCGCCTCACAATGTAGCCACAGTATACCATTTACATATACACAAATAATTTGATCCACAGTGTGTTATCGAATGCACAGTGATTGACTTCCTAATATCTCAGACGAATGACGTCTTATGCTAGACGTTAATTTGACGTCTTTTTCAGGTTATATTTGGTAATTCCCCCACAGGTTTTTAGTAATAGGAACATATAAAACTACATACTAGTTAGTAAGTCTACTTGATAAAAATAGAGTAATTAATGCATAAATACGTTTTGTCTTATGAATTTGTTTGTTAGCCATCCGTATATTTTATTTACATTAACATATCTAATATTATTTACCATCTCTCCAATTTTTTCTTACAAGGGTTGCCTTCAAATTACAATGTTTATTAAGTAATTAAATTCATTTTTACTTACCTTTGCCAATTGCGGTGGGTAGGGGTCGAACCTACATGTCTCTGTTGTCTGTATTACAGTACTGGCGCTTCTACCAACTGAGCTATCTTAGTGACCGTTATTTCGGATGCTAAAAGCAGTATTTATGGTGATGTGTATGAAGTCTTTATTATGTAAAATTGAATTTCTAGCCTTATTTAAAATATATGAAAATCTTTCAGGTTCTCTTTTTTTTTTCTATTTTTTTACGTGTTCCCAAACCTGAATTTTTCGAGTTACTAGTATTTTTATTAATTTATAATTATTAAGAAGAACTTATTTAATTTAATTAAACTGTCACCAGTGTCACTTGAGAAGTACGAGTAGTTGTTGAACAACGTAATTGTTACATTAATTCAGTGGCGGTTCGTTAAAAAAATGTTTTGCCCAGATCTCGAAATTGAAGAGCAGAGAGGGAGAAATCCGAAACAAAATTTTCCTCATCTCAAATTTGATGAGCGGTGGGGGAAAGTCAGGAGTCAACTATTTTAAGAATTTAAGTTTTAAGTTGAAGTATTTATACAAACCTGGGAAACGTGTTGGAGAAAAAACGGTTAGGTATAACCCAGACAGCACAATATAATCTTAGAATATTCCTGGAATATTCTCTTGAGAATAAAGAATCATTCTTAGAATAGGCCGTGAATATATAAATTCTCCAGGGAATATTCTTAGAATCGGCCAATGGGAATATCCTACATAAACCTAGATTATTCCTTTAAGAATATTACCAAATTATTCCAAGAATAATCCAGGAATATTTATATGTTTCAAACATATTCACAGCTTTTGCCTGGAATATATATTTATATTCCTGGAATAATCTAGGTTTATATAGGATATTCCCTTAGGCTGGTTTCAGGAATATTCCCGTAAGAATGTATACAGGTCCTCTGGTATACGCGGGTCACTTTTAGTAAAAGCAGAAATAAAACTAATACATCATCAAAACGCACCTGTATGAGGAAAGACACTCGCAATTGTTTACAGCAGCTCCTTCAGGTTGATATCTGATTATCTTACTTTTCGATTTAAATAATTATACAAAAATTAAAATGTAAAATAATAACAGTAATCACCTGAAAACTTTCCACTCCTTGCATATTAGTGCCTTCTTCCTAAAAATTCTAAAAATATGGGAAAATAAAATATTGAAAATATAATATTGCAGAAGTATTTAAGTAAATATATTTATATTTTGAATCTATCTTAAGACTAATCTTCTTTGTCCGTTTCATTGTTTCTAAAACAAAAGAAAACATTTTATAGGATTTTTATTTAGAATTTAAACTTGTGTATTGAAGAAAGCTAATGGTAAAACCCAGAATCAACTCATATTTTTGTATTTTGTAGTTACTTGGAAGTATAGTAGTGCAAAAAAAAAATTGAAAAATTTTATTGCTCAAATAGACTTAGAATGTCATGAAATGTCGAGATTTTAAGTTTGAGCAAAAAAAAATGTACGTCGGTCTGTAACTTTTTTTTATGGGCACAATTACTCTGGAACCGTTTAACATATTGACTTGAATTATATGTATTTCAACGAGGATTATATTCTGATCTTATTCCGTTGAAGGGTTGAGGGGTAAATTGGGTAAATAGAAGTACATAGGTAAATCAAGCAAGAGCCCATAAAACTGGTATTTAGTACATATAAGAGAAGCTAATATTTCAAAACATTTTTTGGCATTAGCCGCCCCCCATGATTTAGCGTGTGTACAAGAACCAAAGGATTCAAAATTTGTTTTTACTTTATCCTCCACCTCCTAAAAAATCAAAATAGAAGGATATTATATCATCTGTTTTAAAAAAAATTGCTAATATGATTTACTGTTTTTGGTGAAAAAACGCTTCGCAGGAGGCCGTGTATGTAAATTAAAACCAAATTAATGTCACCTACACATAGAAATATTGTCACTCTACATAAAAAAAAAAATTACCTATTCAAATCGTGCAAAAAATAGAGAGTTACAGGCTTGTTTCTCATTTAAGCAAGAATATATCCGAACCTCAAACACATATATTATGTTGAATAATTACCTGTAACTGTTGCGAAAAGTGCTGTTTTGGAAAACACTTTTTTGTCTGTGTGTCCGTGTAAACTGTAAAGTTTGGCCAAGTCATCACTCATTACTTTTCACATAAAGCGGCATGAACATTCCTTGTAATTATCGCCACCCAATCTACACATACTATCAATCTAGAAAAAAAAATACAAACAGGTAATTAATATCTTTTTACAAAAAATAATAGAAAAGGATTGATTAAAATGAAAACTTGTAATAAAAGTTACTACAAATTATTTGTTCATTGCCTCTAAGCACAGTGGATTATCATTTGCTAGTCACATATTCCAGAAAGTATATGTACCTGAAGTTTCGAACGTTCAGTTGAACGAATTTGAATTGAAAATTTGAAGTTAATCGACTTGGACGTACAATTTTTCTGGTAATATTTGCTGGCAACGATACTATCGTTGCCAACAAGTATTACCGTAAAAGTGGTACGCCTAAATCGATTTATAATTTTTATTAATCTTTCCTTTTCAAATGAAATTCGTTCAAGTGAACGTTCGAAACTTCAGGTACATGGAAGTATAGTAATTTTCTGTGCGACAGCTCTGCTTATCAAAACTAGCGCTATACAATTAAAATTTTCGCCAGAATCGCTTTCCAATAAATTACTTTCACTGCCACTATTTGAAACATTACTTCTAACAATATTCTCTAAATGAACACTACTTATTCAGTTCGTGGTGCCTGCAGTAGGTACTATGATTAAAAGTTTAGGAATTATTTTAACTGATGCAATCATAAGTACTAACTTTCTTGTGAATGTGAAGAATTTGTTGGTAAGCTTTGGTTCAACTGTAATAACTGTCTCTGATTTATATCATCAGTATTATGGTCTAATGGAGTTTTAGAGTTCTATTAAGTTATCCATGAAGCTGCGCTAGTACCAGTAGTATTTCTATCCCTTTTTCTTTTCATTTAAGTAAGAAAATATACGAGTGACGTGATGCCCTGTTAAATTTTCCCTATAAAAAAGATTAATGTACTTACTTATTGTTTATCGGTCACTTATCACTTATACTACACATAAAAAACACTTAAGTATCTCAACAATAACAAACGATTAAAGCACGTAAATTCTGATATTGGGGTTATGTTATGAGATACGTAAATAGGAAAAAATCGCGGGTAGTTTGAAACACTAAATACATGTGCATGGCTTTATTTCTGAAGTCTAGCCTTGGCTGCACTGCTCAAACCTGATAACCTGATAACAAAAATATGGATTGAGCTTTTGTTTAAAACTGGGAATAACATCATTGTATAATATAATCATTATAATCATATTAAATATTTTCTATTAATTGAAATAAATAATAACACCAATATATTTAAGTTACATTTTACAGAAAAAATTAAAAACTTTTATAAAACGTTGATTTGGTTGAGTAACAATTAATATTATTCTTTCATTCTCAAAGTGTTAGAATATTCTTGACCCAGGAGGGAATATATATATATTCCAAAATGAATATTACTATCATATTCATGCTGAATATTCCATTTATATATTTAAAATTATATTACTAGAATAATCCGTTATCTTATATATATTTCAGGATTATTCCAGAATTAATCAGAATATATTCATTCTTTTTTGCATAATTACAGAATATTCTTAGAATATACGGTGTCTGGGAATATATCATCTACAACATAAATAGAATATTTAACGGTCTAGAACATACCTAAAATTGACAAGAAGTATATTCGTACATTGGTTTTATAAGCAATTATTACCTTGAAAAAAACAACTAAAACTTTTTTCGCAATTATTTTAACCAAAAAAAAAAAGACAGAGTGAGCACGGATCAAACCGCGGACCTCTTGACTCGCTGCTTAATGCTTAACTCACTCAACCACTGACATCCGTTTGAATACTTGCTTAAAGACTTTATAGTAGAACACGCAACGGCTAGATTTTGCTTTTTAGTGCATTTTAATCTAATTTTATTATTAAAAGAACTCGATATCTTTAAAACTGCCGAATCTTTGCAAACTCTTTCTAATATAAATTACTTTGGATATTGTTAAAATATAAAGCATCACACATACATATGACTTAAACCTTGTAGGTATCTTCTACGGACGTCAAATTTCAACATTCTAATGATCCTTCTTTACGTTATATAAAAATGTTTAGAATTGTGTACGTCAGTACTAGTTTAACAATTAAATCCATCTTAACATATTTTGTTTCTCATGTGTATATCTTGTAGAGACGTAATTACAATTGGACGTGCTGTTTGGGAAAGTTCCCTGTGGGCTAACGATTTATTAAATTTGTAGATAACCGCTGTAATCAAACTGAATTAAGACCAAATGATATTTTGGACATAACTAAAAGAGTTTAGTGCATACATTTATGTAGTTCCGTGTGCCGGTTAATGATTAAGTGTAAGGAGTGGTATCAGTGTGTTTAGAGGGACGTGTGGAACACGGAAAGCATTGGTGGCCACCAGCGGGACGCGTCTGTCGTTTTCTTGAGGAGGGGAGTTCGATAAATTAAAATCTAAAGGTCAGTTGATAACTCCTAAACCATCAGCTTTACGAAAAAAACTTGTAGGACCAAAATGAAAGATAATACATGTTTCTACAATAGTTGTCCTATATGCGCCTATGTGCTACGAGCAAGTGTTCGTGAGATAAAATAAAATATAATAATTATGTTTCCCAAAAAGTATTATTAATAATAATTTAATTGTTTTACCGAATGTCAAGTTTAATTCATTATGCAAACTAACTATATGGTTATTCTAAGCGATTAGCATAATCACAATGTAGGCTTTTGTCAGTTCATACATCGGCGGGTAAAACGAGAAAGAAGTTGACCCATGCACATGCATCTTTTGTCAGTCGTCAACAAGAGAAAAGTTTGTTATGAATCGTTCTGAAGAGTGTTACGAAGTATTATCTGAAACAGTTTTCACTTTATCCGCCGCCACTATCCTTTGGCTTTGGTGTCGGTCTCGGAGTCTGTCAGAACTATTGCCCTTTACCCCAGTACATCGCTGTAGACCTGGACCAGCCTCGTGCAGGGCGGGCGAGCTTACTTTATATCAACCCCACTCACAAATGTGAGCGGTGTGGATAATTTCGGCTCACCTCCCTGGGTCTTGGCTTGTTGGACCTTGCTGGCTAAAGCCTTTATCTTCTGGTGCTCTTCTCTCTTGGTGTTCTTTCTTCGCCGATTTGTCACCCCTAGAGGTTAGTCGTCGGTTTGTTGGTGTTCTGGGTGGAACTGACCGACGGTACACAGAATGTCAATTGACATCCTGCCGTCCGGATTGTCGAAGAGGTAAGGATGAGCTATGTAGCTCGAGGAAGTGCGGATCTAACTGCTTTGGTAACATTTTTGGTCTACACGGAGCTAGGTACTGGACGGTGTTTTGTCCGGTACCCGCAGGGTAGTGGGTGGGTGGTTGGGTATCGTCGTGTCTCTTCTGGTGGCTTCTCCGTCAGCGGAGTCCTCGGGTTGGCATCACTGGGTGGTGAGGTAGGGCATGCTAGTCAAGAATGTGCTCATCATCGTGCATATCTGGTGCATTTGGGCCAGCACTGCGGTGAAGTTTCCGGCCTGTTGTAGTTACGCAGGGCTGGCGGGCTTTCCTGCGTCGCCCTGGGCTGCCCTGGCGTAGCTTAGCGCTGGGGTTGTCTTCTTTGTGAATGCATTGGGAGCGGGTTGCTTCCGGGGGCAGACTTCTGAGAGGGTCCGTCCGGCTGTCCGTTTGAGTACCTTGAACATCCTTTGTAGCTTGCAAGTTGACGGTTTGCACATTTGTTTTCTGGCAGCCCGAGGAGCAGTGGGCCTCTCCACATTTGACATATTTCGGCTGTGCAGTGCACCGTCCTTGTGCGTGGCCGAAACTCTGGCATCTGTGATACGGTCTGTTTGGCTCTCTGCTTCTCTGTGTTGACTACCAGATAACAGCAGCGGTTTACTGCCAGGATGTTTTCCTGGTCTCGGGGAACCTGGACTAGCATGATGGGAATTTCTTGTTTCGTCCTCCGGGACGACATCCTCTGGACAGAGATAGGTGATTACCCCGCTTTTCTTGCGCGAACATCCTGGTTATATTCCCAAAATCGTCCGTCGATGAGGGCTCAATGGCAATGCATTCCCTGACCACCTTGACCTCTTGAAATCGATCCAGGCCTCGTACAGTTTCTGGATCACTGCCGTGGAAGATGTGCACCGCCCTGGTACATTTTACTTTATCTCGCGAACGCTTGCTCGTAGCACGTAAGCGCATAAAACAACTATTGTAGAAAAATTCATTATCTTTCATTTTGGTCATATAACTTTTTTTCGTAAAGTTGATAGTTATCAACTGATCTTTAAATTTTAGCTTACTGAACTCCCCTCTCCCTCATAAAGAAATCGACAGACACGACCCGTGGGTATCCACCAATGATTTTCGTGTTCCATATGTCCCCCCGAACACACTGAGACCCTTCTTTACACTTAATCATTAACTTGGACACGGGATGTCTTTTTTTTAACATAGCACTACCCACTAGTTCTAATTAGTGAGTTAAATGTTCAAAATGGTCCCTTTCCATTTACAAGTAAAGACATACTCGTCTGCTTAAATCCTGCCCAGCTGTTTGCACCATTCTCGATATAACCGTCGCTAATTCTTCGGTTATTTTGTCCTCTAGGTCGTCTAAAGTATGAATAACCTCCCAACTGTAAACATATTTTTAAATGACCCCAAAGAAAATAGTTCAGTGAGTTTAAGGAGATCGGGCAGGTCAGTTTATAGGGCCACCAGGTCCTATCCACTTATTTGGCTAAGTTCTGTTTAATAATCCTTGTACGTGCCATGCATAATGTGGTGGTTGCTAGGCCTAGAATTCGAAAAGCCGACTTTACTTATGAATTTGGCCTAAGAAAAAGGAGAAAAAAACGAAGAAATCACCTTTTAGAGCCTTAGGCAAAAAGCCAAACAAAAGCCGGACAGGCCGTACATGTTAATTTTGGGCCGCAAAAAGCCAAACATATCCGGCTAAAGCCGGACACCTGGCAACCCTAGGTGGAGCACTATCGAGTTGAAACCACATGTTACGACGTTGTAATAATGGCACATCTTCCAATAATTCGGTTAAAAGTGTGCCGTAGGTTTGTCCGTTCAAGCGAGCAGGAAGTTCAAGGCGTCCAATCTATAGAAACAATTTTTGTTATCGTTTAATTACCAAAGAATTCCCAAAAATACCCGCTCATAAATTTACACTGAACCTATTCTGAAAACTTCTGGGTCTGAAAGCATGTGAATTCTCATTAGCTCAAAAAATGGCAGTTGTGTGTATTAAAGATTCCTTCACGCGAGAAATTGGATTCATCGGTGGAAGGTACCTTGAGCAAAAAATTTAAATCCATTCGTTCCTGTTATAAAATCCCAGTGCAGAAATCAATACAGGCCTGGTAATGTTGAGGCATAAGATTTTGTACACGAGTATAATGATAGACATGATATCTGACGCCCTTCAAAATTCTTTGTGTTGAGCTTCTTGAAATATTCAACATTCGCGCTACGTTTCTTACAGAATCTGTTGGTTTCATTTCAGTTACAAGAATCAGAGCATCTTCATTTGCCGGGGTCCGTGTCATTCGTGGGTGACCAGCTACATTTTTAAACGAAGGAACCAAAGTACCTGTGTTTCTTGCACGATTTATCATTTCCATTCGGATGTTTTCTTTCTGGAAACCGAAGCGCATATTCTCGCGCAGCAGCTTCAGAACTACGTTCACATTCACCATAAATTGTTATCATTTCGCAATATTCTTCTGAAGTGTAATTCATTTTGATATTCATAAACTTAATAATAGCAAATGTACACAACTGACAGATATTACTAATAAATTCAGTACGGTTGTCATTTTGTTTACAGCGCCTACATATACAGAAACTTGGACGAAGTAAAAATATATTTTGAGGTTTGTGGTTCTTGTACACACACTAAATCACATTTTTTTTTCATCCCCTTTAATAATGGGGTGGGGGTGGTAATGGGGGTGGCTAATGCTAAAATTTTCTTTGAGACCTTAGCTTCTCTTGTATGTACTAAATACCAATTTTATGGACTCTTACCTGCTTGATCTACCTATTTACCCCAAATTTACCCCAATTTACTCCCCAACCCTTCGACGGAACAAGATGAAAATATAATGTAGTTTTAGATCTCGCTAAAGTACATATGTGTACCAAATTTCAAGTCAATATCTCAAACGGTTCCAGAGTAAACGTGCGCACAAAAAAAGTTACAGACAGACCGACAGACAGACAGAAATTTTTTTTCGCTCAAACTTAAAATCTCGACGTTTCATGATATTCTAAGCCTATTTGAACAATAAAAATTTAAAAAAAATTTTTTGTCGTTACTATACTTCCACTGGATGTGGAAGTAAAATGAATGAAAAAATCGCTGCCCAAAGAATCATTACTTCCACATCCAGATTTCTGTCCAAGTTTATCACAACTATAAAAATTTTGATACTATATTTGCGCTCCACTATGTGGAAATAATTGTTTATGAAACTTTAATAATATAATATTTGAAATGGTCGACCCCAGAAACCCATAAAACGATAGGTATTTTCTGAATACAGGTTATAACTTACCCTGGGTTGGTAGACGCCTTGACGTGGCCCCAGGGATTGAACTCGCATTTTGATTGACTGCGGAATTAAAATGCTAAAACATTTTAATTCCGCAATCAATCAAAATGCGAGTTCAAGCCCTGGGGCCACGTCAAGGCGTCTACCAACGCAGGGTAAGTTATAACCTGGATTTAGAAAATACCTTTCGTATGCTACCTAGCTTAAAGCTACTTAAGAGTTTAAAACATATTGGAAAACAATAAGCTTTCACTGAAAAATTTCATCAATGCTAGAATGCTAACCGTAATTTGCAAATGCTATCTGGGGGCGAGGTTAAATGTACAAGCAAAGGGAACTTATAGTTCAAAAATATTTTGTAGTTTTGGTTTTACCGACAGATTTTATAAAAGTTATAACGGTTGCCACGTCTGATTTGTATTTATTTTTATTTTTGAAAGAAGCAAGTGAAAGACACGTACAAATAATTTTTTTGCCATTTTCGGATTCAGCGAATTTAAAACATTTTGGAAAACAATAAGCTTTCACTGAAAAATTTCATCAATGCTAGAATGCTAACCGTAATTTGCAAATGCTATCTGGGGGCGAGGTTAAGTGTACAAGCAAAGGGAACTTATAGTTCAAAAATATTTTGTAGTTTTGGTTTTACCGACAGATTTTATAAAAGTTATAACGGTTGCCACGTCTGATTTGTATTTATTTTTATTTTTGAAAGAAGCAAGTGAAAGACACGTACAAATAATTTTTTTGCCATTTTCGGATTCAGCGAATTTAAAACATTTTGGAAAACAATAAGCTTTCACTGAAAAATTTCATCAATGCTAGAATGCTAACCGTAATTTGCAAATGCTATCTGGGGGCGAGGTTAAGTGTACAAGCAAAGGGAACTTATAGTTCAAAAATATTTTGTAGTTTTGGTTTTACCGACAGATTTTATAAAAGTTATAACGGTTGCCACGTCTGATTTGTATTTATTTTTATTTTTGAAAGAAGCAAGTGAAAGACACGTACAAATAATTTTTTTGCCATTTTCGGATTCAGCGAATTTTAATAAAGATCGGTGGGTTGAATGGCCAGTTTGAATTTTTTGAATTTTTGGGGGGGAATTGAGGGTGTATGGGGGAATCCATACGTCAGAATTTTTTTTATCATTTTCGGATTTAGCGGAAAATTTTACTAAAGATAGGTAGGGTCACGTCTCTAAAACAATAATTTTTTTTTATTGTCGGCCTGTGTTATTTAATATTTAATTTTGGTAATTTTTAATGAAAATTCTTGGTCTACGAAATTGGAAAATATCGATGACACGCGATGATGAAAGTGAATTTAAATACAAAATGAATAATGACTTTTTTCCGAAATACAATAATTCGTTTCCAAATTATTAATTATTTAATACTTGAAAAAAATAATTTTAAGAGGCCGCTATTCGAAAACCATAAATCAAAATTTCGGATATTTTGGATAAAAGAGTTCTAAAGTATGCTGATCAGTAATATTAATAATATTAATATCAATAATACTAGTTTTTCAATAAAAAAAAAAGTGAAAGAAGAGTTCAGGAAAGGTTATTTAATCATTTTCTTAAAACCCTCGTTACTGATTTTACTATAGCACTGTTATTTCAAGCCGGGCCTAATGCTTAAACTTAGTTTTCTATAGGGACTTCCACCGGAGCTATATCCTTGGTTACCTTCGAACTAAATTTAAATTGAAAAACTTTGTTATATTAGGAAAGTAAGAGTATGGTCTCTAGTGATATTAGAATTCTGCTAAACGTTCAATTTTAACAAATTCTATTGAATTCCATTGTCATGTACCTGAAGTTTGACGAACTTAGACGATTTTCTGAGAATACAATGCAAATTTTACAGACCCACTTTTTGCCTATAACTCGCTTCCCAAGTAAGGTAAAACATGAAACTTGAGCTGAAAAGTAACTTTTACCTATTAGATGAAGTCTTACAGAGAGCAAGGCGTGTTCCAAAATATATCTACTATTTAACATCTGTGAAGTTTCATGAAAATAAGTATCTGTGCGTTAACTATATAATTCAAAATTCATACTGTTATGCCTTCTATCTAACGGTTTAAGCTTAAATTATTTTATAAAATTGTACAATTATACTATTTCTGTGACATAATAGACGCGACAAGATGAATAACTTTACCTACTTTTCATTGGATTTACACTTAAAAAAAAAAGCTCTTGGTTTCTTAGTTTTCTACCGAAATATAATTACAATATAACATAAGAACACATGACTATTTTCTATAACGATATGGTCTTAATAAGTTTCTACAATTTCTGTGGAATTTATTAGGATTATTTTCTTTTTTATATGAGGATATTTCATCTAAAAGATATACTAAAGCGTATATATATGAGTAGCTGGTGCCCGCGACTTTGTTCGCGTGGAAGACTTCGTCCGCGTGGAATTAAGAACATTGACATACTAACTTATGCCTATAAAGAAGTACTACATACTCACTGAATACTCCTACAGTACCTGAGTATGTAGGACATTCGAGGGAACTCACTGCGCATCCTTGGTACCCGGGGAAACCCACTGCGCATCCACAGTACTTGGGGAAACCCACTGCGCAACGCATTTGATAACAATTCATTAATCTATTTTTATGTTAGAATGAGTTAAACGAAAAAATAATTATTTTAATCGACAGGTGTGTGTCAAACTTCATGCTTAAAAACATCCCTCTACCTGTTCACCCGTTCGTGGGGTCTCTTTTTGAAAACCGTCGAATACGTGTGTTCTTATTTCCACAGAAAAGCACATCGCTTAAATCCAAAAAAATTTTTTTTTTCATCCTAATATTTTTTTGATGAGCAAGAGGGAGAAATCCGAAAAATATTTTTTGCTCCCTACAAAAATTTTGATGAACAGGGGGGAGAAATTAGAAAAAAAAATTTTTTTCAATTTAGAAATATTTTTGGTATTAAAAATATTTACATTTACAGTTTTACAGTACTTTACATTTCCTCGGGGGCCCCAACTACGTGGGGGCCCTGGGGCACGTGCCCCAAGTGCCCTTATGTAAATCCGCCATTGTATGTTAGTTAGTTAGTTAATTTGTACGTTAGTATGTTCAGGAGGACTCTTGCAAGTCAATTTTGAACCACTTAACGACGTCCAACTGAGCTGAAATTTTACATACACCTGTGGTTCTGGTGACAATACAATAATATGGTACCAAAAACTGTGCTTTTTAGTTTTAACACTATAGTTTGATCGTATAGCATATTCAGTCCCACACTGCATTCTAAGAAATGGCGAAGGATCCGGTTTAAACTATACCTATAAAATATATGAATATATAATGAATATAAAACTAATTAAGACGTAACTAAAAATGTTAAAATGAAATTAAATGTAAGAAAACACTTTTTAACTCTAAATAATAATGAAAGCTTGTTTCTAAAGTTTTTTTCGATTAAATTTTAAGTTCTAACTTTAATGTCGTTTTACATTAATGATTTTTTTGTAGGTGAGGTTGATACTACTACCAAGCAAGAAGCAAAAGCACAAAACTAAAATACGATCGGGGGAAAATCCGCAGTACATGGAGAGTTTCCTTTTGCATAGGGTCAATCCAGGTAAATATTACCAATGTGACAAGTTCAGTACTTAGTTATCTAATGTTTATAAAAATTTAGACTGAGTTTTAACTTAACTTTATTTCTGTATAACCTGATATTGTCAGCACGTTTAGAAATAATACATAAAAATGTAAAGTTATAATAATAGTCGACTAAAAAAAAAGTGAGAGAAAATCGTGAAACAAAGACTTGAAAGATAAAATGTAGTTAATCACAAAACATTATTTTTGCTCGATTTATTTTATTTAGCGTTCATTAATTTCTCCAGGACTCGGTGGAGCAACGAGATGAAACTTAATTTTAAATCACCCCTTTAGCTTCTTGATGAAGCCGCGAAATTGAGTGTAATTAATTTTCTCATACAAACTATAGATGCCAATTAATTTTAATTTGGCCATCAGTAACCTAAAGTAAAGTATTTCACATTAATTACACTTTTATACAATTCGTAATTAAAAATATTTCTTGATGTAAACAGATTTTTTTTAAATGGCAAAAGGCCATAGCAGCATTGATATAGGGTAAACTTCTCCTGCTGTTTAGGTCGATATTGATGCTATTAATTGTTTATGATGTGGCATTAAATTTCCCTCATGTTTCAATTCCGAAAATGCAGGGATAAAGGGCAAAATCAAAGATTTTCCATATTGATATTTTTGAGAAAAAAAAATGTAGTGGTATGTCGCAGCTGTTATAAAAATTTAATAAATAGTACAGTAACTATAGAGGTTTTAACTTCGGAATAATGTCATATGAATTAGATTTCGATTTCTCTCTTAATTGATATTTTCGAAAAAAAAATGTAACGTGTGTCACAGCTTTATTTCTGTATAACCTGATATTGTCAGCACGTTTAGAAATAATACATAAAAATGTAAAGTTATAATAATAGTCGACTAAAAAAAAGTGAGAGAAAATCGTGAAACAAATACTTGAAAGACAAATTTAATAAATAGTACACTAGCTATAGAGGTTTTAACTTCGGAATAATGTCATATTAATTAGATTTCGTTCATTTTTGGCAACATAATAGTAACTGTATTAAAGAAAAGCTTCTATATTTTGCAGAGGCTTGCTAATTTATAGGGGGTGGCATCTAAAAAAAAACAAAAACATTGGAGCTGAAAGAGAATCAAATTTTGAGAAGAAAAGGTTCTATGCAACTTTTCATATAAATTGATAGCACAGCCACATAAAATAAAAAAAAGTTCAGACCCAGAAACTAGACCTACCAATCTTTATGTATTTTGACCTCCTGAATTCGATGCCGCCATCAGAATTTAATTTGATCGTGTCATTTGTTTGTAAGTCGCGTGGTTTTCTCGCATTTTATCTGTGGTGGTACCGAAAAATAGCTTAAATTGACAAGATATCGAAAAATTTTATTAAGAAAAAATGCTTAGAATCCAACCAATCCAATCCAATTTTTCGATATCTTGTCAATTTGATTCATTTTTCGTATCACAGATAAAATGCTATACACATTTTAGCTTGAAAAATAGGTATTTCATATGTTTCCGTCAAATACCTCAAAAGGTATTACACTGAACGAAAACATGCCAGAGACCTATAAGAAATCTATTAAATTGAGGATGAATTTCGTTTTTTTTTTTTAATTTCTGCAGAGTTAATGGTTTCGGAGATCTGGAAATATAAAGGTGGCTTCCGAACGTCTATAAGACGAAGTATTTAAATGTTAAATATCTCAGAAACTATGGCACTTACGTCAAGAATGATAACGGTTAAAATGAAAGACTATTAATTAGGCCTTCAAATAATTTTTTGGCTATTTCTATAGCATAAAAAATAAAGAATCTATAACAAAAACGACGTGCTTTTTCACATTTTTTTAATAAAATCATCTCAATTTTGATAATGTAGTCAGTAATTAAAAAATATATTCCCTTATTCTGTTTTTCGTTAATACATAGTATGACCTAGACGCTCAAAAGTTTTCGTCGGCTTATAGCGCTTGCTTTCGAAAAAAAATTGCATTTTAATCTGTAAAAGGATTTTAGAAGAAACGTAACATATTTGCTTCTTTGCAAATATCTCGATAAGTATTAGTTTTAGTGAAAGAATGGTGGACATCAAAAATTAAGAATATAAACTGAGAACTGGGGCGAGCCTAGAGGCGACTTCAATGTGAATGTCAGTCGATATTCCGTTGAAGCAACGTCGAGCGCGGTTAGTACTTGGATGGGTGACCCATCTTGGGAAATACAGCGTTCTCGTCCCACCTTCTAGCGGCTTGTATATCAGTGTATACGCGGAAGCTACGTAATTTCAGACGAGGATTACGTAGTGGATATACCATCCTTCGGAGGGGATGTAAAGCAGGCGGTCCCTGGTCTATTAATGTTAGACAAGTAAAAGATCCCTACTCTTCTTAAGGGAAGAGGTCCGGCAAAATTTCCAGGTTGGGGGAGCTCGTCTCCTGGCGTCGGTGATAGGCCCGGTAGCGGAAATAGGCCGACGTTAAATAGTTAAAAAAAAACTGAGAACTGAAAATGAATTTGTTTTTCCTATGCATTTGTGTCGGATTGATAGTTTTGGAGATATTTAAGTTTATAGATGGCATCCTACCGTCTTGAGGATGGGGTATTTAGTTTAAATATTGAAGAGGTAGGAAATGGGTGGGAAGAGGTGGGAAGAGATGGGAAAGGGGAAGGGAAAGGGTGGGAAGAGGGGGGAAAGAGGTGGGAAGGTGTTGGAGGGGTGAGAAGACGGGAGAGGGAAGGGGTGGATGACGGTGGCAAATAAAGGGTTTTGTCTATCTGTCTGTAAAATAAGTAGACTAAAAAGTAAAAAATAAAATTGTATAAAAAAAAAAATTTTTTTAAAGCTTTTATTTGGGAAAACTAAAAGTAAAAATAATTTTTTTAAAATTCATACACCTGGAAACCAAAAGCTTTGGGGGCGGTCAACTGAGCAAAGTAACTATGTAATAGCGCTATATGACCGTCCCCAAAGCTTTTGGTTTCCAGGTGTATGAATTTTAAAAAAATTGTTTTTACTTTTTAGTAGTTTTGTCAAATAAAAGCTTTTTCTTAAAAATATTTTTTTTATATAATTTTATTGTTCATTTAACTTGTTTTAGAAAAAAAATTCCATCCACCATATTGAGTCGCCATTTTGATTTTTTTCATTTTGACTTCAGATTCGTAATCGGCGATCACAAAAACATAACTATCTTACGTTTTAACCCTCTGTGGACTAGTGGCTATCCTGTGAAACCACCTTATGTACGCAAACATGAACTTTGACAAAAAAATTAATTGCAATACCGGGCCAACAATCACTCATTTGCAATTTTCTCGAAAAGTGTTAATGCTGAAAAAAAAGTTTCAAATAAAAAGTTACGTTCATCCTTTGTCTTCGTTTCTTCTCGATATAGTTGCTATCTATTTCGAAAGATAAAAAAATTTCTTGCATGTTACATTTGGAATGCAAATTTCGACATAACCTTAGAAAAAAAAATATTTTCTACACTTATTAAAATTTGACCTTCATATTAATACATTTTGTTATCAAATATATAATGACAACATGATAATAGGGAGTAATCAATTCTGCCATTTTTGAGTCTGAGTTAAACAGAAAAATATTTTTTTATTTATCCAATAGACACATAAAAGCTAGAGATATGGGTCGCGAAAATTCGTGACGGTGTTAAATAATTATTTATAATAATTAAACTAATTAACGGATCTTTATGAAATTCAATAGGGTTCTATTCTGATTACAGACAAGCGACTGAAAAGTGGATTCTTTAAGAACTACGACCTGTAGAGTGTTTCCGTGCGTACGTACGTACAGACCAACTGACGGAGACCTATAGCAATTTTCAATAGCAGTTTAAGAATTTAACAAATGTTCATGTTAATATAAAAATGGGTCCATTTTTTAGAACATCATCTTCCCTTTTTAAAAAGCTATAATTAAAATCGATTTTATGCAGAATTAAGCAAGTAAAAACACTTTTATCAGCGAAACTAGGCTGACCGAGAATAGTGCAATATCCCAAACAACACAAGTACATCCAATGGACGTAAAAAGTACATACTTTTGGACTGTTTCAGTGAACTACCTAAGTGCCCGTGCACCCCCCCCCCCCCCGATCCTTTAGGACAATGTTTTCATAAAGATTAAAGCCTAAGGAACAATTTAAGAAAAAATGGCTGCACTTTCAAAATGGCGTGCGTTTAAAAAAAAATTGCAAATATGGTTTTTGTCATTTAACACAAAAACTAAAAAAGATTGAGAAAAACTTTCTACACAAAAAGCAAAGTACATAAAATTTTCTACAATTTTGTTCCTATACAATATTTGCATAGGAGTTACCATTTTCCAGATAAATGATTTATCTCAAACAAAATTGTAGTAATTAGAGAATATTATTTAGGAATTATGCAAATCAAAACTTACACACTTTTTTATTTATTATGAAAATACCTATTTTCTGTATATTGTTGCCCTAATCTGGGCACGCTAATATACTAGTTAGGTAAATACTTTAAAACACTCATTATTGGAGAACTAATCAAAACAACTACTCTTCTAGCTAATACTGATGAAGTACTGAATTACATGCTAGGATTCTTAGCATTTTAAAGAAAAAAATATATTGAAAATACTTAAATCATTCATTTACATGATTTAAGTATTTTCAATATATTTTTTTCTTTAAAATGCTAAGAATCCTATCATGTAATTCAATACTTCATCAGTATTAGCTAGAAGAGTAGTTGTTTTGATTGGTTCTCCAATAATCAGTGTTTTAAAGTATTTACCTAACTAGTATATTAACGTGCCCAGATTAGGGCAACAATATACAGAAAATAGATATTTTCATAATAAATAAAAAAGTGTGTAAGTTTTGATTTGCATAATACCTAAATGATATTCTCTAATCATGATAAAAGCAAATAAATAAAAATAATTAATGGTAAAAAATTGTAGTAGTAATTTTCAGTAAAATAATGAATAACTGAAATTTTGATTTTTGCTAACAACTGAATAAATAGCAATATAAAATTGTTGAATATTATTGAATTATTTGTTTTTGTTAATTTTAAGTTCCAATTTTGTATTATTTTGTCGTCATTTCCGTGATTTAAAAATCTTGCTCGAAATGACCCTTAAAAATTTTTCTAATTATTTTGGCAAAATTAATACGATTTTGTGCTTCCGCAGCATCTCGTAACTAAGATGTCATTGTATGGAATTACAGGATAAAATATTCATTCGTGTTTCAAATTCACCCTATATAGGAGTTATCATAGTAGGTCTAATAATCCGTATTTTTTTGAATTTTAGAAGATGTAAATTCCATGGGAGTGAGACTCCGTTTATATGGCTGTGAAAGAATGAGAAGGGAACGGCTCATAGGAGAGGCCGTTGTCAGTTTTGCCAACATTAACTTGGAGCTGGAAAATAACTTCTGGTTGAACCTGGAACCAAGAGCAAACACAACAGTAAGTTGAAATTGGTTTATTCTCATTTCTCCTTGCGATATTTTGGTAATTTGTATATTTCATTCGCAGTAAGAGTAGTATATTATTTTGAAAGTAAATATTTTTTAAGTGCATATAACTTCTCGAAAATTTGAGGAATGCGCCGGTCTAAAGGAATAATTAAAATATGTAAATTATTCGACTAAGACCTGGTACTTTCATCTCCTAATGGGGTATTTTCCATTTTTTTTTTTTTTAATTCAGTTTTGGTGATATATATCAAATATAGTTATTATTTTAACAATTACTGCATAATCAATTTAAACCAAAACAATAATTTCTTAAATAAAAATAAGAAATAAGAATACGCCCATCTAAACACAGATTTCAAATGATTTTCTTTGGCGGGAAATAATTTAA
Source organism: Rutpela maculata (assembly GCA_936432065.2). Lineage (NCBI taxonomy): Eukaryota > Metazoa > Arthropoda > Insecta > Coleoptera > Cerambycidae > Rutpela > Rutpela maculata. The sequence goes on along the minus strand of OW386287.2, from coordinate 168,037,795 downwards.
CTAATCATAGACAGCTTTCGCTTAGACTGTAACTAACTTATATGAATGCCCAATTTTATATTTACCTATGACACTTCTATTTTTCTCAATATCTTGAATATCAATAAATATTATACACATGTATTTAGAAGGAATTAAAAGGTATTTATATTTGTTATTATGTACCCAGCAAACAAAGAATGTATCCGTAATGTTATGCAATGTTAAATGGAAGTAACGTTTGTAATGTTCTCTTGAAATATGATATTTATATTACAACAACGTAACAGAGAAATGTTACATTTCGAAATATTAAACAAATATTTATGTAATGTTGGTTACATTACGTAACATTTAATAGTATGACAAATTACTTTCTGACAACGTTGATGTTATATTAAAGTAATAATGCATTGTTTAGTGGGTAGAAGTTATCTTAAAAATGTAAACAAAACTTACGGCGAGGATTCTGTGGCAACATTTCTTGCGTGCCGCCAGCTGACATTTCTTGCCACAAAACAAGTGAAAGAGATTATATTGGTTAGATTTATTTGTTGTTTGCCACCAAGTTCTTCGAATATCAATTTTTTCGGAACAGTTACAAATTTTTTCTTCGAAGCACTTATATTTGTGTTTCCACAACTTTTATAAAATACCTTTTAAATGATATTATCTACTATTTGTAAATTACAGCAAATGAAAGAAACTGAAATGCTTCAAATAAACACGACGGCGACGTTACATCTGTCATTTGACTAGCCGTTGACATTGTTGTCATGTTTTGATAAATATGTTTTTAAAAATCTAATCGGCATTAAAAATTATTTAAAATATTTAATAATTCACGCCTATTATTTTTTACATAAGAAAATTAAATTTCGTGGATAAATATATTAAAATTGATTTAATAAATAAGCTTTATACTCCTGTTTTCTTCAATTATCTTTGCTAGAACTAGAAAAGGAATTTCAATACCACACTGTTTTGTATAAAGCCATTCTATCAACAAATCCAAATAGTCCAGCTACGTCATCGGCCAAAGTACCTACGTCACCAATTTAAAACACATGTTGCTCCACTAATTTTAACTTCTGTTTTCTCAAAAAATTAATAATTATTTTCGCGGAAATCTGTATTGGAAGGCTTGTTTGTACATATTCTATGATATTATTCAATAAAAAAAAACCGCTGCCCAAGGAATCACTACTTCCACATCCAGATTCTCTATCCATGTCACTCACAACGAAAAAACTTTGTATGTGGAAATAATTGTTTATGAAACTTTAATAATATAATATTTGAAATCCTCTACCCCAAAAACCCATAAAACGATACCCCACATCGGTAGCGGGGTGGGGGTGGGGGAGGTGATATGGGGGGTGGTAGTGGGGGTGGATGAAGTAAAAAAATATTTTGAGGTTTCTGGTTCTTGTACATACACTAAATCACAATTTTTTTTCACCCCCTTTAATAAGGGGGTGGTAATGGGGGTGGCTAATGCCAAGAATTTTTTTGAGACCCTAGCTTCTCTTGTATATACTAAATACCAATTTTATCGACTCTTACCTGCTTGATTTACCCATTTACTCCAAATTTACCGCAATTTACCCCCCAACCCTTCGTCGGAACAACATGAAAATATAATTTAGTTCCAGATCTCGTTAAAGTACATATGTGTACCAAATTTCAAGTCAATATCTTAAACAGTTCCAGAGTAAACGTGCGCACAAAAAAAAGTTACAGACAGACAGACAGACAGACAGACAGACCGACAGACAGAAATTCTTTTTTCGCTCAAACTTAAAATCTCGACGTTTCATGACATTTTAAGCCTATTTGAACAATAAAAATTTTTTAAAATTTTTTTGTCGTTACTATACTTCCACTGGATGTGGAAGTAAAATAGGAAAATACCCCATTCTATTCTACATATAGATAGATCCCATGGAAACAATTATTGCCACAATTGTATCCAAGGGAACTATTTGGGAAATAAATTTAACGGGAGTTGAAAGTACCGTGCATAATCATACTAATCCTGGTAAAAGAATCATATCAAAAACGTGATTATGTAATACCGGGAAATACAGGTTAGTGGCTCAACCCTATACTTCCTATATTTTTTAACTTATCCCATTTGAAATTTGGGATGCATAAACTAGGTACCTATAAAAATGGATTTTTTGACATAAAAAACGGTATGAGACCATTTCCGGTTTACCCAGAAATGACCGCAACTTTCAATTTTTAAATGGAACACCCTGTATATTTTTACATACTTTGATTCAAGGCAACATTCTGAGTATACTATGAGACTTTCGCAAATTTTTGAAATGTTCAGTTTTTTTTAAGCATTTTAAGACATTCGTCCAGAGTGCTTTGGAATACCAAAATTTGTTCTATGGGTGAGCGGGTACAGATATCCAAAAAATAATTGTGCAAGACAGGTTACGAATAATTTTTTTTTAATTTTCAAAAAAAAAAAGATGTAAAGCACTCTTCATGAAAGAGGCAAGCTGTTTCTTATTGGGATGCTCTGCCACATGTATTTTCTTATAAACAATGTCTGAAATTTACAAAATAATACAATTAACCAGGATTTTACTGGAAAAAAAACCTCTACGCCTGTGACTTCTACGTCAAAGGATCAGTTAGAGGGTGCTTTTTGACAAATAATGAATAAGAACAAAAATATAAAAATGACGTATTTTGCTGACGTTTCGGAAAACGAATCTATTTCCTTTCTCAAAGCGTATTATAATGTTTGCGTGCTGTGTATATTAAATACACAGCTTTAAGAATATATTTGTTATATTCAGTATCCACAGATACTTACTGCTTACACAGAACTGTTGATATATCTAGTTGATAGTTTTATTTTAAACAATGTTGAGTTTGTTAAGTTCTTCTTTTAACATCGGCAGCCAGGTCGTGCAAACATCTACGGAACAATTCGACACGCATTTATCCTCATTCAATAATATTATAGTCGCTTCTTTAATTTTTCTTTTCTTGCTATCTGTCTCTTTTGTTAAAATTTTTGCCGAGTCCCAGTTTAATCTATGTCCGTTCTCCCAAGCGTGTTCGCAAACAAACATTATAATACGCTTTGAGAAAGGAAACAGTTTAGTTTTCCGAAACGTCAGCAAAATACTTCATTTTTATCTGATCTTTTGACGTAAAAGACACAGGCGTAGAGGTTTTTTTTCCAGTAAAATACTGGTTAATTGTATTATTTTGTAGATTTCAGACATTGTTTAGAAGCAAATACATGTGGCAGAGCTTCCCAATAAGAAACAGAAAAATTAAGAAAATGCCACAACCAACATTTAGACAATATTTAGGTGGTAAATATTATTAAGGTTATGACTATTACAACGCGAATGAAAGTTGCAGTAAGGTGTTGCGCGAATATCTATCAAATCCGATAACTTCTGTTAGTCTTAAAAATTTGTTTTCCAAGTTACATATGTAAAATGGCATGCTAGAGTAGTCTCTATTGTAATTGGGCTATATCTGTCATATAGGGTGATCAACAGAGGCATGTAAACTGTCATATTTTGTACAAATTATGCTTTATTATAATTTTAGAGCAAAATGTTAGTAAGGTTTTTAATTAAGCACATAAAGAGATGTATTTTGAAATGTTTTAACCATAATTTGGGCTTATTATCCACTTTCGGGAATAATTTTATATCAAAAGGTACCTTTATTTTTGGTTGTACTATCAGCCACAGAACTATCGGCAGACAATTCTAGACCACCGTGAAATTTAGTGAGGTCGTCCGTCGAACAGGCAACTGCAACAGATGGCCAATTAAAATAATTCATAGATTAGAAAACGTTTACAAGCGTTTATAACATAAGATAATCGTGAACCAAGTCTCATGAAGTTGTCCCAAAGTATTTCCGAGATACTCAGTAAAAACTACTATTTAGGTATGGACCGTAGCTCCCTTAGAAGACAATTTCGGGCATGTTAATAGAATTTTGTCTTACTATTTTTGCGTGTAGAATAAGTTCCTAAACGGACGAAAGTTATTTTCGTAACGCCCTGTATAAGACCCACATAACACAGTTTGTACTTAGTGTGTACTTGTATATACTTAGTACAAACTGTGTTATGTGGAGGCAGGTTGTAATTGAAAAAAGTTGACTGAACTGAAACTCAGTTTGAATAATCTCCAGATAATTCCAGGAATATAGTTGAAACGCACGTCAAGTGAATGGTGCTCCCTTAGAGACATTCAAAACTTGTCAAAAAGGAATATTAATGTGATATAGTACATACCTATACACAATTTGCTAATTATGCTTTTGTAATTACAGTTAAGTGGGTGCACTGGGGATTTAATGAGTTTAGCGAGATCAGACAGCACTGGTTCTACACATTCTATGCAACACGGAGGTGTGCCTGAATTATTGCTGGGTCTGTGTTACAACGCGACGACAGGAAGGCTTAACGTGGAAGTAGTTAAAGGATCTCATTTTAGGTAAGGATTTTCACCACTTATATTAGATATATGAATATAAGTATGCTATTATTACTTTATTAAGGCACTGAAAATGTAATATTTCCACATAAATACTGAGAAAACTGAGAAAAAAGTATGGTAACGCACGCAAAGAAAAACTCTAAAAAACATGTAATTGTCAAATACATTGTTTTCTCTTAATTGCCAGGCTTCTTTAAAAGGGATAAAGGACCCCGCACCTTTTATATGTAATTTGGCTTTCACTCCCGGGAGCTGAAACTTTGCACAGTGGTAGTTTATGACATGACATTATCAGGGCTGGCTCTAGGGGGGGCGAAGCGGGCGGCTGCCCGGGGCGGCAAAATTCTAGGGGCGGCAAATTCCTCAAATCCACAGTTAACCAAAAAATATAAACAATTGTTTCACTAATATAGTAATAGTAATATTAACTTTATATAAATAATTTGTTATTGTGTTTTTTTTTGTATATAAAGTAGGTTACATGCATACATTCTGTTTTTAATATGTGATTTTATTTCTTGTCTAATTTCTGTGGTGGGGTATTTTTTTTTAAGTTTCAATACGGTTAATTTTTTCAATTATTTTATTTTACCCTTTTAAATACAGTAATCATATTGCTGAAAATCCAAAAATTGCTGTAAACCTTATAACTAAAAAAACAAACCATCAAGAATATTCAGTAGGTGACTCTTAAAATAATGGACTGAAAAGATAGGGTCAGGCGGGGTAGAAATGAGACAGACAGGTAGCGGGGTAAAAAAAAGACAAGGTGATATCCAACCCAGATTGAAATAAATTAAACTCAATTTTTTAGTCAAGTTTATTTTGTACATTCAGAACTGTTTTATGTTATCCAATCAGGTCCTATGCCTATTGTTAATGAGGGAAAAAATATTATTCAGTAAACTCTTTAAATCACTTTTTAAAAATTTTTGAACGCACCTTAGTACTTTTTTGGGGATTTTATAGTTTCTCTATTTGCATTGTCCATATTTGGTAGACGTCAACTAGAAGTGTCATACGTCATACTTCACATTTTGTGATCAAGTTTATTAATCTGCTAGTTTTAAATAATCAAAAATTTAATTTTAACGAAAAAATTAAAAGCTGGGTAAAAAAGAGACTAAAGAGACCAAATGGGCAGCAAACTGAAGCAGGCACATTTCAGCTTCCTAATTTATTAGAAGCTAGCCCTTCTGCAAGCCCCTTCTTGTTTAGTAAAAAATCTGAATAAATTACATATAAAAGAAAAACCCTCCTCTGTCTTATTTTTGCATTTCCATTTGCACGACGACAATAAGAATGGGAATAAATCACGCGTCTTTTATTTACCCTCCACTGTCTTTTTTTTACCCCACTTGGAGGGTAAAAATGAGACACTCTTTATTTTTGTTTAGCAATTAACGGTACTTTTTAATAAGAAAAATATAGTTTTTCCTGTCCTTTTTACATATGATATCAATCTTTCATTAAATATGACTCGATTCTAAGCAACCTAAAAATTGAAAGATGTCATTTTGTCTCATTTTTACCCCGCCTGACCCTAATGTTATTTATATAAGACAGGGGCGGCAAAATAAAACTGTGCCCAGGGCGGCAAAATACCTGGAGCCAACCCTGGACATTATGATAAAAAATCTCCATGGGTACAAAAAATTTTAATGACGGGGTTTCGAGATATTGGCCAAAGGTCGTAGTTTAACAATTTTTTCAACTAAAAATAATTTTTATCTGTAAAACGGATTCTCAAAAGAAAAAAATGTATTCTCCATTTTTTGTTTAAATTATAAACTTGACTAAAATCCTATTAACTGGTAGAAGTTAACTGGTACAATACCATAGCTACCGGTCTTTCAATTATCAAGTTTCGGGAATGCTCCAGGGTTCCATTCTGGGACGTTTTACATTTTGGTGACATGCCCTAATACATTGCAAATAAATTGAACGTACGGTTTCTCTTATATGCAGATAATAAATAAATAAAAATAATTTGAAGATATTCGCTACAAGGCTGAATCTTTTTATTGTTGTACTAGTTTCCAGAAAAAATTAGATTTAATAAACACTTAATGTTGTGTCGATAATCTATCCCTCAATGTCAGTACCCTGCCAAAAATTCCACATAGAAACTTATAAAAAAAAAGTGATGCGGTTTTATCGTTCCTATAAGTTATATTAGTATTATACAGAGAGGATTTTATCTGTTTTATTAAGTTTTAAATCGGTTATGAAACAGTAATTCCGAATGAGCTATTTGGAATTATCATGTTGCCCTTTCATGAGTACTTATATGAAATATACATCAACAAATCTACAGTTTAGTGTCTGCAAATACACCCTTGCCCTTATATCTGTAAACATATGGAATTACAGATACAACTTTAAAGAGATTCTAAACTTTTCTATAAGTAATATCATAAGAGTTCCAGTCCATCCTTTCTCCAGTATCTATCGTATGTAACACACCATTTATCAACATGTTTTTATTGTAAATTTCAACATTGTTTTTTATTAGTATTAATGTGGATATACATGTCAACAAATGTACAGTTTCAATTGTATATTTTACAGATGTATTTTTATTGTAAACTTCCATTTTGCTTTTTTATTAGTATTAATTTGGATATCCATGCCGACAAATGTACAGTTTAAATTACATATTTCAAATAGAAATACTAATATTGTGGTAAACACAAAATTCTGCAAAGTCCTTATTTCCTCGGGTGTTCTTGTTCTAGCCTAGAAGCAATGAATGAGTTAGCAGTGAAAAAGACTGCTTTGTTTTTTTTTTAATTTAACAAACACACTTCAGTTTCTTAGGTCACATTAGATTAGATATGAACTAGCTACACGTATACAGCTCCCTCTACTGGAGCCTGGAGTAAAGTTGCTGCTGAAATTTCTATCAGTTTCTACCAGAATGGAGCAGCAAACATTTACTTATACCACATCAATGAGAATTTATGAGAACAGTATCTAAGGTAAAACGTGCGGCTTTCCGTGGTTAAATGGCAAGTGTTTCTATAAGAAACGAGCTGCATTAGGTTGACTTGCAATTGAAGATTACTAATTATAATGTTTGAATAGGGATTTATGAGATCAGTTTCTATGAGTATTAATGTTTTTTTTTCAGTAATATATTAAATGTGTTTTCATTTGTTTGAATGGGTAAAAAGAAAGGTCAGTTTTCAACTGCAATTACAAATACAAGTTTAATCACTTTGAATGGGGTTATATACGATTAATTTCTAAAAGTATTTATGCTGTTTTCCGAATATAATTGTGATGAGGTTTAATCAGTAACAAATTGTTCACTACTTGTTATGATATGGTCGGAAATTCCAAGTACACATTTAGTATTCCTTCAAAAGGATTGATGAGAGCAGTTTCTACGAGTATCTATTTGTTGTTCCTCTAGTAAATTATATAAGTCTTTACATTTACTTATACTATCTCAATAAGAATTTATGAGAACAGTATCTAATGTAAAACGTACGGCTTTCCGTGGTTAAATGGCAAGTGTTTCTATAAGAAACGAGCTGCATTAGGTTAGAACAGTATTGATTTGCAATTGAAGATTACAAATTATAATGTTTGAATAGGGATTTATGAGATCAGTTTCTATGAGTATTAATGTTTTTTTTTCAGTAATATATTAAATGTGTTTTCATATGTTTGAATGGGTAAAAAGAAAGGTCAGTTTTCAACTGAATAAATTACAAATACAAATTTAATCACTTCGAATGGGGGTTATATGCGATCAATTTCTAACAGTATTTATACTGTTTTCCGAATATAATTGTGATGAGGTTTGATCAGTAACAAATTGTTCACTCTATGTTACGATATGGTCGGAAATTCCAGGTACATATTTAGTATTACTTCGAAAGGATTGATGATAGCAGCTTCTACGAGTATGTATTTGTTGTACCAATAGTAAATTATATGTCTTTATCAGTATGCATTCGGATCTAATTTAAATATGAAAATTATAAAGCAACCAAATATTTTAAACGGAATCTATTTTTAAATCCAGACATTTACTTATACTATCTCAATGAGAATTTATGAGGACAGTATCTAATGTAAAACGTGCGGCTTTCCGTGGTTAAATGGCAAGAGTTTCTATATGAAACGAGCTGCATTTGATTAGAACAGTTTTGATTTGCAATTGAAGATTACAAATTGTAATGTTTGAATGGGGATTTATGAGATCAGTTTCTATGAGTATTAATGTTTTTTTTTTCAGTAATATATTAAATGGGTTTTCATTTGTTTGAATGGGTAAAAAGAAAGGTCAGTTTTCAACTGCAATTACAAATACAAGTTTAACCACTTCGAATGGGATTATATGCGATCAATTTCTAACAGTATTTATGCTGTTTTCCGAATATAATTGTGATGAGGTTTGATCAGTAACAAATTGTTCACTACATGTTACGTGTGGAAATTCCAGGTACATATTTAGTATTACTTCGAAAGGATTGATGATAGCAATTTCTACGAGTATGTATTTGTTGTGCCAATAGTAAATTATATAAGTCTTAATCAGTATGCATTCGGATCTAATTTAAATATGAAAATTATATCAGAATAAAGCAACTAAATATTTTAAATAGTATCTATATGTAAATCCAGACATTTACTTATACTATCTCAATGAGAATTTATGAGAACAGTATCTAATGTAAAACGTGCGGCTTTCCGTGGTTAAATGGCAAGAGTTTCTATAAGAAACGAGCTGCATTAGGTTAGAACAGTTTTGATTTGCAATTGAAGATTACAAATTATAATGTTTGAATAGGGATTTATGAGATCAGTTTCTATGAGTATTAATGTTTTTTTTTCAGTAATAAGTATATTAAATGTGTTTTCATTTGTTTGAATGGGTAAAAAGAAAGGTCAGTTTTCAACTGCAATTACAAATACAAGTTTAATCACTTCGAATGGGGTTATATGCGATCAGTCTCTAACAGTATTTATGCTGTTTTCCGAATATAATTGTGATGAGGTTTGATCAGTAACAAATTGTTCACCACATGTTACGATATGGTCGGAAATTCCAGGTACATATTTAGTATTCCTTCGATTGATGATAGCAGTTTCTATGAGTATGTATTTGTTGTTCCAATAGAAAATTTGTCTTTATCAGTATGCATTCGGATCTACTTTAAATATAAAAATTATATCAGAATGACACAACCAAATATTTTAAACAGTATCCACTTGTAAATCCAAACATTTAAAGATATATTTTAATGAGAACCAATCAGAACAGTATCTAATGTAACGCGTGCGGCTTTCCGTGGCTAAATTTTAAAAGTATTTTTAATAAATAGCTTTAACGGATTTGAACAGTTTTAATTTGCAATTCCAGATGATTAGTTTTAATTGTTAAATAGGGATCTATGAGATCAGTGTCTTTGTGTAATGTTTATTTTCCAATAAAAACACATTTTATTGAAAAAAAAAAACATTACACTGACCTCATAGATCCCTAACAATTAAAACTATTCATCTGGAAATGCAAAACTGTTCGAATCCGTTAAAGCTTATTTATTGCAAATAATTTTAAAATTTAGCCACGGAAAACCGCACACGTTACATTAGATACTGTTGTGATGGATTCTCATTATAATATTATCTTGGATTTACAGGTGGACACTGTTTAAAATATTTGGGGTTTCATTCTGATATGATTTTTATATTTAAATTAGATCCGAATGCATACTGATAAAGACTTATATAATTTACTGTAGGAACAACAAATAAATACTCGTAGAAACTGCTCTCATTAATCCTCTTGAAGGAATACTAAATATGTACCTGGAATTTCCGACCATATCGTAACATGTAGTGAACAATTTGTTACGGATCAAACCTCATCACAATTATATTCGGAAAACAGCATAAATACTGTTAGAAATTGATCGCATATAACCCCATTCGAAGTGATTAAACTTATATTTGTAATTGCAGTTCAAAACTGACCTTCCTTTTTACCCATTCAAACAAATGAAAACACATTTAATATATTACTGAAAAAAAACATTAATACTCATAGAAACTGATCTCATAAATTCCTATTTAAACATTATAATTTGTAATCTTCAATTGCAAATCAAAACTGTTCTAACCTAATGCAGCTCGTTTCTTATAGAAACACTTGCCATTTAACCACGAAAAGCCGCACGTTTTACATTAGATACTGTTCTCATAAATTCTTATTGAGATAGTATAAGTAAATGTCTGGATTTACAAATAGATACTGTTTAAAATATTTGGTTGCTTTATTCTGATATAAATTTTCATATTTAAATTAGATCCGAATCTTTACTGATAAAGACTTATATAATTTACTAGAGGAACAACAAATAGATATTCGTAGAAACTGCTCTCATCAATCCTCTTGAAGGAATACCAAATGTGTACTTCGAATTTCCGACCATATCATAACATGTAGTGAACAATTTGTTACTGATTAAACCTCTTCACAATTATATCCGGAAAACAGCATAAATACTTTGAGAAATTGATCGCATCTAACCCCATTCGAAGTGATTTAACTTGTATTTGTAATTGCAGTTGAAAACTGACCTTTCTTTTTACCTATTCAAACAAATGAAAACACATTTAATATATTACTGAAAAAAAAAACATTAATACTCATAGAAACTGATCTCATAAATCCCTATTCAAACATTATAATTTTGAATCTTCAATTGCAAATCAAAACTGTTCTAACCTAATGCATCTCGTTTCTTATAGAAACTCTTGCCATTTAACCACGGAAAGCCGCACGTTTTACATTAGATACTGTTCTCATAAATTCCCATTGAGATAGTATAAGAAAATGATTGGATTTACAAATAGATACTGTTTAAAATATTTGGTTGCTTTATTCTGATATAATTTTCATATTTAAATTAGATCCGAATCTTTACTGATAAAGACTTATATAATTTACTAGAGGAACAACAAATAGATACTCGTAGAAACTGCTCTCATCAATCCTCTTGAAGGAATACTAAATGTGTACTTGGAATTTCCGACCCTATCATAACAAAAGTAGTTAACAATTTGTTACTGATTAAACCTCATCAGAACTATATTCGGAAAACAGCATAAATACTTTTAGAAATTGATCGCATATAATCCCATTCGAAGCGATTAAACTTGTATTTGTAATTGCAGTTGAAAACTGACCTTTCTTTTTACCCATTCAAACAAATGAAAACACATTTAATATATTACTGAAAAAAAACATTAATACTCATAGAAACTCATCTCATAAATCCCTATTCAAACATTATAATTTGTAATCTTCAATTGCAAATCCAAACTGTTCTAACCTAATGCAGCTCGTTTCTTAAAGAAACACTTGTCTTTTAATCACGGAAAGCCGCACGAATTACATTAGATACTGTGCTCATAAATTCTCATTGATATGGTATAAGTAAATGTTTGGATTAACAAATGGATATGGCTTGACTCATTTTGCTGGTCAATGCGGATATAAACTGATAACAATTTCAACAGCAACTTTACCTAACTCTTATAGAAACTTATTGGCCATATAGGTTCTCATAGATACTTATTAATTTTTGATAATTTTCAATACGGATTGATGAGATTTTTTTGACAGGGTAATGTGCTGTCATATACACAAGCTCATATAAAACATGTCTTGGAGGATCCATCTTAAATCTACTTGATTTAAGAACACAAGTAAACAAACCTTATTATGTTACTTTTGACCCCAAATTATCTTTCGCAAGTCTATTGTAGGGCATTGTAGTAAATTGTGAGAAAATGAGATAAACTGATCGAGTTTTCTATTGAGTTCTAAAAGTAAATTCCTGGTTAACAAATTCTTTGGAACAAAAAATTTGTCATTATTGTTTACGTTAAGGGCCCCTCAACCAGTGGTAGGTTGTATGAAAGTGTACTGTAGAAAGACAAATGTGGATAGCTGAGATCGAATTTTATTTAGACAGCTTTAACACATTATTCCAGATTACATTTTGCATTGTTTATTTCATAGGTTATTTTCTTAGGAATTTTGTAAGAAAATAATTTCAAGAAATTAAAAATTAATTTCAAGGAATTAAAGATTTTTTATTATTTTTGTTTAGTTTAAGGGCCATCCTTTATTTCATAAGTAAGAAGCTGCAGAATCGCAGTTTAATTAATTCTTCAGACCAAAAAATTATAATATCAACCTAACATTTAATCCATGTAACGATGACATATATTTTCTTATTTAGGTAATACAACTAGCATTATTTATTTTTTAGGAACTTGGCATTAACAAGAGCCCCAGACACCTACGTTAAATTAAATTTAGTAAGCAGTACTGGCCAGGAGTTAGCCCATAGCAAAACCACAGTAAGGAGAGGTCAACCGAATCCATTATTCAAAGAAACCTTTGTCTTTCAGGTATAATTTTTGAAAGGTTCTGTAGCTTTATCATTTTACCAATATTGTCTTTTAGGTAGCATTATTTCAACTAGCTGACGTGACATTAATGGTAGCAGTATACAACAGGAAAGGTGTGACAAAAAAGAAGGAAATGGTGGGATGGTTTAGTTTGGGCTTAAACTCTAGTGGCGCAGAGGAACTTGCTCATTGGATGGACATGAAAGAATTCCAACAGGAACAAATATGTCGTTGGCATATATTGGTTCAATCATAGCCATCACTTAGTCATATCATTATTTAATCATTTTTTTATCAAAACGTTCACCACTATCGTCAAGTTCACAACTCGATGATCACTATCTTTTTTTTAATTATGATGATCAAAATCAGAAAATATTATATATTATTTGTCTGGTTGACATATTACAGGATGTCGTTTTTATTTGCTTACCCAAAAAACCGACACAATTCATTTATAGATGTTATTAGTTGCGACATCCTACATAAAAATTTACTATAGTTTGTTACTGGGACTATTTACCTAGAAGATTGGACTTCTCTTAATCTTTGCGAAAATTCTTAAATAAATGTTCCACTTTATAAAAAGTATATTCCGATCTATTATATTATTTAATCAAAACTTATAAATTGAACTCTATCTCGTCTAATGTGAGAGTTTCAACCATCAACTTGTGGTAATTAAAAGAAAGTGGTAAGTATTTCTATCAAAATGTTATGTATTTGCGAATTATTTACTCCCAAATATTTCATATTTCATCCTAATCCTAAAAATCTTTTTTAAACTAAAATATATACGCTAAATCTACATGCCTTTTTACTTACTATATTACGTAGATTTTATATGAAAATGGAACGGACGGAATAGTGAAGGGCTCGTGAACGAATAGACAGTATAATTATGCATTCCGTTAAACATTCCATTTAAAATTGTTTGTGATATTATAATCGAATTTGAAGAGAGATCAAAAATTAAAGCTAAGAATATATCATAAAATAATTTCATAAAATAACAAATACAGTTCTTCTAATATTTGTTTTCAACACAATTGTATTAATAAGTGAAGACATCTTTTTATTTATTTAGGAAAATGAAAGTCAACTGACATACAAATTCAAAATCTGTCACAAAACACAAATTAGCCGATAAATTTTATATTAAATCTAGTTCATCTTCTTCTCACCTAATGAAATCTATAACTGAACAAACCATGCCTAAATTTAAATTCTAATAAAACATTTTACAGTAAATTTTAATACATACATCTATAGTTACTCATAAGCCTGTGATGATACAACTAACCAATTTGAATCATCCATTAACACTCAACGTACACCATATTTCACAACGGGTACATTATAGGCCTTTTTTTTTCTTTACAAAATGTAGGGGCGAACTGGCACCCAAGAGGCCTCATGGGACTTTTTTAAAAATCCCTCCAGCGATTAGAGAGAAATTTTATTTAAAGTTTTTCCAGTCAGGAGGGGCCTTGTGGGCACTTGCCCATTTGGCCAGTCCGCCCCTGACAAAACGGCATAGATGTAGTGGGCTAGCTTAGGTCAGAACTGTGACAGTTAACAACTCTTGTTTTTTTTTAATCTAAGTTTTATGATAATTATTCTTATAAAATAAATACCTTCACTCTTTTACTGTAAGACCACTACCTTCTAATTTCAATAACATAGGAAGCAGGGTACTTATAGGAAAAGAATACCATGTAGATAGATCTACACAAAAAGGTACATGACAAAGATAGCAAACCGAGTTGAGCGTCGTCATGAGTCACAGCATACGTGTACAACTAAATCTCGAGTGGTTTTCTAGTTTTATCCTGTAACTTTTTAAATTTCATGCATTTCTGTTGATAAAAATAACTATTAGTGCAGGAAAGTTAGCACCCGCCGACAGCAAAATTGGTAATTTTTTTTTCATACGATTGTTGTAATTGTCCTTTCCCAATAACCCATAAAAAATCTTCAACAATCGAGTCTGTGCACAGTTTGTCATCTTGAAAATTTTCCAGATCTAGGGACCTAGGGTACCTATGTCTGGTTTTTCCAATTATCTCGGAAATGGTTTATTTTATGAAGAAAATGCATAGAACTACATTAGATGACTACAAAATTTCCTAAAAGGCAGTCATTTTAGTGTTCCTTGATATTTTAGTACAGTCAAGAAAAAAATGTATGTTTTTGAAGGAAAAAATTATAGCCAAGAAACTAATTAGGTAAACTCATACGTAGGCCATACTAGGAAACTCAAGCATATTTTCACACCACCTTTTCCTCATCTGTGCAAAAAGATTATAACGCGGGACGCAGAGCCAATGGCGTGGCATGTTTTTTAATGTGGTATCTTCAGTAGGCATAATCCACGAATTCATACATAATAAATAAATGTTTACATTGCCACGCAAGTGATACTGAACAAATATTTACGCTAACATTTTAACATTTGTCTACTTCATATTCACATTTTTACTTAAACTCAAGTAAGAATAAGTGTTGTATAAATTTTCACATTTCAAAAAAGTCAAAGACGTTTCTATTATCTAGTCACGATTAACTCTGCCATCGATTCTTTCATTACTAATTTCTTCCATAACTGCATATGCAACTGCAACATATCCAACTGTTCGGCATTCATATGTGCCCACATCGTGATTTTGACCACACACTAGAGATAAATATTAATATTTTTACTTAACATTCTTATGGAGTATATTTTGAGTTTATATATTTGTTAATCTTTAAATTAATGCAAACGAGAGAAAAGACATTTTGTGTTAAGGAGTAATCATCATAATTGCTCTCGTGCTTGTGCTTGCGATATGAACTGAATTGAATTTGTACAAAATCAGTCACAATATGCAACAGCAAGTATGACATTTTTTATTAAATCATCAGAAAACTCAAAATTTGTGCCCACACAACTTATTTTTCAAGGAAAATATAATGTAAAATTACTTACAAATTACTATCTTTGAATTTAAGGCCATTTGACCTCGAACTTTAATATTTTCGTATTTCAGCACATTTTCGACCCCGTCATCCCCATGGATAAGAGAATACAAATATATTGTTGGTTTAGGGGTGTTTCAGTCCTTAACAGGACTCTGCACTGAACCAGTTGTGGAAGAAATTCTTTGATTTATAAAAGCCTTTGATTGTGTCCAGCAAAATACTCTTGCAGAACCTTGAATATTACGATTTCAGAGGCATTATCTTCAACTGGTTTCAGTCTTATTTGGCGTTTGCCAAATAAGACTGCCTTGTTGTTGAGAATGTGACTGAGTTCAACAAATTTATTGAATGCCTCAAGGTTCTGTTCCTAGTCTAATTCTATTTATATTATATGTTAATAACTTGACTAAAATTGATATTAAGAGGAGACGCCAGTCACAAAGTTTCATCAGTAAAGCTAAAGCTGAAGTGGGGCGAAGGGTAGGCAGTGTGGCTATTATAGGGCACCTGCACGTGGCGTCACAGCTAACCTCAAAAATATGTGTTTCTTAAGATTTAAGAGTATTACGCAGCTATTATTAAAATTTCTGCCTGGTTCCCGTATTTTCAACTAAAATCTAGTTCAGTGCGTAATGTTTATTAAGTTCTAAATGCTTTGTTCTAATAAAATAGGACTCTTTTTGTAGGTTGGAAATCTAACCTGTAATTAGCAGTCCATTTTTATTAAGCGATCCAACGACCTGTCAAAGTTTTTTTTCAATATGGTGTGGAGGGCAAACGGGTTTATTTTTATTACATTCTGGAAACGTAGCCAAACGTAGCCAGACAACAGAAAAACACAAACGTTTAATGAATGAAATTTTTGCCCTCCGCGCCATGTTGGAAGTACGTGGTTTGGATTGCCTAATTAATCAACAATATTGAAAAATTATATACGTGAATTTTTAAATATTTGCTTGGAGCCAGTACGGCTCCAAGGTAAAAATGCGTATACTTATAAACATTAAAAATGAGAATAAACTTGAACAACTTAAAATTTAAGGTTATGTTGGTTACATGATGCAGATGCCTTATTGTAGTGCTGTAGGTGGCACCATCTATTAAAAAGCACTGTACTAAAAATCTTGACTGGGAAAAAGCAGTTTTTAGCCAAACGGCTGGCGTTATTAAACTGAAAAAAAGATATTATTGTAAGTAAATGAATACTACCCTTCTATTGAAGAAAGTTTTTAGCTAAAATTCATTTAATACGAAGATTTCTCTTCACATTGGCTCATTGCCGCCTGCTCCCCTCTGATTTGATCGCCTTGTTCTCTCTTAAGAGAAATTTCATCTTATTTGCTGATGGCACTACTACATCGTAGCATAGTAATGATGGTGACATTCTTGAAACTAAATCATGTTCAAAATTCCTAGGACTAAATACAAAGGTTTACAAAAAAAAAAAAATGTCCGACCAATGGGGTCCATTACCATACCCCGAAGGTTTTTGATATGCTGAACACGAAGCCGTAGTCCGTTTTGCGCCATCACGTCAGGATTTCGAGAAAACAACCTAAAAGTGCTAAAAATACCTTTTTCGTTCATGCACAAATTAATTCACTCAATATTTTGGGCTGAATTTTATTACTCAGGGGGTTTTTGGGGTTGCTGATCACGAATCTGAAGTCAGAATTTAATAATTTCTAAATCCAAGATGGCGAATCCAATATGGCAGATACTAAAATCCAGAAATTCATCAAAATTTGAAGGCTGTGGCCCAAAACTTATTAGTCGGAAGTTTTTGAGGTCGCTTGAGTGAATTAATTTGTGGATGAAGGCAAAAAATGTATTTTTAGCACATTTAGGTTAAGTTTTCTCGAAATTCTGACGTCATGACGCAAAACGGACTATGGCATCGTGTTCAGCACGTCAAAAACCTTCGGGGTACGGTAATAGAATCCCATTGGTTGGACATTTTTTTTTTGTAAACCTGTGATATCGACGGCAACCTAAACTTTAAAGATGTTATTAACTTCAATAATAATCTAGCACCTGTAAGCTATACAATCAGAGTCATCTCAAATGAATTAGACAGTCGTGTATGCTGCAAAACTGCACACTTTTCATTAATTACATCTAATTTGTGACACTGAATTTCTTACTGGGGTGTATGCAGTAACTATTTAATACATATATTTGTAACTTAAAAAAATGTGCTGTTTCATATCCATATAAAGTGAGAATTCATGACTCATTTACCTAATATTAATTCAAATAATAATTTCGGGGCAATTAAAAGTATGCTCATTGTTAAATCCTATTATAACGTAGAAGAATATTACATCGATATATTTTAATGTAATGTAATGTTTCATTTATTTTTGTTTTCAAATTGTTTTGTTATTGCATTAATCCTATTTTCTGTATTTTCTTTGTCTATTTCATTTACTTGTTTCCTTGTTCCCTATACTTTGTCAATCAGAAATAGTTTTCCTCTGGACGAAAAGTCTATTTTGAATTGATTTGAAATTAGTTACGAAAAAATCCATGGCGGAGTTGATTCTATTTGACAATGTCATACATCTTTTGACTTTTTTGAAATATGAAAATTTATACAGCACATATTTAGGTGAAAAAAAATATGCATACAAAGGAACACAGCGTTAGTATGTTAGTGTAAATATGGGCTTACTGTGTACTTATCAGTTGGGTATTAGGGTAAATTTTTGTTTATTATGAATCACTTCCTGAACTTACCCTACTAGGGACGCCATGTCAAAAAAAACGTGCAGTTTACCCTGCCTCCCCAAGCAGAAGTTATAACTTTTTGTACTGACTGGTTAAACATTGTGTGGAAATGGTCTTATCTGTGGGCATGATCAGAGCTCGCTCATTTTAGAAAGGAAGCGGTCTTCCAAATACATCCAAAAAAGTAAGTACTCTCTTGAGTACAATTTTGTTTTTTTTTTCAGTTACCTAAGTATTTCACGTTAGAAAGTTTGGTAAAAAGTGTCATGGCGAAAACTAGATTGGCATCACTGGAAGTAGTAAAAAGTCACTGCACATGTTGACCAACTCCTCTAATTTACAAACTTTATTAAAATGAAATACCTATCTTCTAAACGGACAACTCTGATAAAGTGATAATTTGTATAATTTGAGTTTTTTAAAATATTGTAGGCTACAAAACAAACTAATGAAGATCAATCAAAGTAGACTCAACATTAAAAATAATGAAAACAATGATATGATTATTATAATATGGATATTTCATTTTTACAAAGTTTGGAAATTAGACGAGTTGGTCACCATGTGACTTTTTACTACTTTTAGTGATGCCAATCTCGTTTTCGCCATGACACTTTTTAGTACGTTTATGCGAAGTAATCGTCAATTAATAATTATTATAACACTGAAGATTTGAGGTCGATCCGATAAGTAGTCACAGAAATATACTGCTTTAAACATGAACCAACACGCTCAAAGTGTCATTCAATTCGAAAGTCTGTCTCGAAGTTGCGCTTAGTCTGTTAGAACCCGGCAATTTGTCTAATCTGCCAGAGATGTACTTGATATGGTGATTTAGAAATTATTGGAGTATTTTAACACAAGAGTATGCAGCATATGTGCCGAAAAGAGGGGAATGAAAATACAACTAGGATTGAATGTCGTCACGCAGCATCGATGTTCTTGATTAATTTTAAAGCCTATAGAGATCCTAGAATATTCTGATTTTTTTTGCATTTCGCTCTAATATTAAGAGATCTTTTGGAAAGTGGAATTTAAAAAAATGATAAATGAGCCAATTGGATCCTATGCACTTTTTACATAAAATAAACTGTTTCTGACATAACTGGGAAAAATTGGACTACCTCTGTCCAATTTTTCCCAATTATGTCAGAAATGGCTTATTTTACATAAAAAAAACTCTGCCATTTCAAGCACAAGCCAGATCAGTGGGGACTTTTGAGGATTGTATAGGAAAACAATGACAACAGTCCTATAAAAAAGACAATTAATCGCTAATTTTGTCGCTGAAAACATGTAAAACATAACTAACTTGCCTGCGCTATATTATAGTTTTGCCAAATAAATAAACAAATGTTTATACCAAGCACAAATTAATAATAAGCTTTTGTGTATGTAGGGATGGGCTCTCTTATAAGGCTTTACAAATTGATGAAAATTATTAAATATATATTTACATAGATTTGTAATAAATTAAATTTTGCATATTATTACTGTTGCCCTTTGTATATACTTGTTTATCGCTAATGATATTTTTTGATCAATATGCAAAACTTAGTTTACTGTCGAGTACTATGATTATTATTAAATTTATAGGCAATTCAAAAATCGATCGAAATAAGACTGCTTGTCCGTTTTTCGTCTTATTCTTTTTGTGGGTCGATTTTTGAATTATTACCCTTACAAATTTCTACAGGGTGCTTTTGCTCTCCTTGTAAGTATTATACTGTAAGGCCGATTTTATATTAAAGGTCCTTGTTTTACTTTAGCTGCAATTAGCGGTGATCAAAATGGGGCATCCTAATATAAAAACGGCCTTGACTATTTGGAATTTATAATTGTTACTGAGTATAAAAAAAATCTATGGCTTAAAATGCATATCAGCAGTTTATTGAGAAAAATATACTTGCAAAATCCCACACGTTATCTTTTTATAAGATAACCATAAGATGGACAATTTTTCTCCTTGTGCTGTCGATATAAAATCGTTAAGTATCAAAAATTACTATTTTATACTAATTAATATATTGTCAATTTAATGTGTTCATAAAACTAATCCCAGCACATTTTAAAGTCATGGATGAATATCTTATTGGCCGTGATATATGTGATGTGAATTTTTGGAAAGATTAATAGTGTAAGAAATAAGTGAAGCTTATATCTTATGATAAATAATTATTGTTACCTTATGTAGGATTTAATATTAGATAACTTATATTGATGATATTAACTAATTACAAACTTTTAACAAAATAATTAATATTTTTGTTTTTCAAATTTTTATCGTAAGTTATGCTGACTACGCTGACCTGATGGAGGAATGCGAAATCAAGTTACTCAGCATTGTTACTTTTGTATCTCTATTTACTAAATTATTATAAAAGTTTAATAGTTGTATTGGTAAGGTAACGAAACACTGATATTATAAACTACTAAATTGAAGATGGACCATGTACCTACATAATAATATATAAGATATTAAAAATAAGTATTTAGGTATATAATTATCTTTCTAAAAAAAAATGATGTTATTTCTTCCCATCCCTACTACATCATTATTCTATGAAAAATATTGCCTTCTACTAAACGTTATAATATGGGTTTAAATATATTAAATTTAAACATTTTAGGAATATTAAGATTTTGTACCTTGTCAATTTTTTATTGTTAATCAACAGTATTATAATATGCATGGAAATATATCGCACTACTAAACACAAAATGCACTAACATTGGTGTGTCTTTTTAATAACTGTATTCGAAATTTTGTACAAAATAAATTTTAAATTATTCATGTCGAACCTGAATTTTACTTCTCCTTCCCAAAATTGTTATCTAAAATGTTTAAGGTCAATTTTTTCAACAAGCATTATTATGAAAATAGGCAGGGGTGGATGGGACAGGGGGACAAATGGGCAAATGCCCGTGGGGCTGGTGGCTCTGGGGCCGGGCTGAGGTAAATAGGCATTTGTTCTAGCAGACAAAAAAACGCGACGGCCAAAACAATTGAAACGGCAGCTCTTTAACCTCCTTACTTAGAACAAAAGAAATCTCAGATGTGATTTTCATGCTGCTATCTTAAAAACTCGGCCACTGACATAAATGCCAGATGTCATTTATAAAAACTTATTAACCCAATAACCTAATTCTGCATGTTCATCCCAAATTCTGCAAAATAGATCGATATTGACAAATGGTAGCTGTCTGCTCTAGACCGTGGTTGAGTCAGACTACGTGTTAGTATTTTAAACCTTTAAATCATTGCCATTGCAATTATTAATAGAAATGGAAATTAATACTACTGACAATAGAAAAAGTAGACTGGACAGTGGACAGAAAAATGTTAAGAAGGAAAAAGCGGCTATGAGCCTAACCAAAGGGGGAAAAAAATTCATGTGAACAGTTAAAAAAGCTGAATGCCACAGAAAAACAATGGATACGGAACATAAATGAAAGACTAAAAGAAGAATTGAAAGAAACAGAGATGAAATCAAACTTTCAGAAGGAACAACAATACATACACGAGAAAATATATATCACTTCAGCAATGGACCAAGAAAATAGAAGAAGAAAACAGAGTGAGCAGAATAAAAGATCCGGTTCTTAGACAAAGATCATCAATTAACTGCTAGAAATAATGGTTAGGGCTAGAAAAAATAGTATACCTGGAACTAATAAAATAAACAACGAATGAACCAAAGTAATGTCAGAAAAGGTCAACATTGATAAGAGGGAAAACAATATCAAAATAGGATAGGAATGTACGAAACGAAGGATTAGGGACATTTCCAAAGACATCCACTGGTGAGCGTTAATATTAAACAGCGGCAAAATAAAAATAGGGAGACCATGCTACTCTTGAATAACAACAACTAAGAGGATCATTAATAAACTAGGAAAGGACCAAGAAGAAATGCTAAAAATATATGCCGGAATCAGAAACGGAGGAAATAGAAAACTTCAGTGAAGAAAAAACCCTACAAGCAAAAACACAAAAAAGAGGAGCATAAACACGTCATATCACGACGCAATGTGGCAGCACATCTCACAAATATCTCACTTCCCATCCTATATTCCTGTGCACTATGCGCCATGTGGCTCTCGCTGCTAGAAACAAGCTTGACTCAAATTCAACCCAGCACAGATGTAGTCAGCCCGGCAGTGTGTTACCCAGGAGTGGCTGTAATGCCTACCATAGCTGGTAAATCAATCAATCAGTAATCTATATAACAATTTTTGTTTTAGTTTACATATTTTTAAATGTGAAACATTTTGTAGTAATCAGAGCTATTCAAAAACTAACCTATATCTGATCCATTATTTCATTGAATTTTTTTAAATATATTGGCAGAAGTGACAAAATACCCCAAAAGAGTAGATTGTAGATTGTTTAAGAGGTCGCTTGGCCCTGAGTTGGCTTTTCTTCACCTCGACCTAAAAGGTCTTTTGTGAATTACCCTACGACTAGTTGTTGCCCAGGATTTCAAGACTTTTTGCAAAGCTTGTGATTTTCCTGGGAGCTAATTTCCCTACGTCTTTAGGCGTTAGTTCCGCCTGTTTTAGGTACTTTAGCCTAATGCAGATTAGTACCTTGCATTCACAAAGTATGTTCCGCAGTTTCAGTTGCACCTTCTCAATATCTGCATTTGTCATCTTCTGCCCTGCCCATGTTCTTGAGATGATATCTCAAGGGGCAATGGCCAGTGATCAGCCTTAGGTCGGACTTTTCCAGTTCGAGAAGCCTTGTGGCATTCTTTGTTGAATAGGTTATAAACCTTTTCACTTGTCTTTGGCCTGGAGTATTCCTCCAGTAGGACTTCTTTCGTTCCTTTTCCCATTTTAGGACCTCCTCCGTTATGTGTCCTTTTGATAGGCCACAGAACGGTTCGGGTCCAAAAAATGGGGCTTCAGCTCCTTTTCTTGGAGGCTATCAGACAATTCGTTGCCTTCTATTCCCTCATGCCCTGGCACCCACATCAAGGTAACCTTGTTGTTTTTTGCCAGTTGCTTCAGGGTTTGTCTGCATTCTCAGGCAATTTTTGACTCGAAGGTATAGGACCTGAGAGCCTTTAGTGCTGCCTGACTGTCTGAAAGTATATAGATCTTTGCTCTTTGAGTGCCTTTGTTTAGGCATTCTTGGGCACATTGATCTATAGCAGATTTCTGCCTGGAAGATGGTTGGGGTGTTACCAAGGGCTTTAGATAGCCTGCATTTAGGCCCTGCTACGCCCCTTCGTCCATCTTGGATCCATCTGTGTACCAGATGTGTGACTCTTTCTCCAATCGTAGTACCCCGATTCTGCCCGCCTGACGGCTTTCAATCAGCACATCAAACGGGCAATCGAAGACATACTTGATTGGCATTGAGTCAGTGGGTTTGGTCATGGATTCGAATTGGATTAACTCCAGAATCCTTAAGTGACCAACCAGGTCGCCTGGTCTGAATTTAAGTGCCTGATGCAGCCTTGAGACAGTAAGTGCTGCCTCCTTCCTTACATGCAAATGCAGTGGAAGTAAGTCCAGCATTGCCTCCATAGCTGCTGTGGGACAGGAGCGCATTGCTCCTGTAGTCCCTAGACAGGCAAGGCTTTGCAATTTCTGCAACTTTCCTTGTGCTATTTTCTCCTCTGTTTTTGGCCACCATACACATGATGCGTAGGTAACCATGAAAGTCTTATCAAACAGCCTACGGCACGCACGTCCAAACAGCCGTCGTTGCTTTGGTAAGTGTCCTTTCTAAGTGTGAGTTCCAGGTAAGTTTTTTGTCCAGGATTACTTCCTAGATACTTGACTTCACTGGAAAAATTCAGTACTGTTCCATTCAACATAGGCGCTCTCAAGTTGAGTTTTCTCCTTTTGGACAGCCCCTAACTGCAGTCAAAGAAAGAGTAAGAAAATAGCCCACATATTTTTCATTGGGAAACTCTACAGGGTCACTGATATGTGACGGATCATCTCCTAAAGTAAGATAGCTAGTGAAAAATATTATGACAAAAGTTTTAGGGTTTTTTAAAATCCATAACAATAAAGTATACATTAAATATAAATTAAATATACAGTATCAGTCATAAAGTCATGATACAAACTTGCCTTCTCAAAATTCTATACAAAATTCATATAGCACATCATATACCTAAACTTAACCGTATTTGAGATATCGAATTTTGAAAATCATTTTCTTATGAATTAAACAAAAATATTTTAGTCCATTCAGTTTATGGTCCATCAAGTTACCTTTGAATGTTTCTAGCTCCATAACAACTCCGCGTCGTTCTTTTGTCTAACAGTGATGATACTGATGATCTTGACAACACGTGTCAAAAATATATTTAGTGTGAATAATTTTCGCACAAAAATGGCAAAAACATTGCAGCACTTTCATGAAACTGGATATGTCAAAGATCGACCAGAAAGTGATAGGTAAGCGTTACAAATGAAGAAAATTCTTTGAATGTCATGTTAGATGTGGTGGAAAATCCAACAAATTCAGAGAGCTTTAAATCATAACGAGTCGATATTCCATTCAAAAAATTTGCAAACGGGAAAAATTTCATTCATATAAAATTCATTTGTTACAAGAATTGGGTGAAGACGATTTTGATCGTAGAATCGAGTTCTGCGGAAGTTATTTGCATAAATTAAACGAAAATGTCAACTTTGTCAACCACATATTGTTTTCTGACGAATCTACATTTTGTTTAAACGGGCACGTAAACTGACACAACTGTAGGTATTGGTCAGACCAAAATCCACATTGGATGGAGGAAGTTCACGCCCAACGACCACAAAAGTGAATGTTTGGTAGGGCATTATTGGTGGACACGTCATAGGACCCTATTTTATAAACGGAAATCTGAATGATATTTATTACTTTTGCAAGAGCATATTGTTCCAGAGCTTAGACAATTATTCCCGAATAATAACAATCCCAATTTACCGGCAGAACAAATATGGTTTCAACAAGATGGGGCTCCTCCACATTTTGGACTTGTGGTACGGGCATATCTATAGGAAACTTTTTCTGGTAACTGGATTGGATGCAGTGGGGCAATTGAATGGTCAGCTAGGTCTCCCGATATGACCCCGCTTGACTTTCTTCTGTGGGGTCACATAAAAAATGTAGTCTACAAAAATAGGCCACATAATATCGAAGAGTTACAAGAAAGGATAAAGCATGAAATTTCCACTATTCCTCCCAACACCTTTTTAGATTCACTACAAAATTTTGTTCAGCGAATTCATTACTGTTAGGAAGTAAATGGTGAACACTTTGAGCAGCTTACAAAATGGAATTCCAAAGAAAATATTTGTTGTTTTCTCTCTTTTTTTTTTCTGGCATAACTATTTTCATAAAATTTAAAATATCCAGGACATTCATTAAAAAATACATTTTTTCGTTTCATGCATTTTTATCAACCCTGAACAATTATATTTTTTATTTCTTATAAAAAAAATATTATTAAAATTTAATCATATCCATATCCTCCACCTTGTGTAATTTTCATAATAAATATTCATCATTTCAGGCTTTTTCTTTAATAAATTTGAGAGTAGTAAAAAGTTATTTTCAAAATTCGATATCTCGAAAACGGTTAAGTTTAGGTATATGATGTGCTCTATGAATTTTGTTTAAAATTTCGAAAGAATTGAAATATGGAATAATATACAGGGTGTTCCATTAAAGAAAATGCAACTTTGTTTTGTCATACTCTTTGACTGATCCTGTATACTTAATTTTTATTTATTGTAATTAATTTTAAAAAACCCTAAAACTTTTGTATCTTACCATTTTTTGCTAGCTATCTTACTTTAGGAGATAATCGACCTTTTCATACATATCAGCAACCCTGCATAACATGGATTTGAGTAAAAAGTCAACGATGTTTAAGGCTAGGATTTTGCAGAGTGAGAGGGAAATATGCGTTTATTTTCGGTTTATTATAAATACTTAAAAAATCATAAATGGTATAATCTTTAAAATGATTTCAGATACTTCCCATTGATCTAAGGAATACAACCATGTACAGTTTTTATCATAAATTGTATATTCTTAAATGCCATGCTCTAAGAATGAAATTAGGATCTATTTTCATTGAAAAACTATGATATTCAAATTCAACAGAAATTTACAATAAAAAATATATATAGTTGTGTTCGTTAGAATAATAGCAAGGATCTAAAATAGTTTTAGGATTATACTATGTTTGGTTTTTTAAATACAGTCGAACCTCCATAACTCGAATCCCCAAGGGGATTGAAAATGAGCTCGAGTTAAAGAGACTTTAGAGAAACTTTGAGTTATGGGAACTTTTTAGTAAGCATAATAGATATTTGTTGCTTTGAATGGCTTCGAGATATAGAGGATTTTGAGTTATAGACGTTCGAGTTATGGAGGTTCGACTGTATTTATAATACATCAAAAATAAACACATATTTGCCTCTCACTTTGCAAAATCCTATCCTCAACTACTGCTTCTTGCAAGGTACTACAAATGTACTGTAACTTTACATTAAGAATTTAATATTTATTTTAAAAGTGATGGGATTGTGTATATCAAATTTGGAAAAAAAAATATAATTTTTAATGTTAATTTATTTATATAAATAACACATTAGATCAAAAACATCTACTTCACTGTTACGCAATCATTTTGTGGTACTTATGTAAATACAAAAACAATTTAAATCCGATGCTAGAAAGACTTCAAAGTTGTTGGTAAAGGCGCAAGCCCAGGGCCGTGTTGAACGGGCATATGAGGAGTATACTGCACACATTCGTACATTCATCCTTAGGAGACAACAGTGGGCCAGATAAACTGGCCACCTGCATAATACTATCTAAAATTTCTGTCATAAATATTCTTCACTTAGGCATATTTTAATTTAAAAATACTTAGAGAGCCTTTCTATATTACATTCATATACAAATACGAAGTGCGGTCAGAATGGTTTTCTGAACATAGACATCTACAAGTAAAAAACAGAATTTTTAATATTCTGATACCTACTGTAGAACCGAGTGCAAAACATTTAGAAATGAAAAAAAATTTCTACAAATTTAAGAAGTGAAGAAAAGGTAATTTTTTCTACTGTAATTAGTCGTTATTTTATAAAAAAAAATCTCTGCATATTTGCAACTCTAATGAAATTGCACTTTATAGAGTCGATAATGTTTTATATGCATAAACTTGATTCTTATAACAATCAAGATAATATACGCACTATGTATGTAAATGTGTGTAGGGTATTAAATGTATTGTAGACAATCTATTTATAAAAGTTTTGAGTCCATTTTTGTGTTACTAAGTCATCTTATTTCGTTTTTATTTTTTATAGTGTTTGTAGTGGCGGGCTGGGCATAGGGAGTAAGAATTGCAACATCGCGTGTGCCAGCTGGCTGAAATGAAATAACTTAGAACGGGGATGCTTCAATGGTCTAGCGCCAACTCTTTAATCTATGCCGCCGACGGGCGAGTTTGCTGTTACCTGGGTTGTCATATCTCTCGTGCTACGTGAAAGTATATGCCCAATCCGCAATTACACGCACTGTATTTCGGTATACAATGTGTCAATTTTAATGGCCATATCTCAGTTATTAGTCATCAATTTCAACCAAATTTGGACTGGTGGTCTCTTCTCTTAATAAAAATGCATTTCAATGACTGAACTGAGTTTGGTTTTACTTTAAAAAAGTTTTTGATACCGGTCCAAGTTTGGATGAAATCAGATGACTAATAACTGAGATATGGAGAGAGTCCATTAAAAGTGGGACTCTGTATATTAGGGAATATTTTTTTCTGCTTTGGAAAATTCAAAATATACTAAATTATGTTTTAACACGTAGACTGTCGCACCAAATTCAGTAATTGGGTCCTCCAGGCCACAAGTATAAACTAGATTGTGTATTCTAATACATACACATGGTGCCTTGGACCCACCTAATGTGTATTCAATTGAATATTCATGGCAGTCAACGTGTTAATGTTACCATACTAAAAAAAAAAAACAATTTTTGGTTATTGTTACTTTGGAGATTTTTTACATCAGCAGCCAAATCTTTACAAATGGCCCTGGGTAAGTTGTTATGGGATCACTGTTAAGCTGTCCTATGTATACTTATGAATGTAACATTAAATTTATATTGTTAGTTTTTTCGTTTGGAAAATACTGAAGATGGAAAATTTTCACTCCGACTGCATACTATACATTCTCTGGTGATCTGTCTACAAGACATCACAGATCCTCATCATACAGCTGTTTAGTCAAGAGATAAGAGCACTACTATGCCAGGGGTAGTGAAGTTTTCTCCCCAAAAATTTTGAAAGTGATGTATGGTGTTTAATATTATTAATCTTTAAAAAAATGTAAATAATAAATAGTTCTTATTTACTTACTTTTATTTACAATTTTCATAACAAATTACCTACTACAAACCTTATATAAAACAGATGTATTTAATAACTGTCATATGCAGGACCTTTTGCCCAGCGCTCCTTCCTTTCTCCTGTAAAATATTGACGATTTCTTTCCAGTCTCATAGCCATCATTCTTTTAAACTGTTTAGTCTTCAATGAACATTCTCGGAAATCTCTAATTAAAAGATCACACTTTTGCATTCCCCTGGTAAGTCCATAAGCCTCGACACAATCTAAAGCTTTTAATTCAATGTCAGCACAATCACCATACCATTGGTGACTAATTACAGCTCCAGTTAAATCAGTAAATGGTGATTTTAACCACGGCGAAAGCTGAGACATATCGATTTGAAAACTGAAAAAAGATTACCTACTTCAATATTTTCTATGTAAGATTATGTCATCAACATAACCAACAAAACAAACACAAAATGCAGAAGAGTCAAATCAAAAGCACATATTTGCATATTAAATTAAGGAAAATTTGTCTAAAGCCATTTTAAGGACAATATTAAACGTTTAGTTTTATCGAAAATATTTTTTATACCTTGCTACTCTTGGCAGTAAACAATTTGACTAGAGATGAGTTGCTATTTAACAACCTGTTATTTTATAACTGTTATTTGTAAATAGCATTAACAGACTGTTATTTCTGTTCGAAAATAACAGGTGAGAAAATAACAGATAAGCAGTTGCGGCAGCAGCATGATGTATAAAATAACGTCTCTAAATAACATTTGCAAACTGCGCGCTGCGGTATGCGCATGCCGGTACTTCTCAGCGATCTGTTATTTTTAAACAGTTATTTTAAACTGTTATTTCAAAATAGCAGTAGCAGTTAAAACTGTTATTAAAAAATAACTGCTTTTACCCATCACTAAATTTGACAACCAAGGAACTAGAGGTGGGTAGTACCAAGGCACGGTCAATAAACGATCGTTTATTGACCGTGGTACCAAGGACTGTTAACTACACTGTTAACTACAGTGTAGTTAACAGTCCTTGGGGTAGTACGCGGATGAATCGTATCATTGGTGCGAATTCTTGCAGTGATACGAATGGTACGAATCCCACAAAAAAAAAAGATTCGTACATTTCGTATCGCCGATCATCGAATTTGGGTACCGGTATTAGAGATGGGCGATTCGACTCTTTTTAAGGATTCGTACCAAACAAATCCGTATCAAGAAAAGATTCGTATCGAGAGATTCGTACGTTTCGTACCACTTCGTATCACTGATTCCATGATACTAAACAGTATCATGTACTGATTCATACTATTCGTACCATTCGTACCATTCGTACTATTCGTACTATTCGTACTATTCGTACTATTCGTACTATTCGTACTATTCGTACTATTCGTACCCACACTCCCACTCTACAGTGTTCAGCATAGATTATAAAATATTATATGTGGTGTTAGTTAGGGCCAGAGTATTATAATGTTATATTAACCATACAGTTTAAATTTAGGACTTCGAGCACCTTCTATTACATTAATAATTTCTTCGTCGTCATCAGACATAAGTAAAAAGATAGTTAGATCACAGAAAAGACAACTACCAGAAACGACACTTGGGCTTCCCGCCAAAATTCCATTGCCGCCATTTCTAAGGATCTCCAAAGGTATTTTATTATTGATGTAAATTATAAAATATTTCCAAGTAATTGTAAACCTTTCTTCTTCCCGTATAGTGGTTGGAAGCATGCAATCGTGGGGATTTAGCAAGTAAAAGTTCAGCCGAACTTTATAACAATTTTAAGTTGTGCGCAAGCGCGGATTTATGGGGGGGTGGTAATGTAGTAATTGTCCCCCCCCCCCAGATTCCGTAAACCACTAACTTTCATTTTAAAATTTTATAATTTATATTATTTTATTTTATATTTTTGAATATATATTCTATTTAGGTGTGTTTATAATTTTTTTTTGTGATTTTCTCCTCCCCCTCCCGCTCGTCAATTTCAATTTTCGAGGAAAAACATTTTTGTTATTTTCAGTACGCGGCTGTGTTACCCCCCCCCCCCCAACCCAAGGTCAAGGTCTAGATCCGCCCTTGGTTGTGCGCACGACAAATATGTATCAAAATAGGTTGCTACCAACAACACTACCTACTATTTTCCCTCAACTTGATAGTTTAAAAAGAAAAAATTTTAATATTTCCCCAGAACAATCTCCCAGTAAGAAATTACAGATTTTCTCAGACGAGACAGTGTATTGATTTCAATACATTTTGTGACTTTATATTAAGAATACAATTGTTCGTAGAGATAATTTTATCCAGTTTACTTTAATAGTTTTAATACCCATTATAAATAGAATTCTTCGAATAACGTAATTGTATTCAGCCTGTGTAAAGTTTGTTTATAAACATGCTGTTTAAATCTCCCGCCAAAATTACCAACAACAAAATGGCGAAGGTCACAAAAAACATCAAAGGCGGTGCTGAGAGCAATATGCATTTTCACGTCCTCGTGTTAGAACAACACAACATCACAGTTTTTAATATTCAACAGAACAGCGTCGTTTCTTGTCAATTTTATTGGAAACTCATGTTATTTACAAATAAGCAAACGGATTAGCACACATATGTAAACAATAATGGCGCGCATAGATTAAAGACATATATTATATATAGATAGGAAACTCTCAGTATTTTTTCAAACAGCAAAATTACGTCGCAGGTCGCAGACAGCGCTGTATTCCCGCCTTTTTGATACAGACGGGGTTGGTACACGCGGGAATTTTAAACCACTTTCAAACAAATTGCTTAGGCCATCATTACCCTGTCAAAAAAATCTCATCAATCCGTATTGAAAATTATCAAAAATTAATAAGTATCTATGGGAACCTATATGGTCAATAAGTTTCTATAAGAGTTAGGTAAAGTTGCTGTTGAAATTGTTATCAGTTTATATCCGCATTGACCAGCAAAATGAGTCAAGCCATATCCATTTGTTAATCCAAACATTTACTTATACCATATCAATGAGAATTTATGAGCACAGTATCTAATGTAATTCGTGCGGCTTTCCGTGATTAAAAGACAAGTGTTTCTTTAAGAAACGAGCTGCATTAGGTTAGAACAGTTTGGATTTGCAATTGAAGATTACAAATGATAATGTTTGAATAGGGATTTATGAGATCAGTTTCTATGAGTATTAATGTTTTTTTTCAGTTAAATATTAAATGTGTTTTCATTTGTTTGAATGGGTAAAAAGAAAGGTCAGTTTTTAACTGCAATTACAAATACAAGTTTAATCGCTTCGAATGGGATTATATGCGATCAATTTCTAAAAGTATTTATGCTGTTTTCCGAATATAGTTATGATGAGGTTTAATCAGTAACAAATTGTTAACTACTTGTTATGATATGGTCGGAAATTCCAAGTACACATTTAGTATTCCTTCAAGAGAATTGATGAGAGCAGTTTCTACGAGAATCTATTTGTTTTGTTCCTATAGTAAATTAAATAAGTCTTTATCAGTACAGATTCGGATTTAATTTAAATATGAAAATTATATCAGAATAAAGCAACCAAATATTTTAAACAGTATCTATTTGTAAATCCAAACATTTACTTATACTATCTCAATGAGAATTTATGAGAACAGTATCTAATGTAAAACGTGCGGCTTTCCGTGGTTAAATGGCAAGAGTTTCTATAAGAAACGAGCTGCATTAGGTTAGAACAGTTTTGATTTGCAATTGAAGATTCAAAATTATAATGTTTGAATAGGGATTTATGAAATCAGTTTCTATGAGTATTAATGTTTTTTTTTTCAGTAATATATTAAATGTGTTTTCATTTGTTTGAATAGGTAAAAGAAAGGTCAGTTTTCAACTGCAATTACAAATACAAGTTTAATCACTTCGAATGGGGTTAGATGCGATCAATTTCTCAAAATATTTATGCTGTTTTCCGGATATAATTGTGAAGAGGTTTAATCAGTAACAAATTGTTCACTACATGTTATGATATGGTCGGAAATTCCAAGTACACATTTGGTATTCCTTCAAGAGGATTGATGAGAGCAGTTTCTACGAGTATCTATTTGTTGTTCCTCTAGTAAATTATATAAGTCTTTATCAGTAAAGATTCGGATCTAATTTAAATATGAAAATTTATATCAGAATAAAGCAACCAAATATTTTAAACAGTATCTATTTGTAAATCCAGACATTTACTTATACTATCTCAATGAAAATTTATGAGAACAGTATCTAATGTAAAACGTGCGGCTTTTCGTGGTTAAATGGCAAGTGTTTCTATAAGAAACGAGCTGCATTAGGTTAGAACAGTTTTGATTTGCAATTGAAGATTACAAATTATAATGTTTAAATAGGGATTTATGAGATCAGTTTCTATGAGTATTAATGTTTTTTTTCAGTAATATATTAAATGTGTTTTCGTTTGTTTGAATGGGTAAAAAGGAAGGCCAGTTTTGAACTGCAATTACAAATATAAGTTTAATCACTTCGAATGGGGTTATATGCGATCAATTTCTAACAGTATTTATGCTGTTTTCCGAATATAATTGTGATGAGGTTTGATCCGTAACAAATTGTTCACTACATGTTACGATATGGTCGGAAATTCCAGGTACATATTTAGTATTCCTTCAAGAGGATTAATGAGAGCAGTTTCTACGAGTATTTATTTGTTGTTCCTACAGTAAATTATATAAGTCTTTATCAGTATGCATTCGGATCTAATTTAAATACAAAAATCATATCAGAATGAAACCCCAAATATTTTAAACAGTGTCCACCTGTAAATCCAAGATAATATTATAATGAGAATCCATCACAACAGTATCTAATGTAACGTGTGCGGTTTTCCGTGGCTAAATTTTAAAATTATTTGCAATAAATAAGCTTTAACGGATTCGAACAGTTTTGCATTTCCAGATGAATAGTTTTAATTGTTAGGGATCTATGAGGTCAGTGTAATGTTTTTTTTTTCAATAAAATGTGTTTTTATTGGAAAATAAACATTACACAAAGACACTGATCTCATAGATCCATATTTAACAATTAAAACTATTCATCTGGAATTGCAAATTAAGACTGTTCAAATCCGTTAAAGCTATTTATTAAAAATACTTTTAAAATTTAGCCACGGAAAGCCGCACGCGTTACATTAGATACTGTTCTGATTGGTTCTCATTAAAATATATCTTTAAATGTTTGGATTTACAAGTGGATACTGTTTAAAATATTTGGTTGTGTCATTCTGATATAATTTTTGTATTTAAAGTAGATCCGAATGCATACTGATAAAGACAAATTTTCTATTGGAACAACAAATACATACTCATAGAAACTGCTATCATCAATCCTTTCGAAGGAATACTAAATATGTACCTGGAATTTCCGACCATATCGTAACATGTGGTGAACAATTTGTTACTGATCATGATCAAACCTCATCACAATTATATTCGGAAAACAGCATAAATACTGTTAGAAACTGATCGCATATAACAGCATTCGAAGTGATTAAACTTGTATTTGTAATTGCAGTTGAAAACTGACCTTTCTTTTTACCCATTCAAACAAATGAAAACACATTTAATATACTTATTACTGAAAAAAAACATTATTACTCATAGAAACTGATCTCATAAATCCCTATTCAAACATTATAATTTGTAATCTTCAATTGCAAATCAAAACTGCTCTAACCTAATGCAGCTCCCCATACAGCACACCAAATAACGATTACGAAGTGTTCGCATTGTGACGATGTATCTAGATGCAGACACAAGGTTACACAATTCCACGATGTAAATGTGCTACGTTTACACATTGTAGGCAAACACGTATGCACAAAGGTTAAACGTCCGCCTCACAATGTAGCCACAGTATACCATTTACATACACACAAATAATTTGATCCACAGTGTGTTATCGGATGCACAGTGATTGACTTCCTAATGTGTCAGACGAATGACGTCTTATGCTAGACGTTAATTTTTTCAGGTTATATTTGGTAACCCCCCCACAGGTTTTTAGCAATGGGAACATATAAAACTACATACTAGTTAGTAAGTCTACTTGATAAAAATAAAGTAATTAATGCATATACGTTTTGTCCTATGAATTTATTTGTTAGCCATCCGTATATTTTATTTACATTAACTATCTAATATTGTTTACCATCACTCCAATTTCTTCTCACAAGGGTTGCCTGTAAATTATAATGTTTATTAAGTTATTAAATTCATTTTTATTACTTACCTTTGCCAATTGCGGTGGGTAGGGATCGAACCTACACGTTTCTGTTGTCCGTATTACAGTACTGACGCAATCAAATCAAATCAAACAATACTTTATTTAAATTAAATTATAAATGTGTCTCCCCGGAAACTGTCCCGGAGCCAGCCAGACATACACGGCGCGCAGCGCCGTGGTGAGTGTAAGACTGGGCGGCGCAGGTCCGGTTTGACTAAACAATAGTTAGTGAGGGGGTTAGAGCTCCTGTTTAAAAGGTATAAACTTAAAACTAACAATAACTTTTAAAAAACATGATATATGAAAATATCTAAAAATAACTAAAGTAGCACAATAAAATTATCGATTTCGCGCACATGAGCGCGAACACTTTGAAATTTTGGTTGCTGGCACGGGAAAACAAAACTCAACGAAAAAACCCGTTCGAAGCAATTCCACCCTGGTGATCTTCCTGCCAGGAAAATGTGGTGAAATGAAAGTTAAGGATTAAAAGGGTTAGGATTTTTATAAATTTATCGGCCTAAATGGAATTTGGAGACAAAAATGGACAAAAGAACAGAAAAGGATGAACGAGAACAAAATAAACAAACAGAGAGGGAATAGAAACATATTAAAGATGTAAGTAGAGACATATTAAAGATGTAAGTAGGACAAAGTTTAGGATAGTGATAAGTTGTAGTAGTGGAAAGTTTGGCTAAGGGAGTTGCCGGAAAATAGGCAACGTCTGGTATGGTAGGGGGTGTCTTATATCGAAAAGTATGGCATTATGCTGTCTAATTCGGGTTATGTTGCGGGTAAGCGGACTATCGCCCAGTTTGAATTGATAGAATTTCTGGGAGATTTCTTGGACGTAGTCCGCTAGTGGGATTATGTCGTGACATCGTGCGTATAAATCTCTGAGGGAGGTGTACCTGTCTGAACCAGAGATGAGGCGCATAAATTTGTGTTCTAACACTTTAAGTTTTCTCATTGTAGTGGCCGGTATGCTGCACCACACCGGCGCCGCGTATGTGATTGCCGGCCTGATCACCATTGTGTACAACAGTTTTTTATTTTGTCGGTTAAGTCCGCTACCCCTGGCCAGGAGCGGGTACAGACTCCTGGACATGAAGTAGACCTTACGTATAGTTTCGTTAATGTGGGTGTTAAACGTCAGTCGTTTGTCCAAGTTAACCCCCAAATACTTCACGCACCGTTTGATTGGAATTTGTTGACCCCTGATCGAAATTGGTGTTAGAATTCGGTTCTCTGTGAACCGGCGCGTGAAGAGTATCGACTCGGACTTCTCGGCGTTGATCCGAATCTTCCACTTGCCGTAATATGCCGTGGCACGAGCCATGTGCGCTTTCAGTAGCATGTTAGCTGCTTGTGCGTTGTGCGAATGCGCGTACATGGCTGTGTCATCGGCGTATTTGGCAAGGTTCGTATTCGGGAACTCCGGGAAGTC
Source organism: Rutpela maculata (assembly GCA_936432065.2). Lineage (NCBI taxonomy): Eukaryota > Metazoa > Arthropoda > Insecta > Coleoptera > Cerambycidae > Rutpela > Rutpela maculata. The sequence goes on along the minus strand of OW386287.2, from coordinate 168,001,086 downwards.
GGAGACGTACAAATTGTACAGTTTCGGTGACAGGCACGACCCTTGGGGGACGCCCGCGCGAATGTCCCGCCGAGTTGATAGTTTATTATTCACCCTGACCTGCAGCGATCTATCTGTCAGGAAAGAGTAAATAAGTTTTATTATGTGCATGGGAAAGTCCAGTGCGTTTAGTTTGTGGAGCAGCCCCGAGATCCACACGGTATCGAAAGCTTTCTCAACATCGAGGAGCACCATGACGGTGCTCTTCCCGAGGTTGTATTACAGTACTGACGCTTCTACCAACTGAGCTATCGTGGTGATTGTTATTTCGGATGCTAAAAGCAGTATTTATGATGTGTATGAAGTCTTTATTATGTGTGAAATTGAATTTCTAGCCTTATTTAAAATATATGAAAATCTTTCAAGTTCTCTTTTTTTTTCTATTTTTTACGTGTTCCCAAACCTGAATTTTTCGAGTTACTAGTATTTTTATTTATTTATAATTATTAAGACCTTATTTAATTTAATTAAACTGTCACCAGTGTCACCTGAGTTAAGAATTAAAGTTTTAAGTTGAAGTACTTATACAAACCTGGGAAACGTGTTGGAGAAAAAACGGTCAGGTATAATATATCATTTACAACATAAATAGAATATTTAATGGTCTAAAACAGATCTAAAATTGAAAAGAAGTATATTCGTACATCGGTTTTATAAGCAATTATTACCTTGAAAAAAACAACTGAAAGTTTTTTCGCAACTACTTTAACAAAAAAAAAAAAAAAAGACAGAGTGAGCACGGATCGAACCGCGTACCTCTTGCCTCGCCGCCTAATGTTTAACTCACTCAACCACTGACTTCTGTTTGAATACCTGCTTAAAGACTTTATAGTAGAACACCCAACGACTAGATTTTGCTTTTTAATGCATTTTAATTTAATTTTATTATTAAAAGAACTCGATATCTTTAAAACTGCCGAATCTTTACAAACTCTTTCGAATATAAATTGTTTTGGATATTGTTAAAAAACAAAAATGCCTGCTGTATGTGTGGCTATGACCACTCTTATAGAGAAAGAGGACACATGAGATACACATGGCTGGTATGCTCACGCTGACGCTTTGCGCGCGCACACTGTTCCATGCTCGAATAGTCGAATGTAGACACGACAAGACACAACTAAAAAGTGTATATATAGTTATTTGTATCATGTATATATATCGCACTTTTATGTGGTGTATGCAGTAGGCACAAGTATTATATAAAGCATCACACATACATATGACTTAAACCTTGTAGGCATCTTCTACGGACGTCAAATTGCAACTTTCTAATGATCCTTCTTTACGTTATATAAAAATGTTTAGAATCTTGAGTGCATACAGTATACAATTATTAAACGTTGTATCACATAAATCTGTCAATATAAACATAAGTGTATCTCATATGTGTACGTCAGTACTAGTTTAACAATTAGATCTACCTTAACATATTTTGTTTCTCATGTATATATCTTGTAGAGACGTAATTACAATTGGACGTGCTGTTTGGGTCGTTTCTTATAGAAACTCTTGCCATTTAACCACGGAAAGCCGCATGTTTTACATTAGATACTGTTCTCATAAATTCTCATTGAGATAGTATAAGTAAATGTCTGGATTTACATATAGATACTATTTAAAATATTTAGTTGCTTTATTCTGATATAATTTTCATATTTAAATTAGATCCGAATGCATACTGATTAAGACTTATATAATTTACTATTGGCACAACAAATACATACTCGTAGAAATTGCTATCATCAATCCTTTCGAAGTAATAATAAATATGTACCTGGAATTTCCACACGTAACATGTAGTGAACAATTTGTTACTGATCAAACCTCATCACAATTATATTCGGAAAACAGCATAAATACTGTTAGAAATTGATCGCATATAATCCCATTCGAAGTGGTTAAACTTGTATTTGTAATTGAAGTTGAAAACTGACCTTTCTTTTTACCCATTCAAACAAATGAAAACCCATTTAATATATAACTGAAAAAAAAAACATTAATACTCATAGAAACTGATCTCATAAATCCCTATTCAAACATTATAATTTGTAATCTTCAATTGCAAATCAAAACTGTTCTAACCAAATGCAGCTCGTTTCATATAGAAACTCTTGCCATTTAACCACGGAAAACCGCACGTTTTACATTAGATACTGTCCTCATAAATTCTCATTGAGATAGTATAAGTAAATGTCTGGATTTACAAATAGATTCTGTTTAAAATATTTTGTTGCTTTATTCTGATATAATTTTCATATTTAAATTAGATCCGAATGCATACTGATAAAGACTTATATAATTTACTATTGGTACAACAAATACATACTCGTAGAAGCTGCTATCATCAATCCTTTCGAAGTAATACTAAATATGTACCTGGAATTTCCGACCATATCGTAACATGTAGTGAACAATTTGTTACTGATCAAACCTCATCACAATTATATTCGGAAAACAGTATAGATACTGTTAGAAATTGATCGCATATAACCCCATTCGAAGTGATTAAATTTGTATTTGTAATTTCAGTTGAAAACTGACCTTTCTTTTTACCCATTCAAACATATGAAAACACATTTAATATATTACTGAAAAAAAAACATTAATACTCATAAAAACTGATCTCATAAATCCCTATTCAAACATTATAATTTGTAATCTTCAATTGCAAATCAAAACTGTTCTAACCTAATGCAGCTCGTTTCTTATAGAAACACTTGCCATTTAACCACGGAAAGCCGTACGTTTTACATTAGATACTGTTCTCATAAATTCTCATTGAGATAGTATAAGTAAATGTAAAGACTTATATAATTTACTAGAGGAACAACAAATAGATACTCGTAGAAACTGCTCTCATCAATCCTTTTGAAGGAATACTAAATGTGTACTTGGAATTTCCGACCATATCATAACAAGTAGTGAACAATTTGTTACTGATTAAACCTCATCACAATTATATTCGGAAAACAGCATAAATACTTTTAGAAATTAATCGCATATAACCCCATTCAAAGTGATTAAACTTGTATTTGTAATTGCAGTTGAAAACTGACCTTTCTTTTTACCCATTCAAACAAATGAAAACACATTTAATATATTACTGAAAAAAAACATTAATACTCATAGAAACTGATCTCATAAATCCCCATTATACTTAGTAATCTTCAATTGCAAGTCAACCTAATGCAGCTCGTTTCTTATAGAAACACTTGCCATTTAACCACGGAAAGCCGCACGTTTTACCTTAGATACTGTTCTCATAAATTCTCATTGATGTGGTATAAATAAATGTTTGCTGCTCCATTCTGGTAGAAACTGATAGAAATTTCAGCAGCAACTTTACTCCAGGCTCCAGTAGAGGGAGCTGTATACGTGTAGCTAGTTCATATCTAATCTAATGTGACCTAAGGAACTGAAGTGTGTTTGTTAAATTAAAAACAAAGCAGTCTCTTTCACTGCTAACTCATTCATTGCTTCTAGGCTAGAACAAGAACACCGAGGAAATAAGGACTTTGCAGAATTTTGTGTTTACCACAATATTAGTATTTCTATTTGAAATATGCAATTTAAACTGTACATTTGTCGGCATGCATATCCAAATTAATACTAATAAAAAAGCAAAATGGAAGTTTACAATAAAAATACATCTGTAAAATATACAATTGAAACTGTACATTTGTTGACATGTATATCCACATTAATACTAATAAAAAACAATGTTGAAATTTACAATAAAAACATGTTGATAAATGGTGTGTTACATACGATAAATACTGGAGAAAGGACGGACTGGAACTCTTATGATATTACTTATAGAAAAGTTTAGAATCTCTTTAAAGTTGTATTTGTAATTCCATATGTTTACAGATATAAGGGCAAGGGTGCATTTGCAGACACTAAACTGTAGATTTGTTGTATATTTCATATAAGTACTCATGAAAGGGCAACATGATAATTCCAAATAGCTCATTCGGAATTACTGTTTCATAACCGATTTAAAACTTAATAAAACAGATAAAATCCTGTCTGTATAATACTAATATAACTTATAGGAACGATAAAACCGCATCACTTTTTTTTTATAAGTTTCTATGTGGAATTTTTGGCAGGGTAGACTATAAAAATTCTTTGACAAAGGTCTTTTATAAAAGATATTTTATGAGATAAAATATCTATCAAATTACTCATAAAATATCTTCTATAAAAGATCTTTGTGTATATCAGTGTATACTCGGAACCCAGGTAGCAAGAGTACCCAAGCAGCAATTTTAGTAGTTTCTACGTAATAGTTGCCATTAGGGGAACTTTAAAGGTTTCCGCAACTAAGGACTGTTACGTAATGGGAACCATCCTTCTACCAAGTATTCACCAAAATGGGGAATAATAATTACGTAGCAAATTACTATTCCGGTACTTCTACCATTACCGTGTTGAAGACTAGGTTATTACGTAAACGGGACGTAACCAAGTAGTAGAAATGACTAACTTTTGGAACAGCTCAGCTGACCGAAATGAGAGCGCAAACTATATATTTGGCTCTCTGTTATTCGAATAGCAAATTAATGACTTTACTGAGTTTAAGCACATGATATGTCCAAGGTCCAAGTTAAGGTGATTATATACAACATGCATAAGCATATATTATAAATCATGATGTTTTGCATTTACCCTGGGTGTGGATATTAAAACCATCACTTGTTTTCTGTAAAATGTTATCATGATGCTTCGATAAAAAAGACGCCCCCTCGAGAAAATGGTTTTTTCGGAAAAAAATTTTTTTGCAAAAATTATGTGTACAAGCAAAACTGCAAAATTTTTTATGGAAAACGTTTTTTTTTAATTTTATATATTATAAAGTAATAATCTATTTAGAAAACATATTTGTAAATGACTATAATAAAAAGAAATTTTTTATTGAATTATATTTTTATCCGTGTCTTCATTCAACAACAGAAAAATGACGATTTTAATTGCAGTAACTTAGAGGTTGAAAAAACCAAAATTATTTCCCTACAAGTTACATTTACTATAAAGTAGCAGATGCCACCAACGTTATAGTTGTTGTTACTTTAAAAGTGGTGACGGCAACTGCAACAATTTCACTGTGTAGTTATAGGCGTCTGAATTTAAGATGCCAGCGCCACAGTGGAGAACTCGTGAACTAATTATAGGCCGTTTGTTTATTTATTTGGCGAATACTTATATCGATTTTTTTCTGTTTATTGTTATTTTTGGCGTTAAAAATAATAACATTAATAATATATGACCTAAAGGTTTGCAATATTTTGTTGTAAGTTATTTGCAAGATGTTAATGGCATTATTCAGCAAAATTCATATTTTTTAGGTTATCTGGTTTTCCCCTTGAAAAGTACAGTTTCTTCGACATAAACGGTGTCTGGCTAGTTAAATATTAATAAACTTAAATATTTCTTTAAATTTATGTACAGTTGTAGTTTAAATCACTTTTTTTTCAGGAAACATGAGTAACATTTAGGTTAAGCATATTGCAATGTATGGAACATTTGGGAAGCACTAAAAATGTAAAAATTCTAATTGTGTGTATGAAGGGGAATATGTTTTAAATGCAGGACATATTATTTTGTGTGGTACAATCCATATTCAACACAAAACTTAATAAATGTGTATGCTCTATGTTTACAAACAAGTGTCAGATCATGAAATTAGTGGTACCTACATTGTAACTGAAAAGATATTTATTAATTCTTTAAGTAAAATAACTGAAACAGTATTTTGTAAAATATGAAATAGAAATATTCAGGGGTAAAACATAATGGTGCATGATGCAATAGTATACATTACTTTTATAAATATACTGAAATTGCATATATTTACTTATTTCAAAAATTTCACTTACAATGTGTGATTGTTCAGGCCATTATTATTGCTACTCGGGCCACGGTTATTTGCACCAGCTTTTTCCCTCTCAATGCCCTGTCTACATCAAAGAGGGTATGCTGTGAACATTGTCGTGCCAACTCAACTTTCACGAGTTGTCCCTGTAATCTACAAAGGATACCGACTAGGTTGGCTCCAGCAAATTGTATCTTGTGTAGCCCCTTTAAACGCTATCATATTTTTAATAACTTAGCATCTCAGTTTATCATTATTTACTTATTGTTGATATCATCGTACACTAAAGAGACAATGACAGAAAAGCCTATAATTAGTTTGACTATAGACCACCAGGTGGCGTACTTCTTATTTTCAGACGCCTATATTTACCTAGATGTAGCAAATGGGACCAATGACGCTATAAGATCTTAGTAAATGTTGCTACCAACTTATTTTCATGTTGGTAGAATTGGCAGAATCGATATAGGTAATTTTTTTTTGGATTGGCAACGCGGTAATAAAGTGTCACCAGGCCCTGCGCACTCCTACTATATTTCAAAACAGCGTGTTTAGTTTGAAGTTCCGTCGATCTGTCGCTACTTGTACTTGAATCACGGCGGCTGCGCAAATTTGAGGCATGTTTTTGCGCATAAGACGCTACAAACCGCGATAAGCGGAGCCATCCGAGCGAATAAGCTGTGACGTCACGCTTAAAGTGGTATCGCGCGGTCTCACTAGGGCGCTAGAAAATGTGTAAGCGGAAAATAGTGGGGATATGGCATAAGAACGTTAGAGATGGTTAGAACTAAACTGTTAAAAAAAAAAGCTAAAAAGACATTCATTTTTATGGAGAAATATATGATGACGTACGCTTCAAGGCGCTTAAAGCATTGGAGTAAGACGCGAGATCGCAAAAATATGTCTCCCTGAATCTTGCCCGACTGTCAGTTGTCGCGCCATTATTGTTTACATGTCTGTGCTTTGTGTTTTGGACATTAAACTAATAATTATTAAATCCGTAGAGCAGGAGTCCATTTGCTTATTTGTAAATAATGTGAGTTTCCAATGAAACTGATTAGACACGACGCTGTTCTGTTAAATATTAAAAACTGTAATGGGTTATGTGTTGTTTGTGTTCACGTCGTGTTGCGACTTCGAAAAATTCCAACATGCATAGGTATTATATTGATCTGCAAAGAACGTGACTCCCAAGAAATTGACTAAAAACGAAAGACTGACGGGTTGTACACTTCTGTGCAATGAAATCCTCATTAAATCATTATTTATTTGTCAGTGTCATATTTTCGCAATGCCAAAATTAACTGAACCTGAAAAAATTTTAATTCTCTTTAAAATTAAAGAGAGATGGTCTATCAGAGCAGTTGCTAACCATTATCAATTGAATAAAAGTACTGTTATGAGTGTGAAGAAAAGTGGGAAGAGGAAGGTAGCGTAAAGAGAAAAGACGGTTCAGGCCTATCGAGAAGTTCAAATCTCGTTCAAGATGAAGCACTCCTTGGCTATTTGAGGCAAAATCCGTTTCAAACAGCAGGAGACGCTGTGTTCATGACACATTTTCTAGTGTCGAGGTTAGCAGCTAGCCGAAGGATAGGAAAATCGAAAATAAAAAACTGTACAAGTGCCAAGAAGACCATATTAACAGGAGAACAAGCAAGCCCGCATTATGTTTTGTTTAAATTGTGTCTATCGCCCGTTGGAGTTTTGGACCAATGTTATGTTTACCGATGAAAAAGTTTTTCAGTCTTGTAATGAAGGACATGTACAAAATATTAGGTTACATTATTTACATAATAAATACAATCGCAGCTATGTGCAGTCGCATCGTATCTGTGAATTTTTCAACGTCAGTTTTTACATTTGTTATAAATTGAAATCATTCCCATCGAATCGTGTAAAAAAGTAAAAAAAACAAAAATACGTATGTTTTTCTTCTGGATTAACATTATTCAAATACATTACTTATGACGTTTCACAATCAATGTCAGTTTTTTGTAACCTATATATGATAATGAAAAATCTAAATTCCAAAAAGACTGATTCACACCACTTAATGTTAGTAAAGGACGTGAAAATGTATATTATAGCGGGTTTATACGTGCATGGATTTAGTGGCGCCAGTAGATATTGGCACGCTAATAAAAAAATATTACACATATAAACAGTTACTGGCGAGCAAGCTTTTACCTTGCATGCATTGATGCATGTTCGCCAGTAATTGTTTATACGCGCAATATTTTTTTACTGGCGTGCCAATATCTACTGGTGCCACTAAATCCATGCACGTATAAACCCGCTATTATTTAATTGTATTACAGGTATTTTGGTACATTAGTTACTTTAACATTTTACTTATTTCAAGGCAGTTTCAACATCTTAATACTTTTGTAATAATTTTACTTACGTTAGTTACTTTTTAAATGTATTTTTAAATATTATTGTATTTATTGTAATGATTTTCCGTTAAATTAATAAATGATCAATTTCTAGTTTTGAAATGACTTATTTAATTTTAAGGCCACTGTTAGACTATAAAAGTTCTTTGACAAAGATCTTTTATAAAAGATATTTTATGAGTAATTTGATAGATATTTCATCTCATAAAATATCTTTTATTAAAAATCTTTGTTAAAGAACTTTTGTAGTCTAATGATGGCCTAAGCAATTTGTTTGAAAATCATTTAAAATTCCCGCCTATGACAATCCCGCCTATATAAAAAAGGCGGGAATACAGCGCCACTCTCGACGTAAGTTTTGCTGTTCAAAAAATCCTTGAGAGTTGCCTATCTATAACATAATATTCTTTAATCTATGAGTGTCACTGTCACTGTGTGCGATGGGAATATGTGGATTATTAAAAATAACAATTATTATACTTTTTAAGTACTTTTTATTATCTGATATTATTTGGAAAGAGCACATATCGAACAATATTTGATGGATGCCCCTGACGGTGAGCATCTTATGTCAGAGGTAGGTGTTTTTTTTATGATCTTGCTTTTATATACCTATTTAAATGTTTGGGTTTTTTAGGTTGCATTGATATTGGGAGTTTGCGGTGCCTGCCGTTGCGGTGAACTGACCTTAAGCGTCGAAGATATGAGATAAAGAATAATATCTATATATATCCATACCAGATACCAAGACGAATAAATCAAGAAGTTTCACAGTTTTAAATGAAGGATTTTCGGTGAACCCACGTGATTCGATTAGGAAATATGCCTTTAAGACCGCAAAATGTGTCTCAGAAAAGATTTTTCGTAAATTTTCAAAAGGGAAAGTGCACTGTCCAATGCGTTGGATTAAATAAGCTCTCAAAAATTCCAAGAATTGTAGCTGATTATTTGCAATTGCCTGATGCAGATTTGTATACTGGCCATAGCATGCGCCGTTCCTCATCAACTCTTGGCCAATGCTGGGGGTGACATTACCACCCTTAAACGTCACGTTGTGTGGAAATCATCCACCTTGGCGGAGGGTTATTTGGAAGATTCAGTCTCAACAAGATTGTTATTGCTAAAAAAATTCAGGGAGAGCAGCACAACGAGTCAGGCAATACAGACGTCGTTACTAGTATAGAGAAAAATTGTGTACAGAAGAGCAGTTTTCTTTGTGAAAAATCGAATATGATGACAATAAATGTTAACATAAATATAAATAAGTGTTAGTGCATGGATTCTTTGTTTTGTTAATTTTCCATATAATGGAGACAATAAATAAATTCCTTGGACTTTATTTTATATTAAAATTACTCTTTAGTGACTAAATCACTTTACCTCACTTTAGCAGCTTACTACTTTATCTCACTAGTGACTTATGGGTCACTTTATACCTTCAAAGTCTTGTCAATAAAGATCACTTTATATGAAAGTGTTGGATAAATATATTTATTAACGTAAGGTGTGTAATAATGGAAAAAATACATAACAGTTTTCATATTTATTTAGTGATCAGTTTACATTTAATTTCATTCAATTCAATTTATTGTACATAAATAATGTCTTATGTCGTTATACCGACATTGTTCGTTCCCCATCGACACAATATTTATTAAATTTGGAGTTTTTAATCGGCAAATTCATTTAATATGCTCAGTGGATCACTAACTGAACTATGGGTCAATCTGTGTGTTAAAGACAAGTTGTAATTTTCGAGCAGTACACAGTATCATTAATCACTACAACTGTTACAGTTTTCGATTACTCTTCTTGTGTTGATGGGAGCACTTTTGCACTTGTTGCCAAAGATGATGGTTTTGCTGTGGCGAAATAATCTATGTTTGTATCATATTCTGAAGAATCACTATTTCTCTACTACTGTTTAACTGTTTCTTCAGTTTTCTATAAAACGTGGATGAATGCTGATAAACTTTATTTCGCCTTCAGTGAGCATTTCAGACGCCGCCATTTTATTCAATGCCAATAAAAATTATATAAATTGTCTTAAAAGTTAATATTACTCTATAGTAGATTTTCAAGGTATATGTAACTTTTAAGTCATTTTCAATTAGTGGGGAGTAGTAAAGATAACTTCAAAGCCCCTATGTTCGTAGAAATAACCTCATTTTTACTCAAGATGTCACTAATAAGTTAGACTACTTTCAAGTGGTCCTTTGGTAAAGCTGTGCAGTCGGCATTACTACCAATTTTCACTTTGCAGTTGAGGATGCTTCAAAGTAATGCAGAGTAGTATCCGCGACGTTGCAGATTCTCCAGCAGTTACTTGAAAGTGTTATAACTATACAGTGCCTAAATTAAGTAGAATCTACTTAATTGTCACTACAAATGCATACCACAAAGTGAATATTACCCTGAAGTCGCAAAATTAGTAACAGTTATGTTATTCCTACTATATTAAAGTTCCGATGCCTCAGATGCCAGTTCCCATCACTTTGAATGCTGCTTGGGTACGTTATAATGACGTCAAAATCTGGTGATTCTGGTTAAAAAGACGTCAGGGCACTGAAAATCGACGACAGAATGACGTCTTATAAATGACATTAAAATGACGTGCTACACATCACGTCATATTGTCGTCTTTTTTTGGTGTTAAATTTATTTATATTTTATCGGATTACAAACTTCAAAACTCGCTAATGGCATTTTGTTATCGTAACCAGAGTGTAAAGTTTAAAAAAAAATAAACCGTGTCGTGAGGGATAAGTATTGGCGTTTTTATTCGAGGATATAATATGTTTTTTAACATTATCCAAAATAATTTATATTCGAAAGAGTTTGCAAAGATTCGGCAGTTTATTTGTTTAAATTATATTTCTATTTATTCTTTTAATAATAAAATTAGATTAAAATGCATTAAAAAGCAAAATCTATCCGTTGCGTGATCCAGTTCCAACTATAAAGTCTTTAGGTAAGTATCATCAGAATGTTGGTGGTCGAGTGCTTAAGACATCGTCTTCCGACTCGTGGGGTCGGCGGTTCGGTCCCTGCTCATTGCGTTTTTTTTTTATTGCGAAAAAAATTCTAGTTGTTTTTTTTTAAGGTAATAATTGCTTATTGGTTTTTTTCAATTTTAGGTCTGTTTTAGACCATTAAATATTCTATTTATGTTGTAGATGACGATCTTACACCTTTACCGTTTTTTCTCCAACACGCTTCCCAGGTTTGTATACCCATACAGCATGAAATATTTTATAAATATTCAAAAAACAGTGCTTATATGTAAAAAATATTTTCAATATTTTATTAACATTTTATACACCTTACGGAAAAAATATTATTTTAGTAATATTTAATAATCAGTTATTAAACAGTTTTTAAATGTTTTAAAAATGATTTTTTAGAACATTTTATAAACACTGTTTTCATATTATTAACATCGTTTTTGAATGTTCTTATTAACTTTTTTAACATAATTTAAAAAATGTCTGGTACTATTTTAAATTTCCCGCGTCAAACCTAGCTAGCAGTGGGCCGCCAGTGGCGCCACTTTTACCATGACACATTAGGGATGGCTGATCCGAATATTTTTACGGATCAGTTCGGACCTAATCCAGTCCAGAGAAGAACCTAGTCCAAAGATCAGTTTCAGTTCCTAGTCCATGCTAACCAACACGCACGGTGAACGACTGAGTGGACTGGCAGACAAACTGGACTCAGTGGACTGGACTGGTGCAAAGGGACTCGTAATATGGTACTGTACTAGTCGTACTCGTTTAGTTCAACAAGTCCATACGTCTATAAAGTGCGCGCGCCGCACCGGGTCTCTAAAAAGTTCAGCCGGACTCGGAGTACTTGGACTAATATTCGTACCTACCGTATTTATTAGTTGAGATCAGTTCCACTAGTCCAACCCACCGGACCTGTTCCAAAGTATCAGTTCCAGTTCGAGTTAGCCAACCCTATGACACATGACAGTGGTAGCCATGACGTATGTTGAATATCGGTCGATTTGGTGATTTTTATAAAGTTTCAGTTCAATCCTTGCATAATTTATTGTCTGGGTAAGTAGAATTTTAATAATTAATAATATTGTTCTAAATCTTAGGATTATTATTGTACCTCTGTATTGATACACAGCATGTATTTTTTACAATACTGAGGATTTGATGCACACGTCCGGAATTTTGCTGGAAAGTTCAGCATTTTGGAGCACTATCTGTGATCAAAAAAATTTTTCCTCTCGGTCATCAAAAAATGTTGGGATCAAGAAATGATTTTTCGGATTTCTGCTCCCCCCGCTCATCAATTTTTTTCCCAGCAGAAGTGTCCAGCACAAAAATCTGGTCACCGTAACCTACCTATATTAAACTAAAGGCGAGTTTATAAAAAAAGTCCCAGTCCTAACTTAGCCTATCTTAGTCTTAATTTTTTCCCTAAAAAGTTAAATGTACAGGTTACCCGTATGCCGTTTATAAAAGTCGCAATCCTGTCTTAGTCCTAACTTAACCTAAAATTTTTAGATTAATTTTTCCTAGGGGCTAATACCACTGAATAGATCAGAAATCAATTCCAATTGGCGTGAAAAGTTCGCGTATCTATTTTACGATCAACGCCAGTTTTTATAAACCCGTCTTAAAACATCAGATATATTTTAGGGAAAAATTAAGACTAAGACAGGCTAAGTTAGGACTGGGACTTTTTTTATAAACTCGCCTTAAAACATTGCACTAAGGGTGAGTTTATAAAAAAAGTCCCAGTCCTAACTTAGCCTATCTTAGTCTTAATTTTTTCCCTAAAATGTTAAATGTGCAGGTTACCCGTATGTCGTTTATAAAATTCGTAATCCTGTCTTGGTCCTAACTTAACCTAAAATTTTTAGGTTAATTTTTCCTCTGTGATAATACCACAGAATAGATCAGAAATCAATTCTCACTGGCGTGAAAAATTCGCGTATATATTTTACGATCAACTTAGAACAAAGGACAGTTTTTATAAACCCGTCTTAAAACATCAGATATATTTTAGGGAAAAACTAAGACTAAGATAGGCTAAGTTAGGACTGGGACTTTTTTCATAAACTCACCCGATAAAATTAATTCATATATAAGTATGATATTATATGAGCTTCTTAACCTTATTTTTTAATAACGAGTAAAATAATATTTACCTTGTTTAATAGGCAATGTAAAATGTGCTCTATTTAACCTCAATTTAATTTCGCCGTAAAATAAACAACGTTTTGCTCATATTTCCATTTTGTGTAGATACTAATATAGTAGTGGAGTAAAACTAAGAGTATAAATCATCTAAAAAGGAATTGTCTTACAATATAGCATTTTTTTTTATTGGAACTTGTCAGAAACATTACAGTACGGAGTGTAGCAAAAAGTTTTGATATAAATCCTATTCCCGCAAGGCATTTGTTTAAACAAAAGAATGTTAAAAAAAAAACTGGATTTGTCTGAACTTGCATGAACATTTTTTTAAGTTGCAACAAATCAAAAGAAATAATTAATGATAACTTAAACAATAATGCGTTATTTTATCTAAACTTTAGGAGAGTATACCCCCAATGGAGGTAAATCGTCATACTAAATTTCAAGTTGGTATGTTGAAAACAACGCCTAAAAAATAAAAGCAAAGTCGAAAATTGAATCGTCGATTGTTTAAGTGGATCAAGTCTTACAATAATTTTTTTTCAGATTGTAGTTTTTTGTTCTCTTTAGTGATATTAACAAAAAAAAAAAAAAAATTAAGACATTTTTAAACCAAATTTTTTAAAATTTGTTTACTGTTTTTATAAACAAATGCATTTTACTCATCAATATTTTGCCCACAAATAAAAATTGTTAGCATGTATTAAAAGTATATAAATGAAGAAATAATGTGGAGGAAAAAAAAATGTTTTGTGTTCGCCAAATATTCGGAGATATGACATCTTTTCCGTTTTAGCCATTTATAAACAAAATAAATGACATAGAAATCAATTTTTATTTCTTTCCAGGAGCAGCTCGTAATTGTTTTAAGAAGCCACAGAGGCAGATATTGTTGGCTGTGTTAAGGAGTGGCTGGTCAGAGCAAAATTCAGGGATATCATCACATATAAAAAAACTGAAACATAATTACATATTACCCATTCTATAATTTTACTTATTTTTTCCTATAGATACAGCTGTTTTTATAGTTTTAAAATTGTATGTTTGTTTAACAAATAACTATATATCGAGTGCATCTCAAATTGACGCTACATGTGTATTGCCATTTTATTAAAATGTAGAAAGTTTGTTAAATGAAGGTTTTAGATAATTTTTTGTACATTTAGTGTTGTTTACCAATAAAAAAAACTATAAAAAAACTAATGAATTTCTTTTCAGTATGAATGTTTCGCTTGAATAATAGGGGTGGACCATTAATAATAGGCCATAGTTCAAGGGTAGATTCTCTGGACCAAAATATGAGGATATAATTAAACATGCTTTAGTAAATTGTTGCTGTGATACAGGGTGTCAAAATTGTAATTTTTTTTTTGCAATATCTCAACCACGTCTTGACCAATCTTCTCCCGATTTGGTAAGGAAACATTTTTTAAGCCAAGAAACAATAATTTATATATTACATCACGCTATCCTGTGTCGGGCGCCTCATGAGCTATTCCTGATGATGAAATATTTTTTCTCTTTTTTTTACGAAACGTAGTGGCACTTTTAACTAGAAAATCTTATGCAGGAGTCATTTCTACGTAAAAAAAAGGTAAGTACACTTGATAGAACTTGATAAATCCAACCATTTTCGAGAAAACTGCCGCATAGGTCTCAAGAATTTTTTGAAAACAAACTCAATTTGAAAAGGACAAATTGTGTTTATTGAAAAGTGTGGTGAATTATCAAGTTCTATCAAGTGTACCTTTTTTTTTTACGTAGAAATTACTCCTGCATGAGATTTCCTAGTCAAAAGTGTCACTTTTCTTGGCTGGATGGGCGCAGCTCAAAGTCAACTAATTAAAAAAAAGTGTCGTTTCGTAAAAAAAAGAGAAAAAATATTCATCATCAGGTATAACTCATGGGGCATACGTTTCCTTATCAAATAGGGAGAAGATCGGTCAAGAGGTAGTTGAGATATTGCAGAAAAAAAATACCATTTTGACACCCTGTATCGTTTCCCACAGAAACAATTTACTAAAGCATGTTTGGTTATATTCTCATATTTTGATCCAAAGAATCTACCTTTGAACTATGGCCTATTATTAATGGTCCACCCTGTATAAAATAAATATGTCAAAAATATTTTTAAATCGTGTTAAATAAGTTTTAAAAAACGTTTTAATAACATTTTATAATATTTTACTAACATTAAATAAATGTTTGTCAAATGTAACTGAAATATTCAGTTTTCATTAGGAAAATATTTTTAAAATATTTTGAAAAATATTTTTACCATATATATTTCACATGCAAGTAGGTGATTTTTGCTGATTTATAAAATATTTATTCAATATTAAAAGGGAATATACAAATATTTTTAAAATATTAGAATATTAGTACTCAAATATTTATTTAATATTTTAAAAACGTGAAAATGTTGTATGGGTAAGTACCTGAACTTAAAACTTTAATTCTTAAAATAGTTGACTCCTGACTTCCCCTCCACCGCTCATCAAATTTGAGATAAGGAAAATTTTTTTTTCGGATTTCTCCCTCTCTGCTCTTCAATTTCGAGATCTGGGGAAAATATATTTTTTTTAACGAACCGCCACTAATACTAATTAATGCAATAATTATGTTCAACAACTACTTGTACTTCTCAGGTGACACTGGTGACAGTTTAATTAAATTAAATAAGTTCTTCTTAATAATTATAAATAAATAAAAATACTAGTAACTCGAAGCGAGAACCTGAAAGATTTTCATATATTTTAAATAAGGCAAGAAATTCAATTTCACATAATAAAGACTTCATTCACCACAATAAATACTGCTTTTAGCATCCGAAATAGCAGTCGCCAAGATGGCTCAGTTGGTTGAAGCGTCAGTACTGTAATACGGACAACGGGAATCATGTATAGGTTCGAATCCTACGGACCGCAATTGGTAAAGGTAAGTAAAAATGAATTTAATAACTTATAATATACATTATAATTTGCAGGCAACCCTTGTGAGAAAAAGTTGGAGTGATTGTAAACAATATTAGATATGTTAATGTAAATAAAATTACGGATGGCTAACAAACAAATTCATTAGGATAAAACTTATTTATGCATTAATTATTTTATTTTTATCAAGTAGATTACTAACTAGTATGTAGTTTTATATGTTCCTATTACTAAAGACCTGTGGGGGGATTACCAAATATAACCTGAAAAAGACGTCATTCGTCTGAGACATTAGGAAGTCATTTTCACGTTTCATTTACGTCATCTAACTCGTCATTTCTCGTCACCCCTGACCATTTTTTCACGTCACTTTCACGTGCCTTTGCTACCTGGGAAGTTACGTAATTTCAGACGAGGATTACGTAGTGGATATACCATCCTTCGGAGGGGATGTAAAGCAGGCGGTCCCTTGTCTATTAAATGTTAGGCAAGTAAAAGATCCCTACTCTTCTTAAGGGAAGAGGTTCGGCAAAATTTCCAGGTTGGGGGTAGCTCGTCTCCTGGCGTCGGTGATAGGCCCTGGTAGCGGAAATAGGCCGACGTTAAACAGGTAAAAAAAAAAAAAAGATCTTTGTCAAAGAACTTTTTATAGTCTAATCTAATGGTGGGCTTAAAATTAAATAAGTCATTTCGAAACTAGAAATTGATCATTTATTAACTTAACGGAAAATCATTACAATAAATGCAATAACATTTAAAAATACATTTGAAAAGTAACTAACGTAAGTAAAATTATTACAAAAGTATATTAAGATGTTCAAGCTGCGTTGAAATAAGTAGTGTTAAAGTAACTAATGTATCAAAATACCTGTAATACAATTAAATGATATACATTTTCTCGTCCTTATTTAGAATTTTTAGAAGTAAAAACACAACACGTAGAACCCATCAGTCTTTAAAATTCAATACCACAGTCGTTTTTAGTCAATTTCTTGGGAGCCACGTTCTTTACAAATCAATAATATGTATTTTCACATCCTTAGAATTTTTTGAAATAGCAACACAACACGAAGAACCCATATCAGTCTTTAAAATTCAATAATACCATAGTCGTTTTTAGTCAATTTCTTGGGAGCCACGTTCTTTACAAATCAATATGCATTTTCACGTCCTCGTGTTAGAACAACACAACATCACAGTTTTTAATATTCAACAGAACAGCGTCGTTTCTAGTTAATTTTATTGGAAACTCATATTATTTACAAATAAGCAATCGGATTAGCACACATATGTAAACAATAATGGCGTGACAACTGAAAGCTGAAAGTACGAAAGTATACTTTCGTACTTTTCGAAGATATAGAGGAAAATAGAGATTGCTAAATGGCTGTTTGTTTGTCCGGCGCACAACTGTAAACAAGAAATTATTAATCCCCGATTCTCTTGACTGGTACTAAATAATGTGTTCGGTAGGGGATGCTCTCTAATATGGCTTTTAGAATAATTTGCGTATTATTTACTTTCATGTTCTATTGTGTTTTGTGGGTGTTTACTACGCCTCTTGCCTCTCGCGTCCCTTGCCATATGTGTTGAGAACAAATATACGCATTGTTGTAAAATTGATCTATTCTTCCCTATATGCTCGAAGGTAGTGATAGTCGGGCAAAATCCAGATTTGCGCAGCCGTCGTGATTCATGTACAAGTAGCGACATAGCGAGGTAATGGAAGACTAAACGCAGTTTTGAAAATTAGTGGGAGTGCGCATAGCCCAAGATTGGTAGACTATGAGGTTCCTTAATATACAGCTTTTAGGCGAAGAAGTCAGTGCGGGGGTGAAAGGTCAGACTATCTTTGTTCTTCGAACGCGCAGTAGCGGCTAGGGATGGCTGATCCGAATATTTTTACGGATCAGTTCGGACCTAATCCAGTCCAGAGAAGAACCTAGTCCAAAGATCAGTTTCAGTTCCTAGTCCATGCTAACCAACACGCACGGTGAACGACTGAGTGGACTGGCAGACAAACTGGACTCAGTGGACTGGACTGGTGCAAAGGGACTCGTAATATGGTACTGTACTAGTCGTACTCGTTTAGTTCAACAAGTCCATACGTCTATAAAGTGCGCGCGCCGCACCGGGTCTCTAAAAAGTTCAGCCGGACTCGGAGTACTTGGACTAATATTCGTACCTACCGTATTTATTAGTTGAGATCAGTTCCACTAGTCCAACCCACCGGACCTGTTCCAAAGTATCAGTTCCAGTTCGAGTTAGCCAACCCTAGTAGCGGCGCAGTTATCTCACTCTAGAAGAACCGTCCGTACTGGCCCGAAATATGGTCTGACGTTACTATGATCTGCAGTGTTACATTCTACAACTTATCCTCATTACCAGCATCCAGAACAGTGACTCAAAATGCGAGGATAATTACCACCGACCTCAAAAGCGGCTTATTGCGAGCCCGTTCCAGTTACGAGTTCTTTGCTTAATTAACATTACACAAATTCTTACAATATTTTGCATAAGGCTCTGCATCTGGTGTGATCTCACACCAGCTGTTCATTGGCTAATGCCATTTTTTGGTGGGGATTGTGAGTTATTATGCCACCTTAAAGTATACCAACCTTGCGCATAGCCTGCTTTCAGTTGTCACACCATTATTGTTTACATATGTGTGCTAATCCGATTGCTTATTTGTAAATAATATGAGTTTCCAATAACATTAACTAGAAACGACGACGCTGTTCTGTTGAATATTAAAAACTGTGATGTTGTGTTGTTCTAACACGAGGACGTGAAAATGCATATTGATTTGTAAAGAACGTGGCTCCAAGAAATTGACTAAAAACGACTATGGTATTATTGAATTTTAAAGACTGATATGGGTTCTTCGTGTTGTGTTGCTATTTCAAAAAATTCTAAGGATGTGAAAATACATATTATTGATTTGTAAAGAACGTGGCTCCCAAGAAATTGACTAAAAACGACTGTGGTATTGAATTTTAAAGACTGATGGGTTCTACGTGTTGTGTTTTTACTTCTAAAAATTCTAAATAAGGACGAGAAAATGTATATCATTTAATTGTATTACAGGTATTTTGATACATTAGTTACTTTAACACTACTTATTTCAACGCAGCTTGAACATCTTAATACTTTTGTAATAATTTTACTTACGTTAGTTACTTTTTAAATGTATTTTTAAATGTTATTGCATTTATTGTAATGATTTTCCGTTAAGTTAATAAATAATCAATTTCTAGTTTCGAAATGACTTATTTAATTTTAAGCCCACCATTAGATTAGACTATAAAAGTTCTTTGACAAAGATCTTTTATAGAAGATATTTTATGAGTAATTTGATAGATATTTTATCTCATAAAATATTTTTTATAAAAGATCTTTGTCAAAGAATTTTTATAGTCTAAAGGTGGCCTAAGGAATTTGTTTAAAAATCGTTTAAAATTCCCGCCTGTACCAACCCCGCCTATATAAAAAAGGCGGGAATACAGCGCCACCCGCGACGTAATGTTTGCTGTTCAAAAAAATACTGGGAGTTTCCTATCTATATATAATATATAAGTCTTTAATCTATGGCTACAGTAGTGATGGGTAAAAGCAGTTATTTTTTAATAACAGTTTTAACTGCTACTGCTATTTTGAAATAACAGTTTAAAATAACTGTTTAAAAATAACAGATCGCTGAGAAGTACCGGCATGCGCATACCGCAGCGCGCAGTTTGCAAATGTTATTTAGAGACGTTATTTTATACATCATGCTGCTGCCGCAACTGCTTATCTGTTATTTTCTCACCTGTTATTTTCGAACAGAAATAACAGTCTGTTAATGCTATTTACAAATAACAGTTATAAAATAACAGGTTGTTAAATAGCAACTCATCTCTAGGCTACAGTAGCTACAGCACAACATGGCGACCATATGGTCGGAGTCATTTCAGTAATACAACGGTATTGAAGATCCAGTTTAATTAAATTCATGAATAGAAAGGAAAGCACAAAGCAGGCCACTGAGGTCAAGGTCGAAGTTTAAAAACTGCGAGGTCACTACAGTTCAACAGTTTCATCACACGAAACAAGTTTCTACCAATTAGTTCGCATTGTACCTAATTAAGGATAATGTTATAATAGCAATTGTGTTTTATTAAAATCAAGAACAATGTAAGTAATTCAAATAATATTTATATCGGGAAAATACGGAAATATAAACAATAACTGCTTTTGCAGTGTCATGGTATAATATTTTTAACCTTTCTCTTTTGTTACATATCCTGTTTCTGCATATAGATGACGTTCAACTTTTTTGCAGTGACTGATTAAGAAGACTGTTAAATAATTAAATGACAATGTTAAGTACAGAAGCTCAGATACGTTACTTAGTGCAATGGTTTCAAGAATGGAGTGAGCTACAAAGATCTGACTTCTTGCCTATAATGGCCGAAAAATATGCAAATAAGGCGTACGTTAATGGAATAATCAACAGCATATCAAATGTTGATTGCCGGGACAAGCCAATGTCGTTGTTCGAATGCAGGGTGAGTTATTCACATATAACATATAACTTAAATAGCAATAAGCATACATTTCTCTACTTGTCTAATATACCTGAGGTAAAAGACCCAATTATCGTCAGTTCTTACATGTTTTGATGAAAATAAGAAAGTTAGGGATTCTTTCATGGACAAGTACCAGAAGTTTCGAACGTTCGCTTGAACAAATTTCATATCAAAATTTAAAATTAATCGACTTAGGCATACAATTTTTCTGGCAATATTTGCTGGAAACTATAGTATATGACTGCGAGCAAATATTACCAAAAAATGGTACGCCTAGGTTGATTTGTAGTTTTTATTAATTTTTACTTTTCATATGAAATTCGTTCATGTGAACCTTCAAAACTTCAGGTACATAATTAATAGTAGATTGTAATACAAGTGTGGCAAGGGCTTCATTGCAAAACGATGTATGGAAGTAGGAACACGAGCGCAGCAAGTGTTCCTATCATACGAGTTTTGCAATGAAGCTTGCCACATGTGTGTTACATACTATTTTTTCTACGGTTGTGAAGTTACTTCCCTTTTTTAAAGTCTTTCCAAAATTTTAAATTTGCTGCCTGTCAGATTTTATTTAAAGTGACATTTTCCGCAGTCATTCTGAAGTTAGAAAATTTGACTTTGTAATTGCAATTCATGTGTAATTAATGTATATTTATAGAATTTAATTGTTGTTACCATTAAGGAATACAAAATTCTTTAAGGTAAACACACTATTTTATTCCGGTGGGTGAAGATGTAATCAAGGCATGTGGCAAATTCTTTGCCGCACGGCGTGCGGCAAAGTGATATTTCTTGCAGTCATTTTGAAGTTAGAAAATTTGACTTTCAGCACAATCGTAGAAAAAGATACTTTTTTGTACATTTGGCAATGTTTTTAAATAACTTAACCCTTCGCATCTGAGGTTTTTTAACAGAAATTAACAGTGTTTCAATATCGACAGCCCCCCCCCCCCTTTAAACTAAAAGGTGAGGAGAAGAGCACAGGTTACCTACATTATTTATTTTTGAACTTTATTGTTCAATTTCTAGTTTTTGGGCATACATTTTCTGTCATAAAGAATGTTATTTTTTTTATTTAACCATGTTTTTTTTAAATTTTAATAGGAAACAGTAATAGTAAAAAAATAGGTGACGTAAAGAAAGCCGCAACAGAAAGTACCCATTATCGTCATAAGTGACGATAAAAGGGTTTTTGCATAAAATTCTAATCATGGGTAACACTCTAAATTTTCTTGTGTTGAAACAACACTGGCACTGCTTGAAGTGTTAACACAAAGTATCACTGACACCGTGATCCGTGATATCGCATGTGGACCCTCAGCTCCCGCCATCCTGAGTGCTATTAACACATTCACTGCCGGCACCGCCCCAGGGGCGTTCATCCGACTTTGATAAAAACGCCGTGTCCGCCCGAGAGACATTCTTCTATATACCTAATACAGCGTTGCACTAAATTGTAATTAATTAAAAAAAAAGAAAAAAAAAGAAATAATGAAAAAAAAAACTAATTTTTTTTTAGCAAAAAAAAAATGGAAAATTTGAACTTAGTAGAGTGTCCACTAGCTGATACAAACATTAAATTAACAAATTGCAAAAGAAAATAGGTGGCACACGATCAATCGTCATTAATGAGCTCTGGCAGTGAATGTGTTAAAGTGTCATTGTGTCATGTAAGCTGCTGTTTCAAAACATGTGACCCACCGAAATGTCTCAGCATAAAAGCCCCATTCAACACAGTCAGTGTTACATTCCCCTATGAAATTCTCAGTTAGATACAAAACGTATTAATATTGTTGTTATGAAAATATTTTATTTTTTAACATCTATGCAAAGCTGTAAAGTTTTCTGTACCCATCGTTTCCTAGTAGTTTAGCTACAAAAAAAATATTCAAAAGGACGGCGATATTATGCGCTATCTATGGCGATAAGATGATAGATGAAAAAACAATATTGGGTGAAAAAAGTAAATATTTTTCTTATTTGTTTTAAATGAAAAAAATATTTTAAATAAAATTTCTGATATTAACTAAGACTGTGAAAATAATGTGACGATGCTCTATACATCGTCAAGTGATGATTATTAGGACAATCGGTTTTTGTTCGCTATTGCTCTAAAAATATAAAACGTTATTTTTCTATTAAAAATATCTTATTATTGGAGACTCAAACCTAGCCCTGAAAAATCACATCTAATTATATTTTTTCGTACACCATCCCGAACTTCTCCAAAGTTAAGAATATATAACCATATTATTAGGCCTGAAACCTGTGCTAAATATCTAGGAATAACATAGACTACAAAATCAACTTCAATTATCATCAAGAGCAAAACATTGTAGATCTCTGTCATGGAAAAGCAATGGAATAAATCTAGAAACAAAATGTAAGATCTACAAGTTGATTTGTTGACCCTTCATAGAGTATGGACCAAGGAGTTTGAATAAATAAGGAGTCGCCATAAGAAGCAGAATGTGGCAGCACATTCCTCATTTTAGTATCGCCCGTTTCATTGTAGGATATAAGCTTTATAGCTACTCCTTATTTATATTCTACCTCCATGGTATGGACATATAATATTCCTTAACCTCAAAAATCCTGCCTTATAAAATTTAAAAGTAGTTGAAACTAGTTCCATACATTCAATCACCAAAATCCGTCACCCTAATAACCCAATTCGTCACCTTCCAAATAACTTATTATCAAACTTCATGTATACAACCGATTGAAGACAGAATAGCATATCTTTCGCAATAGTTTTGCCAATGACCAGAAAACAAGGTATAACAAAATTTAGGATGTTGATTGCACCATTTTGTATTAGAAGAGACCCAGAGCAAGAAATAGATATAATCATCAGAATACCATCTGGGAAAAAATTCAAACATACTGAAACACTATTACATTTGTAAATTACATTTTTTTTTCTAGTTATGTCAATAATATGTATTTTTTTTACGCACGTATATATTATATACACAATAGTACATTTTATATTGTAAAAATAAATATGTATGATTTATGTAACAGGCTGAAGGAGCTCAGTCAATTGCTCTTTGATTACACAGGCAGATAAAATAAAAAAAAAAGTCGAAACCCAGACCCCACTACCTCCATGTATTTTGGGACCCTGAAACCGAATATGACAGTAAAGAAAGGATTTAATTATCCAATTTTCCCCTAGCACCCTGTTCTAAAAATTTAAAGTAGGTTTTTTGATGCGCTGAAACTGAATGTGACAATAAAAACTGATTTAAACCCCATAGCACCCCCTACAAGATCCATGAGGGGGTGCTTATTCTAAACATTTAAAAAGTATGTTTATTTTTAGGTTTTTTGGTGCGCTGAAACCGAATATGATGATAAAAAATGTAAGGGGATGCTAGAGGGTGTCTGGGTGGTTAAAATCATTTGTTATCGTCATATTCGGTTTCACCACACCAAAATTCTTAAGAATATACATACATTTTCAATTTTCATAAGAAATGAAATTTTACCCCCTAATGGGGGGTTGTAATGATTGGGTGGTTCAAATCTGTTTTTATCGTCATATTCGGTTTCAGCGCACAAAAAAACCTGCTTTTCAAATTTTTAGAACAAATGCAATTTCAATCCCCCAGCCCAAGTAACATTTTGAGTTATAATTTTTAGTCTATGTGCCCAATTAGTTGTACAATGGTCGTAAAACGGTTTTTGAAATAATCTTAAAGACTGTAGATCGTATGAAGGTCGTTATAAGATTATACTCACGATTATCAAAATTCCATGTCGCATGAAGATTGTATGGTATGCATAAGATGACTAATTAGACACTAAAAGTGAATGGTCTTCAAGAGGTCGTTAATAGGTCGTAAAAAGGTTGATATCATCTACAATACAACGGTTAACACGACTTAAGGAATATAGTTGTATAAAGGTCATTAAAAAAATAATGTGACCTCATGATGACCTTGTAGGAAAATAGTTATACTAAAGTCATTAAAAAACACGATAAGACTTTAATAGGACCTTGACACGAGATAGGTCCTGAAATTGAAGGGAGTCATAACGTAGGTTGTATTAATTTTGAATACGACTTCCATATGACCAATAAATGAAAATATGGCATCCAAAAATTGATAGTAGTAAAGAAGTCATATAAATAGTCAATACGATCTCAATACGACCCATAAACATAAAAAATACACTCCAAAAAGTGGCAGTCGTAACAGAGGTTCATACGACCTCGATACGATTCACGAATAAAAATATTTTTTTGCGCCATCAAATGTCAATGTTAGTTTGTTAGTAAGAGTACGAGAGTGAATGTTTCTTACTCTTATAAAATTTAAAGATGAATTTTACAAGAGATTGGCGCAAATATAAAGTCAGGGACCTGTAAAAGAGCAGTTAAAAGAAATGTAGATAAAATACGCAGTGACAATGTGGTTACACGAGAAATCTTTGAGAGAAACTTGGTTGTTGGTCTAATTAAAAACAAACCAAATAAACCTGCCTGCCAATAAGTTGTTGTGAATGCGAAATGAGGTAGACAGTGCTGTTGTTGATAACTTTGTCACTAAAAATTATTCGGGAGGCACCATGTCCCAAAGTCGGTCGCAAATGTAGAACATAAAAATAAGACTGAAAGGTAGTTTAAAGCATGCAAAATGACAATATAGTTATATGAAACAACAATTGAGTCACGTGAACGATGTGAACACGCCATTGGGCAGTCGATCATTCCTACTATAAGGTAAATAAGACTATGTTCGTATCTAAAATACAAAACGACTTCAGTGTAATTTAAAAACAGTCTTGTCTGCTTGGTAGTTTCACATACACACTATTAGGTCGTAAACAGTATCGGCCATATTTTCTGTTGGAATTTCAACCAAATTTGGCATCCATTTTTGACAGTCAAAAATATTAAAACTTAAAATTTAGTTTGCAGGCTTTTTAGATATAAATTTGACTAGAAAATATGTTTTTTTTATATTCTCTATTATTCTCTACAAATGTGTATACATTCTATCCCTTTGAAACTAATATTTAAAAATCCTTTATTTTTTATGAATTCTCAAATTTTCTTTAATTTTCATTATTCTGAGGGCGAGTTGTATTTTTCAGGGTATCTTCGACACTTTTACAGTAAAAATTAATCCCCAGCAGTTTTGGCATCCTAACATTTCTAGAAATCGATTTAAACATTTAACATTTTCTTAAATAACATGACTTGGTTCATACTTGGCAGTTTGATTCTTTATCTTTTATTTTCCGTATTGTTAACGAATGAATTCAAGACATACGTATAGGTAAAATAATGTACAGTACATACTGACTCGTTACCTTCTTTTGTCGTGTTTGAACGAAATTTACAAACACGCATGCTTACAAAATCAGACATAGGTCATATTGAAGTCATATCAGATTGTTATGACCTTATAATGACTATATAACAACCTATATGCAACAATACCAACTTCTTTATGACATTAAGAAGTCTCTGAATTCACACGATCTAATAGCCTTATAACGGTCTTATCCAATTAAGTCATATAAAAGTTGTATGAAAAGTCGTGATAACCCTTTTCAAACCGTCCAGATCTGGTCAAAAAAGGGTTGTAACAAGGTCGTCATGTCTAAAAGTTACATCGTAAAGACGTCGTTACTTTTTTATAAGACTCAAAATGTTACTTGGGAGGAGGGTTGTAAGGGGATGCAAGGGGAAAACTGGATAATTAAAACCTTTTTTTATTGTCATATTCGGTTTCAGCGTCCCAAAATACATGGGGGTAGGGGGGTCTACCCTATGGGTTTCGACTTTTTTTAAATTTTGTGTGCCTGTGTTATTTTTTTTTTTTTTTTTTTACACTTTATTGCTGTAGATCTTAGAAGACATTAGCATTGTCAAAGTAATTAAATATTTAAAACTTACAATAAAAATAAAATGTAAGAAACATTAAAAGTATATAAAACATTAAAAGTATACAAAAAGAATATAAAAAGAGAGCAGCAAGAGGAAACAAAAATTCATACAACTAAAATTAGCCTAAAACTAAAAAAGATAAAAGAATTCGTTAAACTGTTGCTTATAATATAATATAATTAACGAATAATACAATTTTTTTTATGTATTTAAAAAATCACTGAAAGAATAAAATGCATTTTCAAATAAATACAATTTAAGTTGTTTTTTAAATGAATTGGTATTATTTATTGATTTTAATTCTCCTGGCAGGGCATTGTGAGCCTTAATAGCGTTATAATAGGGACCTGTTTCATAAAAACTGTGGTGATGAACTGGTATTCTGAGAGCATATTAGTCATTAAAGAACTCAAATATTACCATAAATAGCTATATTAATTTTGAATTTCCATTATAATATTATTCAAGTAAAAAGTTAAACTTTGGCTTAACATGACACTAATTGGCACATTTACATTACTTTCGAAAAATAGTTGTAAACTTTAATGTATTAACCTTGCCAGTCTTTATCTATTGTTTTCTTAATTTTTGTAGATAAAACTCTTTAAAGAATGGTTTATGGGATGGAGTCTAGAACAAAAGGAAAATTTCCTTACCCAAATTAGTGAAATAGACTCAACGTTTGCAGAGAAATTAAACGGAGAATTACAAAATGGAGTACCCCATGAAAATCATGAATTACACGGAGAAATTGTCTTAGAAGATTAAGCCTTTATATTGAAATACAAATTTTATATCTCGTTATAATGTATCTACCTAGAATAACTAAATATTTATTTTTCCTTAATAACGTAAAAATTGCTGCCTCGGTGATTTCTTTAAAATTATCGTTTAATTGATTTTTCATTTCAGTAGAATCTCATGTATAATAGTTGTAGTACAAAAAATCTGTGAGGCAGGGCAAATTAATCAGTGAACTGATAGTTTTTGAAGAAATTAAATTAATTTTTTCCCAACGTATACTCACTGGCTAATTTGCACCCTAAAAATGTTCGGTAGTAAAAATGGTTTAGAGTAATAAGCGTTATAGATGATTTAACAATATGCATTTAGCAAGAATTATCTACCTGTACTGTGCAGCCGAATGAAATTATTGCTATATATATATTTTAATATTTTTAGAAAATATTTCCTTGGTAATGAAATAAAGGGATGACTTTATAATAAGTGGATTGTTATAAATCAGTAATGATCATGATTCGAATAGTATTTAATGTGATATTTTTTAGTTTTCATTAATATTGTTTATAATTAACATAAATTCTGTTTTCATAAAGAAAAGAATAATAAAAATGGAAAAAATTAAACATTTTTGTCTTGATTTTTTAAAAATATAGATAAATTAATAACACAGCCCCACAAAAAAAAAGTTCAAAGCAGCGAACCAGACCCATGTATCCCGAATGTGGGGTCAAAAAAAATCGTACACCCCCAAAATCATTAACTAGAGCCAAAAAACCCCTGAAATGGGATAAAAAGAAGATTAGGTTACGAGAATAGTCGTTACTTCTTAATCAATCGAATTATACAAATTAAGGTTAAACAGCAGCGTACAAACAATAGATATGAAACACACCCCCAGGGAGGGGCGAAAACTAGCCCCCATATATAAAAAAATCGATCCAAAACAGCAATGACTGCTGAAAAAGCTCGAAATGTCGTAAGTTTTGTTAAAGTGTTAAGACACTACATCAGGTCCAACGTAATCTTCATAAACTGCCCCTATAGGGTTGAGAACAACCACCCTCAAGTTCAAAGGTCACGAGAAAAACAAGAAAAAACGTAAAATCCAACAGGATTTCTGTTTTCATGCATGCTATGATTGGCTGAAATTGCATAGTACTCTAAAATAAAACCAGAAACTTACGTACCATCAACATCCTACACGGTCAACCCTCAGAAGTGTGAAAACTACCCCCCATGTAAGATTTAACTATAAAAAATTACAGTGACTTCTATAAAAATTCGAAACACCTGCATTGTGTGGAAGAGAGAAGAAACTAGACTATGTTCGACGATGTGCTTGAAAACCACCCCCACGGGGTTGCGAGATGCTGGAAAAACAGAGAGAAACTAACCGGATTTACGTTTTTATGGATGCTATGATTGGCAAAAATCGTGTTGCACACACAGAGTTTGAAACTCATGTCCTATAAATGTTATTAAGTAACACCCCCAGAAAGGATGTAAACTACCGTAATTCAAGATGTAACGAAAAAGCTATACTGTTGCTTATTCGTTTCATTTCCATAGTTTTTTTTTTTTATAGAGGTGGTGTCTCTCAACCCTGTGGGGGTGGTTTTCAAGCACAGCATCGAACATAGTCTAGTTTCTTCTCTCTTCCACACAGCGCAGATGTTTCGAATTTTTATAGAAGTCACTAACTTTTTATAGATAAATCTTACATGGGTTTTCACACCATCTGAGGGTTGACACTGTAGAATGTTAATGGTACGTAAATTTCTAGTTCTATTTTAGAGTACTACGCAATTTCAGCCAATCATAGCATCCATGAAAATAGAAATCCTGTTGCATTTTACGTTTTTTCTTGTTTTTCTCGTGTCCTTTAAACTCTGGGGGTGGTTGTTCTCAACTCTATAGGGGCAGTTTATGAAGATTACGTCGGACCTGATGCAGTTTCTTATCACTTTAACAAAACTTAGACATTTTGAGCTTTTTCAGCAGTCATTGCTGTTTTAGATCGATTTTTTTATATATGGGGGCTAGTTTTCGCCCCTTCCTGGGGGTGTGTTTCATATCTATTTTATGTACGCTGCTGTTTAACCTTAATTTGTATAATTCAATTGATTAAGATGTAACAACTATTCTCGTAGCTTAATATTATTTTTACCCCATTTCAGTGTTTCTTGGCTCTAGCTGATTTTGGGGGTGTACGATTTTTTTTGACCCCGGATTCGGATTCAGCGACCGAAAATACATAGGAATACATGGGTCTGGTTCGCTGCTTTGAACTTTTTTTTTTGTGGGGCTGTGTAATTAGCTCCTTAAAGAAAGATACTCGACCTATCAGATATATTAGAAAGACTAAAGAGAATAGAGACAAAGAGCAAGCACACTGTACTTTCACTTTTCAAAAGTTCTCAGAGAATCAGGGATATATGAAATATGCAAGCGCAAGAAAGTTATTAGACAGCTAAATATATTCTGCTGTTCAGGCATCAGTTTGTGGATTTCCCAGTAGGCATGTTTACTACCCTCTTCATTAGAAAAGCCTTCTGGATTTAGTGGAGATTGTACTCACTATGAGATCTGCTCTGAGCCATGTTTCAGTTTATCCGATATCATCACTCCATCTTAACATGTTCGCTGTCCCAATGGTCAGCCATAAATCATAGCAGGAGTCCCCGTATAAAAAACCATATCCCATAATTGGGTCATGGGATTGTGTAATTAAAAAATGACATGCATAGAGTCCAATGAGATATGAAATAGAACCTAAATGTAAGCTAATTATGGGACACAGGACTTACGGAAAACATAAGGCATGACCGATGGGTCACTGGACAGCGAACGTGTTAATATCAAACTGATATTTTTATAGAACAAAAGACTTTATTGGATATAAAGAAACAAGTATCGTAATAATAACTCAGATATTTTCGCCTTTGATTTCTTTCAGTACTCTTACTCTTCCTTTAATTCTTAACTTCCCTTAATTACTTTCCTCATTTGCCTAAAGGAAGTACTGTAATCGTGAAAAAAATCACTCTCCGAGATTTCTTCAGATTTTCACGTTTCAGACTATATAGATTATGAAAATTAAAATCTTTCAATTCCGTTGACCTGTCTGTCTGTCTGTTGGTGCTAAATCTTCAAAAGTAATGGACGGAGAAGAACAATATTTAGTAGTGCCAACAAAGAATTGAGATATACTTTTAGTGAAAAAAATCGCTGCCCAAGGAATCACTACTTCCACATCCAAGTCTCTCACAACGAAAAAATTTTGTATGTGGAAATTGTTTATGGAACTTTACTAATGTAGTATTTGAAATCGTCGACCCAAAAACCCTTAAAACGATATCCCACATCGGTATTGGGGTGGTACTGGTGGGTGGATGAAGTAAAAAATATTTTGAGGTTTTTGGTTCTTGTATACGCACTAAATCACAATTTTTTTTCATCCCCTTTAATAAGGGGGTGGCTAATGCTAAAATTTTTTTTGAGACCTTAGCTTCTCTTTTATATACTAAATACCAATTTTATGGACCCTTACCTGCTTGATTTACCTATTTACCCCTCATTTATCCTAATTTACCCCCTTGGACTGAGTAAGATGAAAATATAATCTAGTTTCAGTTCTCGTTAAAGTACATACGTATACCTACCAAATTTCAAGTCAATATCTTAACACGTTAGCTGCGATACATATCCCCCACGATATGTATTGAATTATTTTGATATGCGCGACACATATCTGACATAACCTTCCAGCATGCGAAACCAGATTTAACTACTTATACTTAGAATTTTACCACTTCAAATATAGCTTTAGAATCGTTGGAAGTTACTGAATTCATATCAGAAACAATACAATACATATCGCGAGGGTTATGTAATGCATATGAATAGAAAAACATAGTTCACGTGCAGTGCATATCCTCGAGGATATGTACAGGTTTTAGTAAGTCGGTACGTGAGTCTGCGCTTATATATCTATCAGCTACCAGAAAAACAGACATCAGTACAGCGTAGCCAATGTTAGTACGTCAGTGATACTTTCATTGTGTCAGTACATTTTTTTGTATAAAGTTTTACTGACTTACTTTGTAACTCCTAATTTAAGATTTGTCTCCCCGCTCATAAAAAATTTTTTTCGGGATTTCTTCCCCCCGCCCTGATGAATATTTGAAGGAGGAGGAATTAGCAGGCCTGTAGCTAGGGGGGCAGGACGGGCAATGCCCGTCCTGGAATAAGTTTCGCCCGACCTACGGTGATCGTAATGGGTCATCAAAAATTTTTTTTTTGGATTTCTCCTCCCCCGCTCATCAAAAAATTTTCGGACTTTTTTTACGGACCCGTCCTGAAAAATGGTTTGCCCGCCCTGAAAGCACTTTCTAGCTACAGGCCTGGGAATTAGACCTTGATTTTCATAGTGGTGTTCAAACCGAAACCAATAGTGATTCTGACGAGGATGACACGGATATCTTAGAAACACCTGTTGGTAGTGAAGAGTGAGATATAATCGGTAGTCCTACAAATGTTGCTTTTGATTTGTATTATGAAACTTCTTTCACACTTAGTCCAAATGTAAATAGCATGTCAGTAAAAAGAGGTCCTAAGATGTTTTTAAGCACTTTGTTAATGATGAATTGTTTGAATTAACTGTTACTCAAACAAATATTTACGCAAGTCAACAGCTCAACAAACGTCTATTAAATAAGTCTAGGATCAAGTTATGAACTGACACCAATAAATTTGAAATCAGCAAATTTTTAGGAGTTACACTGGTAATGGGCTTGACAACAGTTCCTACCATAAATTTTTATTGGTCGAAAGATCCCCTATATATCTGGTATCTGATACAAAATTAGGTATAATTGAATTTGAAGCAATTATCAAATGATCTGGTGCAGCGTGCAACTTACTGAGAATATAGAAAATATTCCACCTAATCCACGAAAAAGAACACATACTTTTATCAAACCAGAGAGACCTGGTAAAAAGAAAAGGAAACCCTGCAGAGGGTGCTATAAGCTGAGGGCCACGTTATCCAGTTGGGAAGCGGACAAGAAAGTTCGGCGTGTAATTAGCTTTTGTGACGATTGTCCGAAGAAACTGGGCTATTATGCCTTCCTTGCTTTAATACAAATCATATTTGAAATATTATATTATAATATATATCACACATTGGTTAAAAATATTTGTTTTGTTACGAATTTTTCCTCACAAATAAACCTTAAAACTGTAGTTGTTCATTTCCTCATTCACATGCGGTTCTAGTCCTCAGAGATATGTACGGCCGCAGTACAATATTAACTGACTATCGACCTAACAGATTTCAGCGTTAAAAGTTTTTATAATTCGGTCTACTCTAGTCTAGAGGGCAGTAATCTCGAAATAGTTTACATATCCTCGAAGATATGTATCGCATATTATTACAGTTTTCTTACATATCTTTGAGGACATGTATCGCAATATTGGAGAGGCAACAAATTTCTATATCGCAGTTAACGTGTTAAACGATTCCAGAGTAATTGTGCTCACAGAAAAGGTTACAGACAGAGAGACAGACCAACAGAAATTTTTTTTTCGCTCAAACTTATAAAATCTCGACGTTTCATGACATTCTAAGCCTATCTGAGCAATAAAAATTTTCAAAAATTTTTTTGTCGTTACTATACTTCCACCATTTACCATTTTTTTGGAGAGCAAAAATATAACAGTAGATAATAATATTTGATATGAAGTTGATACAACTGTTAAGGAAGTAAAATATGCAGAGTGGTCACCCTAAAAATGTTTAAGAAACTAGTGGAAATGATATTTGATGTATAGTTGACACGATTACCGAAGAGGAAACCTGACATACTTTTAGTGAAAAATATACAGGTGGTCACTTTTCAAAAATAAGAAATGATGGAGGCAAATAATAATCGATATGTAGTTGTCACTATCGTCTAGAGAAATATGTGATATACTTTTATTAAAAAACTGTACAGGGTGGTCATCCAACAGAAAAATTAATACAAGGAGTATCAAACAGAGAGGGAAACAGAGAGCAAAATTGGTAAATATATTTGAAGTTTTGGATAAATAAAATACTGATTTTTTTAAATGTTATTTTTTTAAATCTCTTCAATCTTCATTATAGTTTATGTACCGTTAGGTCTTTTGCCCTTTCTTTTTAAGTTTATGACTTATTGCATATTTTAACACAGCTCATAATACAATATGACAACGGCAGAATCACTAGTTAAATATAAAATTTAATATTTTTTTAATATATTGTGTGGAGTATTACAAGGATCAATTCTTGGCCCTCTGTTGTTTTCTATATATACATGTAATATAACAAACTCTCTAAATCATTGTAAAGTACATTTATATGCGGACGACACTCAAATATATTCTTTTTTTCACAAAGATTTGAATCAGGCAAATGACATTATCAATAATGATTTACAAAGACTTATCTAAATGTCTACATGTCATAAATTAGTTATAAATCCAATGAAGCCGTCAGTTCTTATATTTGGCAAACTTAAAGCTCAGGTGGAGGCAGATATGAGAGTTGCAGTAGGTGATACTGATTTAGTATGTACTAAGGTGGCAAAAAATCTTGGTGTCGAAATGGATACAGATTTACAGTTTAAAAAACATATAAATCAATGTATGCAAAAAGCTTATGCTAATTTAAAATGTTTATACACTCACCGTCATTTACTTTCATCATCTCTGAATATTAAACTCACCGATACGCTAGTGCTACATCATCTCAACTACTGTGATGTTGTATATGGTCCCTGCCTGAATAAAATGGTCATTAATAAAATAGAGAATATCCGAAAGGCGTGCTTAAGGTATAAATAGTTATGGCATCAGGAAATATGAGCATGTGTCACATAAATTGAAAGACGCAAAATGGTTGAACATGGAATCTAGACGACATTGTACCATAGTATAATTGTAAATAAATGTCCCCCATATTTAAATAACAAAATTAAATACCGTAATGATGTTCATACCTTGAATTTGCGATTCAGAGGAATGATATCATCTCCACCTCATAAAACTGCTTTATATCATAGAAGCTTCTCATATAATACATTTTATTTATATAATAATGTACCTACTGCTTATAAAAATGCTGGGTTATATAAATTCAAGCTATTATACAAACAGTTTCTTTTATCCTTGTAAATAGAATAAATATGTTCCTTACATTCAGTGTTATAGTAAAATGTGCATGTCCTAATTTCAATTTAATTAAGATTAAATTTGCAACTTTGTTTCGTTCTCACTTCATTATTTACTGTTATACTTTTATTTGTTTTTTTTATTTTTTTTTTATTATGAATACGTGATATATTGCTAATGTGGCTGAGACTTTGATCAATAATTGTATTGTTTTTCAGTCCCCTTGTAGCCATATTTAAGTTTAAATGTTAACTTATTATAATTATTATTATTATTATCATTATTATTATGCTAAGTCATCTCAACTACTGTGATGTATATGTCAAACTACATAATCATATTGAGAAATACGACATAGTTTTGAAATTTACCTATTGCTTCTATAGAAAAGATTCTATTGGATGTGAAGAAACAAGTATATAAAAGTAACGTGTGCATATACTGCCTCTTTTCTCCATCTTTGTTTGCACCTCTGAGATGTGGACTGCTAGAATTATTATTAACAATCATCATGACAATCAGCCTTAAGTAGTAAGGACATTTTAGCTTGCCAATCTCATTTCAAATAATAGCAATATGAGACGGTGACTCAGCATTGTTTTGGCATTTTCTAAAATGAAACCTTGTGCGACCTCACAACATGGGAGTGAACTTAGCAGAGCTGCCTTTTGCATTTTAGTCGCCAGCATCCTAGAGACCAGTCTTGGAATTATTATTTTTATTACTTCCACATTTACGTAGTGGAGTGGAAGTATAATAATGTAAAAAAAATACATTTTTTTTTTGTTCAAAAAGTCACGATACGTCGAGATTTTAAGTTTGAGCAAAAAAATGTTCTGTGGCTGACTGTCGTTCTGCCTGTAACTCTTTTTGTGCCCACGTTTTACTGTGGAACCGTTTATTATATTGACTTGAAATCTGATACATCTGTGTTTTATAATGAGACCTGGAACTAGATTGTATTTTGATCTTATTCGGTTGAAGGGTTGGGGTAAAGCAATCATGAGAAAATAGTGTATATACGAGAAGCCAAGGTCTTAATTTTTTTTGCATCAATTTTAAATAAAGATGTTCAATGGTTCAGTGAGTTAAGTGTTAGGTTGCGAGTGAAGAGGTCCCCGGTTCGATTTCTGCACATTCTGTTTTTTTTTTTTCGTCAAAAACTTTATTAATAATTCTGTACTTTGGAATGAAAAGGGCGGTTGTCACAAAATCATATTTTTTAGAAACTGTCATTTTTGTAAGACATGTGAAGCAAGTATTGGACAACCGTCTATTTAAAGTTGAAATATATTAAAACATTACATATATGAACAACTTCTGGCCTTTAATTATAGAGATATAAGGCTTTTCTTTATTAAAAACAGTTCTTACATAAAATTCACAAAAAATGGACACCCGCCCTTTTCATTCCAAAGTACAGAATTGTGGAAAAATATTATAATGAGAGGTTTGCATCCCTTATTGCAAAATTCACTGATTACCAATACGTCATATTGGCGTCATAT
This sequence comes from Rutpela maculata, assembly GCA_936432065.2. Lineage (NCBI taxonomy): Eukaryota > Metazoa > Arthropoda > Insecta > Coleoptera > Cerambycidae > Rutpela > Rutpela maculata. The sequence continues at coordinate 167,964,762 of OW386287.2, read as the reverse complement.
ATATGACTTCATTGGGCTGTGACATTGTGCCGTCTTTTTCACGTCATTTTTACGTCATGCTGAAGGTGAAATTGACGTAATTAATGCCGAAAAAACGACGTCATAATTACGGCACCTTGCTGCCTGGGATGGTTTTCTTGGCACTTAATACACAGTTTTTTAATTCCAATTTTCCTATCCTTCGGATAGCTGTTGACCTCGATGCTGGAAAATTTGCCATGGACACGGCGTCTACTGTTTGAAACGGATTTTCCCTCAAATAGCCAAGGAGCGCTGAAGTTTAAATCTCGCTCAAGATGAATCTTGAGCGAGATTTAAACTTCTCGGTCGGCCTGAACAGTCTTTTCTCTTTATGATACCTTCCTCCTCCCACCTTTTCTTGACACTCATAATGGTACTTTTATTTAAGTGATAATGGTTAGCAATTGCTCTGATAGACCATCCCTCTTCAATTTAAGAGAGAATTTCGAAAATGTGACACTGACAAATAAATAAAGAATAATTTAATATAGCGAAAAATAGGTGTACGGGATTTTATTGCACAGAAGTGTATGTCCTATTATAGCCTCTAATAGGAAAAACAGAATATAGATAATTACAGAAAAACAATATTAGATCTTCTATTTGGCCTCAACCCACTACTACGTCTACAAATTCCAGCTACTATTACAAAAATGACAGATTTTCACAGACTTGTAACCAGAAAAAACCTGGAAAAAATTTGAACATGCCCTCCACAAACAAAGGAGAGGCAGAGACGAACCCAGCTATTTTTTTTGGGGGGGGGAAAGCTACAACTAATTTGCCAACTGCCCATTTTTTTTACAACTTATATTTCCTTATGTTTTTTTTTATTTCAGACTTAATCTATAAGAGTAGCCTAGCAATACAAATATGCAAAAGAAGTTTAACTAAACTACATGATGTAGGGGCTAGACCTAAGTTGACCCCGCGCTCTCCTTCGTCTAGAAGCTACTGGATGAGGTAACCATTATAGTTTAATGACCGTGGAGAAAAACAAGATACAATACGATTACGCGCAAGTGAACGTCCGCGCTAGTACGGCTACCGGCCACTTCCCACTTCACATTGTGATACGTAATAGGTAGCATTAAGGGGCCTACACACGATCCAGTGGCAGGGAGCCAGCCTTGTCGGCATGCTTTGAACTCATTCGTAAAAGTGAACTGGTCCGCTGGAATTCCAATTATCTTCAAAGCGTAGCAACAATGTCGGGTCCCAGCAGCTGGATCGTCTGTAGACTCCTTTATAGTCCCAGATTCTAATTCAGTGTCCTCTAAGAATTCAATATTTTAACAATTTCTGACCGACAACAATTTGTTATTATTATTATCTCTCGTTGAGAGGTTGGTAACTGATATTAGTGATACTCAGTATAAACCAACAACCAACAACCAACGACTTTATAACTAGGACAAAGCATTGTATTGATAAAGGCAAAAAGGAATAATATTCTAATATTTCTAATGTAAGACAGTCTTTGTGAATTGTATGCTCTGGCCTTGCCGTCTACTGGGTCGAACGTCGAATTTCCGTGAGTTGACGAGTTTATTTTGTTGGCCTGTCGCGTAGGCCCGTCGGCGTTGTGCGTTGTCCGTCGACTATTCGGTGGCTCTCACATCAGTCGCATCTAGTCATAAATAATATCAATTAAAATTATTTATAAAAAATGGTCATAGTGACAGTGTCATTTAATTCTTATCAACTCATTATTCGTTTTTTTGCAATTATACCCAATAAAGATTTTTTTACATTTTTGGTGATTTTCCCAACTCAATCAACATTGGGGGGGGAGCGTACCCCCCCATAACCCCCCGTGGGTTCGTCTCTGAGGAGAGGAAAAATTCAACTGGTAGTGTTATTGGCTACAGGTCTGGGTTTTCATGCACTCTGAGAATTAAGATTATGGTTAATCATGAGGTAAGGTGATTACATCACACATCCCGAGAAAAAGTGTAATAACTCCAAATTTTTAGGAATAAGATAAAAATCACAGGTATAAACAATAACCTTCCTCCGAATAAAATAGTAATAAAGTTCATTGCAGTATAATTGTCTTCAGACCAGTATAAGTTATAATCATTTAAATACAATAGAATGTGTGCTATTAACCTTTAAGAATTTTAAAATGTTCTCCAGTAAAATGCACTTTTTACTTATTACATTTTTCTTTGGGATGTGCGACATGCACAAAAGTAAAAGGGTATAATAGTGACCACAGTATATTCTATTGGTGAAATTATAGAGAAACGAAAAAATTAACAAAATGCTAGTATGAAAGTTTCAAAAAAACGTAATCACAGAGATAGTTATTATCACTGGCAGTGTAGATTGCCTTATCTAGCTAAATGAGAGTGCAATAGTACTATCGTAGCAGTTTGATGTGGCTATCTGCATGACGCATTTCTGTCAGTATTGATATAATTTATAATACATTTATTGCACAAAATTAACAAAAAAACAACCCAGCAAAAAATATTCGATAATGTAACAAAAAGTACAAATTATGCTTGTTAGTGACAAGAGTTCACACCTCTCCTATCACTGGTATATTTGTTAGATGTCACTACTGTAAATACCCAAGATCCCAAGTCAAAAGAAAAAAATTAAGAAGGCCTGCGAATTTTTTACAAAAAACATTTTTCTGATATTCAATAGGTTTCTTCTCAGGTAGCAGGGCTTTCTTGTAATTATATACAACTAGCTGATGCCCGGCGACTTCGCCGTGTGAAACTTCATCCGCATCTAATTAGGAACATTGACATACTAATCCACTGCACATTCATTGCACTTAAGGAAACCCACTATGGTCCATAGTGCTCGAGAAAACCCACTGCGTATCCTTAGTACTTGGGAAAACCTACTGCGCATCCATGGTACTCGAGGAAACCCACTGCGCATCCATAGTGCTCGGGGAAACCTACTGCGCATCCATAGTACTCGAGGAAGCCCACTGTGCATCCATAGTACTCGAAGAAACCTACTGCACATCTTTAGTACTCGGGGAAACCTACTGCGCATCGCAATTTGTCTATTTTTGTGTTAGAGCGAGTTAAACGAAAAAAAAATATTATTTTAATCGACAAGAGAGCACATGGGCGGGTATGTGTCAAATTGCATGCTTAAAAACATCCCTCTCTCTGTTCGCCTGTTTGGGGGCGGGGGAATCTCTTTTTGAAAACCGTCGAATACGTGTCCTTATTTCATCAAAAGAGCTTGTCGCTGGAATATCACGTTTCCAACTAACGCGATTTTAGAGATACGGATACCCTTTAGACCATCTACCATCCCCGTTTTCACCTCTTCAAAAAGTGAAAATCGAATTTCGTCTTGCTCGTGTCTAATAGATTACAATAAAGAGTATTTCTGCCAAATTTTACGTTTCTAGGTCTAATCGTTTCCGTTTCCGTTTACATGTTTTGGGGTCTCTTTTTGGAAACCATCGAATATGTGTTTCCTTATTTCCTGAGAAGATTCCGTCATTCTGACTTACGCAATTGTTCCAGTTGTCTAACACAAAGCTGACTATTTGTTTACTAACCTCGAGCCGTACATTAAGAATGAAAGGGAACGGAATAAATAGGCTCAGTCACCTACAATTGGGACAACAGTATGTTGTACAACTTCTCCATTAATACTTAGATTTTCTTTAGCCATTTCGTTAAAAAAAGTAAAAATCCTTGCAATCATTGGAGACATTGGAAATGATAACACCGTATATGAAACAATAATAATATTTTATCTTCTGACGTATCAAAATGACTTAATTATAGACATCATTTCAGTGTCAAAATAATATATAATTTGCCGTTTGCACCGTATGTGTTTAAACCATCTACTACCCCCGTTTTGACCCCTTCAAAAAGCGAAAATCGAAATTTCGTCTTATCCGTATCTAATAGATTTCAACAAAAAATATTTCTGGCAAATTTCACGCATCTAGATATAACCGTTTCCGAAAAAGCCTAAAATTTCAACCCCCCTTTTCCCCCTCTTTGGTGTCGAATCTCGAAAAATCCCTTCTTAGTGGATGCCTACGCCATTCGAGGAACCTCTATGCAAAATTTGAAGTTTCTAGACCCAGCGGTTTGAGCTGTGCGTTGGTAGATCAGTGAGTCAGTCAGTCAGTCATATATATATATATATATATATATATATAGATTTTTCTATATTCTTCAGACATGATCATTTATGGTTGCAATTTTTGCCTTAATAAATCTATGTCATCTTCAAAATCATTTGAGTATAATCCAACACGGTTAGATCTGGCAAACGGTCTGGCCATCCTGTTGGCCTATAGCGACCAATCCCTGTCATGGGAGTGATTGTCTAACCATTGTCTTATTAGAATTGTAGAATGTGCTGGGCATCCATCTTGCTGAAAAATGATTTTTCTTCTAAATTCTAAATTTTCATTTCCCAGTTCGCCCAAAACAAAATTATTCAAAATTTCTAAATACGTATATGATTATCCTGTGTGTTCTACACGCGAGAAGATAAAGCTGATATAATGATTTTTAAGCCATCTCGGCCGCCATCTTGAAATTTTTAAATTAGCTCGAGAGTGACAAGGTGGCACCCTGCAAGATTTTCATTTTGTATGCCTTGAAGAAGCAGAAATCACAAAAAATATGGGCGGACCTTACTTCCAAGTTTAGATTAAAAATGCCATTTAGGAACCAGACTAATAACTTTTACCAACTTTATGCTATGAAGTACAGGAACAGAAAAAGAATCGAATAACTTTTCAAACCGCTTCGCTGTCCCCGGTCCCTCACCATGTAAAAAAAGTACTTAAACAACAATACCTGAAACTTGATATTACAAAAATAATTAATAATAAATTTAACATCTCTTTAAAGTATTAATATATTGTTCTATATTAACTTTTAAGTTCTCAACGCTTGGTAAACGGTATTTAATTAGTAGAAAAATTGAAAGTAATTTTGATACAATAGAAAATGTGACTTTTAGATCTTTGCAAGTTTGCTGTTAATATAAATGATAATTCCTAAGAAATTTCTTTACCATAGCCTGATCAAAAGGCACTTTCTTGTAATTATGATACTGTTGTAGAACCTTCCACAATTGACCTAGGTCGAAGCCAAAATAAAAATTCGACTTAGGCAAAAATTTCATTTAAGGGAATTTTCAAGAGTCTGAGAGACTTCTGAGCCACAAACTAGGCCAAAATGACCGTTATGAGTTCGATAAGACATTAGGCACAACCCACTGAACTCTACTATTATAAATGGAAGGCCAATATAGGTACATGCGCGTGAACAAGACAGATTAAAACTCAAAATATAAAGCCACGCGTCGACGCAGTAGAGAAATTGATGTCTGCGCTTGGACCAAACGGCTGTCTACGCAAGTTATGCGCTGACGCGAGTCTGTGTTTTATTCGTTTCCCATAGATTCCGTAGCGTAAGTCTTGGATTAGATGAAGTTTCCAGAGTCGGTGTCACTCATTTTATTCTTTGTTTATTTCTGTCATTTATGTAAAGTTGTTATAAATTGATTATTTTGTGAAATATATTTTGTGACTGTTATAAACAGTTAATAGAGACAATATGGTGCAATCTTGTATGGTACTGTGTTGCAAGAATCGTTGCAATCCCGGGTTTTAAACAGTTGCAGTAACAATAAGACCGGCTCTGGCGTATTTTGTAGTGCGATTGTGCTCCGCTTTACGGTCGCCATACTTGCGCGAGGTTCAATTTCACGTAAAAATTGGTATGGATATTGACCTTCCATTTATATAGTAGAGTTCAGTGGCACAACCGGGTAAAAATTCGAAGAAACACTGAATGCTTACTTAGGAAAATATATTTTGGTACAGGATATGAGAGTGGAAGTACATGGTGGTCATGGAAAAATGAATAACATACTTTTTGAAAACACGCAAAAAAATACTTTGAAAATATTCAAAAACTTTAATTCCTCCTCCGAAGACATTGACTATGGAGGTACAGTCATTATATACCCTGTTCTAAAGACTGACTATAAAATTTTTACAAGGCAATGTATCAAAAAGGCGAAACCGACGAATTTGGCAAAAGCGGCGTAGCGCCTATAAGCAAAAATTGGCAAAAAATCAGGGAAAATGCAGTTTCTCGCATAAGTTTGGATTCACCCAGCGACTCGTAATTTGGTCAAGTGTGTTGGGTGGTCAATACAAAGCGATGGTAGGAAAGCCAACTGCAGGGCTTTTCGAATAATAAAGTTATAGAGAAAACCGCCTTGTGCACAAAGGATTAAAAAGTCCATTTTGTCTAAAAGGCGTCCGAAAGCGACTCGTTGCCATTTTTCCTATATTGAAGCTGCATGGGAACAAATACGTCGTAACACTGGTGGAAAGTTATTAAACTCATGTATTAGTGGAACTCCGTCCCGTCAATAATAAAATCACGATCTGGGACCTTTAAGCTATTCGTAAGCGAACCAAACTTTTTTAAGTAAAATATTTTTATATTATTTTCAGTCAGACATAATTACCAAAATACAAAATTTTCTTCTTTTTAAAAAGGCTTGCATTAAATCCCGAGGAGGTGCAATGAATCTTTTCTCCCAAATCAATTGTTAGCACATGCTCTCACTTGTATGGTTAAAAAGTAATTTGCATTAGTTGGGGAGGCGTGATTCATTTACACTATATCATTTTGCAGGAAATCACTGTATTTTATACTTATTAAATAAAAGATATTCTTTGAACTAATTGCATTTTATTGATGTAAGGACTTGTTGCTAGTCTTAATCCCTGAGTTTTCATTTGGAAGACCTAAACAACTGAGTTAATAGGGATCTCATGCTTCCTTAAGTTTGATACTCAGTGTTCTGGTCGCCTTATGGGAGCTTGATAGGGATTTTTTTATGCGATTTCTCGAGAAATATTTAAGTGCCAGTTCTATAGCAACAGTGGTAGAGTTAACACCTATTTATCTTTTGCTCTTAGTACAAGTTATTAGAAGCAGAATGTATATTTTGATTTTTGATCTAGAACAACCTTCGACAATTTCTTCAACTCAACCAATACAAGGAATTAATAATGTTCAAGTTCACGTCGATAATTAAAATTTTATATATGCAAACGTCAACAGCTATATACCAAAAAAACCATATTATCAATAACATTATAGAAAAAAATCATATCAACTGTGCACTATTTGTAGAAACAAAGACTAAAATTAATAGTAATACAAAATATAAAAATTGGGATGTGCCACAATTTGATGGTAACATTGTCAACAATAATGTGAGAGGAGGAAACCTTGTGCAAATCCACCCTAGTTTAAAGATGAGCAAAGACAATCCACCGAGAGTAAATAACCCCCTATGCGAAGCAACTCACTTTACCATACCATTTCTGGAAGACAAGTTACACATATTTCTAGTATACATCCACCGAAACGCAAACATCGAGCAAACTATATTCAAGAAAGCAGCACTGTACAACTAGTGTCATTATAGGCGATTTCAACGTCAACAGGAACAAACAAAAACAGCTTAATAATTTCCCAGAAAATTCAAATTTTACAAAAGCAAATACGCCTCCTACTTTCCACATGGCAAATAATCCAGACACAACTCCTTACCTAATACTCTATACAATTAATCTTAAAAACAACATAAAAAAAATTGAAACACATCCAGACATTGGCTCCGATCATTCAGCAATAGAAATATCCATAAATTTAAACAGGAAAATTGAGAACCAAGAGGAAAAAAGAATTAACTACAACAAATGTAACATAGTAGGGGTAAACAATATAATGACAAAATACATCGAAGAAGTACAGCATGTACCAATGAACAAGGACGCAATCAAACAATTTAATGAAAAACTGATGACAACAATCATGGAGAATACACCCAAAGAACGAGTGAGATACTACATTTACAAACTGTCACCATATATCATTAGAATGATAAAAAACAAAAGGAAAATGTATAGAGACTATTTAAATCGTCCAAGTGAGGATTATAAAAGGCATATCAATAACTACAAGGACATTCAAAAACTTATAAGGCAATATAAAGAAAACAATTAGATGAAAACGTGTAATGAAATAAGGGAAATCAAGGGAAAAACTACTGGCAACAAATTAAGCGACTGACCCAATATAAACCACACCAAAGACTACCTGTCCTAGAGAAGGATAATAGAACGTATAATTCTGACCAAGAAAAAGTGCAATTATTTGCAGATCATTTTAGAGAAACCTATATGATTTGATGACGTACAATATGAAGATGTCAACAATTGGTATGAAACATATTTCTCCGAGAAACCAGAACCAAACACAAAAGTAATAAATGAAGAAACCTATTTTGAAATACTCCACAAAGGTAAAAATACAGCACCGGGAAATGATAACATCACGAAAAACGTAATAAGAAAACTGAACTATGAAATACACTTATGTATTAAAAAAACATATGAATACTGTCTCAATAACTGCTATTTTCCACCAGAATGGAAACATGGAATCTTAGTCACCATACCCAAACCCAACACCGACCACACAAATGTTAACAACTATCGTCCCATTACTTACTATCTGTTCTGGGAAAAAACTTCGAAAAAATACTCAAAACAATATTACACGACGAAGTTGGACATGTTATCCCAGGGTATTAATTTGGATTTCGAGACAAGTGTTCCACTGTACACCTCCTGACAGTCATCACATCTAATATACAGACAGCAAAACTCAGTGGTCAATATAGTGCTGCCATCTTTCTTGACATCCATAAGGCCTTTGATAGTGTTTGGCATCGTGGCATCCTATTTAAATTGATGGTGATTAACTGCCCCAAATATTTACTTTTTCTCCTTAAAGATTACCTGAGTGAAAGGACTGTTCAAGTTAAAATTAACGACCAGCTCTCACACAACATCATAATTCACCAAGGTGTCCCACAAGGCTCTCCACTCTCGCCCTTGCTCTACAATCTATATTGTTATGATATATATAACTTTGATTTGGACTCAGAATATTTCAACTTGAACTTATATATTCTACAATATGCTGATGATACTGCACTCGTAAGTCACAACAAATGGCGAATGAAACCAAATCCCCTGAAATCTCAATACATCATATTTAACCATAAAGTATCCCCAAACAGTCCAACAATGACTATCGACAATAATACAATATATTGCCAACCTGCAGTAAAATACCTTGGAGTCACAATGGATAATAAGCTAAATTTTAACAGACACGTAAAACTAATTAAGAAGAAATGCATTACAAGAAGCAGACATTTCTGTAGTCTAACATATAAAAACAGAGGAATCAACAAACAAACTGCTGCCCATATTTACAGTACAATCAGCCGACCAATATTAGAATATAGCCACCCACTATACCATGAGAAGACCAGTCAGTAAAAACTTAGAAATAGCAGAAACTTCAACGTTGCGAACCATTACCAAAACCAGACACCCCAGAAATCTTCTTTATAACACTCTTAACAATCTTCTCTACCAAATTACACAAATAACACCAATAAGCCAAAGATTACAATTCTTATCCACAAAATTCGCTAAAGAACAAAGTAATATAGAGATCATCCAACCGCTCTGCTGAACAAGGGAACAAGGAATATCCAACAGAAAAAAATATCCAGAGCTAACTCTTTGGGAACACATCACCACACTGAATGAACTACAATGAAACTTTTCTTCTTTTTTTTTTTTTTCACATAATACGAATACATTGTAATAACATGTGTATTAGGGTGGCCCATCTCTATAGGGGGTGAATTTTTTTTGCGTATTTTTTAAGTCTCACCCCACGAAAATATACTATTATACTAGGAATAATTTATGTCAAAGTTTCAGATAATTCGGTGAACGGTAACCCGTGCCGCATTCAGGTAGAAATTTGTAGATAAGATTTTATTATGGTAATACACTTAAATTTTACTTAAAATACAAATATCTACCTCTTTTCTCATAATGTTTTATTGGTGTAATTATTTCCTAGAAATTATTTGTTTTGGAAGTTTGGAAATATAATGCACCTACGGTAGGTTTTTATGTCAATTTGCAATTGTGTTTTACAGTGGTGACATTATAAGTTCTAGCATACGTTCCTTTTTGAAAAAACATTTAACGATGGCTGATGTTAGATCCTTACGAAAGGATACTTTCATTTACTTAGTTGGACACTATTCGTCACAAATCATTGGCAATAAATTGCCGTCTAATAGACAAGTATTACAAGTGCTCTTTTATAACATTCGTGAAATGAAGCTAAGTGTACATGAAAGTGCTAAATTAACAATAAAAGAGGTGTCAGTTTTTTGGGATAAAGCTCGCATTCCGACACGTCAGGATTTTCATTGTGTTAAACAACTAGATAAACTTTATGCAGAGTGGAGGAACTTACAAAAATCGGCTAAAAGGGCCAGTGCGGGAGTAAAGAAAAAAATTTCGTTGAAAAATTGGACGATCTCTTTGACATTTCTCATGCAAATGCATTGAAGTTGATGAAAATAGATGAAGATAAGCAGTTTTTAATTAACCAAAGAAAAAAGGGACATCCTGGATTTATGCATGGTATTGATTACCAACTTGCTCCTCAAGAAAAATTGGCTGAGGAGAAATTACAGAAATTATCCGAACGAATGCAACGAAGTCAACAAGAAAAAGCTAGATTAGAGGAAACAGTCACCTGTCCATCATCAAGTAGTAATTCAGCAGACTCCAACGAAAATGAAATAATCGAAGCCCAAGAAGAGTTGTTACAAGACCAGCCTGGCCCGTCACAGCCAAAAAAGAGGAGATTGTATGGAACATGTAACATCATCACACCAAAAATAGCCGCTGCATTTGATGCTTGCAAAATAAGCGACAGGTATGGAGTCCATATTTTGACGGCAGTAGCAGAAGCACTAGGACATGACACCACATCTTTGTCCATCAGCAGAACCACACTTCAGCGCTCTAGACAACGCATCCGCGAAGAAAGAGCTGAAATATTAAAAACTGCCTTCGGTAATTCTGAATTGCCGGCCCCAGTCATCCATTGGGATGGAAAACTTTTACCTTCTCTCACTGGAATGGGAAATATCGATAGACTTGCTATCTTAGTTACTAGTGGAGATATTGAACAACTACTTGGAGTACCAGCTTTGCCCAATTCAACTGGAAGAGAACAGACTGAAGCAGTTTATGATGTGCTTTGTGAATGGAATTTGGACGAAAAGGTAATAGCTTTGTGTTGTGATACAACAGCATCAAATATGGGTTATATAAATGGGGCAGCCACACTATTGCAACAAAAATTAGAAAGAGATATTCTATATTTTCCTTGTAGACATCATATTTTTGAAGTGGTTTTGAGAAGTGTGTTTGACACAAAAATGCCTTCCTCATCTGGTCCAAATGTGCCACTATTTAAACGTTTTAGGGAATTTTGGCCTAAAATAGATCAAAATAAACTAAAAACTGGATTTCAGGTATCAAAAATTAAACACATTTTACAACCAGTTAAAGCCGAAATTGTAAAGTTTCTAAATGCAGCTTTAACTTTGCAACAGCCTCGTGATGATTATAAAGAATTTTTAATGCTTTCTAAACTTTTTGTTGAAGAAGAGCCCACTCACACGACATTCTATCAACCAGGGGCATTTCATCATGCACGTTGGATGGCCAAAGCCATTTACTGTCTAAAAATATTTTTTTTCCAAGATCAGTTCCAACTAACTAAAAAAGAAAAAATAGGTATTGAAGATATATGTCTCTTTATTGTAAAGGTTTATGTAAAGGCCTGGTTTACAGCGTCATTTGCTAGTAAAGCACCGCTTCATGACTTAGACTTTTGTAAAGAACTCATTAATTATCAAAATATTGACAAAGAAATATCTCAAGCCGCAAGTAGGAAAATAGTGAACCATTTGTGGTACCTTAATTCAGTAAATGTTGGCTTATCTTTCTTTGATGACGATATTTCAGTTACCACTAAAAGAGAAATGGTTAAAGCTTTGAATAGGAAAGCACCAAATCAAGAGGGTATTTAACGACTTATGATTAGTAACATTACTGACGTTGAAAACAAGGAAATTCAGGACTTCATATGCGAGAACACTAAACAGTTTTTTCAAAAATTAGGTTTGTCTATGGAATTTTTGGAAAATGATCCAACAACATGGAGGGAAAATGAAAGTTATACCCGATGTTTCAATATTGTAAATAAAATTAAAGTTGTAAATGATGCCGCTGAGAGAGGAATCAAACTTATTACTGACTATAATGACATTTTAACAAAAAATGAAGACCAAAAACAGTTTTTACTCCAAGTTGTAAATGATTATAAATCACAGTTTCCAAATGTAAAAAAAGAAACCCTGTCGCATGCTTTGGCCTAGTGCAAAAAATATTGTTTTTATTACTATATGTCTTGTAGATTTAGGATAATATTTGGTACTATGTATGAAAAAAACATTTCATAATAAAATACACAAAGATAAAACGAGAGTTTTATTTCAAAAACTTCTAGTCTAGTTTTCTTAGACTACGAATTTACAGTAGTATGACACATGTCATAGTCACAACAGATAATGTCTTTGATATTTGTATGACTTGATTAGTCATTCTAAAGATAAATGTTGCTGATTAAAAAAAAAAAAAACAATGCATCAACCAAAGAATGTAAATAATTCCATTTACTTTTATTATTGAATAATAATGCATTCTGCGGCACCCCTTGCTTTCAATTTGCCTCAATAATATTTTGAGGGGACCGTTTTTTCTTCAAATGGAATCATTTGCAGGGGTGAGAAATAAAAAATTTCGATTTCGAAAAAGATGGGCCACCCTAATGTGTATATCAGCGGCGGCTGGTGAAATTTCAATATTTTTTTTCTCGTCTGTGGCGCATGGGACCCATACGAAATTTGGGAAATAACATCTAGAGAAGCACTTCTCTAATGACCCCTAAAAAATTTTGAAAAAGCAGTTTGCGAAAAAATTTTTGAAAATTTACTAGCCTCCCCTGGGTCTAGGGACCCCTGTTTAGTTTTATTTTTTTTTGTCCTATGCATTTGACTTTTCATAAAAATGCATCGACAGATTTTAGAGTTTGTGAAAATATTTTCATTACTAACTGAAATACAATGAACTGAAATTTTGTAATTTACAATTTAACAAATTACAATATTTCAATTCGTTGTATCTCAGTTAGTAATGAAAATATTTTCACAAACTTCAAAATCTGTCGATGCATTTTTATGAAAAGTCAAATACATATGACAAAAAAAAATAAAAGTAAACAGGGGTCCCTAGACCCAGGGGAGGCTAGCGAATTTTCAAAAATTTTTTCGCAAACTGCTTTTTCAAAATTTTTTAGGGATCATTAGAGAAGTGCTTCTCTAGATGTTATTTCCCAAGTTTCGTATGGGTCCCATGCGCCACAGACGAGAAAAAAAATATTGAAATTTCACCAGCCGCCACTGGTGTATATAAATTACTTTAATTGTAACAGGCTGAAGGACTTCGGTCGATGGCCTTTTGGTGATGCCAATAAAGCACTTTTATTATTATTATTATTATTTAAGTGCAGAGACCATTATTAGTAGGTAAATACATACAGATCACATCAAATTCCAATTCCGTCGGAGAGAAATCTTCGATAGGTATTTTTTTTATGCCAAAATAGCAGAAACCAAAAGATGTCAGACCACTTATTACTGTATAAACAGATCACAATCACGTCAAATTCCAATCCCGTCAGAGAGAAATCTTCGATACGGATTTTTTTAAATCAAAAATCGCATTAATCCAAAGACATAAAAGCCCTTATTGTCAGTGAATAATCTTCAATACGGATTTTTTTAAATCAAAAATCGCATTAATCCAAAGACATAACTCCCTTATTGTTAGTGAATAATTGAAATCACGTCCTGAGAGAGCGTCGTTAATGATCTAAGGTAGTGCAGCCTTGACCCATTACCCGTCTATCGAAGTATATCTTATCTCGAACCTGCTTGGGAGTGGAAGAATGGGGCAGAACGCGGTTGGCGCTCTTCTAAATATAAATTGGTGCCGCGTCACCTAGACGCTTGGTGGTAGTGTGTTCTTCTACAATACCATAGGGCGTCTCTCAAATTAATCTGATCAAGTTCAAAAAGTAATGTGTAATGGGAAATTATTATTGAACCGTTACATGTTTCGCCAACCATGTTGGCATTATCCCCAGGCAAAAGGCGTATTCAAATATCTTGGTTTTTGTGGAAACTACTTTAAAAACTAATGCTGATGTTTTACAAATTTCCTGCCACGTGACACAAGTAAACTATTTACTCATGGCCAGACCAGGTAAAATTATCTATATATCTTAAAATGTTTGTTTACTATCGGCCGAGTCTTCTCAATAACAGCCCTCTGACGTCTAGGGGATTCTGTTTGTGTAAACGTGACGGGGCCCTATGGTTTATAGTGGAATTCGAACCAGTTGATGAAGATAATATTTCAGTGAGCTACCATCTTTATTAGCAAAGATATTACAATTCATAATTTCTTAAAATGATTTATTAAAAATTCAAATAAAATTAACTAGTTTGTTGGGTATTTTGTCACCGTAAAAATATTTAAAAATTTTGATGAAATAAACCTCTGCGCCAAAAGGATCAGACAGAGGCTGGTTTTTATACTTCTGTCTGATCCTTTTGGCATAGAGGTTTATTTCATCAAAATTCTTAAATATTTTTACAGTGGCAAAATACCCAACAAACTAAGAAATCGTGAATATGCCACAAATAATAAATTATAAACAAAATTAACTACACTGCTAACACTAAATACATGCAATAGTGAATAAAGCTTTTCATACTGACATTTTACATATTATAATTATTAAGAAGGATCAAATGACATAAACATAAACATTTTAGTAGATTTGTGATTATGTTGAATTTGTAATATTAAGAGATAATGGGCATGTTTAGGGAATGCAACCGCTGAGAATAATCACTCAACCTATTACATTTTGATTCTAATCAATTGTTGTGAGTTCACTAAACGGTGTAAAGGATGTTGCTAAATGTCACTACAGTTGAGGTTATCTAGTGAATGTCGATATTTAAAACTGTTAAATAAATTTAGTGTCTAGTGCATGCGATTATGATTGGTTCATTTATTTTGAATTATTTTTTGGAAGACGAAATTAATCTGCTTGATGAAAGAAAATGAGGTTAAGTTTCACCGCTGAATAAACTCGGCATTCATTTTGCCGATGACTGAAACTTCCAACAGTTGACAATTATCACGTTTTCAGCGTTGTCGTTTAGGGAACCACTGCCCGCAACTGTTC
Organism: Rutpela maculata; assembly: GCA_936432065.2. Classification (NCBI taxonomy): domain Eukaryota; kingdom Metazoa; phylum Arthropoda; class Insecta; order Coleoptera; family Cerambycidae; genus Rutpela; species Rutpela maculata. The sequence goes on along the minus strand of OW386287.2, from coordinate 167,949,418 downwards.
CATTCCCTAAACACACCCAATATTGCACAAGAACTGTACATGCACTTTTAAACACATATATGAAAACCTTATTATACAGTTAAATAGTTATAAACTGATATTATAAAAATATGCTCTATTTATAATATTATAATTACTTGCGATATTTATTACTTATAGCTTAAAGACAAAGTATAAACTTTGGTAGTATTAAAAGACGAACAAGTAACTAGCACAATATTCATAAAAATAAGTACTTGTCATAAAAACAAGTAGACATGTTTATTATAATTAAAGAAATCATGTGACTGAATGTGAAACTGAAATAAATATGGCATAATTAATTGTGATGTATATTCTCACTAAAGTCATTTTCAGATATCTTAGCACCTATATGCATAATATTAGTATACATACATAAAAAAACATCAAACATCCCCCAAATCCAAAGCCAAGGTTGTCCGGAAGGAGGTTGTACATTTGAAATGCAAACAACATTCATTACACACCGGTATCACAGAAAAGAGAACTACCAGAAACAATACTTAGGCTTCCCGCCAAAATTCCATTGACGTCATTTTGTTGTAGATACATGCGTCAGTTCATTTATTGTTTTAAGTTAAAACAATAAATGACATTCTGTGACAATATCCAAATATATTTTTACCACGTATTAGAGCTATTGTGCCGTGCATAGGTAAGAAATCATGGGAAGAAAGTGCTGCGTGTTGTGTTAATTAGTAATTTCTATTAGCAATACGATGAGTAAACGAGGTGGAACCATTTGTGCTGTTCAGGAAGTTTCAAGCAGAACGACAGGAAAAGGCATCGTCTTATTTAGGTTTCCTAAGAATTCCCAAAGGTATTTTATTATTGATGTAAATTATAAGCATTTCCAAGTAATTGTGAACCTTTCTTCTCTTAAGGTCCGAATTGTGGTTGGCAGCACGCGATCGTGAGGATTCAGTAAGAAAAAATTCAGCCGAACTTTACAATAATTTTAAATTGTGTGCATGTCATTTTGAGACCAAAATATTCGCAAAGATGTACCAAAATAGATTGCTACTAACATCACTATCTATTATTTTCCTTCAACTGGGCAGTTTAAAGTTAATAAGAAAAAATATTGATATTTTCCCAGGACAACCTCCTAGTAAAAAAATTGAAGATTTTCTCAGGTAAGACATTGCATTGATTTAAATACATTCTGTGACTTAATATTAAGAATACATACAAGCTGGTTCGCCTCCTTTTTAACCCACTTCATGAAAGTTATTAAAGGAGGTTCTCAATTCGATACATAGGTGTATATATATATATATATATATATATATATATATATATATATATATATATATATATATATATATATATATATATATATATATATATATATATATATATATATATATATATATATATATATATATATATATATATTCCTTTTCTTTATTCACTTATTAACCGATTTACACCAACTGACAATAATTTTCTAACAATTCTGTTTTCTACACAAATGATATCTTTATTTTTTTTTCTAATGACACACATATATTATTTCCTCATCTACGTGGTGAAGTGAAAGTACAGTAACTGTATATAACAATGAAGGTTGTTTTTTAAATGGAAAACCCTGTATGTTTTTACATATTCTTTTAGATCTTTTTTTGCTGATTTCAAATATATAAAAAAAAAATTGAAAAAAATAATAAATACTTAAAAAAACTAATAATAAAATAATTAAAAAATCCGGTAGACCAATTCCATGACCACCAAACAGCCCTGATTTAACCTTTGGATGCATTTTTGTGGGGGTATTAAAGAACAAAGTGTATAATATAGCAAACTTTTAATGTCCGATATGTCAAGAAATATTATAGCCAGACCTATCATAATATAAATCAGGGCAAAAAGATCTAAAAGAATATTTAAAAACATACAGGGTTTTCCATTTAAAAAACAACCTTCATCGCTTCATTGTTATATCACGTGTTTTTTAATTTCATTTAAAAAATATTATATATGATATTTGGTACACTGTATAAAACTTGTATGTGACTTTTATTCCTTATTATCTTAGCATATCATATTTCAGCTATGTGTTGATAACGAATTCCCTCATATTATTTACCACTGATATGTAAATATCACATTTCCTTGTTGCCTGTTTTGGGAACAACACTATCTATATATCTATCTATATCCGAGGATATAAATAAGATGGATAGCCTTTTGTATTCAGTTCTCATACTCATGTTGCAATAAACAGTTCTACTTATAATTACAATTTTCATTTTAAGAATCCACGTTGACTCTTTGTAATTTAATAAAAGTTTTTAAAAAGTCTTTAATGTAAATCGTGATCTACAACTTTTATACGAAACTTTCTTTTTTATTTCCAATAATAAAAGAAATAAAGCGGGGTGTGTGCTATTTAATACCGCACACCCATTATTTTGGAACGCGTTGACAGATTTTTTTGAGATATAATGCTCTATGTGCTTTATTTGACTGTTTTGAAAAATTTATAATTTTCATATTTTACTAAGCTCTTCTAAATGGGTCGAAATTTCGAGATCGACTATTAGGCAATTTTTATCGGCAAATTGGAGAGCGTATTCAATTCGCAGTTGTCTCAAATATCTCTATACAAAATATTAGCTCGATACCTCATATAGGGTGTTTGTTATTCAATAGCTAAATTTAAAATTTCTCACTTTTCGACTGGCCCTGTATAAAAGTCAGTTTGGTTTACCAAAAAGGTAAAGTAGTCATTCGAACATCAAGTACTAAATGAGGAAGAAAAAAGAAAAGTTATTCTTTAATTTAAATCCTATCTCACAAATAGAAAATAATATATTGAGATATCTCACAATGAAGGGGATGGAACTAGCAGTAGGTATTGCTCTGATACTCTGAATGTAGAGGTAGGAGTACCTCAGGGAATTATTCTTGCACCTGTACTATTCTCTCTCTATGTTGCCGATAATGCAAAACACTTATCCGATTATAAAATAACGATGTACGCAGACGATCTGTCAATATTAATTTCAAGAGAATCCCATGAATCAAACCAAGAAGCTTGTAATAACTTAATGAAAAAATAGAACAGTGGTTCTCGATAAACTTATTATACTTAAATTCAAGCAAGACCGAATACGTATTGTTTCATACCAGACAAAAACAAGTACTAAACATCGACATAAGCATAGGTGAAATGAATATAGAGAAGTAGCACTGTGAAATTTTTAGGTGTAACAATAACGGACACTCTTGAATAGACCAGTCATATAGAATTTATTATTAAAAAATTGAACACGAAAATTTAACAAATAAGGTGTATACGTTCTCTACTCAACATTGAAGTATTAAAAAACTTCTATTTCGCTGAGATACAATCTAGTCTACTGTGCGGAATTATACTGTGGGGAGCCTCTCCAGCAGCAAAAAAATTATTTTCAGCCCAAAAAAGATGCATACGAACTATGCTAAATAAAAGTCAAAGTGACTCATGTAGGCAATTATTCTCACATCTCAATATTGTTCCTCTGTGTTGTCTGTATATTCTAGAAGTTGCATAATATATCTTTAAAAATAAACATAACTTTCAATGTCACTGGGACGCTTCTCTGTGCATACCTCAAAATTCTCTAAATATAACCCTAAAAGGACCCTTAAGTAAGGGTATTGGAATCTTTAACAAAATTCCAACTTACATAAAGGAGCAACCTACCTATTTCAGATTCAAAAAGTCATTAAAAAATTATCTAAGGAATGGACTATATTATAACTTAGACGAGTTCTTATGAGACCTTCTCTGTATATATTCAATGTTGAATTTTATAGTATTGTATGTATTTTTCTTTTCTTTAAAAATGTATTTGACTTGTTTTATACCTTGTTCTTAGGTCTTTAAACCAATAAATTAAAAAAAAAATAAATAAATAAATACTGCTCCTATACATTATTCGGTTGCTGTACGCAGGTACCTTAATGAAAATTTTTCAAACAAATGGATTAGACAGAATAGCTTTTCTTTTTTCTTCCTTATTTAGTGACATTAACATCAGATACTATTTTTTTTGCACCAGTAAACTGCTCTTAATTTTAGGATTAGGCAAAAAATGAAAAAAAAAGTCTGGAGATATTTGTGAATCAACTTGAATTTAAACGAAATCCGTCGATTGGTTTGGGCGCTAGGTTAAGTGACACATACACACATAAACATGTTTTCTAAACCAATTTTTTAGTATCTGTGAGTGATATAGAATCATAATTTGTCAGAAACTCGAAGTCGAGTTTTCGGACAATTACATTACTTTCTTCACTCCTAATGTCGCTCAAAAGTAAAAATATAAAGTTATGCATTTCTAAAATTTCTTCATCTTGTCTATTAAGTAAATTCATCGCTTTTGTTTACAGTTTCATAGTTAAAATTGTTTCTTTTGCTACTTTCAATTGTTCGTAGATAAGTTTATCCAGTTTGAATGCCAATAAATAAACTTCTTTTTACTTCAATAGTTTTAATACCCATTGTAAATAGAATTTTGCGAATAACGTAATAGGCTCGTTCAGCATTTTTATTTTATTTTACAAATCGAAAGTAGAACACTTTTTAAGGCAATGAGCAAGATGCATGAATTTTAAAAATGCATTAATTTATTATTTTTTCATTATACATATCATATAAGCCGAGTATATAATGAAAGGAAACTATAAAAAAAGTTATTTTGTAAAAAAAAATCATTTTAAAATTCAAATTTTATCGGAAAAAAACCACGTGACTATAAACGGTACTGATGTCATCTGGCATAACGTTTTAGTTTCATCCATAGACCGCAGATTTCTAAATTCACCGGTGGAGCGCATCAGTAAGAAATAACATTATATGATTGGCTAATTTGAAAAACACAGCCAATCAGCTTCGTATTTTATCCACCCAGCGGTAAATTTAGAAAAGTACGGAGACAAGTGACAAGTTTCATAGCTTTGACAGTTTACATCTGCTAGTGCTGAAATATTAAATTGTGTGTTAATTAAATGTTAAATTTTAGTCTGCTGACCTTTAAATATCGATTTGTTTATTTTTGTAAAAATTATTAGTGTATTAATTTATCTAAGTGGTAAAAATGACGAACAGCGACTTTGTGCAAGCTCAAAGTGACAATTTGCCGAAAATCGACGTGTTTATGATGAGCAATTTTTTGGTAATAATACCGATTATATCAGTGCAGAAATTGGAGGTGGAAAAGCGACAAGGATGCATCATTCATTGTTCGTAACAATACATTTGTTTACGCTCACTTTTATCCTTTTACTGCAGTTAGATTTAGATACCTAACCTCAGAATATGTAAACATAATGCATTATTTTAATATTTTTATCAACATTAACTATTGTTTTTCGTCTCAGATTATATAACTTTTTTATATTAAATAGTTTGCCACCACTAAGTACATAGATTAAATATCTGTTGAAAATAATACTAATAAACATTGCCAATGCTAAATGCCGGATGACGTCACACGCAAATGGCGGGAAACTTGCTTCGTTTGAACGTGTCTAAATTCTCAGCGAAACTAAATTATTTTTTTATCCTTTAATTCCGATAAAAAAAAAAAATAAAAAATACATAGAAAATAACGCTTTTTAGTGATCTATTATTCGGTGATGTCAAAAAAATTTATGCATTTTGCTCATTCCCAAATTTTTGGTTTTTATTTGGACGTTTAAGTCCTTAAATAAATTACCAAAGCGAAAATGGGGCGGAGCTTCGTATGACATCACTTTGTAGATGCTGATCAGGCGACAGTCGAGAAGGTATTTCAAAACAATATTCGTCCAATAACTCGAAAAGTAGTACATTGACCCAAAACTTGCTAGAGACAAATAAGGAAGCTACTAAATTGAGGATGAATTTTGTTTTTTTCTAATTTCTGTATAGTTAGTGGTTTCGGAGATCTGGACGCATAAAGGTGGCGTCCGAACGTCTATAAGATGAAGTATTTAGTTTAAATGTTAAATATCTCAGAAACTATCGCACTTACGCCAAAAGTGGTAAGAACAAAAATAAAAGACTATTGATCAGGCTTCCAAATGGTTTTTCTTTCTATTTCTATAGCATAAAAAACAAAGAAGTTATGACAGAAATAATGCACTTTTTCAATTTTTGTCTATGCAAAATGACGTCATGAGTTGGCGAAGCACTTTGTACTGAAACCCAATCTTTAACATTGAATATATAAGGATTGGATGTACATATGAAGCTGAAATTTTAACAGCTTATCTAGGTGATCGAATTCTATTGAATACCATAAAAAAATAACGAAAAGAAATTATCGGTAACATTGTATTCAGTCTGTGCAAAATTTGTTTGTAGACAGGCTGTTTGAGTTTCTCGCCAAAATTACCTACAACCAAATGGCGAAGATCGCAAGAGTTAATCAAAAAGCGGTGCTGAGAGTGTCACTTCCGTGTGCTGGTATTGCTAGTGTTGGAGCTGGGGATTGGGAACCTAATCAAATTCAAATAGTACACGTACCGTGTACTATTTGCATGTCACACTGCTTATCGGCACTGTGACAAAGCATGCTCGCCACAGAACACACTTTAGTCGGCTGCGCTACTGTGCCAGTTCCATCATTTTTATTAATAATGAATGACTATTTTGACTCTTAGAAATAGTGCGAGTAAAAATATTTTGTTCAATTTATTGTTTTCAATGGCAGATTTAAATTGAAATTGACAATTTTCGCATCGACATTAATTTTTTCTACAGTACACAAAAATGTAAATTCAGAAACTGGGTTACCAATTTGTAATGAACCTTCAAATCAATTTTTATGCCTTGACGAAACATGGAACTTGGCAAGATGACAGTGTGTGAAAAGCTGTAGAAAAGGTTATACAGCAAATGAGAACAATTTATTGTGCTGGAAAAGGGCTTGGTTTCATACAAGATGTCTTATTGCCTTTTTCCACAAAATCAAAGTCGGCCGACTACCATGATTCAATGGACCAAAGGAGGAGTCTCTAAGGCCGGTTTTCGGCCTAATTTATTTCTTGAGGAAAAAAACTCGAAAAACATTTTCGTAGTATCTACTAACAATATTTAATCGATTCCACCCCAAACGAAACTTTTCCCCGCCCTCCCTTTTTACCCTGTCACCTCCTTCTCCCTCCTCCGACCTCTTATGAAACAACGAAAATACTCATACAAAATCAAAAATATCCTTATTCAGCAACAGTCATGTTAAAATGCTTCAATGACCTGCAAAAAAAATCAACTGAATGCTGATTATTTAATAGTTTAGGGGGGTATAAATAGGGGAGGTGAGCGCGGGAAGGTTTCGTTTGGGGTGGAATCGATTCGATATTGATAGTAAATAATAAAAAAATGTTTTTCAGTGTTTTTTATACAAAAATAAATTAGGCCGAAAACCGACCTTATGGACTCTCCCCCCCTTTCTTTCAAAAAACGGGCCTTGGAAAAAATAATACAAAATTTTGCAAAATCCTCCTCTCAATGGTGGTGTTGGATAATACCTCATACTACTAGTAGAGCCAGTTTCTGGTGAATTCTTGGAATAAAGCAAAAATAAAAGTGGTAAATGGAAAATGGAAAATTGAAATCCTAAATTTATATTAGAAGAGCAAACAAAAACCAATCACGGATTAATTGCCATATATAACAGATATGGGGTATTTGCAAACAACATTGTGAATTAATTGTGATCTGCTAATTGGCGAACTTATTTTGGAGACAAGGAAGTTTTAGAAACGCGGTAAAGGCAAAAATTCTTGGTTCAAATTACTCTAGATACTTGGGACAATTGTGTCAGGCACACAGAAAAAAAAATTAAAATGGATTTGGAACGTGAGGTGCATTATGATGAGTTTGAACTGTTAATAATTAATTTTAGTGATGAAAATGAATGAATTTTTAGAACTTCTCGATAGTTGTCATGATGTTTATAATTATATTAATGATTAAATAGTTTCTTTCTTAAATAAATATTTAAAATTGAATTTACAAATTATTACTAAATAAAACAACTTTCTAAATAAAATCATAGACAAAAAATCTATTATATATGGTTATATGGAGTATTCAACGTGATATGACCTAATTGTTGCACGTAGGATTAAGATGATGTAGGTGCCAAAATAGCTGAAAAATGATAACTTCTCCTAACAACTTAGAATTTATGAATATAGAAATAAAGTCGAATAAAATTTGTTTTCATGTGCAATGATAAAATTTTCACTTCCTCTCAGTGGCATATTTTAAAATTTATTTTATAACAATTTACTATTTACAATAATAATTCATATTATTAACTAAAAAATAAAATACAAATATGGGTCCCTTCATGCTCTGGTTTTGCTCTAAATTTACTATTTACAATTATAATTCTTATTAATAACAAAAATAAAATAAAAATATGGGTCCCTTCATACTCTGGTTTTGCTCTAAGTTCAAGCTTCTTGACCTTTTAGAACAAAAAAAGAAAGGCTTATTACAATAGCCTTTCCTCTAAAACTAGTGACTATAGTCACTAGTTTTGAATAAAACTATATATTTAATAAATGATCACTGTTATATCACAGCCTTATTAAATTTTCAGTCATGTAGAACATACACTATCGATAAAAAAAAATGTTCTTCACATTTTTCAATTTCACCTTAATAGACTTATTGGAGACGATTGTATAAATCTTACCATCAAAGCTACTCTTAGTAAGAATAATTTTCTTCTTATTTACGTCTTGCCAGATGTTTTGTGATCCATGAAATTCTAGTTGGCCTTTCTTTGGTATATACACGTTTAATAGCATCACGAATCCTGTCATGGTTGCTTGTTAGACATACAGCTTCATGAAAGCTCTTTCCCATCAACTCCTTGGTGAAATCGGCCCAATATAACTCTCTCATGCATAACATGCTGTCCGTCTATAGTGGACAGGTATAATAAATTCATATGTATTACTACTACCTGGTAATTTACTAAAACACAGTGTTCTGCTCAACAGACATTTCTGGAACAATACTGGTGTGTTGCAAGTACAGAGCGCATACACCCTTTGACAGCCGACGAGATTGGGGGGCACATAACCTCAATCATTAAATGTAATAAAGTTAAAATTCAGTTTTCCTGTACTTTTTGTAACTTTTGTCTGCTATCAATTAGTAAAATACACACTTTTGAATTTAGTTTTCATTAGATATAAACAATTACGTGAGTTGTGTAGTAATTTTCCCTTTAATTTAGTGAGATGTAGATTGTTTAACTACGTATTTTTAACTATTTTCTGCTAGTACAGTGCTAGCTTTAATTTATTTTTGCTTCTGTGGGCTTCGCAAGCTGGATTGTGTATAAAATTGAAGCTTCTACCTTAGTGAATCGGATTCCGGAGGTAATAAAAAAATAACGCGGGCAGAAGTGCAGTGAAATCAAAAAACGAGTTATTACCATGGGTGGATAGTTGTGTAGTAATTTTCCCTTTAATTTAGTGAGATGTAGATTGTTTAACTACGTATTTTTAACTATTTTCTACTAGTAGAGTGCTAGCTTTAATTTATTTTTGCTTCTGTGGGCTTCGCAAGCTGGATTGTGTAAAAAATTGAAGCTTCTACCTTAGTGAATCGGATTCCGGAGGTAATAAAAAAATAACGCGGGCAGAAGGGCAGTGAAATCAAAAAACGAGTTATTACCATGGGTGGATAGTGCAGCACATAGGCTACAATTCCACATAAAAATCAATTCATATTTTGTACGGAATGTATTATTTATTGATTTTTGAAATTTGCTGACAGTATTGAGTCTTATGGGAGAATAAATTTTGTAACTCGAATATCTCGGTTCAATCTGACTGAAATTCAACAATTTTTATGTTTATACTCCATTTATTCGAAAATGAAGACTAATGAAAAAAACTTACTCTTGCAAACAGTTTCCATCATCAATTTAGAAGACGATAGCTTTTAATTTAAAATTTTTACTTGAATTGTAAACAATATATGAATAAAAATACTAAATAAGTCATTTTTCAACGGGCTGCCGGACCGCTGCCACAACTGCATCTGTCCCACAAATCCCCATAGCTCCATCTCGTACTGTTACGTGTTCTCATCTGATCTCCGGAAATTTAAGTGTGTACATCGTACTCGTGGTTTTCTTATATTATGTGTATTATATATACCTAATACTTATTAAACTTAATTTTTCCTTTTTAAAAAACTTAAATAGTAGTGTTATACACAAAATGAAAAGTTCTACAGGTGATAGCAGTAGTTTTGAGAACGAAATCGGCTCACATGTAAAATTTAAAACGCAAAAACAGCAACAATGTATAATATGTAAATAAAGCTATAATAGAATGAATCGATAAAATTTTCTTTAAAAAAGTAAGGCATAGGTAGCAACAATTTTTTTCATAAGTTATATTCTGAGAGCTCTGAATTGTATCGGATAAACTGTGAGTAGCTTTTTTTTGTAAAATTTTGCTTAGAAAATGTTCCAGACTTAATAATTTACCTTAAAAGCCCAAGACCGAAGGTCGAGGGCTTTTTGTGTAAATTATTAAGTCGAGAACATTTGCTTAAAAGCAAAATTTTACAAGAAATATAGCTACCCACAGTTTGTCTGATAAGATTTAAAGCTCGAGGTTAAGATTATTTCCCAAATGTACAAATTCCTTAGGTACTTTTTTCTTTGTCAATTTTAACAAATTCTATCTTCCCAAAACGATTCATTTTTGATTTGGAAAACATACTTTCTTATTAATTAATTGACGGCGACGCATTCTATAAACGACTTTTGTTTTGTAGCCATGGAAACGGACGCGCTAGATGCTGCTGTTCTCATTGGTTGAAATTTAAAAATTCACGAAATGTCATTGGTCTATAATTTATGAGAGAAATAATCAGTAATAAAATTAAAATTTTTTGTAGATTGTGGAAGCAAGGTCTGCACTTGCAAGAAGAATAATGTGGGTTGTATTTGGTCCTGTAAATTCATGGCTCAGAAAGCCTGCAAAAATAAATTGACCAAGATCACGGATTTGCCCCAGTTAGATGAGGAAAGTGACTTGGATGAATAAATTTGTTTTTTATGAGTTATCATGTTCCTAATGACTAATAAAATACATCTTATAGATGTTCGTATGTACGAGTAATACATTATTTATTTTACTAATTTTGTATGTGATACCACCACTCATGTGCGGATTGAAATAGTACGAGATGGAGCTACGGAGATTTGTGAGACAAATGTGACTGTGGCGGAGTGGGGGCGCAAGACAGCCAGCGGTCCGGCGGCCGATAGAAAAATTACTTATTTTCTAAAACTAAAGCTGTTGCCTTCCAAATTCATGATAGAAAATTTTAGTGAGAATAATTTTTTTCGATTAAGGTCTTCGTTTTCTAGTAAATGACCTGTAAGCTTAAAAAAATGTTGAATTTTAGTAATATTTTCGATGTGTTCGAACCGAGATATTCAAGTTTCAAAATGTATTCTCCCGTAAGACTCAACGTTGTAAGCAACTTTCAAAAATTGATAAAAAATACATTCTGTAGTGGAATTATAGTCTAAGTGCTGCACTATCCACCCGTGATAATAACTCGTTTTTTGATTTTACTGCACTTCTGCCCATGTTATTACTTCCGGATTCTGATTCACTAATGTATAAACTTCAGTTTTATCCACAATTCAGCTTGTAACTCCGCGACCCCCACAGAATTTATTTTTAAGCATATTTAACGCTCCGTGGCACTCTACTATACTTGTTTATAACAATTTATAAGATTTATGTTATTATATGTATAGAGAGGGTATTTAGCTTATTTAAGATTTAAATACTGATAATTATTTTGTTACCAATTGACGACAAAATGCAATCATATTGAATGATATTTGGTTGTCGAAGTAGAGATGAAAATGATGCCGATGTAGGTTTCTATAAGTAGGTGTTTATTATTTAAAATATTTAATAAATACATAATACTAAATACCTACTGCATTCATGAGTATAAAGTTTTTGTTATTTCAGATTGCCATGGATTTCACCAATCAAAGTATAAACACTTTAAAATGATCCGATCTTACTAAATCAGAGACAAATATGTTCATATATAATTAAGCAGATACCAAAAGAAAAACAGTTTTGTAATATTTTAAAATATAAATCTTTTGGTATTTGTTAATATATATATATATATATATATATATATATATATATATATATTAAGATTTAAATACTGATAATTATATATATATATATATATATATATATATATATATATATATATATATATATATATATATATATATATATATATATATATATATATATATATATATATATATATATATATATATATATATATTATGTAAACATAACACATAAATAAATATTGCTGCTATAAGAAAACTACTAGATTGATGGACACTTTACCAGTTTATTAATTTAATTGCAACAGTATAACGATAGGCATAGGTTCATTCTTCTCTATTATGTGAGGGGTTCTTTTAAAAATAATACATTTTTGCTTTTGATATAATAAAAATGATGAATGCAGTTGGTACTTAGTACTATGTATCTATTTATTAAATTTTATAAATAATAAATACTTACCTGTCTCGACTTCGACAACCGAATACCATAAAATCTGTCTGTATTTTGACGTCAATTGGTAACAAAATAATTATCAGTATATAAATCTTAAAAAGGGGCGAGCGTAGATGCGTCTTCACTGTGTAAGTATCTCGATACTCCAAGTGAAGCAACGTGCAGCGCAGTGAGTACTTAGATGGGTGACCCGTCTAGGGAAACACAGCGATCTCGTTCCACCTTCTAGCGGCTTGTATATCAGTGTATACGCGGAAGATATGTAATTTCAGACGAGGATTATGTAGTGGATATACCATCCTTCGGAGGAGATGTAAAACAGGCGGTCCCTTGTCTATTAAATGTTAGGCAAGTAAAAGATCTCTACTCTTCTTACGAGAAGAGGTTCGGCAAAAATTTCCAGGTTGGGGGTAGCTCGTCTCCTGGCGTCGGTGATAAGCCCTGGTAGCGGAAATAGGCCGATGTTAAATAAATAGATAACAAAAAAAATCTTAAATAAGCTAAATATGCTCTATATATAAATCCTATAAGTTGCTTTACACAAGAAAATAATTAAAAACACATAGGTAAACAATCTACATATCACTAAATTAAAGGAAAAATTATTACGCAACGCACATAATTGTCTATTTATAATGAAATTTAAATTTAAAAGTATATTTTACTAATTGATAGCAAACAAAAGTTTGCTATCAATTACTGTGAATTTTAACTTCATTACATTTAATGATTGAGGTTATGTGCCCTCTGATCTCGTTGGCTGCCAAATGGTGTACTGGCTCTATTGCAAATTGTACATATAACCTAACTTTTTCACAGTGGATTATTTACGACGATATTATGTAATTCTTGGAAATTAAGTTAACAATGACCATAACCAATGAAAATATTTGTATATTAATCATTTTAAAAATTCCTGTTGAGGAAAAACACATCTACCTCAATTAAAATAGTTATCATGATGACAACACTTGCGTAAGTTCTAAAACAAGAACATCGGTGGAGTGAATTGAATTGATCAACTTCTTGCCCTGTATCTAAAATATGGCACATTAGAGATTTTATGAATTTTTCTAGAAGTCTCTCTAGTATGTGCCAGGACTTTATTTAGAACAAATGCTATTCTGCAAAATCGGGTCGCCTCCTGCAAAACCTCCCCCAAGGTAGGACCGGCCCCCAGAACTAAACCTCTATCACCACCACTCTGGTGAGACCAAGACTACCTCTAAACAAGACTGTTAGCAAGGCTCCCAATACTGAGAAACAGAACAAGGAAAGTGCCAACAAATTAACCAGCTCACGAACTGTGACTAACACCACTAGAATTTCTACTACTGTTCGTAAAATATGAAACAAAATAAAATGGGAACACGAACGATGAAAACGACCACAACCACAAAAAAATCGACCATGGCCGTGAAGCTGCTCGCAATAGTGGGGAACATCAGCAGCAACAAGACGAAAACCAAAATAGAGAAGCCAAAGGAGAATGGTATTTCGGCGAAAGAGATCACGATGATTTGTTTGGTCATTAACCTAAATTTGATGTTAAAAATGCCAGAAGATGTCTTTCTGTTGCGTGCCAAAGAAAAGCAAAATATGTTTGTAGAATGTGCAACGAACCAGTCCTAATTGCTTCAAATATTTTTACACCAGTCGTGTATGTTGAATATGCTATAGCACTGGTTGGGCAATTGTTTCCCTCAAAAAAAAAAAAAAAAAATTGATATGTTTCCTGATATGTAGATTTTATTTTGTTGAGAAGAAATTGAAAAAATATTTTAAGTTTTATTTTTTTCAAAAATTATGTGTTAGAGGTGATCATACCTGTCCACTGAACTTATTATACATGAGAGGGTTAAAGTAATGATAAAATTCTTGCTAGTCGTGTTCTTATGGAAACGTTTATGGATAATTGGTTCGGCATTTCCCACAATTAATAATAGGGTTTACATTGTCTTCCTATGGTCTAAACCTGCATAACAATTTTTACATATATAATATGCGTACAAAATTCAATTAGGGTAGGCAATGAGATATGCATCGTCCACCTAAATTTGTATGCACACTAATAGTAAGGATGGTTGACATTACGACATTATTAAACTTGCCTCTTGAAGCACTATTACCATAAACTAAGAAACCTAAACTGTAATGTTTAGCTTGGGAATCACAGGCGCAATACACACCCTTCCAACAGTTTATCACTTTGTGTTGAGATAGTGTACAACTTTTTTTAAATTTCTCTGTTTCAAGATAAAAGTGAATTCCATTGACCAATGTTAATGAAAAACAATAAACAAGAGATAATTATTACTGTTTTATGGTTAACTGTCTTTAGAGTGTGTGGGAGTGTGGGAATGAGATAGTAACACTTTTTGACACAGTGCTTTGATGTTAGGTTGATTTAACAATTCTGCTTCTCTTAATATTCTTCTTATATCGGACATTCGTTTATATTTAACAGCCAAGAAATAAGCCGTCTTCAGCTGCTTCGCCTCTATATAAGCTGATATCTACAAGTGAAAGTAAAATAAATGAGAATATATTTTGTAATGTTGTGAGATTGTGAATATTTTCAATACAAATTGTGGTTTCATCGGTGAAATTATAATATTCTTTGCGAATTTGGTCAAGTAGTATCTAATTTTAATCTACATAGAAGCGCAAAATGTAAATTAATTATAAGCACTGCTAGCTCTGATTCTAAGCCACTATGTAGTAACGATTTTATCAATATCAATTTTACCTTTGTTGCCCGATCAGAGATCAATTTGATTAAATCCTCTACTTTTGTTCCAGAAACATTAGCCTTAGTAAAAGTAGCCACAGCAAGAGTTAACATTTCATCACACATATCAGTTACAACGTTATCATTTGTACCGCTAAGTTTTATGCAACTAACTAATTGGCCAATACTATTGTACCGTTCTGCCTTCGCAAGCTGCTTGCCTGCCTCACAGTACACTTTCACTGGTTTCAACTTAAACTCTTGAATAATTCTAGAAGAAAACATATATGACAAACATTTGGCTAAAAATATGAGACCAGTTACCGTAGAGCAATTCCAAATCCATCCTCAATATTTTCCCCACAGACTATCGCTAGAACAACCAGGTGTAATTTTTCTTGTGTTGATCCAAAGAGCGTTGGAATTTTCAGTTTGATTTCATTTAACTGCGATGAAGACTCTGCAAGAGGGCATGTTTTAGAGATGCCATGGATTTTCAAATTTACAAATATAATTTCAGAAGCATATTTGTTATACCAGGGAAAAAGGATTTTTCATTTGTATTGTGAAAAACACATATTTGATATTAACCTATTTTTTACAACTTTCAAGAAAAAAAAAAAAGATAATACTGATTTTACAGAAACGTGCCAAGAGAGATAAAATTAGGGCTGTCAATCCCAAAAACCAGGATCACGTTTAATTTTGAACCCCAAAAATTTTGCTGCCGACGAGCATTCAGATCAGAAATATTTTTAAAATACTGACTTTTTTAACAAATTATTGGGAACTCTAAATCTGTTATGAAATATCTGGAGATTTTATTTTAACTTTTAGACTTATTTCAAAACCCCCAACATGCTCCTGAAATTGTGTTCAATATTTTATATAATATATATAATTATAATGCATACCTTCACCATCTACATGTAACAATGCAACTAGAAATTGTAAGGGTTTTACTTCAAGGCTCTCACATTCCGCTAAAAATGTTACTAGCTCCTTCTGCCTCCATATTGTGTTAATATGTTTATCGATATCTTTAGGACTCATTTTCATTACCAGGGAAGGATTAGTGATACCTTTTTTCTCGAAACTTTGCTTGGAAGCAGAGCTCATCTTACGAACTAAAAATTAATTTATGGAAAGCTACATATAATAGACACCATTTGAAATAGTGCATACCTGAAGCCACATCAACCCACTGCTCTTGCTCTAAAACATATTGCAAATGTTCTTCGGCTTTTTGTAAAAAATTTGCATTAGCTGCCAGGTCAGTGAAATTTGTCACGTTTTCTTGATAAAATCGAATACATGTCATCGCTGCTCTGATGTAATCACCCATAAACTGTTGTAGTTGATAAAGAGAGTGCAACATGTGTTGTTTTTCTAGATGCCTGCATATACAACGTAGGTAATCCTAAAACATATCAATATTATAGAAGTTCAAAGTAAATATCAGAACAATCATTCCGATAATAGTTGAAAACGGAGCCTAGAATATAGTACGGACGAACAGAAGTCTCAAATTTTTGCCCAAACCATTGAAGAGAATTATGCTAAAACTGATCATCAAAATTAAGATCAAGAAAACGAATGGTACAATAACTATTTTCAAGAATCACTCGCCCTCGAAGATATTTGACGGAGTACAATAGTTTCGTATATTCAGCAATCAAAATCATCAGTATTCCCTGGACAGTTTTGAAAAGTATTAATTATGAGATATACATATATATTATTAAAATCACTGAGTGGTATACCAGCAATAGGTAAATTACTGAAAAAATTCACTAGGGAAAAAACAATAGATATGGTCAAAGATAGAATACCTGTATACCAATATGGCTTCAAAGAAAAATGTTCAACCTTGCGTCCACTTACCATTTTAGTTTCCAACTTCCAAACAGCTAAATTAAATAATTTAAAGTCAAGAACACTTTTATTGGATGTCGCTAAAGCATTCGATAGTGTTTGTCATCGAGGTCATTTATTCAAATTAAAAAACTGAACAGACAGCTTAATCCAACTCAATTTTTTGGAACACAGAAAAATGAAAATTAAGATAAAAAACGTCTACTCAGAGGAGTTTACAGCACAACAAGGAGTTCCACAAGGATCACTATTGTCATCCCTTTATATAAAATATTGTTACGATATCTACCCTCTAAATCTCAGCAAACAACATTCAATCATACCCCATCATACATTTCTTCAACTATATTGATAGATAACCATCACTGGAAAATATTCGGGAATATATCTGAACCAATTCAATTTAAATTACTAAACACAAGGATAGGTGGATGTTATCTACACTATCTTTTCTAAAGCATTTGATAGATTGAATTACGTATATTATTAAGCAAGTTGCAAAATTTTGGGTTCAGATCATGATACAGAGAATAAAAGGTATGATATTCAGTTCGCCAAATTCGGTCCGGTTGGCGCAAGACGTTACGTGGTGATAGCGGGATTTTAAATTACATAGGATTTTCCTCATGATACAAAGAATTTGTATCATGGATTTGCCTAAATTCATTGGAATTTTGAATAAATAGGGATTCTTAGTGTTCTTACTAACCATCGTTCTTTATAAATGAGCTTTATTACATTTTAAACATATTGTCACTTTTACATGATGCCAATGCACAACGCATTTTTATAACTAAAGGTTATTGCAAGAACACTAAAATAAGTAAAATAATCCAAAAAACAACTTCCACAGACGTCGGCAAACTCACTTTTACGAAGGAAGCGGGTAGAAAATTATCACCGCGTGAAGAAGCAACTGTCGATTTGGCTCCGCCCACATGCACAATGTCAGACCTTGTATTCTTTGTATCGTGGGTTCAAATATATTCCTTCATTTATTTAGTTCCTGTCTATCTTGTCGGATTCAGTTTGTTCAATATAGTGCCTTAAAATCTGTGATATTTAAGTAAACATCAGGAATGCCGCAAGGATCCATACGGACAGTATTACTGACAATCTTAACATATATGGTATTTACTTTACACTAATGTAATGATCTTAATTATATCTTTGCAATAAATTTCAACACGACTGCTTGATACCGGCATAATCAAGACCAAGTCATTACATTTTGAAGTACCAGGGACACGAAAAAGTGGCTTTTAAAACATGTTTGTGCATACCGTCGTCTATCTCACGAAGTGTCATATCTCAAAAAATCGAAATTTCAGATAGGTCAGCAAATATACTTCATTTTTGACATGTTCTTGCATCTCACAAACTCTCGTCAGTCAAGCGCGTATACTATGCGAGAATGGGTACATGTAGACATTGGTGTATCTCAATTTAGTTACAATGAATTTCTCACGAACTGAAGTATCTTGACTTAGGTCATATCGTGAGTTTCATTGTATCCATTCTAGCTCTTGAACATTATAGTAGTCAAAGATAAGCCAACGCAAATATTTTTTAAATCGAATCATATTCATAGTGAATACAGTTCTATAACACTGAAAGGAAAGATAACTTAAAAGACATGCAACTGTCAATTTTAAATTCTGAACCCATAAAGATTTCCAAGGACAAGTATAATGATTTCATGGCGCTTTGTAACGGTGCCACACCTGTAATTAGAATCTTAACACATGCACAATTTTATAAAAATCTGCCACGTCACGATGGGTAGATGAATAATACAGAATTATTTTATTGTAGAGTTTTTAATAATTTTGTATCAGATTTTTTTAATTTTTTTATGCACAATGATAGACGATAGATATTAAAATACCATTATTTCATTCAAAACTCATAATTTTTGTTTTTTCACGAATGAAATGTTAACAGAGAAGTTGCATGATTTTTTTTTATAATGAAAATCGATACAGCATCAGAAAAAAGTTATAAAAATGTAAAATTTACGATTTTTTGAATATTAATACAGCCAGAAAATAAATAATTTCATCGGTGAGGAATTTGGATATTTCAAAACGGCAGTTATTTGGCGCCATTAACTGTGACGTTTCCCGTTATGATTTGTCCATCGAAATTAATAACAAACTGGAAGGTGCACTCGATTAGAGAAAGTGACAGAGAGAGAAACTTGCGTGCACTATATTCCATCCTTTTTCTCGGTCTGTGTACAGACGGTTAAGCCAATCGGACGTTTTCTTCAACCAATCAGATCTTTTCAGACAAGGACGGAATAGTGAACGGAAGTTTCTTTTTCCGTAGAAACATGCTTCTGTAGTTTTGTATATCTAAAGCAATTTCGATGGGTTTGTCAAATGTCAGTTTACTGTTTATAGTCAGTTTACCAAGTTCTCGTTTGTGGTGTTATTGGGTTATTATTTGGTTAATGAGCTAGTGAACAACATTATTATGATTTATGAATTACAAATATTGCATTATGCCTAAATGTAAAACTAAGAGTATCACTACAAATATGGTTTTACATTCAAGATTCTCCAAAATTAGTTCGTAGACAGACGTCAGCGAGAGGTTAGGACACTGCGTCTACTTTGGACAAATTATCCGAATAACGGATGTCGTCATTGACTTCACGCCAATAAGAAACCGTTTGCAGTCACGTGGTTTTGTTTACAAATTACAGCATAATCTAAATATTAATTTTACGGAAAATAAATTTTATTTTGAATTTCTTTTGTTATAATCATTTTCTGCGTAATGGAAATTAAGAGCAAATCACTTTTTCAAGCATTTTAAAATTTCATGCATCTTCCCTATTGTGTTGTATATTTACGAACGTATCTTTATTTTCAACAATAAAATGCTAATCACATAAGTTGACGTAACTCACTGTATTTGGAAAGTTTCATTTTTTATTTCTCACGTAACGTCGTATCTCGCTTCCAAATTATTTTCTGAAAATTTGGAAATACGCACTCTTAATATAGACCTCATGCCGATAACTACATCCAGTACACAACATAAGCAAAAAAAAACAACGAAAAGGCAAGTTTTATATGTTTATTATTCATTTTAAAAACCACCAAAACTTAAAACAGCTCTAGCGCTAAATCACGAAAACTGAGATACAACACTTCGTGAGACAGACGACGATATGTACGTATGTAACCAATTTTGATGAAATTCGACACAAGAGTAATATTGGTACTGTACATGAACCAAAAAGGTTCTGGTGGATTGGATGAAGTTTAGTGCCCTTCTAGCACATAGAATTTATTATTTTTTAACATAACATCCATTTTAACCAATTTAAAAAAATTTAAAAAAGGAGAAGGTTTTCAATATTCATATTGAGGTCATTGTAAAAATGAACAAAAATAACAAATTTAAATGTAGTTTTGACTTTACTTTTAACTATAGGGATCTGAACAGACGTAAGACAAGAAGAAAACCTGGCATTGGCATCTATATAAATACTTACCTTCCATACATCCAAAGTTGAATCAATCTTGGCCATATTTTCTTGTAAAATATTTATTATACCATCCTTTAAACATTTCATATAAACATCAACAAAAACATCAGTGCTTAATTGGCTATCTATGATATAATTCAGAGCTCGGTCAATATCACCATGTTTGACATAAAATTCTAACAGACTCAAATAGGTACCATATTTCGTTAAGTAATAAATACATTCGTCATAAAATAAATAATCAATAGAAGGACGACTAGAATGTGACTTTAATTTGTACCTCTCTGTGGACTGGCAATAATCACCATTTGAGATATTCTTCAAGTTCTTTAGCTTGCTCAAGATGCTAATGGCTGCACCTGCTTGAGAGAACTTCCCAAAGCTCTGGTTTAAAGTTAAAGTTGAACTTGACAGTTGCTGATCTTCAACCTCTTTAATCACATCAGAATCGATAGGCAATGTTTTCGACTCCAAGATGTAAATAATTTCATTAAGTAGTGGGGGATTCTTTGCAGGCTTAGTATCAGATACAGAACTTATGTTTGAGGCTCTCGAAATGTACCTGACTCTATTCAAGCTCTCATGACTTTCATCCAAGTCACTTTGGGAGGCTTGGTCTGACGTGCTTTCATAATGGCCAGTTTTGTCGAGACAACGTTGGAATTTCTCTCTGGCAAGTACTAGGCTTCCTGCTTTGAGACAACTCTTACCCCATGCAGCAAAAACTCCTGAGACAAAGAATTGCAATTATTAGACTACGGGTACTTTTTTATCCAAGCCTTATCAAAACGTATAAAATATGTAAAATATAAGTTCCAGTGGTTTAAAAACGGTTTTGGTATAATAACACAGGCCGATAAAATCAGGTCGACCCTCTGACCCAGAAACCAGAATATATATTTTCAAAGGTCTTGAATGCGCTGAATCCAAATCCGAGGTCCAAATCTCTCAATTGGCTCTGGTTTCCGAGATATTCTAACCTAAAAGTGCAAAAACAGCGATTTTGGCCTATATTTGAGGTTATGTAGCATCGAATTTTTTCTCTGACTCAAAAAACTCATCATCTTAAAGTATAAGCCTTGC
Organism: Rutpela maculata; assembly: GCA_936432065.2. Lineage (NCBI taxonomy): Eukaryota > Metazoa > Arthropoda > Insecta > Coleoptera > Cerambycidae > Rutpela > Rutpela maculata. The sequence continues at coordinate 167,927,618 of OW386287.2, read as the reverse complement.
CCTTTCAAATGACGTTGAGTTTGCACAAATATCTATTTTTTTCGCTGAGACATCGCATTTTGAAATTTTCATGTTTGTGAATGTACTTCGGGTCCAAATCGATAATTGTGCGAACATGCCTAGCAGTAACAACTCTTCTCGGTGCTCTGCCTTTATGGGCTATAAATGTTGTAAAAGTAAACCTTTTATCCATTATATTTGTGTAAAATGTCACAACATTATTCACAAAAGTTGCCTACCAAAATACATAAAAAATATTCGTATTGTTAAAGAAAATAAAATAATATGCTGCAAAACGGAGGAAGAGTCATATTTAGATGATGACAATGAGAAAAGTATGTTGGAGAAAACAATCAGTGAACTTGCCGAGGACAGTGAATTGAAAAATAATTACATACAAAAACTAAAATATGACAACAGATTGTTTATGGAGGATGCAATTAAAACGGAAGAAGAAATGAGTGAGCAGATAAGGAAGCACGAAAAAACAATACTTGAATTAAAAGAACAAATCGACGAGTTGAAAAACTATATAAGTACATCCGAAAAAATAACAAAAACCATCAGTACACAGACCAATAAAAATAATAAAAGTGTTTCCACTACTACGGATTTAACATTAGGAAAAATAATTAAAGATGACACTTTAATGACCGGCATAAAAAGGCATGGCAAGGAAGAAATATGTATACAGGATGTATCCAAAAGGAGTGAACCTCAAGCAATTCATCAAAACAACATGCAGCTAAAACAATCAACAACTGTAAATATACAGGATGTATCAAAGAACAATTTAAAGAAAAATAAAATACTAATTTTAAGTGACGAACATGGAAGAAATTACAATAGGTTTATTAAAAAATACAAAGAGCTAGAGTCTTATGAAATAACTACTATTACAAAGCCTGGTGCGCTATTGTGGCAAATAATAGAGAACATCGACGTATTGTGTAGATATTATACAACAAATGACTTCGTTATTATAACTGCTGGAACTAATGACATAAATAAAAAGTGTATTCCTTCGTTCAGATTTATTTGTAATAAATTGAAGCTGTGCACACATACAAATATTATGTTTACTTCCATCTCATACAAAAAAAATACAATAAATAATTTCTTAAAAAACAAATACATACACAAATATAACATCAAGCTTAACGAATTTTTGACCAAATTTAACAGGTATGCAGAAGGTAATATCTCTTATCTGGAAATAAATCCTACAAACTTGCAGAAATATAACCCTGACTTGACGGCTCTGAGTATAAAAAATGCTATTTGTCGTGCAAAGTACATGCCAAAAAATAATTTAAAATTTATTCATATCAGATGCGAAGAAGGAGTAATACCTAACGAAGATATCTCAGTTATAAACTTAAGTGATTCAGTAATAGACAGTGAAAATCCTGCTATGGATGTGTTAGCTCAAAACAAATTAAGTGTTACGAGAAACAGTTTATCACTGGAACAAGAAATTGTAAGTACCCTTCCATTACAACATGATGAAGTCCAGCTAAATCAACAAAACAGCAATCGACATTTTTTATACCCCAGACTCTCACAACTGAAAATTGTGGAGTAAATAAAAAACAATTTAAGTTAATGCACATAAATATACAATGTTTAAAAAATAAGTATAATTTTCTGGAGTCGATTTTATTAAGCAATGGTTTTAATGTTGTAATGATCAGTGAGCATTGGTTAAAAGATGGAGAACAAGATTTATATCACTTAACTAAGTTCAATTTAGTGTCTAGTTACTGTAGACTTAAACATATATGTGGAGGTGTGTGTATTTTTGCACAAAATGATATAAATTGCGCAAAAATAGATTCAATAAATGAATTCAACAATGAAAAACACTTTGAGAGTTGTTGTATAAAAATATTAAACTTAAACTGTATTGTTGTTACTTTATACCGTTCACCAAGTGGTGATATAAATATTTTCAAGGATAATTTATATTATGCTCTTCAACTTTTGTGTGAAACACATAAGAACTGTAGATTGCTCATAGGTGGTGATTTCAATGTAAACTTTCAAGTTGATTCAAAAACGTCTAAAGAGATTATTGATATATTCCAGGCTTTCGGTCTAGAAAAATGCATTTCAGAGCCCACAAGAGTCCAAAAAAATTCTCATACATGCATAGACAACATATTTGTTAATTTTGAAATTTCAGAAGCCACTGTTGTAGATTATCAGCTTTCCGATCACAAGGCACAAATAGTTAAATTTACAGATGAATCAAAAACAGAAAACTCATTGTATAAAACTGTATTAAATAAAAGTTCGGAAAATAAAATAAAATTTTCTAATTACCTAATTTCTGAAGACTGGGCAGAACTGTATGATGAAAGTACACCAGATAACGCTATTGACATCTTTTATAATATAATAAATTATTATCATGATTTATCCTTCCCTCAAATTTCTGTTAAAATCAAATCAAGTTACACTAAAAATGCAGTTTTTTCAAATCCAGAAGTAATATCAAAAAAAGAAGACATTAATCGCCTTAGTAATATAATAAAACTTTTTCCCAATTGTGAAAATATAAGAGCAGAAATAAAACAAAAAAAATATGAATATGAACAACTTATTATTAAATTAAGAAAAGACCAAGTAAATAAGGAAATATTAGATTCAGATAACAGACAGAAAACTATTTGGAATATTATCAACAAAAATACCGGCAAAAACAATAATAAAAAGGAAGTAGTATCAATATCTCCTGATGGATACAATACCTTTTTTACCCAAATAGCAGACAAATTAATAAGTCAAGTACCTAAATCAAATTCAACATACATGGAATACTTACATAATAATAGAAAAACAAGTGACTTGTCAATTTTTCTTTATCCCGCTGAGGAATTAGAAGTACAAAATGTGTTAAGGTCTCTAAAAAATTCTCAAGCTACTGACTTGTACAGTCACTCAATTGATATGTACAAAGACAACTTATTATCTTTATCTGCCCCACTGACCCATATTGTTAACCTTATGCTTGAAACAGGTACATTTCCAAACAAGTTAAAAATAGCAAAAATTATTCCCTTGTTTAAATCAGGAGATCTTGAGGATTTATCCAATTATAGGCCAATAGCACTACTTCCTATTTTAGCTAAAATTTGTGAAAAAATTATAGCTATAAGAATAATTAATTATTTGGAATCTTGCAATATTTTTACTAACAGGCAATTTGGGTTCAGGAAGGGTAAAAATACGTCAATGGCAGTGCTGGAACTAGTAAGTTTTATTAGTGAGGGCTTTGAAAATGGGAACTCCACGCTGGCGCTTTTTCTAGATTTGAGTAAAGCATTTGATTGTGTTTCCAAAGAGATTTTACTTAATAAGCTAGAATTTTATGGTTTTAGAGGTGTAGCACTTGATCTTATTAAATTTTATTTATCAGATAGATACCAGTGTGTGTATTGTAAAGACACACTCAGTAACATGCTGCCAGTACAACACGGTGTTCCGCAAGGTAGTGTATTGGGACCGCTACTATTTCTAACATATATAAATGATTTACCTGACGTTATGTCAATTTTTACTGTCCTTTTTGCGGACGATACTACTTTTGCGAGACAGTTAAAAGATACTGGCAGTAATGTTACTGATATTACAAATAATATTATACTTCGAGCCTCTGACTGGTTCAATGCAAACAAGTTATGCTTAAATACAAATAAAACAAACACACTACTTTTCTCTACGAAGAATAATACCTCGGAGACCGTGAAATTTCTAGGCCTGACCTTGGATGGTAAATTGAATTGTCATTCACATATCAATAATTTAACTGCAAAATTGTCTAAGAAGATATATGCAATTAGACAGATTAAAAACAAGGCAAACCTAGACGCAGCACTTATTGCATATCATGCACTATTCCACAGTGCTATGATATATGGTTTGATTAACTGGGGTACATCCAATCAAATTTCAGACGTTTTCGTTGTGCAAAAAAGAGCCATAAGAACTTTAGCGGGTGTGAATCAACTTGAGAGTTGTAAACCTTGGTTCATTAAATTTAATATATTGACTTTACCATCGGAAATAATCTACTGTCACTTAATTCACATAAAATTAAATCTGAGCGAATACAGCAAGAATGGTGAAACTCATGAATACAACACTCGTAATCGGGATAAAATACAGACACCACGCCAGAGATTAGCTTATACAAAGAGAATCAACTTCGGAATTGATTTATTTAATTCACTTCCAGATAGTATTAAGGAATTGCCCATCAAAAAATTTAAAACAAAATTAAAACTGCACCTTTTGGCCAATGCTTACTATGATCCATCAAATTTTAATTATTTGTAAATTTATGTTTATATGTAATATGTTGCTTGTGATTGTGCTGACTATATTTCGGTCACATTCAATGTTTGTTATATACTTGTGATTAGGTATGCATATATTTATATCTATGTTTCGTACTATCTAGGTTAGGTTAGGTTAGGTTGATATGTGAGTGGGCTAGTAACAGACCCTCCACCGCGACCATCTGGTCTATTGTGGCTCACTCCTAATTATATTTCACCCAATAGGTTCAGCTTTTTGATAAAGTCGACTACCTTATTGGGTGAGAGGTTGTCCAGATCCTCTGGCAGCAGTTGCCCTTTGCCAAAAAGTGAGAATCTGGTTCTTTCTGCAGCAGGACAGGTACATAAAATGTGCGCTGCCGTTTCATCCTCCTCCAGACACAGTCGGCATTCAGCGTTGTCCGCTATTCCGAGTCTGTGTAGGTGGTGGTTAAGTCTGCAGTGCCCAGTGTATAGGCCAACTAGAGTTCTTAGGTGTAACCTATTTAACTCTAATAGTTTTTTAGTTCTTGATTTCAAAGGGTATGTGATAAACTCCTTTGAATGAACTAATCCTGGTAGTTCTTGCCAGTACTGGAGGATTTTCCCCTCAGTCCAGGCCAAGATGGTGGTTTTCGCAGTGCTTGCCGATATGCCAAGCACTGGCTCCGGTCCGATAAATTTTGATACCGCACCTTCCCTGGCTAAGGAGTCGGCTACTTCGTTGCCCTCCAAGCCAGAATGGCCCGGTATCCAGACCAGAGTTAATTTGTTGTATCTGCCCAATCGGGCTAGAGCCTTTTGGCAATTCCAGACCAATTTAGAATTGCAGCGATGTGAGCCAAGAGCTTTAAGAGCTGCTTGGCTGTCTGAAAAGATTTTTATTGATCTGTGTCTAGGATGCATCTGCTCAAGCCTCCTTGTACACAGTTCAATGGCATGAACTTCTGCCTGAAAGACAGTCGCATAGTTACCCAGGCTCGAAGTGATTCTTACCTTTGGGTTGCGACTGTATGCTCCAGCTCCAACTCCCTCAGGGGTTTTGGAGCCGTCTGTAAACCAACAGATGTCTGCTCTTTGTAGGTCAGTTTTATTCCGATCCCATTCGTCTCTTCCAGGAAAAAGGACGGTAAAAGGCAGTTCATAGTTGGTCGCGGTAGGCATCACATCTGAAAGCATTCCCAGGATGCCATGACACTCCATGTCATCTGACAGCCTGTTACGTTCCATGATGCTAGCCTGCGGCATATTATTTGCCGCTTGTTGAAGTCTGTATGTTGCCCACCTGGCCTCTCTCTCCAAGTAGATGTGGAGAGGAGGTAGATCCAGGAGGATTTCCAGAGCTGCTGACGGTGTGGTACTTATCGCACCAGTTACTGCCAGACATGCTTGTCTCTGTAGACCAGAGAGTTTGGCTTTGGTCGTTTGTTGTAGCCCTTTCGACCACCAAACTATGGAGGCATACGCTACCATTGGTCTTATGACCGTAACGTATAGCCAGTATATTTGTTGGGGACCTATACCCCAGGTTTTTCCACAAATTCTGCGACATGTCCACAAGGAGAGTCGCGCCTTGTGGATTACCTTTTCCAGATGGGAGTTCCAGTTGAGTGATTTATCTAGTGTAACCCCTAGATATTTCACTTCCCCCGCAAATGGAATAGTTTCACCTGCTAAGGAGGGCGGCACTAAATTGTTCAGCCTCCTTTTTCTGGTGAAGGGTACTATTACAGTTTTGTGGGGGTTCACAGTCATCTGCTCCCTCTCACACCAAATATGGACTGTATTTAGCACCTCTTGAAGGGTATTAGAGAGTACCTCTTCAGATTTTCCTCTAACCATAATAACTAGATCGTCCGCATATGCTTGAATCTCGGCTTCCCACAGAGAGAGAATGGCCAGCAGATCATCCACAAGCAGTGACCATAAAAGGGGGGAAAGTACCCCGCCTTGTGGACACCCTCTTGCGGCCCTGAATCTGACCGTTTCTCCCTGTAGAGAAGTCGTTATGATTCTGTTTTCAAGCATAGCTTGAATCCAGCCAGTTATAGTTAGCTCAACCCCTCTAGCAGCCGCAGCTGTATATAGGGAGTTGGGCAATGCATTGTTGAATGCTCCTTCGATGTCAAGGAATGCTGCCACCGCAATCTCTTTTTCCTCAAGAGATTGTGTGATTTTCCCGACCAGGTTATTTAGTGCTAGTTCTGTTGATTTGCCGGGTTGATAGGCATACTGGTGAACATTCAGAGGATAGGTGCTCAGGATGTTTCCCCTGATATGTCCATCCAGAACCTTTTCTAGGCCTTTCAACAGAAATGATGTCAGGCTGATGGGTCTTAGCGATTTGGGGTCTGGTTCTGTCCGACCCACTTTTGGTATATATACCACTTTTACCGCCGCCCAACTGGATGGGATATAGTTCCATACCAGACCAGCTCTGTATAGTCTGATGAGGAAAGGTAGCAGTATTTCCAGTCCGTTTTGTAGCAGCGCTGGAAAAATGCCATCCTCACCAGGCGATTTGAATGGTTGAAAAGATTTGATCGCCCATTCAATCGCTGGTGCTGTGATAACCTTTTTGGCCACCAGCCAGTCGTCTTTGTGAGGTCGTTTGGTTCGGCCTCCCGATGGTGGTGGTTGTTGGTTATCCAGGATCGAACTCCCTGGGAAGTGGTTCAGTGTAAGGAGTTCAAGGGTTTCCTTTCCAGATTCAGCAAATGAGCCATCTGGACGTTTTACCATACCAAATTCTCTTGCCGGCTCTCTGGAAATGATCTTGTGGATTCTAGTGCTGCTAGGTAAGTCAGTAATACTCTCGCAGAACCTCCTCCAAGATTCTCTTTTTGCCCTTCTGATTTCTTTATTATAGTCCGTTAGCGCAGATCTATATTGTTCCCAGTTGCCCGAATCTTTAGCTCGATTACAGAGGCGTCGAACTTCTTTTCTCATTTTATCTAATTTTTTGTTCCACCAAGATGCCCCTCTGTTGTCTTTTTTCGTTTTTAGTGGAGAGTTTTCATGATATGCTGAAATAATTGCGCTCCGGGTCTGTTCCGCCGCAATTTCTATTTCATCACGATTCCTGATTGTGGTGAGAGTGGATTGCAGGTGTGCCTGGAGGGATTGTTTATACCCACTCCAGTTAGTACACCTAGGATCCCTGTACGTCACCACAGGTCTTGGTCCAGTTTCTATGTTAAATAGAATGTGTCTGTGATCTGAACACGAGGGTTCAGAGGATACTTTCCAATCAGTAATCTTGTTGCTCACAAAGCTTGAGCTGATTGTTAAATCCAGTACCTCTCTTCTATTTCTAGTGACAAAGGTTGGTTCCGTTCCAATGTTATTCACAATTAGCCCTTCACCTAGTATGTATTCAAAAAGTGACTCACCTCTTTGGTTAATGTCTGTGCTGCCCCATGCCGTATGGTGGGAATTTGCATCACATCCAATAACAAGGTGAATGTTGTTCCTCTTGCTGTAGGCGATTAACGACCTAACCGCAGGTGGAGGAGGTTGATCAGCACCCCCGTCTCCCGGGAAGTATGCAGAACAGGCTATTATGTCCATTCTGCTTTCCCCCACCGGTAGCGATAAGCGGATGGCTACAACATCCTGGGTGCAGTAACCTGAGAGTACAAAATAATTGATGTTATTTCTGATCAAGATACAGGCTCTGGGTCTTTCTCCAGAGCCGACTGATACTATCTTGCCAGAAGTGTTTCCTAGTCCGTTTACTCGGCCTGTATTGGTTGTCCAAGGTTCCTGGATAAGGGCAATGTCAATCTGCCCTTCCTTGAATCTTCTGCCAAGGACGTATGTGGCGGCCTTGGCATGTTGTAGATTCGCCTGTAGGCACCTGACGTGCATAGACTTCAGGTTGATTCCTTCGGCGACTACCTTAAAGGAGGGTTTGACAGTTTCACTTTCGCAGGGATTCTTTACCCGCTGGTCATGTGAACTGCCGTTGGACTGTAGACGTTTTCCCGTTTCAGCTCGCTCAGAGAAAGTTTGTTGATCCCTCTCCGGCGGCTGGTTGGTGTCACGTCGTTCCAACACTGACTGCAAGGCGGTTTCATATGGTATTCCGCTCTTGAGTGAACGGCTAAGGAGCTTTGTTGCAGCCTCCCTTAGCTGTTCTCTTTCAGAGGAGAGGTTGTCCAAAGCTTTGGATTCCTCTTCCCCTGAATTGTCTTCTCCTTCGGACTCAGGAACCGGCTTTAACAGCTTCCTTTCCTGATCCGACGGGATCGGACGTGCTTGTGGAGTGGGATTTATCCCAGTCTCCAAGGGTTCTTCAATTTGAAGATCGAGGGGTTGTACCCCTCTCGTTGGGTTTTTTAGAAGAGAGATTGCCCAAAGCTTTGGGCTCCTCCTTCTCAGATTTGTCCTCTCCTTCGGACTCAGGAATCGGCTTTAACAGCTCCCTTTCCTGATCCGGTGGGATCGGGCGTGTTTGCGGAGTGGGATTTATCCCAATCTCCATAGGTTCTTCGATTTGAAGATCGAGGGTTGTACACCTCTCGTTTGGTTTATTTTTGTTACTATCTAAGTCTGACTATACTAGGACTCTATCCTAGTATTATTTGTTAGTGTTTTTATTTATATTAGTTTTTATTTTTCTATCTGACATGTCAAAGCACCACGGTGTAATTTCTTTTTGACTAATAAATTATTATTATTATTATTATTACTTATACCCGAAAACCTATTACGAATACGTGTATATTACTGAACTAGCTGATGCCCGTGACTTCGTCCGCATGGAATTGAGAACATTGACATACTAACTTATGCCTATAAAGAAGTACTACATACTCACTGAGTATTCCTATAGTACTTCCTTGTAGACGACGTTTTTGTCTTTTCGTTAGGTGCCAATATTACCAGGCTGCTCGGTGAGCTTACTCTAGGTCTAACCGTTTCCAAAAAGTTTAAAAACCTCCCCTTACCCATTCACCCTTTCGGAGATTTCTTTTTGAAAACAGTCGAATAAGAGTCTCCTTATTTTCTCAGAAAGAGCCCATCGCTGGAATATCACGTTTCTGACTTACGCGATGTCAGAGATACGGGTGCGCTTTAAACCATCTACCACCCCCGTTTTCACTTCTTCAAAAAGTGAAAATCGAAATTTCGTCTTACTCGTGTCTAATAGATTGCAATAAAGAGTATTTCTGCCAAATTTCACGCTTCTAGGTCTAACCGTTTCCAAAAAGCTTAAAAACCTCCCCCTCCCCGTTCACCCTTTTGGGGGTTTCTTTTTGAAAACAGTCGAATACGTGTCTCCTTATTTCCTCAGAAGAGCCTATCGTTGGAATATCACGTTTCTGACTTACACGATTTTAGAGATACGGGTGCGCTTTAAACCATCTACCACCCCCGTTTTCATCCCTTCAAAAAGTGAAAATCGAAATTTCGTCTTACTCGTGTCTAATAGATTACAATAAAGAGTATTTCTGCCAAATTTCACGCTTCTAGGTCTAACCGTTTCCAAAAAGTTTAAAAACCTCCCCTTACCCATTCACCCTTTCGGAGATTTCTTTTTGAAAACAGTCGAATAAGAGTCTCCTTATTTTCTCAGAAAGAGCCCATCGCTGGAATATCACGTTTCTGACTTACGCGATGTCAGAGATACGGGTGCGCTTTAAACCATCTACCACCCCCGTTTTCACTTCTTCAAAAAGTGAAAATCGAAATTTCGTCTTACTCGTGTCTAATAGATTGCAATAAAGAGTATTTCTGCCAAATTTCACGCTTCTAGGTCTAACCGTTTCCAAAAAGCTTAAAAACCTCCCCCTCCCCGTTCACCCTTTTGGGGGTTTCTTTTTGAAAACAGTCGAATACGTGTCTCCTTATTTCCTCAGAAGAGCCTATCGCTGGAATATCACGTTTCTGACTTACACGATTTTAGAGATACGGGTGCGCTTTAAACCATCTACCACCCCCGTTTTCATCCCTTCAAAAAGTGAAAATCGAAATTTCGTCTTACTCGTGTCTAATAGATTACAATAAAGAGTATTTCTGCCAAATTTCACGCTTCTAGGTCTAACCGTTTTCAAAAAGCTTTAAAAACCTCCCCCTCCCCGTTTACCCTTTCGGGGGTTTCTTTTTGAAAACAATCGAATACGTGTCTCCTTATTTTCTTAGAAGAGCCCATTGCTGGAATATCACGTTTCTGACTTACGCGATTTCAGAAATACGGGTGCGCTTTAAACCATCTACCACCCCCGTTTTCACTTCTTCAAAAAGTGAAAATCGAAATTTCGTCTTACTCGTGTCTAATAGATTGCAATAAAGAGTATTTCTGCCAAATTTCACGCTTCTAGGTCTAACCGTTTCCAAAAAGCTTAAAAACCTCCCCCTCCCCGTTCACCCTTTTGGGGGTTTCTTTTTGAAAACAGTCGAATACGTGTCTCCTTATTTCCTCAGAAGAGCCTATCGCTGGAATATCACGTTTCTGACTTACACGATTTTAGAGATACGGGTGCGCTTTAAACCATCTACCACCCCCGTTTTCATCCCTTCAAAAAGTGAAAATCGAAATTTCGTCTTACTCGTGTCTAATAGATTACAATAAAGAGTATTTCTGCCAAATTTCACGCTTCTAGGTCTAACCGTTTTCAAAAAGCTTTAAAAACCTCCCCCTCCCCGTTTACCCTTTCGGGGGTTTCTTTTTGAAAACAATCGAATACGTGTCTCCTTATTTTCTTAGAAGAGCCCATTGCTGGAATATCACGTTTCTGACTTACGCGATTTCAGAAATACGGGTGCGCTTTAAACCATCTACCACCCCCGTTTTCACTTCTTCAAAAAGTGAAAATCGAAATTTCGTCTTACTCGTGTCTAATAGATTGCGAGTATTTCTGCCAAATTTCACGCTTCTAGGTCTAACCGTTTCCAAAAAGCTTTAAAAACCTCCCCCTCCCCGTTTACCCTTTCAGGGATTTCTTTTTGAAAACAGTCGAATACGTGTCTCTCTTCTGAGAAGAGCCCATCGCTGGAATATCACGTTTCTGACTTACGTGATTTCAGAGATGCGGGTGCGCCTTAAACCATCTATTACCGTTTTCATCCCTTCAAAAAGTGAAAATCGAAATTTCACCTTACACTTATCTAATAGATTCGAACAAAAAATATTTCTTCCAAATTTCACGCATCTAGATCTAACCGTTTCCGAAAAAGCCTAAAATTTCAACACCCGTTTTCACCCTCTTAGAGGTCGAATTTCGAAAAAAATCTCTTCTTAGTGGTTGCCTACGTCATTCGAGGAACCACTATGCAAAATTTCAAGTTTCTAGACCCAGAGGTTGAGCTGTGCGTTTATAGATCAGTCAGTCAGGGTATTCTTTCTAAAATTTCAAAATGCGATATCTCAGCGAAAAAAAAAAAATATTTGTGCAAACTCAACGGCATTTGAAAGGGCAAGGCTTATACTTTAAGATGATGGGTGTAATTTTTTGAGTCAGAGAAAAAATTCGATGCTACATAACCTCAAATATAGGCCAAAATCGCTGTTTTTGCACTTTTAGGTTAGGATATCTCGGAAACCAGAGCCAATTGAGAGACTTGGACCTCAGATTCAAATTCAGGGCACCCAAGACCTTCGGAAAAGTATATTCTGAAGTCTGGGTAAAAATCTTGTCGGTCTGTGTTATTATACATTTATGACATACCATGTTATGATTTTACGTTTTTACCAGAGATGGGTCGAGAAAACTTTCCATATTTGATAAAGTCTGTAAAAGTCATGTAAATAATCTCATAAATAATATAATTGTATGCACTTATTTGGTATCAAAATGAAGCTTGCATCATCACGAATCAGATTTCACGATAAAATAGGCTATCAATATACCCAATGTAAAGTAAGAAGGAAAACTTCCTGGAAACTTTCTGAGTTTTCAAAACGGAAAGTTTTTTGGCATATGGTTTTGCAGCATATAAAACGTTTTTTATTTCACATTTGAAGAATTATTAACAAGATTTAAGAGAAATAACAAATATTATACCTGTAATATCTAGTCCAGCTTTGGTAGACACTTCTAGTGCTAAATTCCACTGCTCCCTTTCTAATAATCGATCCCTTAGTTTTCGAAGCAATGAGGCGTCTATATATGGGCCTTGATTAGAGCTTGACACTGGTAGGAGGTTTAGACAACCTCTTTCTGCTAATAAACCTAAAAGTTCTGCTTGCGACAAAATACGATCGACCAACGATGTGCCATAATGTAATGTACATTCAATGGAAGCCATTTTTGCAGCAACAGCAAGTGATCTAAAAGAATGTATAAATTAATTGTGGTCTACGATATTTTGCATGAAAAACTACTTAAGCATTTTGATAACCAGGAGGTAGTCGATTTCTTGAATGGGTTCCTGACTTGGCTGTAACAGTTTAAGCATAATGTTGCACTGATCCAAAAGAAATCTAAAAAATTAAAACAAATATATAAAAACGTAATTTGTACAATCCAAGTCTGTTGACGTGCAAAAAATGAAAAAAGGAAAAGAAAATCAGTCTCTTCATTAATGCGGTTACTTTTATTGTAACCTATTAGCATGCGCATAATAAACTTTTGACCACCTACGTAATACCGACAAACAAAAATAAATTATGTAAAAAAAAACGCCTTTTTCCATTACAGATTCACATCCTAAATTTAATTCTCATCCCTAAAAGCAATACTACGGGAGCCCACCCGATCCTTGGGGACAATGTTTTTCATAAATAATAATAATCTTTATTAGCCATTTCTGACACATAAGATGTGTATATGGTACGTCATTACAGATAACATTAACATAACAAAAAGACAAAAAATAACAAATTATAATATTCACAACTATAATGTATGCATACATATCTACTTATATATATATATATCTTTAAAATTATTAAAAGGTAGTGGTAAAAATCTTACAGATTGTCATTTAAAAACTCACCAATTGTATAATAACATTTGATTCAATGATCTTTTTATTTGCTGTTTAAATAATTTATCATTCAAATTTTTATAGCCATTAGGCAACTTGTTAAAGACTTTGATAGCAAGATATTCAGGGCTTTTTTCAAAAAGAGATAGATTATGTTGGGGAACTTCTAATATTAGATTATTTCTTGTATTATAATTGTGGTTCATACTTAATTGATTAAGCTTATTAAGTTCAGCTTTTGCATATGTTAGTAACTGTAGTATATATATGCAAGGTAACGTTAGGATGCCTAACGCCATAAAGAGCGGTTTGCAGCTGGTTCTTGGATTCGCTCCTACTATGTGTCTGATTGCCCTTTTTTGCATTTTAAATACTCTCTCGCTTTCCGGCGATCCACCCCAGGCAACAACACTGTATGAGATCACAGAGTGGAAGTGGGCATAATAATACATTAAGAGTACAGGCTGCTCTACAAGTTTACGTAATTGATTTATAGTCTATGTAATGAAGGCCAAAATAGTGTAAATATTTCGTGCAAAGACGAGATTACCTCCCCCCCCCCCCGTTTTCGAGGGTGTTAAACACGATAAAAGTGGTGGGAGAGTTTTTGGCCGCCGCAACCCCCTGAAGCGGCCAAAAACCACCCCTTTTATGGGGATCCCTTTATGTTTTCATATATAAACAAGTCTGGGGAGTGATTTATCGACGGGTTATATATATTTGAAATAACAAGGAATGGGTTCCTGACTTGACATAAAGGGATCCTCATAAAAGGGGTGGTTTTTGGCCGTTTCACGGGTCGCAGCGGTCAAAAACTTCTCCCACCATTTCCATCGTGTTCAGCACCTTCGAAAATAGGTAATCTCGTTTTTGCACCAAATATTTACAAAAAACTAGTCAAATAATGCTTTATTACATAGACTATTATGCAGTAACACACTGAAGCAACCTTGTTGCGCACAGATTCAACATGTGAATGCCAAGAACAGTCATTGGATATCCATAACCCCAGAAATTTTATATTATTCTTTTGTTCCAATGATACAGCCCCCGTTTTTATTAACAGACTATTGTCAACTTTCTTATCAGAAACATTAAATCTAAGAAAGCTGGATTTTTTTATATTCAATACTAATTTGTTACTTTCGTACGAGTCATGAGCTTCTTGCAGTTGTGTGTTAGCATTTCTAGTTACTTCTTCTACTCTAGGTTGACAAATTAATAGTGATGTATCGTCAGCATACATTACAGTTATTAAAACAGAAGTCATTCACATATATTATATATAGAAGTGGTTCAAGGATAGAACCTTGGGGCACACCTGTCTTAGTTTCCAAATGATCAGACTTGCAGTTGTTCACATGTACATAATGCCTTCTGTTATTTAAGTCTTTACACCACTCTAATGTATCGCCTCTAATACCGTAGTATTCTAACTTATTTATAAGTATTTCATGGTTTACTAAATCAAAAGCTTTGCTTAGATCTAAAAAGATGCCAACGTATTTATGGTGTTGATCTAAGTTTTTATAGAGTAGATTTAGAAAATTTAAAATGGCTGTTGTTGTAGATAAACCCTTTCTAAACCCAAACTGTTTTCCATTGAATAAATTTATACTTATCAAAAAAGGTTACTATCCTTTTCGCAACAATTTTTTCAAAAATTTTATCAAAAGGACTTAAAATAGATATGGGCCTATAGTTTTCCAATTTACTCTTATTACCAGATTTGTAGGTCGGTATTATTTTGGCTAATTTCAGTTTACTCGGGAAAATACCTTCATTTAATGACCTATTAATTAAGAAAGTGGTTTACTGATTAAGTCCTTACATTTTTTAAATAAGTTGTTTGTAATATTGTCTTCACCAGAGGCGTTTGAGTTTTTTAAGCCTGCAATTACTTCTTCAATTTCCATCTCAGATACTGGTCCAAAAAAGAAGGTTTTGTTATTTCTAATATTAATATTAGACTGCTTTATATCCATATTTAAATTATGGATTAAGTTACTTGGACTTGAGTTAAAGTATTTATTGAACTGATTAGCTAATTTGCTGTTATCATTTAATGTATTATTATTGACAACAAGTTTGATTTCGTTATTGTTATCCTGGCAACTTTTTAAAATTTTTATTAAAGCCTAAAGAACAATTTTAGATTTGTCCCCAAAAAGAAACTTGCTGTACTTTCAAAATGGCGTCCATGTTTATAAAAAGCAATTTTGCAAATACGGTTTTTGTCATTTAACACAAAAACTAAAAAAGATGGAGAAAAACTTTCTGCACAAAAAACAAAGTGCATACAATTTTCTACAATTTTATTCCTATACAATTTTCGATAGGAGTTACCATTTTCCAGATAAATGATTTAGCTCTTAAAATAAAATATAAAATTCAATATATAAAACGTAAGTAACACCTCATTTGCTTTCAGATTCACTATCGCTGTCTCTCGATACATCGAATATTTCTTCTTCTTCCTTTATTGCTTCATTTATGATATCGTTATCATCCTCACTTTCATCTATTATGATTTGATTTGGAATCATCTCCTGAAGAATTTCAGTAAGCAATTCTCTCTCCATATCCTTGCCATCCATAATCATTCCAAGGCCTTGGAATATTGTGAATACCTTCGTTGGCTAATCACCAAATACGCGTTTGGTAAACACTCCTTTTTATATGCTAACTTTAATGTCAATTGATAAAGACAAATCTTTGTCATCACATTTCTGTCTAATGGCTTAGGTGGAGCTCGTCCATGCTACCGCATTTCTTTGATCCATATATGGCCCAAGGAAGCGTCCTTGGGCCATTACTCTTCATACTATATATTAATGACCTAGGGAATATCTTGAAAAAATACAAGATCCATCTTTTTGCAGATGATACATTAATATATTATGCTGATAATGATTTTAATTAGTTGGTGGACACGGTAAACTTGGAACTAAGATACGTCTCAAATAAATTCAAAGAAAATAAATTAAAAGTAAATGAAATTAAGTCAAAATGGATGTTTATTGGTTCAAATTGTTTATTTATACAACTCATTTAAAGAACGTAATTTAAATGTCATTTTAAATAATGAAAATGTAGAACATGTAAAAAATATTAAATACTTAGATCTCGTTATAGACAGGGAACTAAAACTAAACGATCACGTTGACTATGTGTCTAAGAAAATAGGTACAAAAATTGGCATCTTTAGAAGAACAAGTCAGTGTCTGTCAATTGGAAGTAAAATAACCATATATAATTCTTTAATTCGGCCACACTTTACATACTGCTGTTTATTAATCTATACCTCAAATGCAAATACTGAGAGATTACAAAAACTTCAAAATAAAGCAATACGAATTATTTTAGAATGTAACTTGTATACAAGCGTTAATTTAATGTTAAATACTGTAATATGTTGCAACCCCTCAAGATTTAAGGTTATGTTGGTTGTACGGAAAAGTAGGCACAGAATTCAGTAGTTCGGATGTCTGAATGTGGAAAGAACTTACTAGAGTGATGACATATCTGTTCTGGAACTGTCTAGAGTATGGTGACGTCATCAGAGAAGCTTCTAGATCTGTCATCTTTAGGTATATAAGGCATGGAGTAAACCAAAAGAAGAAGTTAGTACAGTACTAATTGTCAGTTGAAATGGTCAGAGAGTAAACACAGTGATAAAGTGACTAAATAACTGAATTGTAGTAGGGATGTTCGATACTTGATAAAGTATCGATACTACGTATTGATGCGGATCGAAAAGTTTAGTATCGATACGTCAAAATATCGTTACCCAAAGTATCGATACTCAATATATCGATACAAAATATCTGAAAATCCAAGCAAACTGCAAAAGTGCAAAATGAGGAGCGTGTTCACTGGGTAGAAATAATTTGTGTAAATCAAAACATTTATTAATTATTAGTAATAATTATAATAATAAATAACAAATAGAAATAAATAATACACATGTATTCTATAGATATATACTATGTATTTTACATGTGCCAATCTGCCATTTCAAGTGAATTAAGGAATAATAAATAAGTTTAATAACCACTTACTGTCTAGTCGGGTTCTAGTCCATGCAAATATAATTTTAATTCATACGTTAACTGACCCGTTTCACTCATCTTTTAGTACTTTTAGTTACCGTCAGGGACCGTAACATTTGAAATTAATTTACAAATTGTAGCAAAACTAACAATGTTGCATAACTATTGAGTTAAATATTTTCGATACGATATTACATTAGTCGTATCGATACACAGTATCAATACCGGCTCGAATATCAATACAAAATATCGAATATCGACACCAAAAGTATCGATACTCTAAAGTATCGATATGTATCGAACATCCCTAAATTGTAGTATACAGTGTATTATTAGCCAAGTAGTCATTGTTGTAATTAAGTAAGTTAATAAATTAGTGTTTAGTGTTACCCTGGTTGTTATAATTTCCGAACCCACGATACAGGGTGTTTACAAAAAGGGTGTAAGCACGTCACAATTGGTGTCAGAAGCGGAATTATAACAGAAGATTTCTGGACTGTTCATGAAGAGGTTTCTACAGTGTTTTTCTCGGGAATTAGTGGTGACACTGAGGATTAACTTACGGGACATTGTTTAAGGACTATTTTTGGACTCAAAACTGTGAAAAAGTGCATTTTTGAGACATTGTAGAACATTTTATTAGGACATTAGTGTGATAATTAAATCCTTTGAACTGAGAAGTGATAGAGACACTGAAAAAGACTCATTTAGTGCGTGAAAATTTCTAGAATTTTTCTATTTGGACATTAGTGGAGATTATTAAATTCTCTGAACTGGATAGTGACAAAAGACTCTGGATAAGACTTTTTCATGCTATTTCGAGATTTGTCTAGAAAGTTCCATTACCGATATTGACGTGACAGTTAAATTTATTTTATTTTAATTTCATCGTATGCCCGTAACAACAAGAAGTATGGCATCCGATAAACAAATACAGGACTTATTCGAACAATTCCAAAAAATGATAGCGCAGCAACGGCAGGAAGACAAAGAAGAACAGGAGAAAAAACGCCAAGAGGAGAAAGAAGAACAAGAAAAGCGACGTCAAGTAAATAAAGAAGAGCAAGAAAGAAAACGCCAGGAGGAAGAAAAACGGCGTCAAGAAGAAAGGAACGAATTAAAGAAAATAATGGAAGATCAGGAAATAAGACGTCAGAAAGAAAAAGAGGATGAAGAAACAAGACGTCAGAAAGAAAAAGAGGATTAAGAAACAAGACGTCAGAAAGAAAAAGAAGAACAAGAAAGACGACATCAAGAGGAAAAAGAGGAGCAAGAAAAATGCCAGGAGGAATTAAGAAAAATCCTAAATGAACAAATGAAAATACAACAGGATGCTATCATTTCCACCACTGAGGAACTAAAAAAAGAAATCAAAGATGAGATGGATAGCGTTAAGACTGAAGTCACTGAAGTAAAGACTGAAGTCAGTAAGGTCGAAGATAAAGTAAACAAGTTTGAAGAAGAAGTCAAAGGAGAAATAGACCGGCTTAAACGACAGTTGAGAGATAGAGGAAGCCAGCAGGTGGTATCATCAGGTCAGCGACTAAAACCTCCTTCTTTTGACGGCCAAAGTTCCTGGACGACGTACAAGAGGCAGTTTGAGGCAGCAGCGTGTGCAACAACTGGGATAATGAGGAAAAGGTCATGGCATTAGTTCTGGCGTTAAGGGGCCAGGCCTCAGAGTTGCTTCAAACTATCCCAGTGGATAAACAAAGGGACTTCAAAGTCTTGGAAGCTGCATTGGACTTGAGATATGGCGACCAACATCTTGCCCAAGTATACCAGGCCCAGCTAAAATCACGGACACAAAAAGCTGGAGAAAGTTTACAAGAATTCGAGGCTGCCATAGAGAGACTGGCACACCTGGCGTATCCGAGTGCACCTAAAGAATTTCAGGAGCAATTAGCCGTGGGGGCCTTTATAGATGGCATAAGGGATGAAGAGGTCAGGCGAGTTTTGAGGCTGACGAGACACCAAAGTAGTAGGGAAGCTTTGGTGCGTGCACTCGAAGTAGAAGCAGCTTACAGGGATACGCCAAGGTCGAGAGTGCGAGCTGTGACTCTCGAAGAATCGCAACCAGAAATGAACCAGAACCCCATGTTGACTGAGATGCAGAAAATGTTTACCAAACTATTCGATAAATTAGATGATCTCAAGGAGCAGAGAAAACAACAAAATAAAGGAAAGCGGAGCGGAGGTATTAAATGTTACAACTGCGGCAAGGTAGGACACATGAAGCGAGACTGTCAACAGCAGAATTCGGAGAGTCGAGTAAATGCTGTGAATGTTGAAGAAAAGCAGGAAAACAGTACCAGGGGGGTTGTTCTGGCTAGGGAATGCAGTGCCCCCAGAGAAATTAAGATTTCCCAGCTTCGAAGAATCGCAAGCAGTCTGTTGTTGCATGGATATGTGAACGGAAGAAAATGTTTGTTTACCATCGACACAGGTACTACGTCATCAATAGTACGGCCAGGATTTATATCGGGCATAAAGATTACCAAGAGGCAAAATGAAGTGATCGTCCAGACAGAGCTACGGGGGACAGGGCTACGGTTCATGGAGAAGTAGACTTGGGTTTGCAGATTGGACAATTAAGGTTCGACCACAGGGTCATCGTGGCTGACATCACGGATGACTTCATTTTGGGGCTAGACATCATGGAACAGTATGGATTTATTGTTGACGTAGGAAAGCGAGTCCTAAGGATTGGAAACGAACAATTTATTCTGTCAAAAGTGAACGACCAATGCGAGAAAACCAGGCTGTTGACAACGCAGGCAGGCAAAACTCCTGCATTATCCAGAAAACCAGACAAGGAAGATTGCAAGCGCTACCCTCAGGTGGGAAAATTGCCGAACATGGTTGAAGTCAACATTGTCAAGGTCGATCTTCCAGACAGTTGGACAAAGAAAACTCTGAGGCAAGAGCAATTGCGCGATGTAGAAATTGGACCCATGTTGAGAGCAAAAGAAGAGGGAACACGCCCAGAGTGGAAGGATGTTTCAGACAAAGGAGTGGGGCTGAAGGCTTTATGGTCACAATGGGGTTCACTACACGTCGTAGACGGGCTGTTGAGAAGAGCATGGGAAAGCCCGGATGGGAAGCACGTTGCCATGCGTCTAGTGATTCCCCGGTGTCGTGTACCAGAAGTACTCCAGAAAGCGCACAATGAAACATCCGGCGGACACCTTGGAGTAAACAAGACGTTGAGTAAAGTACGAGAACGATTCTATTGGGTCAATAGTCGCCAGGACGTGGAGGCTTGGTGTCGAAAATGCAAGAATTGTGCTGCCAATAAGGAACCCCTATCCGAGAGTAACTATGTGAATGTAAGTCGAAAACAGCCAAAGAATGACCGAGAACAGATTACCAAAACTGGTAACCGAATGAAGGCTCGTTATGATCGGAATGCCAGTACAGGAGGATTCAAGGTGGGAGATCGGGTCTGGCTGTTCAACCCACAGCGGAAAGAATGGA
This sequence comes from Rutpela maculata, assembly GCA_936432065.2. NCBI lineage: Eukaryota > Metazoa > Arthropoda > Insecta > Coleoptera > Cerambycidae > Rutpela > Rutpela maculata. The sequence continues at coordinate 167,906,833 of OW386287.2, read as the reverse complement.
AGTCCCCGAAGCTTCAATCACCTTGGGAAGGACCGTATTCAGTCATTACCCGAATTAATGATGTCGTCTATCGGATTCAACGAAGTAAAAAGTCCAAGATGAAGATCGTACACTTGGATAGACTGGCGAAGTATGTGAAGGAAACTGAATTGCCTGACCGGGACGTTCAGGCTTAAGGAGGGGGCAGTGTAATATGTTGCAACCCCTCAAGATTTAAGGTTATGTTGGTTGTACGGAAAAGTAGGCACAGAATTCAGTAGTTCGGATGTCTGAATGTGGAAAGAACTTACTAGAGTGATGACATATCTGTTCTGGAACTGTCTAGAGTATGGTGACGTCATCAGAGAAGCTTCTAGATCTGTCATCTTTAGGTATATAAGGCATGGAGTAAACCAAAAGAAGAAGTTAGTGCAGTACTAATTGTCAGTTGAAATGGTCAGAGAGTAAACACAGTGATAAAGTGACTAAATAACTGAATTGTAGTACACAGTGTATTATTAGCCAAGTAGTCATTGTTGTAATTAAGTAAGTTAATAAATTAGTGTTTAGTGTTACCCTGGTTGTTATAATTTCCGAACCCACGATACAGGGTGTTTACAAAAAGGGTGTAAGCACGTCACAATACCTTAAACTGGTTCGACACTAAGACCTATTTTTACATGGTACAGAATGATTTTTATGTATAAAATTGTTAATGACCTATTACCAAATTATTTAAAAGACCAAATAAGGTTTGTAAGTGATGTCCATCGATATAATACTCAGCAGAAACACAATATTTATATTAACACAACTTCTAGCACTAGCTCTATGAATAGCTTGTTCCATTCTGGTCTTATCCAATTTAATGCTTTAAATAGTGATATAAAAAGTGCTAGTTCTGTAAAAGTATTTAAAAGAAAGCTTCAAAACCATCTGAGATCTTTGAGTTAAACTATTTCTATTTACATAGAATTTAGATAAGAATATGTAATATTAGACATAGAGTAGATATAAGTATGTAATATTCAACTATAAAACATTTATAAATGTAGTACCTGTGACATGTAATATCCTTGAGATAAATAAACTTCATTTCATATGTAAACTCCTCTAATGATGCGAATAATTTATCATCAATATTCCAGCTGCTCCCCAAATCTTGAATGTTCGGATATATTTGGTATATTTGGGAGAAAGTAACATTTTTAGGGGTTTTATCTTTCCTCTTCCCTTAAAGGCACTGACTGAGTCGCATCCAGTAAATGAATGAAAACCCAGTAATGCCGAACATTTTTGAGGTCCGTACTCTTCTGCTAATGCGGATATGTTAATAAGCTTTCTTTTATTGCCAAATATTTGGGAGAAAGTAACATTTTTAGGGATTTTATTTTTCCTCTTCCCTTAAAGGCGCTGACTGAGTCGCATCCAGTAAATTAATGAAGGCCCACTAATGCCGAACATTTTTGAAGTCCTTACTCTTCTGCTAATGCGGATATGTTAATAAACCTTTTATTGCCAAATCCAGTATTAAAGAGTAATTTACATTTAATTTAATTTTTTTTTTTTTTATATTTTATTTATCTCGAAAACGGCAACTCCTATACAAATATTGTATAGGAACAAAATTGTAGAAAATTTTATGCACGTTGTTTTTTGTGAAAAAAGTTTTTGTCTATCTTTTTTAGTTTTTGTGTTAAATGATAAAAACAACATTGGCAACAGTTTTTTTTTTATAAACATGGCCGCCATTTTGAAAGTACAGCCAGTTTTTTTTTGGGGACATGTCTAAAATTATTCCTTTAATCTTTATGAAAAACACTGTCCCCCAGGACCGGGGGTGCACATACAGCTAAGGTGGGCTCCTCGATTACAACTCTTAATTAAACAAAACCATATTTTTGAAGTTATTTGATGTGTGACAGTGCCTTAATGGAGCACTTTTAGATAGAGCTAAGTTTAGCTAAATCGTCTTATTTGGGTTTCAGGAATATGTGGTAACGTTTTGGACAGATCTTGGACATTTTCGATTCCATAGCATTTGACCAAGTACATTTCGTCAGCTTGGTATTACAAGGTTGTATGTGCATTTAATATAAATTTGACACAATCAATTTTAATCCATTTTATATTGAACTGGGGATTGAAATTTGACATACACTTTTGTTTACCTGCCTATAAAAATGGCTATTTGTGTGTTACCATCTAGCGGAGAGTAGCTGGAGGTACCAGTGGTAACATCCAACCCAGTGGCGGCTCGTCAGGGGAGGCAGGGGAGGCTGTGCCTCCCTTTGGAAGAACTAGCATATCTACCAATTTTCCAAATGAATATCGTTTACTTGTAGAAATTTCTCTAATTGTCTTTCAAAAAATCAAGCCTCCTCTGCAGGCAATATCACGAGCCACTACTGATCCAACCTATTCTTTCTGAAGAAGCAAAATCTCAAAAAATGTAACAAGAAACTTTGTAATACTAAGGTGACAATTTGTTGTTCCAGGGTTAGTATAATTCAATAATCAGTAATTGATATTTTTTTAGAAAATACAAAATATGAATAAATATCTATTACACTAATACTGACATTAATACATCGCATTACTTGATGTAATCTCATCAGTCATGAAGAATTTGGTAAAAGATTAGAAAAATGTGTCCTAGTAGGAAGTCTACATGTGGGATAGTTTTCAACTTAGTTGAATAAAATGTTACTTTTTTTGAAAATTTTTATTTCCTTATTTTGAAACTAAATTTCGTATTTAAGCTTTTCTTCATAATTGAAAAAACTTTGTTAAATAAAATGTTCAATAAAAATGTAAAAAAAAAAGGTAGTTTGCTTAAAGTCGATTTCATACTTTCTAATTTTTAGAATACCCTGTATAATTTATCTTAAGATTCACAACTGTTTATGACTTCCTAAGACAAGGAAAACTTTTTATAAAGAATGACTTTTTCTCGGCAAATAAAAAATAAGAATATTTACAAGAGTGTGGTATCCCATCCGATGATACATTATATATCTTAATTCTGTTCATAATAAATATTATCAACTTTTGTTTTTTTCTAATAATTTAATCAATATACTTGCCAAAGCTCCGTACACTCATAATTCCTTGTAACAATGACATAATTTTCTTGTTTTTTATATCTTGAACTATGGATCAACTGATGAGCTGTCATATGCCAAAGTCTATTTTGTTGTGATTTATGTTCAATATAATTAATCAAAGCACTGAAAATAGTTCTAACGATGAGTTTAAAAAAAAGCCATCTAGCCCCGCGTTTAAGTTTGTTGACAACTTTGTTTATATGTGCGAAGCTGATAAACAAAAAAAAAACTGTTAATAATAAAAACACTTACTTAGGGTATTCAATGCTTTTAGAATGATATCTCATAATAGAGAGGCAAAGTGAAACACTGGGAGCATGCTCATATGAAAATTCTTCCCGTACAATTTTATTATGTTCTGGATCGTCAGTAAGTAGCCAATAATCGTACATTACAGATTTGCTTGATATGGTATCATTGATTTCAGACGTACTACTCTCGCCTATTGTTTGATGATAGCAATCTATGCATACACGAACCAGAATATCTCCATATGAGGGTACCTAAAATTAAAAATATAATTCGATCCAATGAAATAGCAATTAATAAGCTAGAGATAACTTACCAACATTCTGTGCAGAGAACAGCTATAGCATACAACTCTTCCACATCTCCTACAATGATGTCGTCGATTAAACATAGAAAAGATTACTTGCTGGCAGCACATGCATTCTAGAACCTCATTATTGGGTGTCCACTCCTCTTTTGTGGGCACTTCCTCTGGCATTACAAATTCCCTACTATCTCCGTCATACAAAGACTCTATGGACTGCATCAATTTGTATTCTGGGGTCCGCAATAATCTAGGATTCGGTTGAGTAATTACACGAAAATCGAGGCTCTTCTCGGCATAGTTTCTCAGTACCTCATCGATTTTTTCAACACTCAATTGATTTTCGTTAAATTCAGAATATGATATTTCTGATTTTATGATATTTAAAACAGTTGACAATTTTTCTAGTTTAGTGTTCATCACTAACGTTTCGATAATATTTATAGGTTCATATATTAAACGAAGTAACTGCTCCTGTTCATTTTGTGGAAAAGCAGATAACATTTTCAAGCTAACCTCGACATTCTTCAACAGATCATCTTTCACATTATTTAACAAATAATCCACAACAAATTGCAAACTGTCCAAATTTTTTAATAACTTCAACAAGTTGTAGCAAATATTGATAGTGTGTCTATATGGGAGATTATCTAATAGGATCTTAATTTGTTCGTGAGCGACTAAAGTGTTGAATTCTTTAATCAAATAATTTTCATTTACTTGTAACAGTAAGTCCTCGCTAGGTTTATGAAGGTATATAAACTCTAATAGTAGATTAATCTAAAAATAAACAGAATATTTATATCAAATGTATTGCAGTTAACGGCTTCTTTTTTGTATCTGTATTTGAGCTATACCCAAATTTGGTAAAATTTCAGATTTTCTTTTAGAGCAGTCCTATCAGACAAAAATGTTGTCGACACCATTTAAGAACAAGAAAAACTGGACTTTAATATTGAACTTACTGAAAATAGAGAACTTATATGATTATTATTATTGCATGGACAGGGTTCACAGCAATTTTTCAAATTTAAATTCCCTCATTCATCTAGGATTTACAGGACTCTCTTTCCAGGTCTAATAAAGAGACGCTGTTTACTGTTTAATGAAATCCTGGAACGTACAATTCGTAATATTATACTAGAAGCCTTAAACATTTTCACATTCCCGGACATTTTATGAAAATGACTAAAATTGCTTGGTTCCTCAATAAATTCCCTGACTTGTCCTTGACATTTTGAGGCAACTTCAAATTTCCTGATTTTGTCACATTTTCCAGGTCGTTATGTACCCGTACCGATATGAAAATATGAATTTGACGGTCTATTCCCTTGCACTAAAAGTGTAGCACTGAGCTGCACTGGTGTAGGATTGTCTCTTTTTAACTTACGATATCTGCGTTGATGCCATCTCTGTCACTCAAAATTAGTGTCACACTTCTTGTGCAAAGGAACGGACCTAATAAATAGCAGAATTAAAGCGAGCTGGAGAAATTTAAAAAATTTGAAGAAAAATATTAGTAACAGATATAGTGACAGGCAACTATTGATACGTATTGTAAATCCCATTTTTTTTAATGGCCATTTTCAATCCACCCTAATGCATATCATGCATACGCAGGAGACAATATTTTTAAGGAAGTTATAACCTAGAATTATTTTTCATCTTCCCAAAAATGTATGTATATGACAATATGTATTATTTTTTGTCTGACAGAACAGTTCAAAAAGAGAGAATTGATAGGGAGGTAAAGGGCATTATTAACTCTTGTTCGGTGTCCTCATAAAGTTTTAAAGTACACTTCTGTGCAATAAAATCCCGTACACCTATTTTTCGCTATATTAAATCATTCTTTATTTATTTGTCAGTGTCAGTGTCATATTTTCGAAATACCGAAATTAACTGAACATGAAAAAATTCTAATTCTCTCTAAAATTGAAGAGGATGGTCTATCAGAGCAGTTGTTAGTTGTTAACCATTATCACTTAAATAAAAGTACCGTTATGAGTGTGAAGAAAAGGTGGGAGGAAGAAGGTATCATAAAGAGAAAAGACGGTTCAAGCCAACCGAGAAGTTCAAATCTCGCTCAAGATGAGGCGCTCCTTGGCTATTTGAGGGAAAATCTATTTCAAACAGCAGTATACGCTGTGTCCATGACAAATTTTCCAGCATCGAGGTCAACAGCTAGCCGAAGGATAGGAAAATCTTAATTAAAAAACTGTGTAAGTGCCAAGAAGACCATATTAACAGAAGAACATAAGCAAGCCTGCATTCTGTTTTGTTTAAATTATGTCTATCGCCCGTTGAAGTTTTGGAACAATGTTGTGTTTACCGATGAAAAAGTTTTAATATATTTCCACTGGATGTGGAAGTAAAATTATCACAGTCAGACACGTGCAGAACAGCTATACAGAAAACCTCTTTTTAATGTTTTGAGCTTTCAGAATCTCTCCTTATCTCGGACACAATTTTTCAATGTCAATTTTTACATTTGTTATAAATCGAAATCATTAAATCATATCATTTTTCCAAATACCTTACTTATGACATTTCACAATCAATGTCACTTTTTTATAACCTATATGATAATAAAAAAGCTAAATTCCAAAAAGACTGATTCACATCACTTAATATTAGTAAAAACTGGAATACTTGATTTTTCAAGTGTACGGGATTTTATTGAATAGAAGTGTACATTAGATAAGAAAAGACAAACCTAAAAAATGTTCAATTAGTTTTTATAAAAAAGCAGCCAATCTGAAATGATTTTAGTTTTTACTAGTGGCTGGCTCTTCCACAAATTAAAGTTAAATGTACCAACAAAGATTTTTAAGTCAAGCAAGTGCGGATTCCAGAAAGTGATGTCACCATTCAAACATTTTTTTTTTTGAAGTTCATGTCTTTTTTTAAGCTAATTCGTTAACACACTCTAAGCTAAGGTAAAGTAAACTTACCTTATTATGTAGTAATAATTTTGAAATAATTACACCAGGCTCAGTATCACAGACTTCAAAAACTTGGGACCATTTTGGTTGTACATCCAAAAGATGTTTAAGCTACAACAGAATGTTAGTTATTTATTTATTAAATTCATATGATTCAGTCAAACCGTAGTCAATAGGAGGCAATCAACTCAGGTCTGGATTTTTTTGTTTAAACACAAAAAAAAGAATGTGAGTTTTTAAATTGCAACTAGGTTGGAAACCGAGAAATTTTTTTGAAAAAAATGCAAAAACCAAACTCCATATCCATTGCATCCTACACATTAAAAGTAGCTTTAAGAGAAAAAAGCTGTGAAAATTCTGAATAAAATAAAAAACAATGTGACATACATGAGACACAGGCCTGGACAGGACAGGCGAGCAAATGCCGGTGGACCAGTGGCTTACGAGGCCACCAAGGATCCGTAAAAAAAAGGTCTTTTTAAGCAATTACATTAATATAAAATAAAAATCTTTCGTATCGTGCTGCTGTGAAAAATGGACTGGGGTCGGTCGTTTTTGGAAATTAAAATTTTAGGGTTTTATTATACTCGTCATTACAAATAATTTCCGCAGGGTCTGCATCCATCTTAAAAATTTTTCCAATCCTTTCCTAAACTGACTCCACTATTAAGCTGCATTTTCTATATATTTATTTAATTTTTCCTGATTACTCTTAAGGTCAAACATTCTAATAAAGATTCTAATAAATATTAAAACGCAATATTACACAACACTTTTAATTAAAATTTTTAACTTACCTTTTTGTCTGTTTGGTCACTATAATTTACTTTATCATAAAAGTAATTGCTAATTCCTTTTTTAAAGACATGTACTTTGTAATTGTAATTAGTTCCTTTTTTAAAAAAGTAATTTGTAATTGTAATTAATTCCTTTTTTAAAAAAGTAATTTGTAATTGTAATTATTTTTAAATTACAAGTAATTACCCAGCTCTGTTGACAGTGAAGTTATGCGAGATGGGGATCTTAAAAGTTGAATGGCGCGTGCTTTAGGATGCGTATGGCACTACGCACATCTGTAGGGCGGGCATGCCACTTCAGTCTTGTTAGCCATAATTCGCGATCTTCCACTGTCAATACTTTATGGCCGAGGTGTAGATCAATGTTGGACAAGTTTCACATAAAATCATCAGTGACAACAATATTTTAAAAAATCTGGAAAGTGCGATTTTTGACCCAAAAATTGCCAAAATTATGTTTTTTTTAGAAGTGTGCATTTTGAAAACTACTAGGATTAGAACATTAATTTTTTATTACTACACAGAATTTTCTCGACTTTCTCTCTCTTAAAACAACTTTTATCGTAAGACACAAGGGTACCATACTATTTAAGATTTTCTGATTTTTTGCACCTTCTAAAAAAATTTTGTTGATCGAGTTAGAATTTACAAACTCAGAGTAATTTTTTTGCAGCCAAATGAAGGGTTTAAGCAAAAAAAAACAGTTATATCCCTATAAAAGTACTTGATGACTACCTTAGCCAGGAAAGGAGTGATAAATTATGTGATCAGTGCATGCAACAGATCCTATTACTATTTAAATTTGGAGGTGGTGTAATTCAAAATAATTATTATAGACTTACCAAATCAACGTCTCTCAATGACATGTGCCGTTTGAGACTGTTGACAGTTCAATTTATCACTATCCTCCTTTCTCGGCTAAGGTATAAGGTAATGTAAACGTTCTCTCACCTCTTCATATAATTCTATTCGCCTTAACCACATCATCAACTCACTAAATTTGGCATCCTGATTACCACTAAATTTAGTAGTTTCAGATTTGATAATATCTATGCAAAATTTCCCCGGCCATTTTTTTATGTTGTCTAAAATAGTAGTTACTCTTAGGTCTCTATCGCTAATGAACTGTGCATATTTAAAGTAGTCAATTTCGAAACCATCTTGCACTAAGTTAACCAAAACGGTATCTCTCAATTCCAAAAACTCATGTGTCTTTTTCAACTGATTCTCTGATATGCTGTCAATTATGTCATACAACTCTTTCCAATTTGTAGATTTGATGGCATCCTCTAAAATTTCCTCGCCAGTTTCGAAACTGTCATTTGAAGTTTGACTATAGTAAGATGATAACAGACACTCGCTCTTTAAAATTTGTTTATTTACATATTCTGAGACTTTCTGACTACTTATATCATTCTGTAGAGCAGTGATAATTCTGTTGTTATCAAATAGAGCTTTCAGGTTTTCAATTTTTGGCAATTTCATATAGTTCAAGAATGCCTGTACTCTAACTTCACTTATGTCAATCAGTACGCCATCCACTTTGTACATTTCATTTAAAATAAAAGCTAGTAACCAATTTCTCTTCTGGATGTACGTAATAATACTTTTACTCGGTATATATAAGCTATTTTCTGGATACAACTCTTCTTTAGTCACATTTTCTTGAGTATGCAAATTGATGGTGGGAAAACAGTTTCCTATAACATGGTAAAGGTAGTCTAGCTTTAATTTACCAAAATATTTTTCAAATTCACTTGGATCCAGGTGCCTTTCGAATAACAATTTACCCATCAATTCTGACCGGTTATGGTACAACATATCAAAATAAGATGCGTTCTTGCCTTTAGAAATTATATCTGACGAGTTTTGTTCAATATAAAATATTTTAGAAAAGGCTTTTAGGTAACTGTATAATTTGGAAATATATTTAACATTATCGGTGAGATTTTGACTCCATTCTACATATTCGTTACAAAGAGTGTTTAATTTCAATATGGATTTATGAGTTGGATGGTTACTGTTCAAAATCCCAATTTCGTTTAATTTTAAATTGTTATTCATCTCCTCATACAGTTCTCCTAATTTTTTATAAAACTCTTCTTCCTTTTTATACCTACTAATATTCAAATATCTTGGTGATAACAAAATTTCACTGGCAGTTAAACTCTTATTACAACCGATGTCTTTGCATGACTCCAGCAGTCTTTTACAGAATCTACCATAATTAGAAGTAATATCATTCTCTAGGGTGTTACCATCAAAAGTCAACTGCAACATAACCTCACAGTCCTCAAACCGCTTCGGCTCTGTAATGGCTAAATCCAACATATTCATAAATATTTCGTGATCAGCTTTAAAATGAGAAAAAAAACTGTGCTCATGAGAAAGTTCCAATACCAGATCCTCAGTCTCATTATTAATAATTGTTGGGTTATTTTTAAAAAAGCATTCTATTATTTTATCTACAGCTAGATCGACATTAGATACGGATATATTAGGATTCATTTCGTGGATTGCTTTCATTTTAAAGGTTTTCTTTAAGTTATCTCTTAAAGTCCGTAATTTTTCTGTATACTCTATTTCTGATGAGAGGGCCATCTTTTTTAGGGAAAAAATCTAAAAAAAAGTTACTTTGTGTATTATTTTCACTAAGTTAGTTTGAAATGCTTATATTTAACAAGACATGGAAATTTCTTAACACTGTATATTTCATTTTGGGAAGTTCCAAAAGCAGTTAGAGGGGGTCATCAGACAAGAACAAACTGAAGGATTACTGGAGGAATATCTCAGGAGATCAACACAGGAAAACACTCATTAAAGGACCATACCCAAAACAAGTACAAGAACTGCTCTCAACGAAAAGTTTCAGTTAAGAGTTATTTTCTCCGTTTTGTGAATAACGATTCACAAAATCATTCCCAGCAGGAATTTATTTATTTATTTATTCAATACATTTGTCCAACAGAACAAATTACAGGACAAGGGACAAAAACTAAGAATAAAAATACATGGCTACATACATACATATAAGTGACAAACAATATAAAATTAGTTACAAGTGCACTAGGTATATGTTTATATTATCTTAACATTATGGGACGCTGCAGTTCTTAAGAGAAGTATGAATTGTATTAACCGTGCAGTTGAATATATCACAAGTATCACAAATTGAATTGTAGCGCACATAATGAATATAGGAGACTTCAGCATTACTTATATTGGTTCGCGCCGGTTGACCATAAAATGTGAGAGGGTTGCGACTGGCGGCTCTTGGAACCAAACAGTTCAACTGGCTTAGTGCGGGAGGGCAGTCAACCATGTTGTGTATGAGCAAATACAGGAATTTTACGGCGTAAAATTGCCTTCTAAATTGTAATGAATCGAAGTTGAACCTATTTAACAGATAAGTCTCTGTTTGGATATCTACCATCAGTGCGGAAGCAGAGTAGTTTTAAGAATTTTCTAAGAATGGACTTAATTTGACTTGATAATCATAGATAGGGCTCCAAATAAGTGAGCAGTACTCAAGTTTAGACCGAATATAGCAATAAAATAGTTTGATTAAGACCCGGAAGACTTGACTTAGTCTTAAAATAAAACCTAAGGTTTTCATAGATGAGGAAACTGTTAACTCGATATGCTTGGCAAATGAAAATTTGTTATCGAAGAATACTCCTAGATCTCTGGTTGAGTTGGTGCGGGACAAAGATTGTGTGTCGATATGATAGTCGTAATCAATGAGTTCATCTATTCGTGAGTAAGTCACAACCTTGCATTTGGTTATATTTAGAGCAAGGGAGTTTAAATGACACCACTGTGCTACTTTATTAAGTTCCATTTGTAGCGTATGACAGCCGTCTATGGAGTTTATTGATGCAAAGATTTTTAGGTCATCTGCGAAAAAAGCTTTTTGCAGCAGAGTGTCATTGAGATAATTGACAAAAAGAGCAAAAAATAGCGGACCTAAATTGGAAGTAAAGCCATCGTAAGTGACATAATTAAGACGGTTTGTCAGGTACGAAGAGAAGAACTGAACAAGTGTGGTAGAGCAGCCGTACAGCCGAAGTTTGGATAATAATAGGCAATGATCAATGTGATCAAATGCCTTGGAGAAGTCCATATATATCACATCCACTTGACCTCGCATGTCAATGATATTGGAGAGATATTGAGTAAAACATAATAGGTTAGTAGTAGTTGAGTGTTTTTCCATGAAGCCGTGTTGGTCCACAGAAATGACATTTTTAACAAGGGGGGATGTCACAATCACTGTTAAAGTTAATGGAATGGGGTATTTTCCATTTTTTTTAAAATTCAGTTTTGGTGATATATATCAAATAATGTTATTATTTTAACAATTACTGCATAATAAATTTAAACCGAAACAATAATTTCTTAAATAAAAATAGAAATAACAGTATGCCCGTCCAGACACAGATTTCAAAAAATAATTTTATTTGGAGGGAAATAATTTAACCAATAATAGACAATTTTCGCTTAGACTGTAACTATCTTATATGAATGCCAAATTGTGTATTTACTTTACATTTTGCTCAATATCTTGAAAATCAATAAATATTATATAAGTACATGTATTTAGAAGGAATTAAAAGGTATTTATGTTTGTTATTATTTAGAAGTTATCTTAAAAATGTAGACAAAACTCACGGCGAGGATTATGTAGCAACATTGTATAAAAACCAGGGTTGGCATGTTTAAAACAAAATGTTTTAAAAACATTTTTTAAAACATCGTATCATGTTTTAAACATATTTAATACACAATGTGATGTTTTAAACACAGTTTAAAACATACCATTTAAAACATTGAAAAAAACTGTTTTAAACAAAAAAAAACTTTTTACGATTAATTATTTATTTATTTGCTTTTATCATGTTTAGAGAATATTATTTAGGTATTGTGCAAATTACAATAACTATATAATATTTCATGCTTGTGTGCTGTCAGTTGTCACTTCTTGTCACAATACAAGTGAAAGAGACATATTGGTTAGATTTATTTGTTGTTTGTTTATGTGGCGTTTGATTTTGTTATTTTATATTTTATCAATAAACTATTAAGATGGAGTTGAATTTTGTGAAAGGAGATTCATCCAATTTGCAAAAGGTTGATTATGACATGATAGATTCTTTCTACAGGGTATTTCATTAAAAATTGGACATACGCTAACTGGAGAATCCTCAGTCCAAAATATGAAGATTTAACCTGAAACACTTATATAAAATGTGCCTCCTTACAGGGTGTCAAAGTTGTAATTTTTTTTTCTTTTTCTTGCAATATCTCAACTACCTCTTGACCGATTTTCTCCCAATTTAGTAAGGAAACATTTTATAAGCTAAGAAACAATAATTTATGTATTACATTACGCTAACCCGTGGAGGGCGCCTCATGAGCTATACCTGATGATGAATATTTTTTCTCTTTTTTTTTTACGAACCAGTGGCACTTTTGACTAGAAAATCTCATGCAGGAGTCATTTCTACGTAAAAAAAGGTACACTTGATAGAACTTGATAATTCCAACCATTTTCGAGAAAACTGCCACATAGATCTCAAAAATTCTTTGAAAACAAACCCAATTTAAAAAGGAAAAATTGTATTTATTGAAAAGTGTGCTTTGGTGACGTCTTAGTTCTGTCATTTACATATAATTTCATTAGTTTGACATAATTAATATTATTATTATTTTTTGCATCACAAAATTAGATTTTGTGGATGAATATATTAAAATTGATTTAATAAATATGCCTTATACTCCTGTTTTCTTCAATTATCTTTACTAGAACTAGAGAAGAAATGTCAACTTGGCAACACCACACTGTTTTGTATAAAACCATTCTATCAATAAGTCGGCACAGACTACCTACGTCACCAATTTAAAACTCTTTTCGCGCCGCTTATTTTAACTTTTGTTTTCTCCAAAAATTGATAATCATTTTCGCGGAAATCTGTATTGGAAGGCTTGTTTATACATATTCTATGATATTATTCAATAAAAAAAAGTAGGAAAATACCCCATTATGTCATGGTTGATAGTTACAAGCGTTTTTTCAGATTGAGAATATTTATTTAAACATTTCGAATACAGAAAACTTCCCGAAATGAGAAAAAAAAACTAGTTGAAAAGAAAAATGTTTCCAAATTTTGAAGATTAGATTTTTATTGTATATTTTATTTAAGAACTCTAAAATCATCGTTTCCATTTTAGTAAAATTAATGTGATTACAAGCTTTTGAAATTTTATTGACATCTTGACTTAGTTACATGAGACTGAAAGGACCCCGCACAAAACATATAGGAAAGTGGCCCTAGTCAAAATGGCTCATATTATAGTATGATGTCGCTTTGGTGATGTGAACAAGTCTCAGTGGACGCGACACTTGAAAATGGCTAGTTTCCAAGATATAATGATTGAAAGTGTTCTTGTGATGTATTTGAGGAGAAGGCCAGGTGGGACGCTACCTATACTTAAGAAAACTTTATTAAATTAAAATCCATTTGTCGTCTACTTGTAACACTAATGAGCATACCTACAGGATATTAATATTTTACATTACGCTACCGCACTATGGCATCGAGTCGTAATTTTTTATTTCATCGAACGATGAACTTCAAAACACTTCGGTGAGGGTAATTTTAGTTTACATCTAAAATAAAAATTGACCACTGAACTAGTTGACTCTTATTACGTGACGTAACAGCAGAGACTACAGTAAGGAGAGTTCTGCATAAGAGCATATCACTTTTTCATAGTATATGATACAATTCAATATAATGTTCAACAAAAATCAAACCTACCTTTATGACTTCATAAACTCTGTTGAAATCGCCTCGCTTTAAACACATTTGTATTAATGATTCTGGTGGTGCCAGCATATACCTTAACATGTGCGTTTCATATTTTTTTTTATTCTTTACATTGCTTATTAATTCCATTCTCCATGTGGCATCGGTAACATATTTATTTAATCTAATAAATCTGGCATACTCATCTGAACTCTTGTAAATATTTTTCATCTTAATTTCATCAAGAATTTGTTTCAACAGATACAAAATCAACCTTATGTGTTTTTCTTTGCAGATATATTCTACTTCAATATTTTCATTACATATTTGTTTGTTTTTTGTGAACATTGCAACAAAAATATCTTCCAATAGTGCAATTTGTAATGCCTCATTCTCAAGGTTCAGTAATTTCATTTTAATATCCTCTGCCAAATAATTAATATTCAACTGCGTCTGATGTTCACTTGGAATTATCAATTTAAAAATGTTTCCTATAATACTAAAAGCTATGAAATTTTGTGACTGTATATTGCTCCAATTTTGATGTATATCTTCTTCTTTGTATATTCTATATAATATTTCATTCCAGTTTACATGTTCAAGATCTAAATATTTAGAAAAAGTCTCCAAACTACAGTTACCACTTGCATATGAGAAAACATCATCGACATCAATATTCAGCGCAACGTTTTTACAAAAATCCACCACACCTACAAGATGGGCTACCTCTTTTACATAATATTTCCAAAAATCATCCAACTCTTCAGGATCTATCTCTTCTAATAATATTTTTATCTCTTGAATATGCATCTCTGACATATTTACTAACCGAATTAGTTTTACAGTTAAGATCTTGTTGTAAATGTCTTTCCTGAAAATATTTTTATATTCTTCACAGTTCGTTATGATTTTAGGAAACCAATGCCGTTTTTTAAATACACAGAAATCGTATAATGAGCTAGGATCCTCTATGTTTAGTTTAAAAACGGTTTTTTCGTATTTAACGCACTTTAGTAATTTTTCTATGTTACCAAAAGCTAAATGTGTTAAATATACCACATCTTTGCGAATTATTTTTCTATCGTACAATGTATAAATTTTTGGTAGAAGATATTCCAATAGGTAGTTTTCCTCACTTTTGTTCTCAATTCTATATCCACAAAATTTCTTATAAAACTGATTTTTTAAGGTTAATTCTTCACCTTTGTTTTCCAATAATTTAGTAACGATTATTAATATTTCTTCCATTTTTAGCACTACAATTTATATTTAAATATGGAAATATAACAAACATCAGCTACATGGACCTATATCCATTTAAATAACAAACAACAAAAACAAACAGACCAATTGACCCTTGACCTCCACCGCGCGAGTTCTTTTGTTCATAGATTAAAGACTTCTTTTGTCGACAACCGTATCTTGCGGTTACTGGTGCTACTGGCTTAAAATTATACTACGGAACTTCAACTACTGGACGATAGATGACACTTGTTGAATGCTTATGTGTTGAATTAACATCTTTCCGTTTAATCATTGTTTGCAGAGTCTCTGTTGTTTGTACTGTCATTAGTACAACTAATATATTTCATGAAAATTATGAAACAATGAAACAAATAATAATTAGCATAAATTCACGGCTAATTAATTTGTAAAATAATCATGTAAGTAATGTTGTCTTCAGGTCTATGAAACACTCAAAAAATGTCGGCGCCTTTGACCCACAATAAAATGTGGTAATTTATAAATTCAAGATGAATCTTATTTTGTTTATTAAATATTCAACAATATTCGATGCGCCATCTGTAAAACCAATGTCGTACTAACAGATGTCGACGACTATTTTACATTATAAAAAAAGAAAACTAAAAATATATTATTATTTTGGAAACTTTAATCTAATTACAATCACAAATCAGAGAACTATGACCGATCATATTACACGGATCATCACCGTATAGTGTGAATCGGTCTGACTAAACCACAAGATTAGATCCTCTAATCTGTAGTTGAACTATACCTACTACGAATATCGCGAAAAGGCGAAAATCAAACAAATGAACACAATAGGGATTTACCCACGGTCATTAAACCACACGGTTGTCTCAATCAGCAGCTTGATGGCGAGAGAGACGCGGGGGGCGGGAAATAGAATGAAAGAGACAGACATATATGATTTCCGTGCAAAAGACAGAGACAAAGATGCTTGTAGTGTCTACAGGTGACGTAGCTGTAGACCCTACCGGAATCTCTGTCTCTGTCTTCTGCACGGAAATCAGATATGTCTGTCTCTTTCATTCGATTTCCCGCCCCCCGCGTATCTCTCGTCATAAAGCTGCTGATTGATGTAGGTAACCGTATCGTTTATTGACCGTGGGATTTACCTACCTTCGATATAAAGGAATTCACGTATAAGGAAAAGTTTATATAGTAAAGTAACAGCAAAAATTTGTCATGATATATAAATCGCTGTCACATATTGGTGAATTTGTGGGTATCTATTGTGTTCATTTGTTTGATTTTCGCGAATAGTTCACTGACGTACATACATACAGTAAACGTGTCATGTCAAAATATTGCTTTAATTTTCTAAACCTTTGACGGTTGATCAACACTTCGAATGTTTCAAGTTTAACTTGCATCAGTATCTGCTTGCGGTATTTTTTTGAGATGAGCTTGACATACTTGAGACGGTACGAGAACTATTTTTAGACAATGGTTCCAAAGCGCTGATTGTTCGTGTTCGTATCGTGCGAACTGGCCTTTATCTTTATAGATTATTTTATTATTTATATACAAATCACATATCTCCGTCTCACTTTAGTGGTCAAATAAGGACAATAAAGGACTTTCGCTAAATTATGTTATTTTCTTAAAAGCATATTTAATTTAGTTCTCGTCATTGCTCCATTGCTGATATGGAGCAATGTTTGCCATAATATCACGTTATAGCAAATTAGATAAGCTGTTTATTTAATTTAGAATGTTTGATTAGCCTAGTGTCATACTGCAACGTAATAACATGGCTTTGTCCTCAGTAGCATCTTTTATAATTGTAATCGTGTCTGTGATAACAGGAGATATATTGTGTAAGTAAATATACTAATTTATTCATTTCTCGTATATAATTAGTGATTAGGTTTCATTTATTATCTGTCATTGTACTTTCACCATCTTCACCACATCAGTGGCGTAACTCGTAACTGGCAATACTGGCATACCTACATATACCGGGTGGCTCAGCCGATAGGGACACTTGTAACTTTTGAATGGGAGAATGGATTTTGTTTAAATTTGGCATAGTGATATGGGATGAAATTTCCAATTATATGATATAAATAATCAAAGTGGCAGATTTCCGGTTTCGGTATAATTGACATAAAAATCAAATTTTTAAATGGGACAACCTGTATATTTTTGCATATTTGGATCCTGCTGGCCAAAATACATATGGTCTGACCCTCAAATATTATTTTGATTTCCAAAAAATATAGATTTTTTTAATTTTTAGTTTTTATCATAGAAGGCCGCGATTTTGCCAAAATGGTTAAAAATCAGTCTGCAAGTACCTTTAAAATATTATCTCTTCACATACTAACATTAAACACTTTATTCTTCATTAAGTTCAACGATATTGGTTCTTCAACGAAAACTATTTTTTTTTAATGGAATTCCTATATGGGACAACCTGTTATTTAGTTAGATCTTCAAATTATGAAGAAAATAATATGCATAATGTCTACCTTATCTTTGTTCTAAAGGGTCTAGCATGATAAGATATAGACTAATAGAGTCAGTGGCTCCAGAGAGGTATTTTCAAAATAACTTCTGTTATGACATCGGTGAGTAATAAAGTTACCATTGATACAAATTCAGCCTCTGATCTTCCTGCGTTCTTGAGATAACTGACCGTATATAGGCTAGAGTGGGTATTATTGAAAATTATTTTATTCAAAAACTATTACAACTTAATAAAACGAAAGCTCTTTGTTAGATAATACATTGTTCTATATTATATTGTGACGTGCTTACACCCTTTTTGTAAACACCCTGTATCGTGGGTTCGGAAATTATAACAGCAGGGTAACACTAAACACTAATTTATTAACTTACTTAATTACAACAATAACTACTTGGCTAATAATACACTGTGTACTACAATTCAGTTATTCAGTCACTTTATCACTGTGTTTACTGTCTGACCATTTCAACTGACAATTAGTACTGCACTAACTTCTCTCCTTTTGGTTTACTCCATGCCTTATATACCTACAGATGACAGATCTCGAAGTTTCTGTGATGATGTCACATTCTCCAGATGGTTCCAGAACAGATATACCATCTCTCTAGATCTTCTAGTATGTTCTTTCTCTGGTAGGTGCAAATACTGCAAATCTCTATATTTAGGCAGACATCCAATCAATTAATCGCATTCTGTGTTGCCTACATTCTAGGGGTTGAAATACATTACACTGCCCCCTCCTTAAGCCTGAACGTCCCGGTCAGGCAATTCAGCCTTTTCCACATACTTCGCCAGTCTATCCAGGTGTACGATTTTCATCCTTGACTTCTTACTTCGTTGAATCCGATATATGACATCATTAATTCGGGTGATGACTGAATACGGTCCATCCCAAGGTGGTTGAAGCTTCGGGGATCTCCATTCTTTCCGCTGTGGATTGTACAGCCAGACCCGATCTCCCACCTTGAATCCTCCTGTACTCGCATTCCGATCATAACGAGCCTTCATTCGGTTACCAGCTTTGGTCAACTGCTCTTGGTTATTCTTCGGCTTTTCTCGACTTTCATTCGCATAGTTGGTTACGGAAAGTGGTTCCTTATTGGCAGCACAATTCTTGCACTTGAGACACCAAGCCTCTACATCTTGTCGACTATTAACCCAATAGAACCGTTCCCGTACTGTACTCAACGTCTTGTTTACTCCAAGGTGTCCGCCGGATGTTTCATTGTGCGCTTTCTGGAGTACTTCTGGTACACGACACCTGGGAATCACTAAACGCATGGCAACCTGTTTCCCATCCGGGCTTTCCCATGCTCTCCTCAATAGCCCATCTAAGACTCTCAGTGAATCCCATTGCGACCACAAAGCCTTCACTCCTACTCCTTGGTTTGAAACATCCTTCCATTCTGGTCGGGTTTCTTTCTCCTTTGCTCGCAATATGGGTCCAATTTCTGCATCACTCAGCTGCTCTTGTCTTAAAGCTTCCTTTGTCCAATTCTCTGGAATGTCTTTCATTTCGTTTACACAGCCTTGTGATGGTAGACTACTCGTGATTCTTCGAAGCTGGCAAACCTTTATTTCTCTGGGCGCATTCTTTTCTTCAGCCAGCACCGCCCCCCTGGTACTGTTTTCCTACTTCTCTTCAACATTCACAGCATTTATTCGATTCTCTGAGTTCTGCTGTCGACAGTCTCGTTTCATATGTCCCATCTTGCCGCAGTTGTAACATTTAATACCTCCGCTCGGCTTTCCTTTATTTTGTTGTTTTTCCTGCTTTCCGAGGTCATCCAGTTTATCAAATAATTTGGTAAACATTTTCTGCATGTCGGTCAACATAGGGTTCCGGTCCATTGCTGGTTGTAATTCTTCGAGAGTCACAGCTCGCACTTCTGACCGCTGGGTGACTTTAAAGGCAGCCTCTACTTCAAGGGCACGCACCAAAGCCTCGCTAATACTTTGATGTCTCGTCAGCCTCAGAATTCGCCTGACCTCTTCGTCCCTTATGCCTTCTAAAAAGGCTCCCACTGCTAACTGCTCCTGAAATTCTCTAGGTGCACTCGGATACGCCAGGTGTGCCAGTCTCTCTATCGCAGCTTCAAATTCTTGCAGACTTTCTCCAGCTTTTTGAACCCGTGACTTTAGCTGAGCCTGGTATACTTGAACGAGGTGTTGGTCGCCATACCTCAAGTCCAATGCAGCTTCCAGAACTTTGAAGTCTCTTTGTTTCTCCACCGGGATGGTCTGAAGCAACTCTGAGGCTTGGCCCCTTAGCGCCAGAACTAATGCCATAGCCTTTTCCTCGTTATCCCAGTTATTTGCACTTGCAGCCGCCTCAAATTGTCTCTTGTAGGTTGTCCATGAGCTTAAGCCGTCAAAGGAGGGAGGTTTTAACCGAGGGCCTGACAATGTTACTAGCTGGCCTCCTTTCTCAACCAATTGTCGCTTAAGTCGCTCTACTTCTCCTTCGACCTCACTCATCTTTCTTTTGATTTGACTGACTTCAGCCTTTATATCCTCCTTGATTTTGTTAATGATTGAGTTCATAGCATCATGTTGGATTTTCATTTGTTCGTTCAGGATTTTCCTCAGTTCTTCCTGGCGTCTTTCTTGTTCCTCTTTCTCCTCTTGACGTCTTCTTTCTTGCTGTTCTTTTTCTTTTTGACGTCTTCTTTCTTGTTCTTCTTTTTCTTTTTGACGACGCTTTTCTTCTTCTTGCCGTCTTCTTTCTTGTTCTTTTTCTTCTCGACGCCGCTTCTCTTCCTCTTGACGTTGTCTTTCTTGTCTTTCTTTCTCTTCTTTTTCTTCTTGATGTCTTCTCTCTTGTTTTTCTTTTTCTTTTTGACGAAGCTTCTCTTTCTCTTGTCTTTTTTCTTGCTCTTCTTGACGACGCTTTTTTTCCTCTTGTCGTCTTTTTTCTTGCTCTTCTTTTTCTTCTTGACGCCGCTTTTCTTCCTCTTGTCGTTTTCTTTCATACTCTTCTTTTTCTTTTTGTCGTTTTCTTTCATACTCTTCTTTTTCTTCTTGACGTTGCTGGGCCATCGTCCTCATTAATTTCGCAAATAGGTCCTGTATTTGTTTCTCAGCTGCCATGTTTTTGGCAAAATAAAACTATCACGTCAATGGAACTTTCCAGAAAAATCTCAAACAGCACGAAAAAGTCTTATCCAGAGTCTTTTATCACTATCCAGTAGTTCTAGTAATTTTCACGCACTAGCACAAATGAGTCTTTTTCAGTGTCTCTGTCACTTTCCCGAAAACGCACTTTTTCACAGTTTCGAGTCCAAAAATAGTCCTTAAACAATGTCCCGTTAATCAATTCCCAGTGTCACCACTAATTCCCAAGAAGAACACTGTAGAAACCTCTTCTTGAACAGTCCAGAAATCTTCTGTTATAATTCCGCTTCTGACACCAATTGTGACGTGCTTACACCCTTTTTGTAAACACCCTGTATCGTGGGTTCGGAAATTATAACAGCAGGGTAACACTAAACACTAATTTATTAACTTACTTAATTACAACAATAACTACTTGGCTAATAATACACTGTGTACTACAATTCAGTTATTCAGTCACTTTATCACTGTGTTTACTGTCTGACCATTTCAACTGACAATTAGTACTGCACTAACTTCTCTCCTCAGGCCCTGCGCACTCCCACTATATTTCAAAACAGCGTGTTTAGTTTGAACTTCCGTCGATCTGTCGCTACTTGTACTTGAATCACGGCGGCTGCGCAAATCTGAGGCATGTTTTTGCGCATAAGACGCTACAAACCGCGATAAGCGGAGCCATCCGAGCGAATAAGCTGTGACGTCACGCTTAAAGCGGTATCGCGCGGTCTCACTAAGGCGCTAGAAAATGTGTAAGCGGAAAATAGTAGGGATATGACATAAGAACGTTAGAACTAAACTGTTAAAAAAAGCTAAAATGACATTCATTTTTGCGGAGAAATATATGATGACGTAGCGCTTCAAGGCGCTTAAAGCATTGGGGTAAGACGCGAGATCGCAAAAATATGCCTTTGTCGCGCCATTATTGTTTACATATCTGTGCTTTGTGTTTTGGACATTAAACTAATAATTATTAAATCCATAGAGCAGGAGTCCATTTGCTTATTTGTAAATAATGTGAGTTTCCAATGAAACTGATTAGACACGACGCTGTTCTGTTAAATATTAAAAACTGTAATGGGTTATAAGTGTTGTATGTGTTCACGTCGTGTTGCGACTTCGAAAAATTCCAACATGCATAGGTATTATTGATCTGCAAAGAACGTGACTCCCAAGAAATTGACTAAAAACTAAAGACTGACGGGTTGTACACTTCTGTGCAATGAAATCCCATACACCTATTTTTCGCCTTATTAAATCGTTATTTATTTGTCAGTGTCATATTTTCGCAATGCCAAAATTAACTGAACATGAAAAAATTTTAATTCTCTTTAAAATTAAAGAGAGATGGTCTATCAGAGCAGTTGCTAACCATTATCAATTGAATAAAAGTACTGTTATGAGTGTGAAGAAAAGTGGGAAGAGGAAGGTAGCGTAAAGAGAAAAGACGGTTCAGGCCTATCGAGAAGTTCAAATCTCGTTCAAGATGAAGCACTCCTTGGCTATTTGAGGCAAAATCCGTTTTAAACAGCAGGAGACGCTGTGTTCATCACACATTTTTTAGTGTCGAGGTTAGCAGCTAGCCGAAGGATAGGAAAATCGAAAATAAAAAACTGCACAAGTGCCAAGAAGACCATATTAACAGGAGAACAAGCAAGCCCGCATTATATTTTGTTTAAATTGTGTCTATCGCCCGTTGGAGTTTTGGACCAATGTTGTGTTTACCGATGAAAAAGTTTTTCAGTCTTGTAATGAAGGACATGTACAAAATATTAGGTTACATTATTTACATAATAAATACAATCGCAGCTATGTGCAGTCGCATCGTATCTGTGAATTTTTCAACGTCAGTTTTTACATTTGTTATAAATCGAAATCATTCCCATCGAATGGTGTAAAAAAGTAAAAAAAAACAAAAATACGTATGTTTTTCTTCTGGATTAACATTATTCAAATACATTACTTATGACGTTTCACAATCAATGTCAGTTTTTTGTAACCTATATGATAATGAAAAATCTAAATTCCAAAAAGACTGATTCACACCACCTAATGTTAGTAAAGGACGTGAATATGTATATTATATAGGGTTTATACGTGCATGGATTTAGTGGCGCCAGTAGATATTGGCACGCTAGTAAAAAAATATTGCACATATAAACAGTTACTGGCGAGCAAGCTTTTACCTTGCATGCATTGATGCATGCTCGCCAGTAACTGTTTATACGCGCAATATTTTTTTACTGGCGTGCCAATATCTACTGGCGCCACTAAATCCATGCACGTATAAACCCGCTATTATTTAATTGTATTACAGGTATTTTGGTACATTAGTTACTTTAACATTTTACTTATTTCAATGCAGTTTCAACATCTTAATACTTTTGTAATAATTTTACTTACGTTAGTTACTTTTTAAATGTATTTTTAAATATTATTGTATTTATTGTAATGATTTTCCGTTAAATTAATAAATGATCAATTTCTAGTTTTGAAATGACTTATTTAATTTTAAGGCCACTGTTAGACTATAAAAGTTCTTTAACAAAGATCTTTTATAAAAGATATTTTATGAGTAATTTGATAGATATTTCATCTCATAAAATATCTTTTATAAAAAATCTTTGTTAAAGAACTTTTGTAGTCTAATGATGGCCTAAGCAATTTGTTTGAAAATCATTTAAAATTCCCGTCTATGACAATCCCGCCTATATAAAAAAGGCGGGAATACAGCGCCGCTCTCGACGTAAGTTTTGCTGTTCAAAAAATCCTTGAGAGTTGCCTATCTATAACATAATATTCTTTAATCTATGTCTCTCCTTTTGGTTTACTCCATGCCTTATATACCTACAGATGACAGATCTCGAAGTTTCTGTGATGATGTCACATTCTCCAGATGGTTCCAGAACAGATATACCATCTCTCTAGATCTTCTAGTATGTTCTTTCTCTGGTAGGTGCAAATACTGCAAATCTCTATATTTAGGCAGACATCCAATCAATTAATCGCATTCTGTGTTGCCTACATTCTAGGGGTTGAAATACATTACAATATATTTTTTGTAGAATTTTTCCATTATATTTACTATTTAAAAAAATTAAAAATTAAAAATTTTTACTTTTTTTTCATGGTTTACACAGAGGTACAATCACAGAAAAAATATATAATGTAGCTTACTATGTCTAGTATTGTCACCAAAAAGTGTACAATCACAGAAAAAATATATAATGTAGCTTTAGTGCGGCGGTCGCCTGGCATTTGCGTTCAAAAACCCAATATCGAGGTATAATTTATTGGGACCCTTACCATTCGATTGAGCATGTTTTTTTACATAAGAATCATAAAGGACGACTGTCTCCGTTGGTCGACACCTATGTCATAGCCAGAAAACGTGAAAAAATTGGAAAGTTTAATTTTAACATTTAACTTCATACAGCTTCAAAAATATTTGAGACGGAAACCTGAATTTTTACAGGTTTATAGAAAAAACATTTCTATTTAATTTTATATATAATGTTTTGCACAGATAAAAAAGTTTACCTTTAAAAATTAACGTTATTTTAGGAATTGCATAAATGTTTAAATATTTTATTATTTTTAACCTACCGTAATTCGCTTATAAAATGATTTTTTATTCAAAAACTGACAAATTTTATAGGCTTTATTTTGTCTCGATTAATATTGGGTCTATTTTTAAAAATAAAGAAGATACGGCCGTTCACACCACAGCGAGGCACGGTACGCGGCAGAGCCACGAGGCTTCCCCCCACAGTCCGATCGCACTAGTCATCATCAAACTAGACGCGTTCGCAGTGAGAATGTCGTCCTAAATATAATAGATTTTTAATTTTAGATTGCGATTGAATGATAATTTATTATAAATAAAACAATAAGCTTATTTTAGAAGGCAATTATAGACGTAATTTCAACATACTTTTGTAATTTTCGTTTAGTACCTACCTATTTATAACAGGGCCGGGCCCAAGGGGGGGGTAGGGGGGGGAGCCTCCCCCCCAAAGTTCGGGCAGTTGGTTCCAAACGCGGTTGGCGTTAGCAAAATCTAACTAATCATCACATACAAATATATAATTTGAATTATACACTAACTCCCACAATCGCGAAATTAACACAGTAATTATTATTAAGCGATTGGCAACCCTGTAAATATTTTATTTTATCAGTAGTGTGTTTTCCATTGAAGCTAAGGAAGCAAAGCTTCCCTTACACGACACGGAATCCCCATTTTTAATATTAATTTATTATACATAAATTCATTTACTAAAAATACTAGAACTAGCAATGATTTTTAAATAGAATCTATATGTTTCTACTACTGATCTAATATAATATTATCAGGTCTACATACCTATTAGTTTTGTTTGGTAGTGTTTTGATATTGTGATATTAGACAACAAAGTCTAACTTGGTATTTACGGAACTTTTTCCTGTTTCCACCTATTGTAATAATTTTTTATTGTATTGACGACTTTGGTCAATCATTTCGACGTGTCCAGTTAGTTACTGTATGGTCTTGTGGACAATAAAGTTCATTATTATTATTCTTTTTCTTTACTTTATTTAGGCTAATTTTTTTTTATTTTTAATATGATCAAAGACCTATTTTTGTTTAACAGTTCTAATTTTTTTATTTGATTAAACCAAGGATTTTTTAAATTTCTTTTAAGTAGTGAGTATTAGGTTTAGGTACATGATGATCCAACGATGATTGAACAAGGCCATTTTTCAAATGATACAAATGTTTATGTCGAAAACCGAAAACCGGAAAAGGCATTCAATGTATTTTTTTTCGCAGAAACCAAAAATGATCATAAATGAAAACAAATAAATTGAAAACAAAAGATTTATGACACAAAAATACAGGGTTCGGGCTGATATGGAAAACCTGAAGAGCGTGTAAAATTCAGGAAATTTTAAAAATCCTAAGAAAATCATGGAAATCTCAGTGAATTTTAAATATTTCGCAAAAATCATGGAATTTTGAGTCACAATATGAAAAACAATAAACTACTTACGAGTTCCTACTGTTATCCTACTCTTTGCAAATACGAAAACGAAGAGTATATTGTATTTGATCGGCACATTTCTAAAACCATTAATATAGCCCGCAGACAAAAAATTTTCATATCATTGTGTTAGTGAACGAATTCTGAACGACTTTCAAAATGTTCGTTCGTCCGTCCGTCCGTCACGTTTCTTGTAAGCACGATAACTCGAGAAAGAAAAATCCGATAGTACTGAAATTTGAACAGTAAGTTAGTGTTAGCTAGAGGAAGAACTCTATTGTTTTTGAACAAAATAAATCAGTAAAAAAATGTTAATGATTAAAATTTGAATTTTTTTTATTTTTTAGTTTTATGTTTTTGTAATTGAATAGAAATCTGGTGAAATGATTAATATTTAAATATTTATACATTTTACAAATATACATTTCATAATGTAATATACAACCGTGGAAATATGATTTTAGCTCGTCTCTTATAATGTAAAAATTGACGTTTTTTTACATGTTAAGTGGTGATGTAGTTCTTACGCTTTTGACTCGGAATCCAAGGGACCCGGGTTCGAAGCGCAATATAGTTTTTTTTATTTTTACTTTATTTTACATTGAGTCTTTTACCAACTAAGTTAGTACTATAAAATTAAAAATGTCTAAAACTAACATTATTTACAAACAACTGCGAAGAGTATCCTATAGAATGTGTAACAATTATATAAAAAGTTCATTGAACAGGCGAAGAGTACGTTTTTAGCTTGTTTTAATATGTTATAAAATCGAAAATTAAAATAAAAATCGTCTTTAACATATTAATAATAATTATTATTTGTCATTGAAAAACATTTTTTTGTCATGGAAAGCCTGTAAAATTCAGGGATTTTTTTCAGCTATGTGAAGTCTGAACCCTGAAATAGCATATTTTATATTCCTTTTTTCATTATAACTTTTGGATTCGGCGGAAAAAATACATCAAATGGTAATTTTGGTTTTTGTTATAAGCGTTTCTATCGCCGGAAAAATGTCCTTGTTCCGTCTTTGGTTAGGGCACCCTGTACATTGTACATAGTGAATTTGAATTCGATTTAAATTTTTTAGTTTTAGTAGCTTTTCCCATAAAAAGTTTTTATTTTATTGAAATTTATGCAATGTAAAGGTATATGAGTTGGCTTTTTTTTCATCTTCTCCCCCCCCAAAGTAGTAGGCTTCGGTACGGCCCTGATTTATAATAATAAAGGAAGGTTGATTGGCGTTCTAAAAAAGGAGGTTTATGAATGTTTAAAATGATTTAATTATTTAATAAAGCTTATTCTGGTATATTATCTTCTTCCTGTTCTTCTGAAAAGTTGGTAATATTGTTACAATTCATATTACATTTTCATTCGATGGAATAAAGCATTCCCTCATTTTTACAGGCACATTTATTACTGTTGCAATTCTTTTCATTACAAAAAAGACTAATATTTTTTCTAATTTCCTGTGGAATTGAGGCCTTGGTACAGTCCATAATCAATGAATGCCCAAAAGGGGATTGTAGAGAACATTTAGGAGGGGAGAATTTTCCTCTTCAGGGATTTGTTGGAGGTAGTTAGGAGGTAAGCATACTAAAAGTCCCCGCCCCTAGCCCCGCCGCTTCAGGGGGGGTGGGGTAGGGGTTTAAAGGTTCCTTTTTTCGATTCTTCGCTTATAACTCGGAAACGATGCGTCGTATGGAAAAAGGTAATCTATGCAAAATTAAACGTAATTAAATTTTCCACAAGAATGTTTATATTCATTTTCTTCCTATGTGTTATAGTTTAGGAGATACTCGCCAACGAAAATCGATTATTAATAAAAAAAATCAATTATGTACCTCGAATATTTCTATCAAAGCGGTTGTGTATAAACTGACCTAATAAACAAATCTGTAAAGGTCTCATAAAATTATACCGCAATATTGGGTTCGCCTTTAAAACGACGACTTTCGAGGACTCGGCCGCCGCTCTACTTACTATGTCTAGTATTATCACCAAAAAATGCATTCAAATAAGGGTGCAACACTTCGTAAAAAAATAAAAACTTGTTATGGCCGCCGTGGAGTACTTACTATTTTACACCTCTCTTTAATATAAAGTTGCTCATAAATTTATACAAGTAGTTATGTGTTTGTAATTTAAATAAATAAGGTAAATACTCTGAATTACAGTTATTATTTACGTTCAATTAATTAAATTAATTAATTGTTTAATTAATTAAAAATAAAAAAGGTGCAGTGTAGATAAAAATAGAGTCCAAGAAAATAGTATTTACTATGAGACAAATGATTAATTATTACAATATAATTAATCTTCGTCGCTGTGCTCATGAATAACTACGTGAAAATTTTCTGATGTAAATATATTAGATAAAACTTCTGCTGGACGTACTATGCGAGAAAGATACCGGGCATGAGACAATAAGTAATATACCACTGCGGATTTACGTGAACAGCATCCTACCGTTCTTATGCCATTGGGACAGTCGCAGCAATATCGGCATATGCTTTGAACTGTCGTTCCATTAGGTATATAATCAATGTAGGGGAAAGGTTGGTACAGTGGACACTTTTTTTGTATTTCGATATTTTAAACTTATTTACAGAATATAGAAACCCTTGTGTGATTTTACGTAGAGTGTTATATGTTTACTTTTATTATGGAACACTACATTTTGCACAAAATAATACATATTCTAGTAAAAAAATAAAAAACTTATTTTGCATATTGTACCTCTGTACCCCATATACTGGGTACCAGAGCTGGGTCATTCCTGGTGAAAAAGTAATTAGCAATTACAATTCCTTTTTTTTTTTCGTGTAATAGTAATTGTAATTAAGTACTTTTTTTTATTAAAGTAATTTAGAATTGTAATTGCAGGAAAATTGTTGAAGGAATTGTAATTTGTAATTATATTATTTGAACTATCTAATTACAAATTACTTCTATAAGTACAATTAATTTTTCCAATTACAATTACTTTTTTCAATTACAATTACTTTAAGAACATGCGTATGTGGTTTTGTGGTTTAACAAACAAGAATGCATTAAAGCAGAATTTTACCGTTCCATAGTTTAAAATGAATCTGAAAAGTTCAAAAAAAGTTACTGACTAGAAACGAGTTTTTGCCGTGGTCCGCTGCACATTTATGTTTTGTGTTCAATAAACTTTTAAAAACTAAATGTGTTTACTGTTTATTATTATCATTCTTATTATTATTAGGCATTTTTATTATAGTGGAGTCGATTTAGTGAATAAAATAGCGAGGTTGGGCAATTTTTTAAGATGGATGCAGACCCGGCGGAAATTGTTTGTCATGGCGAGTATAACAAAATCCCAGAATCTTGCGCTGACGCAAGATATGGCTTTATTAGGACGATCTTTCTATCAAATCTTGGGTGATACCGTGTTTTATTGGCCGAAAAGGGGTTTTTTGGACATTTTAAACTGCAAATTTGAATTTGCAGTTTTATATATATACGAAAAAAATTGAAAAAAGTAAATTTCGGCTAGCTTGATAAGATCTCAACCGATTTGGCTGAAATTTGGAATGGAAGTAGTCTTTATCACACAAAAATTATTTACCAGATTTCAGCCAAAAATATTAAATAGTTTGGCTGAAATTGCAGTTTCAGGCAAATTTTCTGAAATGTTCAAATTGAAATATCTCCGGATCTAAAAGACGGATCGAATTTTGCTTTATGGCAAAAGGTAGGTTATTTTATGTACTTTTGTATGATATAAGTCAAGAATCACTTTTTTTTTACATTCGGTCGTTTTTTAGTCATTTGCATTATATATACCGTGTGTGTAGTCGCGGGCTAGGCATGGGGAGTAAGAATTACAACATCGCGTGTGCCAGCCAAAGATGTTTTAACTCCTAGATCGCTCAACCCTATCTCAATTCTGCGTACAACATATCCTGACTTTTTCAAGTAAAGAACCGCCCATTATCTCTCCCGCTCTGCTCCCACTCTGGACCCAACTCCAAATACGCGTGTTGTCTATGCGCATGCCTCACTTCTAGTTGCTTCTAGTCGCAAACTTTCGCGACGTTGTCAAAGATCAGAGACAAAAGTCGTTTAAAGCGGGAATTTTGAAGTGGTCAAATGCAATAACGTTGTGCGATCGGAGAATGTAGAGAAAATGGTGGCAGTTTGGCAACGCCGCTGGTTGCTCCAGTTAGTTGTTAGTGCCGATTGATATTTGATTGCGTTTGCGCTGTAAGAACTAAAAATCTTGTTTAACAAACTCGAACTGATCCGACCTAGCAATGGTAAAGTCCGACAATTCCAGCATTGCTATCTCGCTTTTTGAGGCGTGTTAATATTGCTTTCTCCATTGAGATGTTTGCAGCTTTGATATATAGGAATTCCTTATGGGTTAAACCATCTAGTAGTTAAAGATCTTTGGTGCCAGCTGGCTGAAATGAAATAACATAGCTGGGATGCTCCATCAACGGACGAATTTACGGCTGCCGGTGTTGTCATATTTCTCGGGCTACGTGAATGTACATGCCTAATGGAAAATTACACGCACGGTATAATATGTGTACTCAGTGACTATGTGTGCGCGCACTGGTATAAAGCAGAAAACAATTGTATTTATTTTTATTTATTATTCAAACTTTAAAAAATATATATATTTTTTATTTGTATAGTCGTGCCTACTGCCCAGCAAACACACTTGTAATACTTACATACTAATTATGTTTCATCTAAGGAAACATTTTTATATTGCACAAATATATAGTATGTATGTATATTTGTATTAATTAGCATATGTCTCATTTATATAGTTGTAAATTATATACACCCTACATATTTATTTCTACATAACACTGATTAATATAAGTATTATGTATTCTTACAACATACTGTTTATATAATTAAAAAATATACATATTACGTAATAATGTTTATGTAATTTTTATGAAGTAGCTAGGACGTAATGACTATATCTAGCGTTTCTTTGAAGCTGTGGCATTTTTAAAGGTTATGTTATTTTTATTTATCAGATTTGTGTTTAACGTTAATGCAATGTAATGTCACATAGGTCAAGAATGAAAAAATATAGAGCCGATGAGTCAAACTTGTTTATATAGAAATTTAACCAATATGCAAAGAAGAATTAATATCATTTTAAAAACATAATAACAATAACTACAGGTATTTTAAGTTTGCCTCACTAATAAATTTAGAAATTGCAGGATCTTTTACATAAGGTAAAATCACCTGTATACCTAATATTATTTCTTAAAAATCATACTACTTACCATAAATATTTATCCAATATGTGTCTATCTCAATTTCCTATAATAAACTCAATTATTAGGTACCGATATCATTTAATAATATAAAATCCTGATACCTATTACTATAACTTTTTTCATGAAATTTGTTGGACACCCTGGTGGCGCAGTCAGTTAAGACGTTAGGATAAACGAGATACGTACATAGTAGACGTGGGTTCGAGACCTAAACAAGGGAAGTAAAATTGTTTAATTATCACTATAAATAATGAATTTACGGAATAATAATATTAATTGGAGCATGATAGCGAAGGAATTGAAACGCGGCGCGGTGGTTGGGTGATTAAAAAAGTGTTTATTTTCATCTATTTTTTTAACGGGCACATCAAGAATATGCAGGAGCATCAATGTAATATTAGTGTATGAGGTACATATAGATTATGTATCTAATAAATATAGCGTTTATGTAGCCTATACCTTTGGTTTTCCATGAATTAGGGACATGTATACTCTTAGTTTCCTACGTAGATGCTACACCAGACCTATTTTTGAAATGTATCTGTTATATAGACTCTATATGTTTGTGTTTGCTGGGTGACTAGGTATAGACAAATGTATATTATATTATATATGTGTGTGCGTGCGTGTATTTATTTCTGTATGTGAATGTGTTACAATTTTTACTTTTTTTTATTTTTACGTGACTCAGGTAGCCGCTTCATGTATAATCGAAGGGTAACCGTGGTCTATCTTTTACTTTTCAAAACGAGTATTTTGATATTATACCTCGCTTACCTTTTGCCACAAAGCAAATTTTGATCCGACTTTTAGGTCCGAAGGTATTTCGATTTGAAAATTTCAGAAAATTTGACTGAAATTGCAATTTCAGCCAAACTATTTAACATTTTTGGCTGAAATTTGTTTAACAGTTTTTGTGTGATAAAGACTACTTCCATTCTAAATTTCAGCCAAATCGGTTGAGATCTGATCAAGACAACCGAAATTTGATTTTCTCAGTTTTTTTCGTATATATATATGAATATCAGGAGGAGGTATGGTCAGATATCTTCCCTAAATTTAAACTGAAGGTTCCTTTAATATTGAGAATAAAAGGATACCATTTTCTTTTCTTAACTAATTGTTTAAGTGATAAAAAAAAAATAAAACAACAATTTGACCCTTAAAATATCCAAAATATCCCTTTTCGGCATGGTTTCACCCGTTTTTGGAAATTAAAATTTTAGGGTTTTATTATACTCGTCATTACAAATAATTTCCGCAGGGTCTGCATCCATCTTAAAAATTTTCCCAATCCTTTCCTAAACCGACTCCACTATTAAGCTGCATTTTCTATATATTTATTTAATTTTTCCTGATTACTCTTAGTCAAACATTCTAATAACGATTCTAATAAATATTAAAACGCAATATTACACAACACTTTTAATTAAAATTCTTAACTTACCTTTTTGTCTGTTTGGTCACTATAATTTACTTTATCATAAAAGTAATTATAAAAGTAATTGCTAATTCCTTTTTTAAAGACATGTACTTTGTAATTGTAATTAGTTCCTTTTTTAAAAAAGTAATTTGTAATTGTAATTATTTTTAAATTACAAGTAATTACCCAGCTTTGCTGGGTACAATGGTACATAGGTAAGGGTACAGTGGATGGTATACCAAATACAATAAAACTTCAAACTAAATCAACACATTTGCCCTATTCTAATCCTAAAATATATTTTAAGGGTGATTTCAACCCTTAATATTTCCGTCATAAGTTTTGACCTCACAGTGATATTCAGCGATCTCAAAAACAAAAGCATATGGATTTTTGTTAAATTATTCGTAAAATTAGAAGAGTTATTAATTCTTCAGTTTCTAAGGGTAGTTTCCACCCTTAAAAATAAAAAGCAGGTAATGCGACAATATAGATTTTGATGTACGTATTTTATAAAACATATTGCAAAAAAAATTAAGGAAATTCCTTTCATCGTTTTCGGGCCGGGAATTTTACCATTTTTACTGCTTCGCTTACTGTACTATATTAAATTGCCAGGAATTGCAAGAAATACAATATTTAAATTTTGCCAGGAAATGCCAAGAATGCAATCAAGTTTCTCCAGTAATTTCGTTTTGACCTCGTGGTAACATTAATGTGATATACTAATCAAACGTTGAAGAAATTTTGAAGCCGCGTTAAATAGATGCAATTAAAAAAAAACTAGAGGAAGCATTATACTCTTCGCCGATTTACTGGACTGTTTATATAATTGTTAGACATTCTATAGGATACTCTTCGCAGTTTTTTGTAAATGTTAATTTTAGACATTTTAGACGCCAGGAAAATCCTTACCTTCATTACTACGAAATGTTATTTTTTAAATGAGGTTACCATCATCTATTTGGTCATTAAGTGGTTTCAGTGACTGGACCTCGGCGAAGAGTTAAGCACGCCGGGCGAGTCCGTCACTTCGCCAGGACGTTAAACCAGCTAACTGGTATACCGTTGTGCCGGCTATGTCCACGCTGAGTTGGATTTGGTTCATGCTTGTTGTCAGCAGTGAGAGCCACATGACGCATGGTAGAGGAATGTGTGTTGGGCAGTGTAGGTGTTTGTGAAATGCGTTGCCGCACTGTGTCGTGATATGGAGTATTTATGCTCCTCTTTTTGTGTTTCTGCTGTCTTCGGATTCCTTCGTTTGTGGTTCTGGTAGTAGTTCTTTGTGATATAAAATTTTTCTCCCGCTTTTCTTTCCCAGCATGCTTGGTCTTTTCCTAGTTTGTCTCCCTATTTTTAGTTTTTTGCTGTTCCTTGGCGCTTTCTTCAGTAGATGTGTTGGGTCCCTTCTTTGGGCATGTACCCAATTCATTGCGTATATTTCTATCCTTTTTGTAATTGTCTTCCCTCCTAGTAGTGTTGATGTTTTATGTCGCTGTTTACGTCTCCATATGTCATCGTTGGTATTATGATGGCTATGTACAGCTGTTTCGTCAGGTTATTTGATTGTTTTTCTCGATGAACGGAGATAATATTTCTTGGGAAAATTTATATCGCGAGTATTTCTGTTTATGAGAAATTCTTTAGACTGTATAGGCTAGCAACTAGAAAGTACTTAAAGTATAAATAAAGTTAAGAGGTAAAATTGAAGTGTAAAGACTTATCTGTGTATTCCCCGTGTATTTTAGTTGGAATCTCGAGGCATAAGATGCCACAAAGTACTTCACTATGTTATTAAAAGTATGACTACTGAACTAGACTAAATATGTTTCATAAATAATAGATATTAAAAATTGTAGCAAAAAAATCTTAGTAAACTTGTTCCCTACATATACATTCAAGCAATTACTTCTTCTTAACACATCATATTCACGCGCTTATAACTTCAAAACCACTTCAGTTCAAAACCACTTCAGTTATGTTAATGAACTATATGGTTCTAGGGAATGCTTTTTAAGATGATGGTGTTAGATTTCTGTTTTGAATTTCATTATACCTAACTACTTATTATTACCGATCATAATTTGAGATTGATCCGTCAATTTTATTAACAGAGATATAGGCGTGTATCACTTTGAAATGAGATACATTGTAGAAACATATTTATATTGACTTGCTCTACCTGTTAGTTATGTTATTATACTGAGGACTGCTTCAATTTTCGCAAAGTTCTTTCTCTCCATTTTTATTTAATCCATCAAATCATCCATTCCTCTTTAATTTATGATTTTATTTACAACAATATTATCACAGGTGGTGACGTTACCAACGTTCGACAACCTAATAATAATGCGTGGCCACAATTAGGAAACAATAATAAAAATGTTCCAAACATTGACCCAAATTCTAAATCCACCACACCTTGGCCTGCGCTGGGACAACCAAGGCACCAACAACAAAGTAATTTACCACAGAACAACGGGCCACCAAACAATAATCGACAGCCTATGTGGGTACGCCCAAATAATGGACCTAATTGGGTAAGAAACACACCTATAGGTCAAAAATCCAATGTTCCAAATACTAATACGCCTGTTGGGGCAAATACTCAAAGTAATAATGGTGTAAGAGGTTCTGCTTCAGTAAATTTGCCAATTAGAAATTCCGCAAATTATAATACGAATTTTTTAAATGGCGAGAGAGGATCTGTTGGTTCAGGCTCCCAAAGTGGTGTAAATCAAAGACAAACTTCATCTAACCCCAGTCAAAACCAAAAACCTAGTAATCTCAATACAAATAATGGTGTCAGAAACCCAGTTCCTTCTGGTCCTAAGCAAGGCGGAAATCTAAATGTAGGATCGAATAATCAAAATTCAAATATAGGGGGGTTAAATCCATTATTGCCACTGGCTGGAGGTGGTGGAAACAAGAACCTAAATTCTAATAGTAATAATGGGGTGATGGGTGCTACTTCAACAGGGTCTATGTATAGTAATTCGGAGATATCGAGTAAAAATCAAGATCAAGGGACTGATTCACAGCAGAGCAACGGAGAAGTGCAAGATTATGAACTAAGAGAATTTTCCGAAGAACTGTTGACGAAAGATACCAACAACGCTGCTAGATATGTTACGATAAATCTGCAGGGAATGACCACTTCTAGATCCACGAACGATGTGGCACCATTACCGTAAGTTCACATACCTGTTTATTTATATATGTCAATAATAAATAATTAATATTCTGCTAATACAAGCATTTTTATTCATATAAAAAAATTACACAGTGAAACTACATTCATTTTTTGCACGTAACTCTACAACTTAGCTTTTATGTGCATTTTAACACTAATTTATTAGTTAAATACATGCTCTATAAATTGTTCGACGCTAACGAGACAACTTGTATTATAATATGTATACAGACAAAAAGAAAAAAGAGAGGAAACATTATTTAAAATAACTTTATTTCAAATCAAATGAAATAAGGCTGGCAATTGTACTTATTTAAGTTACAATATTAAAAAAAAATGAACGAAGTAGATATCAGCAATTTTTGTAACTTATAGTTTTCATATAATCATATTTTGCATTACAAATTTCTTTGTCATTTTTTAAACTGCTTTTTATTTATTTGCCTTGAGGAAGCAGGCAGATAATTAAATAATTGAATGTCCAACTAATTCAATATACGCTGCTATTATTATAGAGTGGGATCCCAGAGTCGCCAGACCTACATCATTTTAGCAAAGGTAATATTTTGACAACAAATAGTGTAATATCTAGTTAAGAACGTATGCGTATTTGCTCGTTTGAACGCGGGGCCCTTTTGCAGAAAACAGGTACAAAAGGTACATAAGAATTTTACTTAGTACGTTAAATTATGATAGCTGGATTATTTCACAAGTGACACGCTAACTACATGGTGTAAGCGTCAGCCTCCAAATCCGAAGGTCCGAGGTTCGATCCCTGAGCGTTCTCAGTTTTTTTCCAAATACACGTACTAAGAAAAAAAATTATGACCAAAAATAATAAATATTTCCCTTTTGGTTGTCTCTTTCTCGGTAATTGCCACCTTAAGTTAATATTTGTTGAAAAAAAAAAGCTGAGAACGCTCAGGATCGAACCTCGGACCTTAAGATTCGGAGGTTGACAACAACAACAACAACAACAAAACAAATTTATTTGACATTTCTTGTTACAAGAATGCACCTCATCGGATCCCGGCCCGGAGCCAACCAGACAACTATGGCGCGTAGCGTCGTGGTAAATGTGTGGTTGGACGAGGCGGATCCGATTTGGTTTGACGATAATGCTTGTTACAGCTAGGACACCTGTCCGCCTTATATTAGGCAGACTTAAAACTAGGTTATGCTTAGGAAATGTGCTCGCACAAGCCTAAAGCTAATGAATAAAAAACTTAAAACTAACACTTGCACTGCACTTACAAATTTTTGGTTGCTGATACGGGAAAACAGAATTAAACGAAAAAACCCGTTCGAGCAAATGACGTCCTTGTGGTCTGATCGCCGTCAAGGAAGGTAGGGTAGTTAAAAGGGTTGAATTTAAAAAGTTTGGATTTACAAGATGTTATCGGCCTAGAGGGAATTTAGAAAGACAAAAAGGGGACAAAAAGGTTAAAAGAACAAAATTGTACAAACATAACAAGGGGGAAAGGGGTTAAAGATGTAATGTTGGCGAAATATAAAGGGTAGGGTAGAGATAGGGTATGGTAGAGGGAAGGTGTGGCTAGGGAGGTTGCCGGAAGATAGGCAACGCCTGGTATGGTAGGGTGTGTCTTATATCGAAAAGTATTGCGTTATGGGAGGTTGACGCTTGCACCACGTCGTTAGTGTGTCATATGGAAAATAAACCAGCTATCATACTTTAACGTACGTTAGTAAAATTTTTATGTACCTTTTGTACCTGTTTTCTGCAAAAGGGCCCCGCTTTCAAACTAGCAAATACGCATACGTTCTTAAGTAGATATTACACTATTTGTTGCAAAATATTATTTTTGCTAAAATGACGTAGGTCTGGCAGCTCTGGGATCTTGGACTATTAGCTTTCGTAACAATAAGCGATATTTCGAAGTCTTTTTTTATTTTCTATCGTTTGCATAAATATTTTGTGCTAAAATTTGTCAGGAGGGTTTAGTTCAATAAAAGGCATGGTTGCACTACTTTCGTTAAGATTTATGCATTATTATTAGGTACAGGTACAGGTATAGGTTATTCATTATATATTGATCCTCCTTTATTTCTGTTATTGGAAACAAAAAAAAAAGTTTCGTGTAAAAGTTGTAAAGTTGTACATAGACCAGGAGCCCGCCGACCACTAATTGTGTGTCATAAGTTTACGCCCAAAATATGTGAATTGTTGTTAATTTGGGGTAGTAGAGCACATAAATGTTCATGCCAGCCCTTTTTTTGGTACAGGGACGTAGGACAGGCCCTCAAATCTGTAAGAAATATGACTTGTAAAAGTAAAAAACAGCCATAAAAAAATCATAGGTTTGCGCATGGGGGTTGGAGGGATTTCTTAATTTACCCTAAAATCATGAGTTCAGACTCCCATTCATTTTGGGTGGTACAAGGAGGCGCTACGTTCCCCCAATTTTGAAAAAAAAGTCAGTTAAAAAAATGATAAGTTTATGAATGGCAATCAGGAACTTGGTAAGTATAAACCTACCGAGTGTGAAAATATATTCGCCTTCTCTTAAAAGTGGTACGACAGCCTTGCTATTCACGATAATTGATGGCGTACCAGAATCCCCTACCGCATTATACTGTTTACCTGTGTAATTCGATGAATATCATAAATTCACGACTGGTAATCAGGGCCGATTTTAAGCAGTTTTTATGGGGGGGTGCGAAATTGTTATAATGCCGAATGACTTCTTCTCCTTTGCTCCTTTATTTTCTTTATATATGATTAGTCGCGTCGGGATAGATATTTTCTGAGAATTTTCTGGAAAATGATTAATCGGCCTAATTTTTTTTTGAAAATTGCTTATTGAAGTTTAAGAAATATTGGTAAAAAGAAAAAAAGACCGCCGTGACTTTTTTCATTTTGTTATTAATAAACATGCAATTTTAAGCACTAAACAAATTAATTAAATTTGTTAATTTGCTATCTTGGAAACTGTGTGAGAAGACCAACTAAAAATGTATACTCGGGGGATTTTGAGGTCGCTGATTACAATTTTGAAAATTGGAAAACTCAAGATGGCTGACTCAAGATGGCGGCTATGAAGTATAAAAATGAGATTTTCTGGCTTAAGTTTACATTTTTGAGAAAAACTACAAGAATAAAAAAGTGTTTGGGATGCCATTTTGCACCTAAATATAGAATATATCATTTTTTAAAATATTCGGGTAAATCACAAAAAATTTTGTTAGGAAAAATATTTTAAATAGATGTACTGTAATTACCCGTTACTGAATTAAATTTACTGTTAATTAGTTCAAGGGGCATACAAATTTTAAATGCAGCGCGCTTTCTTGATTCCGGAATTTACATATGGTAAAGACAGGCTCCTTAGTACCTCCTTAATATTAGTACTAAACTTTTCAGTAGATGAGATTTATCTCAATAATATCGTTGATTGAACAACGAGAACTTTTCACTCAACGATAATATGTTGAATATATTATTTTACGATAATGAAATCGACGATGTTCAAGAAGAATTAAGAAATGAAGATAAATAACAAGAGGAGCAATATTTTCATTTATACTTAACTCAAACGAAATTTAAAAAAATATTTTAAAAATAGTGTTTAATCTAATATATAAAAATCTCGTGTCACAGTGTTTGTTATCGAACTCCTCCGAAACGGCTTGACCGATTTTTGGTGTATATTTGGGAGGTCTGAGAATAGGTTGTAGGCTATTTTTTATACCCCTAGGTGATAAGGGTGGCCCTATCCAGAAATTTTCTTTTTATTTTTTTGAACAAAAATTTATAATTTATATGGCAAAACAACGTTTGCTGGGTCAGCTAGTTAAATTTATATTTTTATATATTTTTTAAGTAAACAATTTTTATAATTGTGTAAAAATAAATAATGAAAAAAAAATTGTACTTAATTTTTTAATAATTCTTTCCTTACATTTTATGACCATTATTTTCTATTTTAAAAATTAAATATTAAATTGAAACACTAATAATTGACTTAAAAAAATATTAAATAATATATTAAAATAGTATATTATATTACTAGGAGTAGAACGCACTCTTTTTTTGTGTTGAGCCCAGGACGAACTGGGTGAAACACAAAAAAGGCGTTCTACTCCGTGTAATATATACTATTTTTTCTTCAAGCGTATTAAAATGCAAAAATTCATTTATTTATCATAAATGTACAAATATGTGGCTAGTGGATAGCGCGCCACCGGTGGCTTTCGGTATTAACATTATGTTACTAGTAAAACAATACCCACTGCACTGCGGTGGCGCTTTCGGAACTAACATTATGTTACTAGTAAAACAATGTCCACTACGGTGGCGTTCGGTACTAACATTTTGTTACTAGTAAAACAATGTCCTACTTCTACTTCTGTTTTTGGTGACATAATTTAAACATTTTAATTCGCTTGAAGAAAAAATATATCGTGTTTTTATGTTGTATAGCCGCCAATCTTGAATTTTCCAATTTTCACTTCAAAATCATAATCAGTGACCTCCAAAAACAACGAGTATACATTTTCAGTCGGTTTTCTCAAATACTTCCCGAGATAGCAAATTAAAAAAATTGCTTAATTTGTTTAGTGCTTGAAATTGCTAGTTTATTAATAGAAAAGTTCCAGCGGCCTGTTTTTTCTTTTTACTAATTTCCTTAGACCTCAGTAAACAATTTGCAGAAAAAATGATTCCAATTGGTCCTTTGCCAGAAAACGTCTCAATTTTTAACTTTTCTATATTGACGCGACTAAATGATCATTTAATTTTTGGGATACAGAAAAAATGTAAATCTGATTTAAGACTTTTGATGAATCGAAGCATCCTGTTTACGTTTCCAGCAATTATGACAGGGCACTGTAGATATACATATACTCATACAGTGCGTGTAATTGCGGACTGGGTATGTACTCCACGTAGCGCGAGAGATATGACAACCCAGGTAACAGTAAACTCGCCCGTCGGCGGTATAGACTAAAGAGTCGGCGCTAGACCACTGAAGCATTCCCGTTCTCATTTATTTCATTTGAGCCAGCTGGCACACGCGATGTTGCAATTCTAACTCCCTAAACCCAGCCCGCCACTACACACAGTGTATACATACAGCGCTCAGGGCTAGAAGTTAGAACAAGCAGATTTGGCCATGCTGTTGCCAGCCAGGATGATTTATAACAAATACAAGACGGGGGTTGCTCAAAAAGTAATAATTATTTATGGTATTGAGTTTTCATTGTTTTAAGTTTTTTATGATTTTATGCACATAATTGCCAAATGCCGAAAGTGCCGAATGGTGACCGATTTGCCGAATCGGCTTCAAAGTCCATACCCCCCCCTATATCCGGCCCTGCTGGCAATCACAAATAACTTGGTAAGTATGAACCTCCGGAGTGCGAAAATACGTTCGCCATCTTTAAAAATTGATGGCGTACTGGAGCTTGCTACCGCATATACTGATTATCCGTTTAATTCGTGAATAGCATAAATTTAGGACTGGCAATGAGAAAATTGGTAAACATGAACCTCCTGAGTGCGAAAATATGTACGCCATCTTTGAGAAGTGGTGCGAAGGTCTTGCATTTCACGATACGTCATCAATTTTTAAAGATGGCGAATATATTTTCGTGTTTCTGATTGCCAGTCGTAAAATGATATTCATCGAATTGCACAGTATATGCGGTAGGGAATTTTGATATGCTATCAATTATCGTGAAATGCAAGATTGTCGTACCACTTTTCAAAGGCGAATATATTTTCACACTCAGTAGGTTCATACTTACCAAGTTCCTGATTGCTATTCATAAACTTATCATTTTTTTACCTGACTTTCTTTTCAAAATTGGGCGAACGTAGCGCTTCCTTGCAGCAGACAAAATGAATGGGAGTCTGGATTCACAATTTTTGAGGGCAAATTAAGAAATCCCTCCAATCCCTCCAACCCCCTATACTTTTTTGCGGCTGTTTTTTTTACTTTTACAAGTCATATTTCTTACACATTTGGGTGCCTGCCCTACTCCCCTGTACCAAAAATAATGGTGGAGTAAACGTAGTCAATAAAGAGGCATTGTTTCGGAATAATTTGTAACTGCATAAAAATTCATAAAAACTTTTTAAATGTGTTCTAAATAAGTTTAAGTTCAAAGTCTACCGGTTGGTATTGTACGCTAAATCTCTATTTGTTTATTAATAACAAAAAACTGCAAAATTAGTTGTAAAATGAAATATCTCGAAAATTAATCGAGGAGAAATCATGAAAATCAGGTACTAGGGGTTTTTGGGCATGCTGATTACGAATTTAATGTCAGATTTTCAAAATTCAAAATAGCGGATACAAAATGGCCGACCGAAACGTATTAAGAGTGTGAAATTCGCCATAAAAATGAGCATTAATGAATTTTTACAGGTTTTCGGGTATGCTGATGACGAATCTGATGTCAAATTCATAAAAATTGTGTAGATAAATGTAAAACGTTTAATATAAATACATACAATGTACTATAAAAATACTTTTATTATAAACTACAATGAAAGGAAGTATTTTAACTAGAATATATGATACACACGGTTTTTCAATCAAGAATGTATTAAAAAAAGACTTTATTTCTGAACATACAGTAATTGTTCGATAATTGATTTTTAAATACAAACACGTTGAACGAAAAGGACAGATAAAACTTTTTACTTTTAAAAGTACTAAGTTTAAAGGTCTGAATTTCCTAAAATAAATTTTTTTAATTTTTTTGGCTGAATACATATTTTATATAATCCCTTTAAATGTGCTATCCAAGTTTTTTTTTTTAAATAAATTAATCATTTTACAATGATTTTTATTAAATAATCGTTAATTCATGCAATGGTCCGTTTTCAAGCTACATATGTAGTAATTAAAGTACTTAAAAAATTATTTAAAAACATGTAATATTTTGAGGAAATTATTCTTTTTCATCTCCAATTGGTTTCATACCATTTGCTTTTTGCAATCAAAAGTTATGGCCACTTACGTACAGCGCGCGCGCTACCGCAAGCCTATTCCAGCGTCAGCGGGCGGTCGGCGCAGCGTCACTTGGGACCTTAGTTAACAAATTTCTACTCGCTCTAATTTAATGCGCAAAATACATGTCACATATGTTTGTTTCGTAAAATTTTCCGTTCTTTCGAATGACGCTATCAGCTTTTTCGTACAAATAAAATTTAAAAAGTTATTTGCAAAAAACCGTATTTTTGCACTTATATTAAATAAAAATAGGACGCGTACACTTTTTTGCGGTAGACTTTTCACTACGTTATTCTAGCATACTTGAAGAATATTATTCACCAAAGTCTACCTGGTTACAAATTTTTCCGAAGTGAAAATCTTCGTTTACTCCACTATAAGGACTGGCATGAACATTTCTGTGCTCTACTATCTCAAACTAACAATTCACATATTTTGGGCATAAACTTATGACACACAATTAGTGGTCGGCGGGCTCCTGGTTTTTTAAATGGAAAACCATGTTTGTTTTTACATATTCTTTTATATCTTTTTCCCCTGATTTCAAATATATATTCCTAAACCTATTTGAACCAAAAAATTATTCCAATTTTCTTTACCGTTTCTATACTTCCACAATGTGCAAGTAACTGACATATTTTTCATAGAAACTATTGAAATGTTTATTTTAGTTTCTACTTTACAGATATTTCTTTAATATGTGGACAGTAACATACAAATGGTCTAAATGTATCGTCGATGTGAGCATGTGAATGTATTTAAAATTTTAAATCTGTATTCTTGTAAATTGACCTTTTTAGGTTGCTGTCCATCGATAGCGCGGCCTATACTATACCCTCCATAGAAAAGCTTATGCTGTTATACAATAACTATATTTTGGAGACTAACCAAAATGAAGTATATACGGCCCAAGAAAAAATCGAAGAAAACAACTTACTGGACACAATTTTGTCAACTAATGTTATGCAGCATACCAGAAACTTTTTAATAAAAAAAGGTAAACCGAGAGTTTGTTTTCAGTTTTACCATAAATAACATAAATATTTGTTGACCTTTTAGGAAAAATTGGAAAAGATCCTAAGGATTTTAGGGATCTTCTTCGTTTAATCTGGTTCAACATGTACTCTAGGGGAGGGGGAAGAATAGGATCTAGCGGATTTGAACACATTTTCCTTGCTGAATTGAAAGGTAATAGTGTGTCTGGCTTACACAACTGGCTGTACTTTAATGAAGAAGAGAAGTCGAAGAGAGCCAATTACTTGGGATATATGAAAAAAATCGACTTAGGAAACGTAAGTCAAAGTTGATATTGAATGATCATTAATATTG
The DNA here is from genome assembly GCA_936432065.2 of Rutpela maculata. Classification (NCBI taxonomy): domain Eukaryota; kingdom Metazoa; phylum Arthropoda; class Insecta; order Coleoptera; family Cerambycidae; genus Rutpela; species Rutpela maculata. The sequence goes on along the minus strand of OW386287.2, from coordinate 167,862,567 downwards.
TCTAAATGTTGGTTGTGGAAATTTTTCTGTTTTTCTTGTTGGGATCCTTTGGCACGTGAAATCTACAAAATAATACAATTATGCAATATTTTACTGGAAAATAGCTTCTACGCCTGTGACGTTTATATATCAAAAGAAAAGTTCAAGCGCGGATTTATGGGGGGGGGTAACGGGGTAATTACGCCCCCCCCCAGATTCTGTAATCAACTTTCGTTTTAAAATTTCATAATTTTTATTATTTTACTTTATATTTTTGAATAAATATTCTATTTAGTTATGTTTATAATGTTTTGTTTCTATGCTAGAATTTTTTTTGTGATCCCCCCCCTCCTTCATCAATTTTAAATTTCGAGGACAAACATTTTTGTTATTTTCAGCACGCGGCTGTGTTACCCCCACCAAGCTCAAGGTCCAGATCCGCCCTTGGAACAGTTAGAGGGCATTTTTGACAAATATATTCTTAAAGCTGTGTATTTAATATACATATTTTCGTAATAAAGCTTTAGAAAAGGGAACATATTCGGTTTCCGAAACATCAGCAAAATATGTTATGTTTATATTTTTGTTCTTATTCATCATTTGTCAAAAACGTCCTCTAACTGTTCCTTTGACGTAAAATCACAGGCATAGAGATTATTTTCTTGTGAAATACTATATAATTGTATTATGTTGTAGATTTCATGGATATTGTTTAAGAAGAAAATACTTGTGGCGGAGGATTCTAACAATATTCAATATTGTCATGTGTTCATAAAGGTCACTTCTGGTCCTATACCGATAATAAATTAATTTTTATAACTGTTCATAAGTAATAATTGTTGTGAAAAATAGGTTATGGTGCAGATTTGACTGGCCTTCCATTTACCAGTCAACCGAAGTGATGCCATATTTCATGGTGTTTGATTTGCAGTATTTTTCAATTTATGGAAATAGAAAGTCTATTATAAAACTTGAATAAACATTATACTCTTCGTCGATTTATGAACTTTTTATATAATTGTTGAATACTCTTCAGTCTTTTTATAAATAATATTAGTTTTAAACATTTTTAATTGTATGATGCCAATTTAGTTCTTTAGTTGGTAAAACATTGGTTAGCGTAAAATGAAATACAAAAAAGTAAATATATTCATCCCATTTGTGTCTCCAACCCGCGACCCCGAGCACTCTGTCCGGAGTTAGCCAGATATCCATGGTGCGAATCGCCAAATATAAAGGCAATCTCCTTTCGCAGTATGGGAGAATTAAAAAGTAACTAGAATAACCCCGTCGAAATTCGACGGAGTGGGGATATTTAAAAATGTGCCCCAGAAAGTATTCTTTATTTAGGCACACCTTTGAACATAGTCCAGTTCAGTGAGATATTAACTTATAAAATTGAAACCTTTACTCGGATCGACGTGGGGTTTTGTGCAGTTTGTTTGGAAACCCTGATTTTCTACCTTCATATAAGGTTCGCATCCTTAACATTTTCTAAATAAACAATAAATTAACAATTTTGTTAACGAATGCAATATTTCGGAAAATAAGCGTGATTTTTTCGTGAAATTCATATCCTGAAGGTTTTCGGGGTCGCTGATTGCGAATCAGAAATCGGAAAAATGAACATTCAAGATGGCGGCCGCAAAACTGCGATCTATCCTATAATAATTTTAAAAATACGCTAAATACAATTGGAACGACGTTGTTCAAAATCCTCAACTTTTGATATAATATTATTCTACAAGTTATCTATATTCAACTGGCGATACGTTTGATATTGGAAATGTGAAAATTCATAATGGCGACCGAGCGACCGCGTTTTTAAAAAAATATTAAAATCGTGTTTTTTGCATTTATTTTTTTTTTATTTTTAATTTTATTAGTAACTTAAGGTTTTTTAAGATGCCGAATGCAAATTTCAGATTGAAAGAGCGGAAATACAAGATGGCGGCGAAAAACCGCATATTTTTTAAAAAAGTTAATTTTTAAAAAATTTTAAATGTTTTAAGAAAAATGTTTTCATTAAAATGTTGAAGAAATTATAATTAAAGGCCATGGTAGGTTAAGATAAGTATCCGCGTCTTTGCATAATACCTGGAAATTTTTTTTTTTTCGAAAATCCGAAAAAAATTTTTTTTTCTTAATCAAGTGAACCAATTTGTTTGTATTTCACATGTTGTAAATCTACTCGTGACAATTTATTAATGATATTTTCAGGAAATCTGTTCATGGAGAAAAAAAAAATTTGATGCTTTTGATTTATTTGAAAAATTTAAATACCTACTTACACGTTTGAGACACCCACCATTTTTCAATTAATTATACACCATGCAATAAGCTGCAACATATATTTTTCACAAAACTATCGAAGTCAAATTGGAAAAGATGTCAGGAATATAAAAGGATTTTAATGCCATGGGCGTATGAAGAACTTTATGAAGCTCTTAGCTTTAATTCAGTTTCTAAGCCCTTAAAATATATTTTGACGTTTTATTTTGTTCAATTTTCCGCTATGAATTAATTTTTTATTATCGCACAAAAGGAATTCATGATAATTCGAGGTTTTGCCGGAGGTGCCGCGTGTAACATGTCTTTAATTTTCTATTTTAAAGTTCATGATATGTTATGGGGCCATTAAAAAAATACGTTCGCTTTCGAGGGAAGGGGAAATGTGACAAAACGAACGATAGCGGGGTATATGAGAAGTTCTCACAAAAAAATAAAAAATAACATATTTAGTATTTCAATTTCGTTCTCTCGTGGCAATCTATTCAACAGAATTTATTTGTAAGTTCGATCGGAGAGGGGAGGTTTGCAGACGAAAGTTCGTTTAATGGGGTGTTTCACAAATGTTAAAAGCGTAAGTAATATTAAGAGTAATAACATTCTTAACTAGTCGATTTTAACATTGTTTTGAAGCTCAAAATGAAAAATCATATTTAACGTGCCTTTTATTTATCATAGCTTTTGTTTCTGTTCACCTACTGTAATTATTTAACGACAGTGGCGTTAAAGCCAATGGCACGTCATTGAAACCAATTTTACACTGTTTTTTAATAGTTTTTAGTTTTTTAGTTTTTTTTTTAATCAGGTAAACCAGTTGTTTGTATTTCACATATATTGTAAATCTACTCGTGACAATTTATTAATGATATTTTCAGGAAATATTTTCATGAAAAAAAAAATTGATGCTGTTGAATTTTTTGAAAAACGACAAGGGTAGATAAGCTATATATTTGCGCCCACTAATTTCATAAAAATAAAAAGTTCTCCTTAAAATCATTAAACGTTATTTATTTATAGTTGAACATATTATCTTTGTTTCTATACATTTTGCATTTGAAAAACAACAGTAAGTTGTAATAATAGCATTTCAAAGTAAGCATGTTTGCAGTTTTTTAGTAATTTTTGAGGTTTTTCCGTACTTTAAATATATATTTCAGTTAGATGCGCTCGATGAACCAAGAAAATCTATTTCATTGCTGAGTATTTAAGCCTTTAAATAATGGTCAATTTATGTTGTTTCATGAAGCGCTTCAATGTATAAAAGACAAAATCGTTTCCGCGGGAGTCGTAGTGGTGTCGACGTTGCGTGCGATTTTAAACGTGCCAACGCTCAAAACCACATATTATCGTGTGTCGTGTATAAAAATTTTTTTTTTTTTGAAATTGGTCAAGAATGTCTACTTTCTCGGCGCAATTTGTGATCCCAAAATATGCTATTCTAGTATTTTAGTCTATAATAAGCAACTATCGGAAAACAGTCCGGGAAAGTTACTTTCCCGGCTTAAGCAGTAAATAATAACCAGTGAATCTCTAACTTTTTCTTTTTTTTTATGCATTTAAAATATTCCTTAATTTATAATAATATTGATTGCGATTTCAGAAAAAATATGTACCTCGTACCCAGTGAACACCCAGTCGTTTAGAAAAGTTTATTTTACGAAAATTATACGAAATGATTGTTTAATTTTCGTAATCGTATATTTATTATACGTTTTGTGTAAACGTCTATAATATAAACGTTTTTATCACGTATATAATAAACCAGTGAAATACATATTTTTATTTATGTTATGCAAAATTCTTCTAGTTAATTTCAATACATGTTAACGATAAACTTCAATTATACGGGTGGTATAAACAAAAAAAAAACGTTTATTAAATGGTTTAGTGTTCACTGGGTAGTAAAAGCATATTCCTGAACTTCAATGCTTGATGGCTCGCCACGGCTTAACGCCTCGGCCAATAATTTGCGCTGTCGCACAGTGGCCCCAAAATTACTTTTTTTTTCAAATTAGTCTGCAGGTCTTAATGCTTAAACAATTAGAAAGTTCTTTTTTAAAATCTTCGTTTTCTAATTGCCTTGTCAAGTCAAATTTTCGATTTTTGCTCCTGACTTTTCAAAATTTTCCAAAGTTTGAATTTTTATAAAACTTTGGAAAAATCAGAGACAAAAATCGAAAATCTGGCTTGACAGATCGATAGGCAATTAAAAATCAAAGACTTAAAAAAATTCTATTGGTTAAGTATTAAGACCTGCAGACTGATAAAATGACTTTTTTTCTTCAAATCATCTGCAGGCCTTTTTTTTGTTGAAATCTTCGTTTTTTAATTTTCTATCGATCTGTCAAGCCAGATTTTCGATTTATGTTCCTGATTTTTCAAAATTTTTTATGAAAATTTAATCTTCTTTGAGACATTTTGAAAAATCATGGACAAAAATCGAAAAAGCAATTAAAAAACGATGATTTAAAAAAATATATTCCGATTGTTTAATTATTAAGACCTGCAGACTGCTTTGAAAATAAAAGTTACTTTTTAGCCACTGTGCGTCGTCCAGGAATGTATTGCTTTTACTACTAGATACAAAATGTACTGTATTTTATTACTTGTCAAGGCATATACTACTCGGAAAATATAATGGCATATGACATGGCCGATGGGCGAAAAAAGGCCCTTATCTACCCTCGTCCTTTAAATACGTACTTAAAGTTGACTACACACTTATTATTCGTGTAAAAAATGTCTGCGTCTTTGTTGGTGCGGTAAAGATCAAAGGCACCGACATTTTTGAGTGCGTAGTAAATCTGAATACTGTACACGTTACTTATTTTAGTTATTTTTTATTTTTTTTTGTGAGAACTTTTCAGATACCCTCCCCTCCTATCGTTCATTTTGTCACATTTTTCCCTCTCCTCTGAAAGCGAACGTATTTTTTGAATGGCCCCATTGAACTTCAAAATATGTCAATTATCAGTTCCAAAAATTTCTTTTGTGTAATAGTAAAAAATCAATTCAGAGCGGAAAATTGAACAAAATAAAACGTCAAAATATCTTTTAAGGGCTTAGAAACTGAATTACAGGTAAAAGATTCATAAGTTCTTCATACGTCCAAGGCATTAAAATCAATAGAGTTTTGTGGAAAAATATATGTTGTAGCTTATTGTATGGTGTATAGTTAATAAAAAATGGTGGGTGTCTCTAACGTGTAAGTACGTATTTAAATTTTTCAAAAAATTCAAAAGCATCAAAATTTGTTTCTTCATGAAAGGATTTCTTGAAAATATCATTAATAAATTGTCACGAGTAGATTTACAATATATGTGAAATACAAACAAGTTTGTGTACTTACTTGATTAAGAAATAAAAAAAAAATTCGGATTTTCCAAAAAAAAATTTTTCCAGATATGAAGTTTTTGAGGTCAAAACTTTTTGTGGTAGTATCTTACGCAAAGATACATCACTGGAAGGAACCACACACAAAAATGTTGCAAAGGCACGGACACTTATCTTAACCTGCTATGGCCTTTACAAAAAAATTATTATTATTTTTTTTTAATAAAACAAAAGAAAACTTTAAACAATTGCTCGACCTGTTGGGATATCGAAATGGGTAAGTTAAAAAGACACATCTGTTAAAAATTTTGTAATTTACAATTTAACAAATTACAATATTTCAATTCGTTGTATCTCAGTTAGTAATGAAAATATTTTCATAAACTCCAAAACGGGTTGTTGTATTTTTATGAAAAGTCAAATGTATATGACAAAAAAAAAGAAATAAACAGGAGTCCCTAGACCAGGGGAGGCTACCGAATTTTAAGAAATTTTTTCGCAAACTGCTTTTTCAACATTTTTTAGGGGTCATTAGAGAAGTGCTTCTCTAGATGTTATTTCCATATTTCGTATGGGCCCAAGCGCCACAGGCGAGAAAAAAATATTGAAATTTCACTAGCCGCCACTGGTCGGAAAGTGTATTTGTACGTTTTTATAGTTGGATAGAGAGAGAGGGGGTGTAGTTAAATATGTTGCCGAAAGAAGGGCAATATCTGGTATTTCAATAAATTTCAAGTCTAAATAACCACTAGACCACAATTCGTTAGTTTTACAGACGTTAATGTCAATAATATAATGTGTGTATGTGGAAATCATATAACGACGGGTGGATATTATATTATTATGAAATGTATATGAGTAAAATATATAAATAAACAACGATAGGAAATAACTTTTACAAGATTTTTATTTAATTAAAAAACAAGAATTAAAACAGTTTTATTAAATTTAAATAATAAGTTTTCTATCTATTGATATATTTTGTTCAAAAACAATTCTTTCTTAAATTATCTTGCTTTGAAAAACTCGGCATTATGTTATCATTTTGTCACTGCATTTTAAAAAATAAATAGTACATTACGTATCTCTAAAGCTTCCATTTGATATTAATGTGTTATTTTTGATTTCATACTTTAAATTAATTTTTATCCACGGAACTCTGCGCATTAAAATGGCTTCATATGCAATTACATACATTTTTTTTTCCAGAAAGGAGCTATATTGAAGTATCATTTTACTTTCCATGATGTTGACAAACCAGTAGGGTCGATGTTTATTGGAACTAGCCCAGAACTAGAATTAGCTCTTTATTCCACTTGTTTCATTCTAAGAGCTGATAGAATTTGTCCCTTGAAGATGGGTGGAAACAAATTTATTATAAGAACCTATACGTATAGATATCGAGGAAAAAATATGATTGGAAGCGCTTTCCCCGAAATATAATAATAAAATCGAATGTTAAATACTTTTGAAAAGTAATATTTATATTACATATATGTAAAAATCAGTCATATTAGATGTTGGACGTTGTTATACCAGTACAAGCTCCAATCAACATAAATAAACCGGGTCTGGGTTTCGAAATCGGTTGTACCATGAAAAGTATTCTTCAGATGATGTGTGGATTTAGAATTACATTGTAGATTACCGAAAAAAATCGGCAGAGATCATTCAAAAAACGTTGAAATCGAATGTTTTCGGGAGTCGGACTTTGACGACTGACTTGACTTTACAAGTTGTTGAAATCATTTTTGCAGATCATTTTATGTTGTAAAAGAAAGATACGTAACTTTTACGTGCAAATTGATCCCAGTGATAATACCCCAAACCCGACTAATTTGTGATTATTGCAGCTTATACTGATTACAAGGTTACCATCAAAATATCATATCTACCTATTGATATTATGTTTTTTGTAACTTATTTTTAGTGGTATAGTTGTATTTATACCAGTGTAATAGCTTTTTTATTTATATTAATATTGATTTATTTTATACGCTTTTAAATTTAATAAATATGTTTTATAGATTAAATTGTCCGCTTTTTATCTTTTCTTTAAATAGTTCTAAAGTCAAAGTTGATAGATACTAGTTGTACTTTTCTTTGCAGATAACGGATTTAGCGTAATTAATCTTAAATTAAAACCCACAAACTGTGGGCTGTGTTATTGCTATTAGAGATGGGCACACTCAGATATCTGGTTTTCATTATTTGTCGACTGTGCGAAAACTCTGTTTCGAGATGGTAAGAAGTGGAGAAGACGCTTTCCAAATCGTTTGGTTGATATCACCAAAAACCTAATGAGAAAGCACTTTGTTGAGACCGCTTGCCCAACAGGCTTTCGCGACAGAAGGTATGATTCTGTTAGGCGTGATACACAGCAGAGGGGGGCCGACTAGAATAGTACATAGATCACAAAACATCTAATAAATGAATGTAAACTTATTAAACATTTATTGAAATACTCAAATCACCAGAATACATAACATATTATTCAACATATTATATTTCAAACTATGGTTACCTATTGCTAGACTGCCAACACCAGCAACAATATTTTATTAACATTCCGTCAATTCCAATCCTTTCAAATCCTCAAAATCAAAATCGGTGAAAAAATCTTTTAAAGAAGAATTTGAATCTTTTTGTGCCAGTCAATTAATATATCATCACTTTAACCATTGTATGTAGTTGAGATTAGACATCCTCAAAGATGTGTTCCTAACGTGCCATGCGTGGTATGCATATCTGATTTGCTTTATACAAATTGAATTTTTAGTCCGTATACAGGGTGTCCCACTTAAAACTCCCGGTGCCATTTTCTCGATAAATAAAGGATATGTTTGAATTCTGTAAAAGGTGTTCACAATAATATATAAATGATATCAGTTTTGATAAAGACGGTCATTTTACAAATTGAGGTATAGATGGCGTTGCGGTGCAAATAAATTATTTGGTCTAGTTGAAGTGATATGGGACACTACTTTCTGAACAACTTTTATGATACGAACAATTTTCGAAAAATCACTGGTCGAGATATCTGAACTTCAATATAATTTTTTTTAAATGGAACATTTTTCATAATGAATCAGCCTAATTAAAAATACTAGAGAAAATCATTAAAGTAAGGTTATCTAAATATCTAACAAAATATGGACTTATTTCCCCAATGCAATATGGCTTTCAATCGGGCAAATCTACACAAGATGCCATTGAGGCGTTAACGACAAAAATCTACACTACTCTGGATGGAAGTAGCCCGTGCATGTGCGTGTTTGTAGACTTAGCTAAAGCCTTCGACACGGTAAGCTATGTCCAACTACTGTCAACATTAGATGACCTTGGTATTAGAGGAACAGCCCTTAATCTATTCAAAAGCTAGTTAACCGGCCGCCAACAAGCTGTAAAAATTAATAATATTACTAGTGATTATAAACCTATTGAGTATGGCGTTCCCCAAGGGACTGTCTTAGGCCCCATTCTGTTCACGATATATATGAACGGCTTGTTCTCACTTCGGAGTAGTGGAGATATAATCAGTTTCGCAGACGACACTGCCATCTTTTATAAAGATGAATCTTGGGAAAAACTGAAAATAAAAGTCGAAAAGGATTTAGATAACCTAAAGGATTGGTTTGATTTTAAACTACTTACCTTAAATCTACAAAAAACTTATTATATACCGTTCTCTAACAACAAATCTACTGCTCCAGCCTTCAATTTTATCACGATTCATAATGAAGGCAAGGAATGCAAGATCCAAGCTGTAGATAAAATAAAATATCTGGGCATTATTATTGACAAACATCTACGCTGGGACTTACAAATTAAATACGTCGCGGAAAAACTTAGATTCTTATTATATAAATTTAGACTTCTTAGAAATATATTGAATGATAGGGAACTAAGAATCGTATATTATTCATTGGTACAAAGCCACTTGCAATATGGTATAATAGGGTGGGGCGGAGCTGCCAAAAATCATTTGACCAACCTAGAAATAACACAAAAAAAATTTATAAAGATTCTACTACAAAAAAATATACTCTACCCAACGGAAAAATTGTTCATAGACTCAAAATTATTAGACTTGAGGCAACTTTATTTTATAGCAGTTAATATTGCACAATACAAAAATAAAAACACACTTAATTCATTCACACATGCATACCAAACACGACAGCGGAATACATATCACAATACCTCCAATGATGCATAAAACTATCGGGCAAAGAAGCTTCAGCTTTCTGGGGCCAAAATTATATAATAGTTTACCTCTAAACTTAAAAACTCAACATATGTCAATCCACGCATTCAAAAAAAAACTGAAGATGTACGTCTTGCACAGATCTAGGAAAGAAATACATGACTTAATAGACTAAAAATGTAACTAATATTACTGCCATAACTAGGATAATTTACTAATGCATGTATCCAGAGTTATCCACCATTAAACTTCCCAATTCTTAGTCTATACTCCTGGAGCCGCCGCGCGCCGGCTGTTCGTTCATTTTGTCTCGTGTTCACTGTTCACTGCTCAACTATGAGCTAAGTCTTATAGTAGTAATTTACGTTATAAATTACAGATTTGTGTACAAATCAACTTCTTATATTAGTAATTTTATGTATTTATGTATTTATGCTCTGAGAGTATGAAATATTTTATTGTTACTCACGGACAAGGCTTTGCCTTCGTGAGTTGTGTTGTTTATTTACAAGGTTTTAAGCTAATATTAAGAAATCTATGTTATTATTACTAAATGTTATATTGTAAATAAACGTTATTATTATTATTATTATTATTATTATTATTATTATTAATTTAGATGGTAATGAAACATATTTGTTTCAAAAAACAAACTAACTTTTTTTTTCAAGTAAGCAAACGTGGGGCTGCAACTGCTATTTGGAAATTAAAGATTTTGACATTTCTGTTTATTGAGTATTGTCTAATTTTTGCGTCATGTGTGTGTTGTATGTTCGACTAAATTTTACACTAAATTGCAGACATGAAAAAAAAAAATGCGATTTTTGTTACTTGAAAAATACATTGAAGTACAAATATCTCGAAAACCAGTGATTTTTCGAAAATTGTTCATATTAAAAAAGTTGCTTAGAATATAATTCTCCATCTCATGCACTGCATTTCAACGTTCCTAGGACCGACAATTTCTTTGCATCATAACGCCATCTATACCTCAATGTGTAAAATAACTATTTTTACTCAAAACTGAAGTATATATTGTGGTGGATGCCTTCTACAGAATTAAAATCCCGCTTTTTGTTATCGAGAAAATGGCACCGGGAGTTTCAAGTGGGACACCCTGTACAAAGTATTATTTGATTTCAAACCTTTCTTATTGAACTACTTAAGTGTAACATCTCGTGCGATTCTGTATGTTGATTTATAAGGAACCTTCATATATTTGCTCACGTCTGCTCAGGACACCAATTGCAGCACAGAAACTAAAGGTCCTTTTAGACGCTCAGTTCAGTTGCCGTTCAGTCTCAGTTTCAGTTGAGTTGTTAGTTCAGTTCAGTTTTCTTTCTTGTTTTTACACATAGGTTTAATCTCTCAACTGAAACTGAGACTGAACGGACAACTGAACTGACCGTTGAGGTTGTTTTAGATGGTCAGTTCAGTGGTATGTTCAGTTTTAGTTCAGTTGTCAGTTAATTTCAGAAATCACTGTATTTTTAGACGATCAATTTAGTTTTCATTATTGTCGTGCATAGTGCAGTCATAGACGAAGAATACCTGATTGCGATAAATTTGGTCTTAGCGCTGAAGAAACCAAGAAAAAAAAGAAGCAAATGGAGCAAAGATTGGCTCCTAAAGGGAAAATCACTGACTCACGTTTTAATGAAGGAACTTCACTTTGAACCTTGCGATTGGGAAAACTATTTACGGATGAGTGAGGATGCGTATTGAAAAATTGCTTCACTTACTGACACCAATTCGTCCCTCAGAACACGTAGTGGCGTATCTCAAAAAAATGCAAAATTGAGATATTCCACTTACTGACTAAACTTTATATTCTTCATCGATATTACGTATAAGCATAACCCGAAACAGCATTATTTTACGAGTATTTCCTATTACTTGCTTGACGTATCTCAATTGTAATGAATTTTGTTCATCACAAATAGACGTATGTCTACTTAAACAGTGACGGGTGTGGTGGGCAAAATAAAAACTATTGTGGCAGCTATGCTACTGTTAATGGTAGTGCAAAGCAAAAATATCGTAGCCATAACTTTGCGTTACTTCGAGTCTTACCACGGTCAAAATGAGGGCGATTCTGTACATAGCTGTATATCTAACGCCGTATCACATGCTGGAGACCTTTTTGTGCCCTCACAACTGCATACTGTTTTCAAATTGGTCACGCGTCAAAATCCATACGATGTCAATCCCTTAAAATTCAATGATTTTTACAATTTCAAAAAATTGTCCCAAGACTTGCGGATCTTACAAAGCAGAGAGGATGCTATTAAATGGAATTAAATAATGGAAATCAAATATGTAAGCTGAATCCAGATACAATATTTTTTAAGACTAGTCATCTTCAAGAACATTATAGATCAATAAAACTCAGTGGCGGCTGGTGAAATTTCAATATTTTTTTACTCGTCTATGGCGCATGGGACCCATACTAAATTTGGGAAATAACATCTAGAGAAGCACTTCTATAATGACCCCTAAAAAATTTTGAAAAAGCAGTTTGCGAAAAAATTTTTGAAAATTCGTTAGCCTCCCCTGGGTCTAGGGACTCCTGTTTATTTTGATTTTTTTTTGTCATATGCATTTGACTTTTCATAAAAATACAACAATAGATTTTGAAGTTTGTGAAAATATTTTCATTACTAACTGAAGTACAATGAACTGAAATTTTGTAATTTAACAAATTACAATATTTCAATTCGTTGTATCTCAGTTAGTAATGAAAATATTTTCATAAACTCCAAAATCTGTTGTTGTATTTTTATGAAAAGTCAAATGCATATGAATAAAAATAAACAGGAGCTCCTAGACCCATGGGAGGCTATCGAATTTTCAAAAATTTTTTCGCAAACTGCTTTTTAAAAATTTTTTAGGGGTCATTAGAGAAGTGCTTCTCTAGATGTTATTTCCCAAATTTCGTATGGGTCCCATGCGCCACAGACGAGAAAAAAAATATTGAAATTTCACCAGCCGCCGCTGATAAAACTGAAGAGGCAAACGGTAAATTTAGAGACAGTCACGCTGCATTGTCTGAATCTAGAACCAAACAAGATAACAAAAAAAAAGTATAAGGACCTAGATGGTCCTATGTCAAGGAAAAACCCCAGTTATCAAACTAACCGAACACAAATTTTTTTATGAATTTCTTCCACATCATTAGCGATGGTGACGATTGAGTTATTTTTGGAATAGATTTCCTTTTCCTCTATTTTTTATTGATTTTCAATATGCAGTAACTTTGTTTGATTTTTATTATGCAGTTCATGTTATGTTTTTACAAATAAAGGTTTTTATTCGATTCAGAACATTTTTTTGTACTTAATTGAAAATTATCCACATGGCGTAAGTGGTATTTTGTATCCTAAAATGAAAAAACACAAATTTCACAAACTGACGTAGCTCATTTAACATAAGTTTTTTCATAATCTGAGAGGCAGCCGCCTTGCAATCATCAATTGATTATACCACAAGTATTTGTCTATAAAAGAAAAATTACACTAATTGCTCTAGCTATTACCCTAAAACACTTGCAAGTTTACTCTAAAACTTTAAATGCTTCTCCTGAAAAATCAGAAAAATTGAGGGACGAATTATAAAAAAAACGAGATACCAATATGAGAGAAGCTATATCACCAGACGAAAGGCTAAGTGCAAATCTAATATTCTTGGCAACTGGGTGTGCTTACCAAAGTTGTAGGACTCCAAACTCCATTAGGAAGTCATGTTTTGACATTTCGCGTTTTGACCAGCCTACTGCGAAAACTGATACTTGAACGGAGAAGTCAGTTTACACATCATTTTAACTGATAACTGATACACAAACTTTTGGCATCGAGCAACAGTTCCGTATCAGTTTCAGTTTCCCTTTCATTTTTTTGTGTTTACACATAAGATAACTGACAACTGAACTGCAATTGAAACTGAACGGACAATTGAACTGACCTTAATGAAGTAATTCTAAAAAAGTGTATTAAGACAAATACCAGAATAAAGTTCATCAACGAAGACAAACACATCGGAAGTGCGGGACTGTTTTGCCTGTGGGTGTACGAGGCGAGTGCCACATTTCTCTTGGGTAGTATAAGTGTGTGTGTTACTTTTTTAAAAGTAGGGGCAGTAAGAATGTAAAACCGCCGCCACTGGGAGAAAGGCAGAGTAGCAATCTAAGGTAAGTAGAGATGTTTCGTGATGTTTCTTTCTCGTCTAATCTGTTAGAGTATTTAATCATGTTCCTGACAGACAAAAAATATGACAGTAAATAAACTCAAAAAAGAATTGAAATGTATTTTATACAAAAAATGTTATTACTAGTTGAATATTTTTCAGATTCTGAATTTTAAGGAGGTATTCATGCTATTTGCTATTGGTGTCTGTTTTTTATATCTACTTTGATAACTACCATGTACCTTTTTTAAACGAAAGTTTAATTTGTCCTAATATTTTTAATTTTTAAAGACTTTTATCCACGACCACTATATTAGGAAGATATAATACGTCTATTTTCTGTGGATTAAAGGCCCTTTAATATACTAGTGGATTAGAATTCATAATACCACGCTTAGATTTTATACATAAATACCTCTCTGATACATAAACCAGAGTCACATATCTAGATACCGCGTCACACTTGAGAATTATATTGCGACTCACATATGTGCATTTGAGATAGCTCAAACAGTTCCAAATGTCCACATTGGAAACATCGCACTGTGAGTTAAAAATCATGAAAGTTTATATGCTAAATCTCGTTTATATGCTAAATCTCGTTTGTTGTTAGCTGATGTAAGCATCACTTTGTGAGATAATAAGAGACTCGCAGTACTGACATTGCGACCTACATTTTTTTATATATTCGACATCAGTTGAACTCTCATGCGTGTTAACTATGTCGTCTCTCCTTTCGGATGGAAGAAAAATAAAGAATATATGGTAGTTCCATATATGTATATTATTTACATTAACATATCTAATATTGTTAAGCACACTCCAATTTACTCTCACAAGGGTTGCCTGCAAATTATAATGTTTATTAAATGATTAAATTCATTTTTACTTACCGTTTTATCAATTGCGGTCGGTAGCGTTGTCTCTATAGTAATACTGACTCATATCAAATCAAATCAAACAATGCTTTATTAATATTAAAATTATAAATATGTGTCTCCCTGGAAACTGTCCCGGCGCCAGCCAGACAAACACGGCGCGCAGCGCCGCGGTGAGTGTAGGGGTTGGGCGGGGCAGGCCCGGTTCGACTAAACAATAGTTAATGGGGTGAGTTAGAGCTCCTGTTTAAAAGGCATAAACTTAAAATTAACAATAACTTTTAAAAAACATGACATATGAAAATATCTAAAAATAACTAAAATAGCACAATAAAATTATCGATTTCGCGCGCAACACGAGCGCGAACACTTTGAAATTTTGGTTGCTGGCACGGGAAAACAAAACTCAACGAAAAAACCCATTCTAAGCAACCACGGTGGTCTTTCTGCCAGGAAAATGTGGTGAAATGAAAGTTAAGGATTAACAGAGTTAGGATTTTTATAAATTTCCAAACGAACAAAAAGAACAGAAAGGGATGAACGAGAACAAAATAAACAAACAGAGAGGAAATAGAAAAGTATTAAAGATGTAAGTTGAGAATGGACAAAGTTTAGGATAGTGATAAGTTGTAGTAGTGGAAAGTGTGGCTAAGGGAGTTGCCGGAAAATAGGCAACGTTTGGTATGGTAGGGGGTGTCTTATATCGAAAAGTATGGCATTATGCTGTCTAAATCGGGTTATGTAATAATTAAAGAAATAGTTTTGTTAATTTCATCATGTTAGCGTACTCCTGCATAGTTAATTTAAAATTACAATTGCAAGTACCTACCTACCATGTTCTAATGTTTAAAATAAATTGCGGGAGGAAGTGGAAATGATATTATTATCTAAGACCTTTACTTTACATTTTCCGTTTTCAAGATTTGAGTTTTATTATTTTTTTTAAATGGACAGCTACCGGAACGGCTGGAGCTACCCCACCAAATATTTGCGAAAATTCTTTAATTTAGTTATTAAATAAATTCTTTACCGCTGAGCTATGCGTGCATCAGGCGCGCAGCCAGCGGGGGAGGGGCATGGGGCCCGGGCACCCCCCAAGCCGACTTCCATGAACCAAAAAATAAAGAAGTATAATCTCTATCAATATAAAGCAGTATCCAAATTATCCCTTAAAATAAATATTTTGTAATTAATGCCAATATTATCTAGTTTTCAACCATTTTCTGAGAAGTTTCCCTCATCCTCTGGGGAGGCCGGTTCTATTGCCCTCCCCCCAGATTAATTTTCTGGCTGCACCACTGGCGTGCATGTCTCTGTTTCGCGGAAGCCTGAACTTATACTTAACAATCCACCATCGCGGGACTAGGACAATTCTTTTTTGATGGAAAATGAACCAATAAGAGTAAGCCAAACCAATAAGAGCATAGAGGCGACTTCAATGTGAATATCAGTCGATATTCCGTTGAAGCAACGTCGAGCGCGGTTAGTACTTGGATGGGCTCCCATCTTGGGAAATACAGCGTTCTCGTCCCACCTTCTAGAGGTTTATATATCAGTGTATACTCGGAAGTTACGTAATTTCAGACGAGGATTACGTAGTGGATATATCATCCTTCGGAGGGGATGTAAAGCAGGCGGTCCCTTGTCTATTAAATCTTAGGCAAATAAAAGATCCCTACTCTTCTTAAGGGAAGAGGTTCGGCAGGTTGGGGGTAGCTCGTCTCCTGGCGTCAGTGATAGGCCCTGGTAGCGGAAATAGGCCGACGTTAAACAGTTAAAAAAAAAAAAGAGTAAAGTATGATATATCGCTGAAATAAGAATAACATCTACTTTTAAATGGTGCAAGAAAAATGGATATGTTCAAAAATAAGAAAGTCTATGTGCCAAAACGGCACTAAACGTCAACCAATCTCCACCAAAACCTTTTTAGCTAAGACATTTTTTAGAAACCACTTCTTCGTATTCCTGAAATCTCAAAACGTACTGCGGTTTTATCTCAGTTTTCGATTTGGTATCAATTGTACCAATTTTTATGAGTGGGGAGGTTAGAATAATTAAGTAGATATTTGCTTTGCTTTTAAGAGCTACATATACAATATATACATAAAGTTGAGCCTGGTGGTGTAACGGTCTTCAAATTAGTTCTTTGTGAATATTTTTCCTTTATATTCATTATACCTTATTTCGTAATAATAAGATGAAAATTTGAAGTACGAAATATGGAATTTCAAAGTAACTTAAAACTGATTTCTCAACGTTTACCTACATTACCCAAAATTTCTAAATATAATTTATTTTAGATGCAACGCCTATGAACTTGGATTAAAAATAATAAGCACATGTTTACGCGATGCCAGTAGGTATTATTCATATAATAATGTATACATATGATACAACTAAACAGTAGTGGAAAGTTAGAAGTTGGTCGATAGAAGCCTCTACACCAGCTAATTAAATACTTTCTGCCGCCGCGCCGTTTATGTTTTAATTAAACCGTAGTTAATATAAGAAAATAAATAAATAAATCGAAAGATAACAAAGTATTTTTTATCATTGTATTGCTCTACTGATAAGGGACTATTACTAAATAAATAATAACAAATACGTTTCAAGATGAGGTCAACATAACGTTTCAACACAATTAACGTCTCTAAAATAAGAAATAATTGTGTTTATTGAATTCATATGCGTTTGCCGTGTGGTCTATTTATTTTTTGAAAAATGTACTCAAGTTTCTGTGAAGTGTGTGCAAGTAAAGGTTTTACGGTAGTGAGAAATTTGAAATTTATTGACATCCGTAGATGTTATCATAGTGACAATGTTTTTGGATTTAAGAGAAAAAATAAAATAGTTTATCAAGGTAAGTGTAAGATTAGTAGGTAGTGTATTATGAGTCAATCTCCTAATGATGAGTTCTAGACATTGGTGGCGGAAGATTTTTTTTTTGGAGGAGCTGCAAACTTCTCTTGATAAAAAACTTTAACCCTTTCACATCGGGCGTTTTTTTTTGGCGACTGGCCTCACAAACGGGGATTTTTTACGTTCGCGCAATCGTGCGTCTCCCGTTTATTATTTTCGCGCCTTAGTGCGCTTCCCGACTCCAGAGATACGCGCGCTTATATGCGCAAGTTGAAATAAACGAAGATAGAAGATAAATGTTTTATTTAATAAACAAACATGTAATATATAATTGTTAAAAGTATACAACGTTCTTATTTCACTAATAATCTAAAAAAAAGTATCAATTTTTTTTTAGTTATTATTATTATTTGCCATGCATTTTCATTTGGTATAATACAGAATTTGTATACTGAAGAAGATAAGAACTAATGCCAGTTGCATCAATATTTCAACACCACACATTCCCCCACCATTACATCCAAGCCTTTTTCCAGATTTGCGCGTTTTTGCGGCTCCCGTAGAGAAAGGGTTTGCACATACGAAAGTAAAAAAAAAACAAATTGACACAAATAGTATTTAAGTTTTATGTACGACAATTTCTATTCTTTTTGCAAAAATTACAATTACATTTTCAGTATTAATTTATTTCGTAATAGTACTTAGGAGGTAAACATACTAAAAGTCCCCGCCCCTAGGTCCCTTTTTTCGATTCTTGGCTTATAACTCGGAAATGGTGCGTCGCACATAAGGCCAATTTAACAATTTACGACGACAAAAATATAAAATATGATTTTATTGGATATTGTGATCAGAAATGCTTATAAGGAGGCTACTTAATAATTATCTTTCAGAAAAATACCTAATTAGGGTTAGTTGAGGTAAGGTGCTCATAGTATTCTAATTAAAAAAAAAATAATTTCATATTAAATTATTTTTCTATTTTGAATTAGTACAATTTGTACATAATGTACCATTTTGATCAAAATTTTATTCTACATCTACATCCTCATCGCCCTTATCATCATCAGACTCCTGTTCGCCTTCATCATCATCACCACAGAAAGTAGGCGGTCTTAGCATGCTTAATACAACTTCACTGAATTGCATTTTATTTTTTTTTTAGGTTTTTTCGCTTATTTGCGGGTCCGAGGATACTAGTATTCAGTTAAATATATCACTAAAAATAGTTCCTTTCTCCTAATCTTCATTTCCCTTAGAGAAGGATCCCCACGACTATCTGAAAAGAACACGCTCGATTTAACAAAAGGGGAAACAAGGGGACTTGCATTTTACTTTTTTATATTAGTTATAAGGTATTTTTTCGAACTAGAAAAAAAAAGTCTGTGTACTTTTCGGAACTTTTTATATAACTCTATCTAAAGCAAGAATTTCAATTTTTTTTTTAAACAAAAATAGTGTTTCATGAAACACGTTATATCTATACTACGTACAACTGTTATATTTATAACAATTGTAGATTAAAGTACATACCTGGTGCTTCAATATCCATGCTGAAAAAATTGTGATTATAAATTTAGGAAAATATGACGAGCATAGTTAATCCGTAAACAATTCATGCGCAACTAACCGGTATTGGCCGTACGAAAGATAACCCAACTTTGCGCACACGCGTAGGCTATTGTGTTGCGTTAAAAAAATTAATTTTTACGGTTCATTGCGGACTGGTTTATAGAGAACGTTTTGAAGGTATTTGTGACTAGTTTGAAGAAACTACTTTTATCTATTTTTGTCGTCGTAATTTAGCTATTTGGCCTTATGTGCGTCGTACGGAAAAAAGTATTCTATGCAAAATTTCCTACAAGAATGCATTATCTATTATGACAATCTGACATTTCTCTATCAAAACGGTTTACCGTGGACTGCTAATAAATCACAGTCACAAAATAATACTTTTTAGTCACTAGTGATGAAATGATGTTGAATGATTTCAAAGATAGAATATAATATCTTCTTCTAACCCCGTTTCAATCTATTAATTGGCGTTTTAACTTTAAAACGTTTGTCTTTCTATGACTAGTTATACCTTCTATGAATGTTACTTTTTAGTCACTATTGATGAAATGATCGTAAAAAGACTAAAAAGTAAGCAGAAAAAGTATAAATACTTACACAATGCCGCCAAAAGAATAATAATATTAACAATGTACAGGGGTGGGTGGGATAGGGAGCAAACTGGCAAATGCCCATCGGGCCGGTGGCTCTGGGGCCGGGCACGGCCGGTCCGAGGTAAATAGGAATTTGTTCCGGCGGATAAAAATCTCAACGACCAAGAAAATTTAAACGGCAGCTTTTTCCCTCCTTAGTCCTTACTTAGAACAAAAGTAGTCTCAGATGTAATTTTCAGGCTGCTATCTTAAAAAGTCAGCTACTGACATAAATGCCAGATGTCATTTATAAAAAGTTATTAACCCAATAACCTAATTTTGCATGTTCGTCCCAAATTCTGCAAGTTTGCTTAACGTCTGTATTAAGGTCTTTCTTTTTCTTTTCACCTCTAAAACTTTAGAGTTATTTTTGTTTTCTTTTTATGTTTAGAGACGTTTATGTAGACAATATTAGTCATAATTATTATTGATTATTATTTATTGTTATACTGTTAAAATGTCTACATTTTTTATTTCGTTCTTTGTTTTTCAATGTCAATAAATTTTAATAAAGAGTATGGATGTTTAGTGGAGTTTTTAAAAATGTTACCAAGACGGTAGCAGTTATCTTTAGACTGTGGTTGAGTCAGACTACGTGTTAGTACTTTGAACCTTTAAATATTTTTGCAATTACATGAAAAAAAGGAAAATTCGTTTGACGAAACCTATTTTTTGAAAAAAATGTTTTTGGTACTCGAATTTCTACATTTTAGAGCATTTGACTTTGAAAAATACAAAATTTTCGCCTGTGGCGCAGTTTTTACCCTTGGGCATTAGCCCACCAAAAAAAAATGTACTCTTCCCTGGCCCACTCAAATTTGAGGTTCTAGTTCCATGCTTGATTGGGCCGATTCCCTAAAATTGCCAGGGCCGGTTGGACTGACTCCATCCACCCCCGATAATGTACTTACCGATTAAAAGTGAAAACAATTGAACAATAGAACAAGTTTTCTAAAAAACAAGAGAAAAAATGTTGAAAAGTCAGATGCTTGACGGAAGTGAAAAATTTAGATAATCTTATCAGCCAATAAAAATTTAGTGGGTTTAGTTCACCTCGGTACCTGATGTCTTCCGCTGCCAATAATCCTAGACCTAGACATACAATTATGACAATTTAATCGTAAATTCTGTATAAAAAATGTGACAGCGTAAAAAATTGCTGAATAATATTTTTTAAAATATAGTCTGAACAGTTTGTCATATTTTTTTAAAATTTGGGATACCATTTCAGAAATTTCGAATACAACTTTGGTAAAAATTGTTAACTGTAATATCGTGGATCATTAAACTTTTCAGGCCATATGTTCCTTATGCATTATTAAATATTCTGAAAAATGTAATCATCCAGTATGTAAGTTAATATACAGATTTTTACTAAAGCTTTATATTAGGTGATATTTTTAACAGATTATATACTTAATACGGATAAAAGAATCTAAAATAGTTCGGAATATATTTAAAAAAATATAGTTCAGATTTGTCACTATACATCTCTAAAGCGGTGCAATTTTGGATTTTGATAGGGTTAAATTCTCCTAATTTCGTGTCAAGGATGCACCCTTAATAGTAGGAATGTAGGAAAGCCCATGACACTTAAAGTCTCCGTCACAATCCAGCACATTTGACGTGTCAAGTTTCAATTCAAATGAGCCCGATGGGCGGAAAATTTCAGCCAAAATAATTACTTCCGGTCCGCCAAAAAAGCGGTCATTACCGTTTTGTTTCCGAAAAACGAAATTTATGACACTCGAACTCGAACAGGGCTCGATTTCTGCCACCTAAAACATCTTAGGTTGATGCCCCCCACTCGTCACTACCCCTCGCCTCCCGCGTATGAAGAAATTTTGCGAAAACGGTTACCTCCGTCATGATCCAGAAGGTCGAAATTTATGCCAAATGAAAGTTTTCGACTTCCTGCAAGTTGGAGTCCCCTTTTTCGCATCTAAGAAAAGCTTTTTTATTCGCGAAAAATGCATTTTTCACGCGTGAATCCTTATGCAACTCAGGTGCATATTTTTTAATTTTTTGATTTTCCGCATGATTTTAAATAAAAGTGCTTCATAAGAAAATTAGGTTTATTTTTAAATTTTAAGGAATTTAATTTCAAATTACAGTAAAAAATCAGAAAAGTGACTTCTTTTTATTCAATAACGGAATAAATGAGACAATATGAATTTTTAAATTTTCTATTAATTTCTCGTACATTTACAACTTATAATCTAATCCTATTCATCATCGCATTCACATCCAATTCCCATCTAATCTTGTTTATCCTATTCAAACCGTTCATGTTGTCTCTCATCCAGGGTTCCCTTGGAAACAAAGAGGCTACAGTCTTCCTTCATCCAAGACGCAGCTACACATTTCGACATCCAATGAAGCAAAAAAGGAACATGTTGCATTTTGTCGCATTGGCATAATGCGCCGAATTTGTTGTTTAAGGGAAACTAAAGACGGAGGAATTGGTCTCGAATCCTAAACTTTTTGCATACCTTTTTCAGTATAGAATTTTAGAGAATATAGTTTTTGGAAAATTTGATGCCTTTGCTTCATTAACATCAGAATATTTTTTGACGCCGTACATAAGACAAGTAAATTATTGAATGGTTTTCATTTTCTCTTCGTCAGCTGAATCTTGTCATTAAGTGTTGCAAAAGCTTTTTGTGTTGCTTTTTCGAAAAGTTGAAATGGTTTTAGTTTTCCTTTGCGAAAAACTCGGGATTTAATCGCAAACGGCGTGAAATCCTGGCAAAGCACGACACAGATCTACACCCAATTTTTCTGCCCAACCGGAAGAATTGATACAATTTTCCTCCCCTTTTTTCGAAGAAGCACCAGAAATCCAAATCTCTAAATTCGAAAAGTTGTCAATATTTATATAGGAACCTTCACTGCTTTTATATCTTTTACAACTTATCTCTTCTCAACTCCTAGAAACTTACAAATTTCAGTTTTACTATGGACCACTTTTATTTAAAAACACGCGTAAAATCGAAAAATTTATTAAAAAATATACGCGAGAGTTGCGGAAGCGATTCATGCGTGAAAATAGTATTATTCAATTAGCGGTAATGTAGGTAATAACTCACGCAGATGAAAGTTTAATTCATCAAGTGAGTTATTACCATTACCGCAAGTTGAATAACTATACTTTATCTACGATTATAACGATAAATATTAAGTTTAGAAAATTTTGTTTAAATTACTCAGTTTAAAAAAGAAGCGTCGGAAAGCTCAATCAATTCTCTTTACATAAGCTGTCTACAGATTTTTCAAAAAAAAAAAACGATAATTATCGAGATATTCGAGGAAATGTAAGAAATTACACGTTTTTCTATAGAGTGTATGTAATTCTTAAAAAAATAATTTTTCTCAGAAACCTTTGTTTCGAAGGGCCAAGATTAACGGAGCGTCAAAGTAGTACATAACATTAAGTGAACATCGTATATGAGATCGATTTCAGTTAATTACCGATTAATTACGGTGACAAAATGGAGAAATTTTACCGAAAACAAAAAAGTTTTAGCAAATTTAATTATATTTAAGTTAACTAGAGTAGTCTTTTGTCGTAGGAGCCAAGATTAAAAAGTTGCCAACTGTAGAAGCTCAAAATTTGCGTACATGGCCAACATTTCAGTAGTTATCTCCGAAACGAACAAAAAAATCAAAATTCTGATGAAAGCAGAAGATTCGTAGTGAAAAATACTCGTTTGACCTTATTTTTTATTTCGAGCTAACTCCCACCGTTTCGGAGATATCTGTGAAAAGTAGCAAAAAACTGCTTAGATTTCGGAGCCGAAAAAATTGCAAAAACATGCAATCTTGACACGTTCATATTTTTCGGAAAACACCATTGGGATGGCCGTACGATGTCGCGACGTAAAGAGGAAGTCTTCCAGATAAACCTGATCGTAAATTGCACGGCGAAATTCGAAAATTCGGCTCGGCACGAACGAATCAAAAGTAGCATTTTGTGACATTTCAGAAAATCTTAATAGATATTAACGCGAATAATCTGTCACTACCTCCCTGGCTCCACCTTCGTGTGTCCCGCGTTAAGGTAAAAACAGAAAGAAAGCAGGTAAACAACATAGTTCCTAAGTCTATGGTAAACAAGCACCGATTTTCAGCTCCTATAACCAGCGCCTACCTGCTATTCGAGGTGCACATAATGAACGCTTACTAGCAGCTCCAACCTGCTTGTTCATTTTGAGGTCTCTGCGGGTAAACGTGTCGAATTCGTCATTTGATGATGATTTATTTTTGCTTGACAATGTATTTTTGGGACTGAATCGAAAACTATACGGAATACATCCAATATCATCATCTATTTGGTGAATTAAAACGGCATGAAAATCGACTTTTTCAATATATGAGAATGATTATTAGCACAAGAGCCCACCTACAAAAATGATGGAACACATAAACTGGAGAGTCAAAAATTGGTGAGTATGCTTATCAAGTCATTCTCTGAACGTGTGTAGTCGGTCATGGAAATCTGGGTTGCAGCGGTGCAGGTGCAGCCATTTTTGCTATATGGCTTAAATAATTCTTGAATGTGACGCTTTCCCATGACGTTAAATCAAAAAAAGTTTCAGTCAAAAGTTTTTCAGTTTTGTGGGCTCTACATAACGGTATTATGGAGTTCTACTTTTAATGGGGATTAATGGGGTTTTTACGGGGTAATATGTCTTTTTATATAATCAACCCCCTCTTTTTTAGAGTGGATTTCGATTCTACGTAAAAAAGATCAATCTTTTGTTCTTTGCATTTTTTTTACTCCGAGGCCAGTTTGTGCCAGAATTTTTTTTTTCAACTTTCAATAATTTTTTATATCGAGACTTTCAATTATATTTTGGAAAAAGTTGAACATCGTTTGTCAAAAACTTATGCGATTAATATCTCAATATCAATATCCATACTTATTTAATTAATCAAACATATAAATAAATCACTAAAGGGAATAACCAACGCCTAGAACCAGCGACCAAGAACGAAAAATTCATTCCGATAAAATTGCCAGCGCCGGTTCGTACCGGCTACAAGTTCCAACCTGCTTTATTTGTGTGCGGTATCATTAGTAAACGTTATTATTTATTGGCGCTGATCAGCGCCGGCTACCAGTATGCAGGCAACCTGCTTTCTTTCTGTTCTTACCTTTACGTCGATTGGACAGGTTAGGCATGAAGATAAAGGTGATTGGCTCTGTACCTAGAGTTATAATCACTCACGCATTATAACTCACGCTGCTTGTTTATGGATACTATTAATTGATCAAAGGCAGTTCATTAATTAGTATATAACCAAATGAAAAACCGTTTCTATGGCGCGGAAAAGGGCCTACGTAAACGGAGGCCACGTTCCAAGTCGCACCAAAGGAATATGTTTTAAAAATTCCCAACCTTATACATTTTCGGTGGCAGAAATCGAGCCCTTTCAAGTGGCGTAAATATCATATTTCTGGAACAAGACGGTAATGACCGTTTTTTTTTGAGAATCGGAAGTAACCCTTTCTTCCAGCCCTTGCTGAAATTTTCCGTTCACCGAGTTCATTTCGGGTTCAGCAAGGGTTGAATTAAAACTCGACACGAAAAATATGCTTCTGGATTATGACGGAGACTTTGAGTGTCATGGGATTTTAGACTATAAAGATTACCCATAATATTGAAAGGTGTTGTACGCGCGTTCCTTTCAATATATTTCATTCAACACTTCATATTGTTCATATACGGGGTGGCTCAGCCGATAGGGACACTCTTGTAACTTTTGAATGGGCGAATGTTTTTTTTTTTTCAAATATGGTCTAGTGATGCAATGATGCAATTGATATGGAAATCAAATTTTCAAAAGGGGCAACCTGTGCATTTTTGCATATTTGGATTCTGCTAGCCAAAATACATATACTCTGACCCTCAAATATTATTTTGATTTTCAAGAAATATAGATTTTTTTTACATAAATTTAGTACAAGGAGAAGATAAACATGCATATATTTTTTTCATAATTTAAAAATCTAATTAAATAATAGGTTGTTCGATAGAAGATTCATTTAAAAAAAAAATAGTTTTCATTGAAAACCAATATCGTTGAACTTAAGGAAGAATAAATCATGTTTAATTTTAGTATCTGGAGAGATAATATTTTAAGGGTGCTTTCGGACCGATTTTTAACAATTTTGGCAAAATCGCGTCCTTCTATGATTAAAACTAAAAATGAAAAAATCTGTATTTTTTTTAAAATCAAAATAATATATAAGGGTCAGATTATATGTATTTTGGCCAGCAGGATCAAAATAAGCAAAAATATACAGGTTGTCCCATTTAGAAATTTGGTTTTTATGTTAATTGCATCGAAACCGGAAGTCGGTCATTTTGGTTCTTTACATCACATAATTGGAAGTTTAATCCCATATCACTACACCAAGTTTGAAAAAGACAATTCGCCCATTCATACAAACTTAGTAGTTATTATTGTAGGCCTAGTTTAAGAAAAGGCGGTGTTGGTATATGGGTTAAAAATAGCATATCTGTTAAATGTCTAAATTTAGACCAGTTCTGTATCGAAAGACACATAGAAGTGTGTGGAATTAAATGGAAAAATAATAATGATAATTATATTTTTTGTAACATTATTCATGATGTTCTAGCTAGTGTCTATAAGAAAAATGTAAATCTTATCATGTGTGGAGACTTTAATTGTGATGCCTATAGAGAATCCAAAGAATTTAATAAACTAGTCAGTGTATTTTCGTGTTTTAATATGCGTCATGTGGTAGGGTGGGCCACCCGAACGCAAGGGCCTTACTTATCAACTATTGACAATATTTTTATCAATTTCGACAATGATGGACAAGTTGGTGTTTTTGATAATGTTATCTCTGACCACAGGTATGTTCTTTTTGAACTACATCTATCAAAAACTGAGGTATAAAATAATTTATATTCTCTTAAACGAAGTTGTGATAAAAATTCTACGGATAATTTTGCATCGGCCCTCCGAGAAGAAACTTGGGAGGATCTATTTTTATTGGAAAATATTGACGATGCTTATGGATACTTTATTACTCAATTTTTATTTCACTTTAACGTTTGTTTTCCGCTGCGATGCTATAACATAAAAAATAATCTCAAAAATTGGGTAGACACTGAGGTAACATTATCTAGTAGAAACCTAAAAGATTTATACGTTTTAAAAAAGTCATATCCAGAATTGGGAGATTTATATAAAGCTGTGAAAGAGAACCATTTCTTATTGCTAAAAAATAAAAAGAAAAAATATTACCAAAATAAAATTTCCAAATCAGATAATCCGACCAAAACTTCGTGGAATATTCTATCAGAATTAACAAACACAAAGTCAAATAAAAATTCTAGAAATAATATAACGATTATACACAATGATGAAAAAATTGTAAAACCGGATGAACTTGCATCCATTTTCAATGACTTTTTTATAAATACTCCCTTAGAAATAAAAAATGAAATTCCACTCCAGAAAAGTTCCATTAATAATAGGGAGTTATCGCAAAGATAACGTATGTACGTTAAACGTTATCTTTGACATCTACGCTTGCGCATGTTTGGTTTTGTACGTGAAAACCAATATGCGCTTGCTTAGATGTCAAAAATAACGTTTAACGCAAATACGTTATCTTCTGCGATAACTCCCTAATGTAAACCATAAATACAATGTAAATACCTTATTTCTAAATCCATTTACTTCTACTGAATTGTATAATATAAGTTTATTATTAAAAATAATTTACAACTACTACTCAATCCGTTAACATATTTGGTAAATATTTCTTTTTCATCGGGCACTTTCCCATCTTGCCTAAAAACGGGAAAAGTTACTCCGATATTTAAAAACAAAGATCCACATTTGTTAGATAATTATAGACCGATTACAGTCCCTAGCGGTTTCTCGAAAATTTTAGTTTTAGAATACTTTCTAGACAGACTACTCTTTTTTATTAATAAATTTAATATCCTCACGGAAAATCAACACGGATTCCGTCGCGGAAAATCTACTGCTACAAGCCATTCATAGCTTTTATGAGACACTTATAAAATATATCGACGCAGGCGAGTGTCCTGTTGGTATCTTCTGTGATCTTAGCAGGGCATTCGACTGCGTCAACCATGAAATTCTATTAAATAAATAAGACGTATATGGAATAAGAGGAACTGCACAGAACTGGGTTTCATCATTCCTAACAGGCCAGTAGCTAGGGGGGGGGGCAGGACGAGCGACGCCCGTCCTGGAATAAGTTTCGTTCGACCTACGGTGATTGTAATGGAGGAAATTTCAACTGTCTGCAATATTTTGAAGGAAATTGGGTAAAAAAATTTTCGGACTAAAAAAAGTTTTTTTACGGCCCCCCCCCCTGAAAAATTGTCACGAAAACAGTATGTTGCTATAAATCATGTAAGTCAGAATGAAATACGTACTTACACTTCTGAGTCAAGACAAATAAACATGGGCGTAGTCCAGGGGTCTGTAATGGGTCCAATTCTGTTTATTTTATATACTAACGAAATTATTACACTTTCTAACGATGTCCATTTTACTTTATATGCTGACGATACCTCTATTTTAATCTCAGACAAATGTGATATTACTTTAAAGAATACATGCGAAGATACTCTTGTGCATTTAATAAATTGGTTCAACAGCATTTCATTATATTTCAATGACAAAACCCAGTTAAGCAGGTTTCATTCATAACAAAATAAGTCATCTAACATCAGTTTATCTGTCAATAACATAGACACATTTTATATTCAAGCGAAAGAAAACAATAACCTTAAATTTCTAGGGCTGCACATTGAACCATTGGAAGGCACAATGAAAGTTTCTATCTTCAAAATTAATCCTCCATTTATTTTTTATTTAAGTACAAATTTAAAATCTGTTTTCACAGAACACCAACTAATTACATTATATTACGCTCAAGTAGAAAGTCGCCTATCTGCTTTTGGGGGGACTCAACCCTCTCACATGACTAATATTACGATGTATCGCGGTGTATCGCTGGCGTATCGAGCACTCACACATGCAAAGATATTTTTAAAAACTATAAATTACTGACATTATACGGTTTATACATTTTCGAAATTTGTTTATTTGTCTTCAACAATAAAAATAAGTCTTTGACTAATAGTACTTATCATCAGGTAAATACTCGCCAAAAAAATGATCTACATATACCATTCTCTAGAGTAAATATCACCTTTAAAGCTCCCAGCCGTATAGGTGCAAACATATTTAATTGGCTTCCAAATACTATAAAATCTATAGAAAGGGAAAATATATTTAAAAAAAAACTTAAGACATTTTTGCTTGATAAATGCCTATACAATACTGCAAAGTATTTTAAATGATTGAACACCTCACCAGCATTTTATTTGATGTAATGTATTCGTGACATATATATGTACATGTATATAGCGCCTCCATGTTTGGCATACCTCTATTTTGTTTGTTTGTTTGTTTGTTTTGTTTTAGCACTTAAGTCTAAAATTGTGACGTTTCTTACAGTGGCGGCTGGTGAAATTTCAATATTTTTTTTCTCGTCTGTGGCGCATGGGACCCATACGAAACTTGGGAAATAACATCTAGAGAAGCACTTCTCTAATGACCCCTAAAAAATTTTGAAAAAGCAGTTTGCGAAAAAATTTTTGAAAATTCGCTAGCCTCCCCTGGGTCTAGGGACCCCTGTTTACTTTTATTTTTTTTTGTCATATGCATTTGACTTTTCATAAAAATGCATCGACAGATTTTGGAGTTTGTGAAAATATTTTCATTACTAACTGAGATACAACGAATTGAAATATTGTAATTTGTTAAATTGTAAATTACAAAATTTCAGTTCATTGTATTTCAGTTAGTAATGAAAATATTTTCACAAACTCTAAAATCTGTCGATGCATTTTTATGAAAAGTCAAATGCATATGACAAAAAAAAATAAAAGTAAACAGGGGTCCCTAGACCCAGGGGAGGCTAGCAAATTTTCAAAAATTTTTTCGCAAACTGCTTTTTCAAAATTTTTTAGGGGTCATTAGAGAAGTGCTTCTCTAGATGTTATTTCCCAAATTTCGTATGGGTCCCATGCGCCACAGACGAGAAAAAAAATATTGAAATTTCACCAGCCGCCGCTGGTTTCTTATACAAATGTTTGTCTTCGAGAAAAAAGAATTTTTGAATTTTTGAATTTTTTGAATTTTGAATTCAAAAGTTACAGGAGTGTCCCCTATCGGCTGAGCCATTACGTATTTTTTTCAAAATATATGTTTACTTGTTATTCCATCTAGTATTGTATCTCGTTTTTATAACTATAATAGGGTGGGCAGAAAGCGCATTTTTTTTATTTTTCCGATATTTTTTTGGCCTTTTGTCCGATAATTTTTATTATTAAGTACAGCAAATAAAACCCAATAAAATCGAGAATGTTACCATAGCACGAAACCAAAGATTCTTCTAGAAGTCAAAACGGCGGACATGTTTAAATCTTTTTGAATATAGTAGTTGGTTTCTAGTTTTTCTTTTAAATGTCTCTTTAATACTAAGGAAGCCAATCATCAAAAATTACTACTTGCACCTGCTCTTTCTCTTTTATAAGAAAATTCAAATTCGGTTGGAAATGTATTGCAATTGGCTGTTAGGGATTATCGAAATACCTGACATCGGATCTAATGCCAGAAATAAAGAATTCAAAATAACGGATTCAAAATGGCTGCCATAATTTTACATAGGCGTAAATTGATAATATTTTTTGGCATCATTAATACCTAAGTTAAAAATTGAAAATGGTGATCCAACATGACCGTGTGGCATCTATAATACGCAGATTTGCGTGGAACCTGTTACACGAGGATTTTGGGAACCGCTAATTTTGATCTGTTCAATTTTAGACATCAAAATGGCATCCGATATGTCGGCCATGAAAATAAAGTTAGTTGATTTTTAGCCCATTTTTAACCACCACCCGAGTCTTAGTCCGAGTTGTATCAGATACTTAGTCCTCCATCTAGAAATCAAGTAATAAATAGTAAATTTTGCAGTCTCTAAACGCTATAGTGGCTGGACGTTTCTATATTTTCTTTATCTTCTTTTGTGTTGTTATAGGTTGTTAAACAAATTAATTTGAGTTTCGTCAAGTTCTTTCTTACAGCACGGTAATGAATTCATTTATTCTAAAAGGAGAAATGACAGAAATTGAGGCAGAATTTAATCATTTGAACAATAACAACTTTTATTCTTTTTATAAATTAATTACATAGTTCATTGAATAGGTACTTTGTTAAAGCTGAAAATAATTTAACTTATTTTGAATTTTACATTAAATTTTCTGAAATTTGTAATTTTGCTTTGCCTTGCACATATTAATAAAATGTAAACTTATTATTTTCACCGATGAAGATAAAATATAGGGCATTGAACTATATACGTATGATCTTTTTTGAAGACTGTTCAATTTTTTACAAGAATTTTGGGCTATATTTGTTTTTATAATGACAAAAATTATTCAAAAATAAAAAAACACCGGAAGTATAAAAAAGGTGCATTTTGACCTACCCAACAGTTACATTTAGGCATATATTTTTTTATACAAAGTATTGAAAATCAAAAATAACAGACATTGGTTTCTTGATGTAGGTTCATATAAATCATTTCCTATTTCAGTACCAGAAGATGTATTAAGGCACCGTCGCGAGGAAAGTAACTTTTACAGACTTGTTACAGCATACAGAGAACATGCTCACAAATGTTCCGATATAAATCCTGTTTCATTTACTAAAAACAATAGGTTTGTATTCTAAATGAAAATACAAATCGTTTTTAAAAATTATTTCTATTATTTCAGTGTTTTGCCACAACTTGACCTTAAGAGATATGGTTTTACCGAGAGTGATAGAGTTCAATTTAAAGGTATCATTAACTGTGATCATGAAGAAGGTACAGTTGGAGATGCAATAGATTTCCTAAATAAAGTGTATAAAAAGAACATAGCCGCTGAATTTTTATACTTAGAGGTTTGTGAAATAATTGTTTAGGCAGCAAGTGCAAAAAATGTAACTTTTTGCACGAGTTTTCATACAGAATATTAATTAATAACAATGACATCTTAATTATTTAGAATATAATACGTAATGGGCTCATTTAGTGATATTTACTTTATAATTTATTTTTGCATTTTCCGTAATTTCCTTTAAGTTTATAGTGAAAAATTAGGCCTCTAGCGTTAATATTAACCCCAATATTTGATTTCGAATTCTTAACATATTTGAAACTGCCGACGGCGCGGAGCAAGCATCAGTGGTGTCACACCACTCTATTGGTTCTATGAGTTATGCGATTACATTCAGTTTAAGAAATTTCGTTGTACACTGTGCTATTATTTTACGTTATTTAACGTATTTGATTCAGTCATTTTTTAAACATAAAAATATGTGTTCTCTAGAAAATGGATAAGGTAATTCCGACATTTTGCCATGTGTAGCCATTTTTATGGTTATGGAATATTTTAATAATAGTAATAAAGATGAGGGGTGTCAAATTACAGAAGTAGGTTAACTAGATAGATATCTACTTTAATAAAGTCTACCAAATTTATCTGATTTTTTTGGTCAGTCAGTCAAAATTACGGAAATAACGCTGTTGGTTTTGTGCTAGTAAAAGGTATTTTATAATACGTATAATTTTCCATATTATTGTCCTCTTCAAGCTACAAATTTTATTATTGTACAATTTTTAATAATAACCTATTACATTAGATTTGATCCTCACAATAATACTTTGTCCCTTTATTACTAACAAATTTCTCCCTGTGCATAGCTTGCTGCCACAAATTCCTAATACTTTCATCATTTGGTAATGAAATAAATATTTTATTGGGAGTAGACACCGATGTACTTTTAATGTCTGGAATTATACAATATTTATATAACCCCCTGTTTTATCCATGTTAATATCCAAATACGGAACACTTAAAAGATATAAACGAAATTAGCACGTCCCTCGTGTGTACCTATGAAACTATATGGGAACAGGTGAGCGGTCGACCGCCAGGAGTGGTATGACGTCACACTACGAGTTCGCACGCTGTATTTTTATTATTTATTTTGAGGAAGAATCAGTTGAAAATAAAATCTAATATTTTGCACATTTACTAACTACAAGGTGTACTTTCGAAATATGAATTAAAAAAATATGCTAAACGAGCCCATTAAAAGTACATGTGAAATACTTTAGTATATGTAAATAGATTATTAATTTTCTTATATAAATTTTTCTCAAGATGGATGCAGCATATAAAACCTTACATCTATGAAAATATGGTGGCCAAAATAATACTTTTATGGAAAAGACATAGCCGTTATAAAATAATTCTATAATAGAGACAATGGTTTTATGATAAATTATTGGTCATTTTAAGGTCCAATTAAACTTTTACAACACTATTTGTTTTATAAAAGGTGTTACAAAGCATTTCTAGTTGCATTGTGACTGTTGTGAAGTGTTTTAAAAAATAATTCAGTTCTGTTGACGACAATTATACATATTCCAACCTTTTGCTGTATAAACACTGTAAAGGATTATTCTATCGAACTAGATAACTGATTATGCAGCCATTGTATTGTATATGTAGTATAGAAACTACTGCGGATTATCTTACAGAACAATTTGACTCGTTATATGGTTATTATATAACTACATATGTTTTTTCTGTTGTATATAGACCACCGCAGGTTTTGCTATAAAACAATTCATCTACCATGACATGCGGAAAATTTATCAGTAGGTTGTCCCAACCGAAAGGAGTTAAAAAAATGAAAAATTAAAATACGACGAGAATTGCCTTATTTTTTCGTAGAAATGCGCCGCCAATGACGTTAACCAATCTGACGTTACGCGGTACCCCTCCCCTTTTAGCAGACTTGGGATTGACAGCAAAGATGGAGAGGGTGACTTTTTGGTTTTAATCAAATCACACTACAAAAAGACATTGACCCTATGCTAGTGAACTCCACAACAACAAGTAGATATAAGAGATATTTACTTAAACCAGTCGATAACACAAAAGCATCAAACTTTGGCGACACTTTGTACCTGCTGGTGTCCTGATTGTTCGACCGAAAGCAAAAAACGCGGCACTTTGACCATACGCGTCAGCTTATTTTTTAAGGCCAATTAAGGAAAGGTAAACATCTCCGAATATGTTCTTTCCCAAGTGAGTTGCTCTATACTGAAAACAGACAAGTAACAGTAGCGCATCTTTGCAAGTTTTAATGCAACAAAAATTACTAAATTACCTCGGATCACTCTAAAATTTTGCAGGGATTTTCCCACATAGAAGACTAGTACACCATTTTATTTTCCGCATGTCATGGTAAATCACCCTGTATAGTTATTATACAACCACAACTTTTAGTTAATAGAGACAGACTATGGTTTATTTTGGAGATGAATTCAGCTTCTTATGCAGATAATATACAACCACGAAGCTCGCGTGGTAGCAAAGAGGGTTCTCTTATAGTGTTACACCTGGACTTAGTTTTACCCACGGTTTTACCCCAAATAGAAATATTTGAATTTAATCAATGCACAGACGGTGAACGACTAGCTGGTCTTGTGGGAGATTCCGTAGGTTCTTATTCTTAGGTGAGCCAGAGGTTGAACCAACAATTTCACAGTACCTTACCCAGCTGATTTATTTTGCGGCCAAGGATTTATTAGGGACGCCATCCACAGAAAAACAAATACTAAAGACAACCCTATTAAGTCGCAAAACTGATCACTGTGGAAAGATTTTAAAGTACTCAGAAAGGCACAACATAATAATATATTATTATATGAGCGATTATGATAGCCATTATTCACGAAGATGAGGTTTGAGCCCACGAGCCGTAGGCGAGTGGCGCAAATCATCTGAGTGAATAATGGCCATAATCGCGAATGTAATACTATGCTTTTTCTACCTATTAAACAAATAATTTAGACTGAAAATTGATAGCATTAATCGTAATAAGTCGAAAACGTAAACAAACAATATGGCGGTATGGAGGTACACTTGTCACTGTCACGCGAGTTGATTGTCAGCCGCAGCAGCAAGAGTTGATCGCGGTCAATTTCAAATATCATTGAATCAGCGAAACAATGATTTTTGAATTTGTATTTGTGATTGGCCGTATGCAGTGAATTATGAATCGATAATTCACTACAGTGTAATTAAATAGGTGTAGAAAAAGAATTAAAAAGAATGATAATTTTAAGATAGAACTTACTACTTACTTTGCAAAACGTGATAACAAATATCATCAGACAAGATAGCAAAATAGGTAGATCCAAACAATACCAAACAATGTCGGTTACACAAATTTAGAATATGATATACAGGGTGTAATCAGTTTCATGTCATTAAAAAAACTGGTGGTAGGGAACGACTAAACGAACAAAAAAACCTTATATAACATGGGGTCTAAAACCCATAATTTTAGAAAAAAAAAATTCGGAAATTTTCAATAATATTGTTTGAGAACTGCTGGAATGTTGGGATAGGCTTTTATCTTCGCGAATGTCGGCGCCTCTAACCATCATATACGCTAATACGGCTCTTTCAAAATGTCGCGCTCCTTTGTTAGAGACCGCGCGTCGGCGAGGACACAAGTTGATAATCAGACTTTTTATGGCTTTTTAAAAGTAGGTAAGGTAAGGTCTTTAGCGGTGCGGTAAAGTTGAAAGACGTCGGCGTTTTCTGAGTGCTTAGTAGATCTGAAGAAAACTATACTCTCCCTCGTGCAATATGTTAGTTTCTGTGGGCACTTCGTTAAGTACACACGTCGAACCCGTTCGTTGTTTTTGTATGTTGCTTTTGTTCTTTTTGAATTTTGGGCCACGTATTTACAGTTAAGATTTATTTTATTGACTTACCGTTCAAGTCGTTAAGTTCCTGATTACGTACAGACACTACTTGTTCGTTCTTTTTGTGTTGCTTTTTGGATTTTGGACCAAGTTTTTGTTTTTATTTTTTTTATTGACAACGTTAGTTGATAGTTTAGTGTGGTATTTTACGTGCATAGAAACCATAAAAAATGATCATAATTTACCAAATGTGTTGAACGGAGTGCGTATGTCTTTAGTTCGACGTGCCGAAAAGTGTATTGATGTAGACGGAAGCCATTTCGAACAGTTTATGTAAATCAACAATGATTTATTGGTAAGTTCTAGATTTACCGAATATTTTAGTTTTCGATACCTGATCGGCAATTCGTTAAAAAAATCAGATTTTTTCCTAATTTAAAATACACATAATTGTTTTCTGTTATCGTATCTCAGACGTCTAATTCTTTATTTCCCAATGTCATGCAATAATTTCACATTTTTTAAGCTTTTAATCCAGAACACTCATTTAAGTTACAAATGTTAATAAATCACATTTCAATCTGAAAAATTATAAACAACAATAAAAGCCCCAATATTTTGTTCTATATTAAAAAACACATATGTAAAGAAATGCTGTGTTTAAACCTCTACGCCCATCATTTGTTCGCAGTTTTGCAAAAAGAGATAACGAATTATTTACATTTTTATAATTGGTTTCGTTGAGGCGGTCATCAAAGGTGCCGCCCTTCTTTGCTTTGCAACCGCGGGCCGCCGCGTGCCGGAGAGAACGAGTCGGTCGGTAATCTTTGCACTTTTTTATGACAATTTAAAAGTTGTATAATTGGGGAGTACACGTCCATTGACCCAGAAAGGCAGTGGTTCTCAAATGTTTCCCACCCTAATATTCAAATTGTTGACCTAGATCAGTTTTTTCAAAGTGCTCCTAGAGGAAAAAGTCATAAAGGTTTTTTGTTTGTCTAGTCGGTCCCCATTACCAGTTTTTTTAATGACATGAAACTAATTACACCCTTTATAAAAAATAGCAGCAAATGAAATAATCCCAGATAATATAAATATTATGTAACGATTAATTAATGAGCAAAAATAGATCAATACAACTTGCAATATTCGGTCAAAGCACAAATAATTAAAGAAATACACTTTGCCACCACCTGATGATGGGCACTGTGATGTTGAGATCCTGATGAAATCCTGCACTCTTTGCCAATTATCTCTCTCTGCATGTGGGAAGCTCGCTAACAAGATGGTGGTGTCTGGAATGCCTAGGTAACGCGCGAAGTTTTAGTACATGCTGACTATACTTGACTGGTCTCTTATGAATTTTGCAGAATTTCCATAAAATCATAAACTGACTAAACTCATTCGTGTGCCCATAAGCTAGGGACCACCCGTTATGTAAAGTAACTTGGAAACGTTACTTTCTACCTTCAATCAAGTTTCTTGATAATTATTAATTATTATTGACTGACTGACTACAAATTTCTAAACATCAAATAAATCGACGTTTAATAAATCGATTAAATCATAATTCGAAAATTCGTTTACTGAAAGAATCATTTACTTGTACAAAGCAGAATTAAACGAATTTGTTACTGGTAGCGTTAAATGAATTAAATTCGGCGGCAAAACTTCTAGCCTTCAAAAAGAAAAGAAATATTTGTTAGCACGTGTTGTTGAAAAATAAAATATAACATAAATATAACAATAATAATATATCAAAATAAATAATAACAAATATAACAATTAAATTAAATTACAGAACTGAAAAATATGGCTTAAGGCCGCAAAATGTTGCCCAGGGAACAGTAATAAATAAATTCAATTATCTTTTATTTGATAAACGCACTGAGTAAAATTTGATAACGCAAATGTGGCAATTCATACGCCGTTTTATCAAACTCGAAGTGACTGTTAGGTTGCCGTTACAAAAGGGAAATGATATTCTCTTCGTTCGGCCGTATTACAAGTAAATTCTTATCCCCCATTATTTAACGCTTTATGGCTCCAACCCTATATACATACTGCCTGCATGTATATAAAATAGGATAACCTTACTTCATACAATAGATCTTAATATGAGATACAAGCATGTTGTTAATTGAAGTTTCCTTATGTGCTTATGAGAAATAATTTGGCAAGAACTATAACAAAATTAAATAGATGGTTTATAGATAAAAATACAAAAGGAAAAGGGGTAACTTAAATCTAAACGTAATATCTGTAATCAACTAAATAATAGTCTAGGCAAAATCTGTAACTGATGGTCTATACAGGTACAGGGTTCACCAAAAGTGTCATTTAATTGATTTCAAGAGAAATACATAAGTCATAGCGGTATGCTACTATAGAAAAATTCGTTAGTAGCTATTATAAAGCCATACATCTAGATAGTTTGGTGGTAACTATATACATATCATAGCTCTCTAGAATCTCTGGGTATTATGTGAAAACAGCCGAATTTCAATATTGTCAGTAAAGAGTCAAGTGGTTCCACAATATTTCCCACTTCATTTTCTTCCATGTTGACATCATACTTAAAATTCTGATACTCTTTGAATTCGTTAGCTGAAAGATCGAAAACTATAGATCGCCTGATGAATTTCCTCCATTATAACAAGAACACTCATTCTTTTCCCACTTAAACAGTTTTATAAATATACCTATCGCAGGTGAAATGCCTGCAATGACGTACGTTCGGCTGTATAAAAGTGAATTCATTAAATTCCGTTAAAATACTTTAATAAAGAGCACTTATCAAAAACTGTTATCTCTATACCTGCTGTAGAATTGGTGGTAAGAATGTTTGAATGTTGTCATTTTACCAGATGGTAAAATGACATTAAAAAACACTTTTTACAATAGCTTTATGACCAACATTTATGTAGTTATAAAATAAAAATATTGGCATAATGACTAGAATCTCTATAAGAGATATATTGGGAACCATTACAAAGGCATAATAAAGCTTTTATAAAATGATTATAAAAATTTTATTTTAGAATGAAGAAGAAATAGAATGGCTGAGTACAGAGTTGGAAAAATTACCTTCTA
Source organism: Rutpela maculata (assembly GCA_936432065.2). Lineage (NCBI taxonomy): Eukaryota > Metazoa > Arthropoda > Insecta > Coleoptera > Cerambycidae > Rutpela > Rutpela maculata. The sequence continues at coordinate 167,823,675 of OW386287.2, read as the reverse complement.
AAAATCTAGATACTGACACAAAAATTCGACTCGCTACAGAACTACTTAAATCTCAGTCATTTGACAACTTTTTAGCAAAAAAATTTACAGGAGTTAAAAGGTATGGAGGTGAAGGTGCAGAAAGCATGATGGCATTTTTTAGTGAAATTTTTCAACTTGCTGCTCATGGTAAATATAATTTAAATGAGTTTAAATTGATTTGATCACATAATGTTTACTTCTTTTTAGACAGTATTGAACAAATAGTATTAGCGATGCCTCATAGAGGAAGACTAAATTTATTGACTGGGATGTTGAATTTTCCACCAGTTCAAATGTTCGATAAACTGAAGGGAAACCCGGATTTTCCAAATAATTATCAGTCGACTGGAGATGTTTTAAGTCACTGCAGTAAGTTGAAAAATTATTATATTCTTTAATATTAAGGAGGAATATGAATTACGCAATATTTATAATACTGCTGTGAATTGGGGAGTAAGTACTTTTATGAAATCAAAATGGAGATAGATATCTGGCTGGCAAGATACTCAAACACTATATAGGGTAAATGAAAAAAATGGAAAATCTACAGTATTCTTCGGGACATCAAAATAAAAATCTCCATAAATTTTCAAAAACCTTCCAATGATTTCCTCTAACCTTTCATATAACGTCTAATTTTACTGTAGTATTAATTAGTTGTATATTCATTATATATTCATATAGTTTTATGTTATAGTTTAAACAGGATCCTTCGCCATTTTTTAGAATGCAATGTGTGTGAGTGAATACACTATGCGATCAAATTGTGGTGTTAAAACCGAGGTTAAAACTATATGTTTTATAAATTTTTATCAAAAAATCGTAATCCGCGTCCGGAAAACTTCCAGATATCGAATTTCAGTCGTATCGGACCATAAATGAAGAGAAATGGTCCGCCATTTTGGCGCCGTCATTTTGAATTTTGAATTTTTTTCAATAACATTGCATTGTCAAAGAACTTATACAAGTATGCAAAATTTCAGCTAGGTAGGGTAAGAGAAAGTGCGATAAAATACCATTATAAATTTTGAACCAGAAAGACAGTTACAAACATTGCAAGTTAAATAAAAGCTTGTAAAGAAAGAAAACGTGCATACGGGTCGAATTGAGAACCTTCTCCTTTTTAAAATTTTATGAAGTTAAAAATAAGGAAACACGGTTTATTGAATTATGACATAAAACTGAGTTCATGCTCAATTTTGAATTTAATTTTTTTTTTTTTGAAAACTTAAGTAGATTTTTAATTTTATACAGAAGTACTCCTAACCTAAAATTTGGTTTATAATTTAATTAACTCATTACTATACTTTAGTACCTACTCATATCTTTTTCAGTTTCTTCGACAGATTTGTACTATGGAGATTACTTTGTACACGTTTCATTATTATACAATCCATCGCATTTAGAAGCCGCCAATCCAGTATCTATGGGCAAAACGAGAGCTAAGCAAATGCTCGTTAAAGAGGGAGATTATGGAAATACGAGATGGGGAGATAAGGTTATAAATATTCAGGTAGATAATCAAAATATTTTTTTACTTTGCGAAAGTGGCTAATTGGAAGTATACAATATTCAATACTGTTAAAAATATTTCACATTTTAAAACCTTCAAACAATTGCATGTTTTGTTTAAGGTTCATGGAGATGCTGCAATAATAGGACAAGGAGTAAATCAAGAATGTCTTGCTTTGAGTGGGACACCCCATTTCGAAATTGGGGGATCCATACATTTAGTAGTCAATAATCAATTGGGATTTACTACACCTGCTGAAAGAGGAAGATCTTCGAGGTATTGCACAGACTTAGCGAAACTTATCTCTGCTCCTGTTATCCATGTCAATGGAGACTATCCAGAGGTGATTAACACTGTAAAAGAGAGACATTATTATTTATTATGTGCTTTATTTGATTTGTAGAATAGATTTATTTGTGATAGTGTCATATTTATGTACAGATCTCATAAAGTTTATATGAACGCGATCTATCATTAGATTATAAAGATGATTTACTTTTGTATAAAAGCACAAATTGGCATAAGAAATAATAAAATTGCTGGCTCTTTGGTCAAAGAAGGCATCAACCAGGGATTTCTATTAGATCAAGAAATTTGTCTACCTGACTCCTTCAACATTCTAAAATTTAAATTTAGAAATAGATGGTTAGAGTTTTGGCGGGAGTTCTGCCATTTCAATCTTACAAGGTATTCACATATTCATCCTGACTTTCCATCCAAGATTTGGCATGAAAATTATAATAATACAATAACACGCCTCAAATCTGGACTTGCCTGTTATCCAGCACATTTGCATAAAATAAATATCCTGCCTTCAGAAAATTGTGATAGTTGTAATGCTAAAGGCGATCTGGATCATATTTTTTTCCAGTGTTTTAAATACAGATTGTAATTGATGTATCTACCTAACGTTGTAGTTTAAATTATTTTAGTATTTTCCTTAGCGTTTATTACTTTCTGTCAAAACATCCAGGATGGTTAAGGATATGGCGAGTGACCATATTATTGTGTAGCAGGATTTGAAGACAATTTATTATGTCCATTATGTAGTAGAAAAAGTAAATCAATAAAAATGTGCAAAAAATTGCAGTTTTGCACATTTTTTCCACAATATAAGTTATTCGTATATTTATTAGCTTTTAAATATGACAGTAGTATGCCTAGATGATGCCAAATTGTTATTTACACTAATGGGGAGATATGGAAAATTAGCTTCCCACACACAAACGTGTTGGGGACCACCTTTTCATCGCGTACCATCTATTCCAGAGCCATTAATTCCTCGTGATGTAGTTAATGTAGTTTTCATATATTTTAGGATGTTCTGAAAGTAACTAAATTGGCCTTTGATTACCAACGTAAATTTCGAAAAGAAGTCTTCATAGATCTAAATTGCTATAGACAATGGGGTCATAACGAGTTAGATGACCCTACATTTACGAATCCAACTTTGTATGGTATAATACGATCTAGAGGGTAAAAATATAACAGTTTAATTTACTTACGCCTTAAAGTTTAAGTAGAATATTTCAGAACAGTACCAGATTTATACTCTGAAAAGCTAATTGACGAAGGGATATTGACAGAAAAAGAACGCAAACAAGTAGTAGAAGAACACTATAAGTGGTTAGATGAGCAACTCAAGGCTGTGGATTCTTATGAACCTCAAGTAAATGCACAATATAATATCATAGTTGGTTTTATAAAAAGATTGTTGATATATTTTTAGTTATTTAAAATGAATAAAAATATTTTTAGTGATTAAGATGATGGCTTGAACAATTTTAGGATGTATATTTCAAAAAACAATGGGAAGGATTTATACAACCTGAAGAAGTTATTACTACATGGGATACAGGAATAGATCTAGATTTGATGAAAGATATAGGAAGTAAATCTGTGAAGTACCCAGAAGATTTTGTGAGATTGCTTATTTGTCAATTTAAATATAAATAAAACCTTAATTTCTTTGCAGGAAGTTCATCCAACTTTATTGAGAACTCACGTCAAAAATCGTATTTCCAAAGTTGCAAATGGAACAAATATTGACTGGTCTACTGCAGAGTCTTTAGCACTTGGATCTCTTTTATTTGAAGGTATTTAATTGTTTTTTTTTTGGAATCTAGAGTATGGATAATTAATCTCCGCTTTATCTTCAACTTGTTGGTAAAGGAACTTTTTGCGAACCTTCTGCTGTTATTATCTCAGGAAATTATTGATCAAACTTTTACCCACGTAATATTTTCTATAAAACTAAATAAAAATAAAGTGTAATTTTTACAGAAAGTGTATTTAATTTATTTAATCAACACTACCACGATTTTTGCTCAATGTTAATATAATGATAATAATTATTATTTTAGTGACTTATATCTACATTTAATTTTAGGTTATAATGTTCGAATAAGTGGTCAAGATGTCGGAAGGGGTACATTTTCCCACAGACATGTTATGCTGGTAGATCAGCAAACTAATAATATTTATATACCATTAAATAATATCCATCCTCATCAAACCGCGTTTCTGGAAATTGCAAATAGTATTTTGTCCGAAGAGGCGGTTTTGGGTTACGAATATGGAATGAGCGTTGAAAATCCAAGAAATTTGATTATTTGGGAAGCACAATTCGGAGATTTTTTTAACGGAGCTCAGATCATATTTGATACTTTTATCAGTTCTGGAGAAGGTAGGTATTAAATACTATACAACTTATAATCCTGTCAATGAATGGTTTCTAGAGGGAAATGCCGAGATCACAATTTTTGACTTGAGAGCTGTGCTTGGACTATTTAGGAGGTAAACATACCAAAAGCCCCGAACACAGGAGTGCGAGGGGGCATGAAGAAGTCCCGGTTTTTAATTTTTCGCTCATATCTCGAAAACGGTTAGCCCTAATCAAAAAGTGGCTATATGCAAAATTAAAGCTGACTAAATTTTTTACAATAATGTTTCTTTTAATTTTTTTCGTATCTGATATGGCTCAGTAATGGATTGTGTATCAACTGCATTCTATCTTTATTATAATGACTAGCTGATGCTGAATTTGTCTATTTTTGTGTTAGAGCAAGTTAAACGAAAAAAAATAATTATTTTAATGGACAATAGAACACATGGGTGGGTATGTGTCAAATTTCATGCTTAAAAACATCCCTCTCCCTGTCCACCCGTTCGGGGTAGGGGGGGGGATCTCTTTTTGAAAACCGTCGAATACGTGTCTCCTTATTTCCTCAGAAGAGCCCGTCACTGGAATATCACGTTTCTAACTTACGCGATTCCATCTACCACCCTCGGTCTTACCCCTTCAAAAAGTGAAATGAAATTTCGTCTCACTCGTGTCTAATAGATTCCAATAAAGAGTATTTCTACCAAATTTCACGCTTCTAGGTCCAACCGTTTCCGAAAAGTTTAAAAACCACCCCCTCCCCGTTTACCCTTTTCGGGGGTCTCTTTTTGAAAACCGTCGAAAACGTGTATTCTTATTTCCTGAGAAGAGTTCATCGCTCGAATAATCACGTTTCTTTAAACCATCTACCACCGCCGTTTTCACCCCTTCAAAAAGTGAAAATCGAAATTTCGTCTTACAAGTATCTAATAGATTTCAACAGAAAATGTTTCTGCCAAATTTCAAGCATCTAGTTCTAACAGTTTCCGAAAAAGCCTAAAATTTCAACCTCTCTTTTTTACCCTCTTAGAGGCCGAATTTCGAAATATCCCTTCTTAGTGCTTGCCTACGCCATTCGAGGAACCTCTATGCAAAATTTGAAATTTCTATACCTAACGGTTTGAGCTGTGCGTTGATAGATCAATGAGTCAGTCAGTCAGGATATTCATTTATATAGATAGATAGATGAATTATAAATTGAGAAAAAAATTTTAATAACCATCGTAGAAAAAATTTTTTTGTACAGATATCCGTTTCATGGCAGACTGAACTCAAATAACGAATAAAAAATGTCTTTGAGTCTGTAAGTGTGTGCGTGCGTGTATATGTATGTATCCCGTTTCTTGTAAACACGATAACTTCTGTTAAACTTAAAATATTTAATTACAATTTGGAACATATGTAAAACAGCATAATACAATAATCCCTGTTGAAATTGGGCCACATCTGTAATACATGTTGATAACCGGAGGCCTACAAACTCTCACAACATAATCATCTTATTAAAAACACCATGTTCCAAATTTTAGGATAACATTGATATATCATCTAATTTAAATAAAGTAGGTTTGAACCTAACATACATCCGGTATATTGCGGTTTATAAATATTATACATCATCATATTTTTGTTTGCTTAATCAAAAAAACGCATTTTGCTCTGTAATTAAAATAAAACCTATTTTACGTAAGAGTGAGAGTTTGTAGGCCTCTGGTTATGACCATGCATTGCAGATATGGCCCAATTTCAATAGAAATTATTGTACTATGCTCTTTTACATATGTTCCAAATTGTAATTAAATATTTTAAGTCTAACAGAAGTTATTGTATTTACAAGAAACGGTATACATACACGCACGCACACAGTTACAGACACAAAGCCATTTTTTATTCGAAATTTGAGTTCAGTGTGCTATGAAACGGATATATGTACAACAATTTTTTTTCCACGATGATTATAAATTGAAAATTTTTTCAATTTATAATAAATTTATAATAAAGTTGGAATACAGTTAAAAGATATACAATTCATTACTGAACTATAACAGATACGACAAAAATTAGTAGAAACATTATTGTAGAAAATTTAGTCAGCTTTAATTTTGTATATAGCCACTTTTTGATTATGGCTAACCGTTTTCGAGATATAAGCGAGAAACCAAAAACTGAGACTTTCTTCGCGCTCCCCCCTGCACCCCACCTCCCACCTTCTACGTTCGGGTACTTTTGGTATGTTTACCTCCTAAATAGTCCAAACACAGCCCCAAGTCAAGAATTGTGATCTCGACATTTCCCTCTAGACCCCCTTATTGAACGTTCATTGGCAGGGCTATTATAGTCCTGTCAGATTTATTCATAGGAACTGAACTTCTTCATCAAGATCATAACAAAAATCATCGTTATCAGTATCGGTGTCTTATTTTTCTTCATCTAAATTATAATCGCTATCCCTTGTTTATTTTTTCTATTGTTTATCCCTATAATCTAAGTGTTCATTTGTTTTGAGTTGAGTCGTTTTTTTCCTTCTTTTCCTTCTTGCGAGATTGATCTTCATTAGTTAACTAGCCCTAGCCCCTTTTAATTTTCTGATTAAAATCTTCATCAGATTCCACAACCATATCAGGTATTTAGTAGTTGATTTTCTTAATTCTTTTTAGCGTTAATTATCTGTAAACACTGCATCTTCTTCCTTTGTAAGTCTATCATCAGACACAAAGCCTTTAAAAGCCTTTTGAGGTTAAAATGCTCAATTTGCTTAAAAATTCAAGACGCCAAACATTTCTTTTACTGTGTTGAAGCTAGACCACTAAATAGAGTGAAAAAAAAAATTAAACCGTTTTCAAAAAAAATTGCAATAAAATTCAAAGCCAGTTAATTGAACTTTATTATCTAATATCAATATTGAAGTAGACACAAATAAACAAAAACGAATTCAAGCGTACCTTTAACTGACTTCGGATTCGACAATAAAGTTCAGTTAACGCGGCGGTGAAATTTTATTTCTTAATTTTTAGCGACCTTTTTTGAAGGCGGTTCAATTTTGTTTTCAAAATTATTCAATTAAAGTATAGGAAACATTATATTTATGTTTCATCGTAACACATTAAACATATTTTTTTCTATTTCCATAATTATACCTGTAAACTTCCTAACTTTTAGCAAAATGGTTGTGGCAAACTGGTTTAACCATTCTGTTACCACATGGTTATGATGGTGCTGGACCTGAACATAGTTCATGTAGATTGGAAAGATTTTTACAGTTAACTGATTCTAGGGAACATAGAGCTGATGCTGATAATGTAAATATGCAAGTATGTCAACCTAGCACTCCGGCTCAATATTTTCATTTATTGAGAAGACAGGTAACTAAAAGTGAATTTTAATTAATTTCCATCTGTCATTCATTACGTACTGAGCTAGAGGAAGGTGAAAACCTACTATTTACAGAATTTTAATCATAGCTAAAATATTTCTAAATTAGACTATGCGTCAAAATATAGAATATATGTACAAATGATTTGTCTAATCTGAAAATCAACAATCTCATAACAACACTTTACACAAAACTTTTTTAGTATATAATATATATGTATATAGTTATTCTCACTTGCTCACTTCAATCTTACTGAATAGAAAATAGTAGCAGCGTAATAAAATTTCCCAAAAATTAAACCAGTGTGGATTACATTTAAAGCCATAAGAAAATTAAGTTGGGTTATATTTAACATGTCCAAACGTTCCATTTCAGCGGCAGTATTATACCACTTTGAAGTATATATATCCCACTGTCCCAAATAATATTAAGGAGGACGTCAAAATGTACCGCTTTTGAAAAATTTTAACCGCATTTTAAAACTTGAGCCAAAGTATATATTTTGAAATCAAATAAAAGCCAAATATATTCATCAAATTTGATCACATGAAAGGTAATAATTGTAATAATAATAATGATAATGATAATGACAATGATAGCGATACAGATAATGATAACGATAAAAATAACGATAACGATAACGATAACGATAATGATAATCATAATTTATTTGTCAAGCAGATCTTACACAGATATATGACATGTAAAAAAATTGTTGTGTTATACGTAAAAAATAGTTATTGTATAATATAAGACATAAAAAATATATTTCATTACATACTAACAGAAAATGAGCAAATACAATACGTATAATAAAAACACACAAGTAAAAAACATTAAAAATTATATAGATAAAATACCTAAACGAAACTAGTTAATACTCAATCAATAAATAAGGATGTACATTTTAATTTAAATAAAATTCCTAAATCACCTAGACTCTGGTGAGACAACTCTGTCAGAACCAATTGTTAGTCAAGTAAATCACTTAAGAAACATATTATTGTTTTAAAACTGAAATTGTTTTTTTGGTTGATGGTTAAGAAATTCGCTTGCTAGTGTAGGAAACCTAACAACCTGCCCTCTCCACCTCCGCCTACTCACGTTCCTGTGTCTCGCATTAGTGATCAAGTAGTCTGAACGCGTTATTTGTGTTATAGATCAATGGCACGGTAGCGCTGCGGGCTAAAGCCTGTTGTATGACAATAGCCTTCACGTAGAAAGGCAGAAATAGTGTAAATATTTCGTGCAAAGACGAGGTTATGTTCCCCTCCCCCGTTTTCGAGGGTGCTGAACACGATGAAAGTGGTGGGAGAAGTTTTTGGCCGCCACAACCCCCTGAAACGGATGGATTCCTTTATATATAAACTCTCCCGAGGGGTGGAAAATCATTTTTTTTTTAATGATTCGGTTCAAATGCGATCCCCCGTTTACCGGGTCGCTGATCACGGGAAAAATATTCATTTTTATCTCCAACTCCTCCTCATCCCTCAAACGGTTTGAATGATGAGGAGGGGTTGGAGCTATAAATGAATATTTTTCCCGTGGTCAGCGACTCCGAAAACGGGGGTATACTGCGAGTTTGAACCGAATCATTTGAAAAAAAAAAGATTTTCCATTTTTTTTCAAATGCTTCGGTTTAATAAACCCCCTAGGCCTGCTGTCTGGATTCCACAAGTATAACCTATCGATAAATCACTCTCCAGACCTGTTTATATATGAAAACATAAAGGGATCCATAAAAGAGGTGGCCGTTTCAGGGGTTGCGGTGGTCAAAAACTTTTCCCACTACTTGCATCGTGTTCAGCATCCTCTAAAATGGGGAGGTTGCACGAAAGATTTACAAAAAACTCGTCTTATAATGCTTCATTACTTAGACTATTAGCTTCGCTGATTTCTGTTACGCAAAACTAATAAAATAAAAATACTTATTGATCAAGAAATTTCTGATTTTGGTACTAGGGGCTCTAATGTGGTTTTAATTAATATTAACATATTACATTTTTTTGTGGACATGCCTATTGTTGACAAAATGCTATGATTTTGCTAATTTTTGTCGTAGATCATTGACTAATAGATTTTTATTGTTTTTAGATGATCAGAAATTATAGAAAACCTTTAATTGTCGTAGCCCCAAAGATTCTTTTAAGACATTCTGATTGTACCTCAAGTTTCTTGGATATGTCACCAGGAACACATTTCAAAAGTGTAATAGGTTATTTGTTTCTTTATATTTTTCTAAATATAATGTCAACTTTAGACTTTTTCAGATGATCCATTGGTTGATCCATCAAATGTAAAGAAAGTACTAATAACTTCAGGGAAACATTATTATTCTGTGGCTGAACATCGGAAGTTGATGGGTATTAAAGATACGGCCATTATTAGAGTAGAATGTTTTTGTCCGTTTCCAACATTGGAGTTGAGGCATGAAGTATCAAAATTTCCAAAAGCAAAAGGTAACACCTCTACATAAATAATTTAATTTTACAATAATTTTTGTTCGTGTTATTTTCTTTACCTACGATCACTACTATAAATAGTAAAAAACACACTACCTGCCAAACTAGCCACGGCCCCCCTCTGAGGAAAGAAGAAAAATTAGCAAAAAAAAATTAAATTCATCGACTAATGTATCACTAAATTATTCGGAATCCATAATCCATCCCCGACTTCTATACCATTTTGACAAAAGTGAGGTCAAACAGTTTCGCCCGTCGATTACAACGCTAATGTCGGTGAGTGCCAGCTCAGCTGTTTTGTTTTTAAACTTTGCGCGTGCGAGTCCCGAGTCTTTGCGCCTGTCTGCTGGCTGACTTGACTGCTGTATCTCTTTCATTCTATCGTTCATGCCGGAGTGAGTATATAAGAATTCAGAGGCGGTTTCTTCATAAGTGGTGCAGAGCTGCAGAACTACCAAAAATTCTGATCATAATTATTATAATAATGATGTTTAAATTATTTTAATTCCAGGGGGGTGGCTCCGAGCATCGAAAGTTCAATGTAACATTAGTTTCAAAATGTTACTATACACCAAAGGCGACCGGCTCGGCTCGCCTTTTGGCCATCGTTGCCAGAGCACGATGACTTCTTTTGTCACGGTCAAGGTCATTAAATGACCTTGAAATGACAAAAAAATTTCGCCTGCGGCGCTATCACTAATCGTCCCGTGTACGCATATATATATCTACACAACACCCAAGTATCTTATGCACGAGCCGCCACTGCACTTTGCATTTCAGACACAAGGGGCCCGGCCACCCCTAGAAAAATTCTCTAGTTGCACCAATTATTGTTGACAAATAAACTAAATCCAGATTTTACTAAATAAATAAATAAATATGATCGTAGGTAAAGTATAGTACATAATTCGAGTTGTTTATTGTTTATTTTTTTGTTTATTGTTTATTAAGAAACAGGTCACCCAACAGACAGTCGAGCTGCCCAATGACAAGGTGACACAAGGTACAAAAAAAAGGAAATAATTACAAATTGCAGAATGCATATTATGAAATTAAACAACTACGATATTATCGACTTAAGTACTTTTTCAGACGTGATTTAAAAGACCTGAAACTTAGGTGGTATATATCTAATTCATAACTATTATAAGAAGATACATTATTGTACGCAGAGGAACATCGTATAAGTGGAGAATTTGACAGGAAATTTGTATTATAACGCTTAGTTATTAATGTGTTTCTAATTCTACATAAATATGGATTGCAATTTAAGTTAAAATAGTTTACACAAAATGGAGAATCAATCATATTATTAAAAATTTTATAAACAAAACAAATATCAAAGTAAACTCTTTTAGATGACAAGGAATGTAAATTATAAAAAGTTAAATTATGTTCATACGAGAAATAATACCTGTGCCTATTAAACCTATATTTCAATGCATTAATGAGTTTCTTTTGAACTTTTTCTATTCTAGAAATGTATTTGTGGTACATTGGATTCCATATGGTTGAAACATATTCTATGATTGGTAGAATCTGTGCCCTAAATAAAAGAATTATGGATGATGTCTTTTTGAAGCCCCTTGTTGCTCTTAACATAAATCCTAGATAACGCAATGCCTTTTTTACTATGTGATCGATATGATTTTCAAATGATAATTTCGAATCTAACAATAATCCCAAATCTTTAGCTACATTAACTGACTTAATTTTATTGTTGTTTAAGCATAAAGTAAAAGATGGAGGATTCAAACACCTTGAAAATAAAATACAGAAACATTTGTCTAGATTTATAAAAAATTTGTGCAATTTACAATAATCGTAAAAATGATTTAAATCCGACTGAAGGTCGTTGTAATCCGCCACTGAATTTATTCTTTTATAAATTTTTAAGTCATCTGCGTAAACAACATGCTTTGAAGTTGTGAAACATTTATGAACGTCATTGATGAAAATATTGAAGAGCAGGGGCCCCAGATGAGAACCCTGAGGAACTCCGGAAGAAACATTTATGCAGTCAGACTTAAAATTGTTTATAGCAACATATTGTGATCTATTATTAATATAGGAGGAAAGTAGCATCAACAGTTGACCGTGCACACCGAAATTTCTAAGTTTTATAATTAGTGTGGGATGATCAACTTTATCAAATGCTTTTGAAAAATCGGTGTACACAGCACATACTGAAGCGCCATCCTCCATGGTTTCAAATATATCTTGTACGTAAGGTACTAAGTTAGTCAGCACAGATCTCTTGCTATAAAACCCATGTTGATAAATATTCAGATGATTTTTAACGAGAAAAAATAGCTCGTTAGCAATTAGTAATTCAAAAACTTTACCAAAGTGATCTAATAACGAAATGGGCCTATAATTTTTTACATTGCTTTTATCACCGGTTTTATAAATAGGAATCACTTGAGCATTTTTCCACCTCTCCGGGAAATGGCCTGTTTTTAAACATTTATTATATAATATAATGTACAAAGGCTCCACCAGGCTCTCAGAACACGATTTAAGAAATAAAGCTGGAATACCATCGGGACCTGGCCCCTTCTTAATATCCAGATTATTTAAGGCTTCTAGAATTTGTTTTCTTGTGATATTTGTAATGTTAAATGAAGTACTCAAGTTATTTTCAACTAAATTAATATCAGAAGGGAATGTGTTGGACTCATACACACTTCCAAAATAATCCATGAAAAGATCACAAATAGATTGGTTCTCTGATGCCACAATTTCGCCATATGTCATTGTTTGAGGAATTGTTTTCGAAGATTTTTTATTGTGAACAAAAGACCAGAAGTATTTGGTCAGTTTGTAAACTCTCCTCAGTTCTGTTTACGTATTTTTTGTAGTCATCACGAATATTATTTTTTAGTCTCTTACGTAATACAGAGAATTGCTGATAGTCATTTACACTATTAAATTTTTTCCATCTTTTATGAGCTTTATTTTTATTTTTAATTAAGACTTTAGTGGCTGCAGAGAACCAAATAGGATATAAACCTTTCCGAATAAATTTTTTTGGTACATAGGTATCGATAACATTATCAATAATTTCATAAAAAGCTTGCACATCACAATTTACGTTTTTATAATGTAAAATTGAATTCCAATCAATACTATTTAGATATTCCCTAATAACAACATAGTCAGCATCAGCAAATTTTAATTTATTGTATGAGCTACTTAGTAGTAATTTTTGAGTTGGCAGGTCAACAGAAACCTCAAAAACTTTATGATTATTATCCTCAATTACGAGGGGACTTGTACTTTGAATGACATTCATCTGTAAGGAGACAGATAATAGTAGATCCAACACATTACCTCGAATATTAGTGAGATTACAATATTGTTTTAAATTTAAAAACAACATATTGTCGACAAAATATTCGCTTATGGGATCAGCTGAAATGGACGGGAGGTAAGAAAGAGTATCAACATCAAATTCCCATTTAAGGTTCCGTAAATTGAAGTCTCCGATTATAATAAACTCACTGTCTTTGTTTTTGTTTAATATTTCCTCCAGTTTATTAAAAAACAAGATAAAATTATTCAGCACTGCGTGAGGAGGAGCGTAAATACAACATATAAATAATTTCTTACCGCCGTCCAGTGCAATGGACACCCATAAGTCCTGTCGTATGCCACTGTGAAACACTTCTCGATTTTAAACTATTGCATACGCCAATTAGAACGCCACCACCGTCACATTTACTACTAATTACTGGATCTCGATCTCGCCTGTACATATTATAAGATGCAGGAAATAATTCAGATGATAAAATACTATCGTTTAACTAGGTTTCTGTAATACATACTACCTGATATTCCATGATACATGTTGAATTGTAAAAGTTTTCAGTTTTGGTCCTTAAACCATTAGCATTTTGATAATACAGCTCGAATGTGAAAAAATGCTACGCTTAACGTTATAAAGGATATTAATGAGCCTCTAGGAGCTTAATCTGTTCAGAACCAATTCATTTGTAATATGTATGGCACGGTTGTCATCAGTTTTCTTTATATAAATTTTTGTGTCTTTCACCCAACAATATTTGTATTTGTTGACGGCACAAAATTGACGCGCTTTTTTATATAACAGTTTAAAAAAAGGCGTGAGGTGTTCATTAACATAAAAGCGCATATTTTCACCCCAATTTGAATTTATTTCATTAATGAAGAGGCCTTTGTTTTTATTAATCTTGACTGCTTGCATGAAATTGTCCTTTACATCCCTCGAAGAAAACTTAACAACAATATTTTTATGCGCGGTATTGTTTTGTTTATCGTCACTGGCAGGGAAACGTATTACTCGGTGAATTTCTAGAATCTCTGAGTTATCTACAGGGAGTTGATAATTTCGGCGACTTTCTTCAAAATGCTAATAATGTTTTCCCCTTTTCTCTCCGGAATTCCACAAATTTCTATATTGTTCATTCCAGTGGCGGCTCGTCAGGGGAGGCAGGGGAGGCTGAGCCTCCCTTTGGAAGAAGCAGCATATTTTCCAATCTTCCAAATTAATATCTTTTACTTGTAGACATTTCTCTAATTGTCTTTCAAAATATCAAGCCTCCTCTGCAGACAATATCACGAGCCGCCACTGGTTCATTCGCCCCTGTTGATGCAAAAGTTCCAATTGTGATCGTAATTCAGAATATTCAGTTTTCAGGGACGAAATGTCATTTGTTACAACATCAACTGTTTTAGCCATAGTATCCACTTTTTCAATTTTTTTAGAGAACTCATCGTTTTTATCAGCATAAAATTGAAGTGATTTCATAATATCCGAATAATTATTTTTAATTTCTAACATATTATCTGACATTACGTCCATTTTCTGTAATAAAATAACTGATTGAGTATTGGGTCGGCCTTGGTGGCTGTGCAGTTAACGCATTTCCAGGTTATACCAGACTCAGCAAGAACATCTCCGCTGATACCCGACGGTAATTTAGTACATTTCACATGAAATTTCTTCACGCATAAGCCTTGACATTGAATCGCCGGGTTTAAGCGATTAATTGCTTGTCCACAACTACCGCATGAATCAGGCATGATAAGAAGTATTCACAAAAACACTCACACTATTTTATACAGCTGATTTGTTACACTGAGTTTAATTAAAATTACTGCAGATGCACCACTAAACATAAGTTGTTGTAAACGGTTGTTTGATGATCAGATAGCCAATTTACTGCTGAATACAATGATATAGATAAACAAATAAATTGTAATATTTTAACCACTTAAAAGGCTTATTTATACGGAGTGAAATACTACACGTCTTTACACATACATCCAGCAAACACTTGTGAGTTGTAAAGCAATTACGCACTCATGGAAATAGGCACTCGCCACTTCGCGGCATCGTGCGTAACTTTTCCATTCGTGCGTAATATGCTTCTTACAACACTCATTACGTAATATACTATTGTATAGGAAACATTAGACGATAAAGGTAAGAAAAATGTTAGTAGTCTAAAAAAAATAATTTTGATAACTTTCGTTAATATGCGAATTTTAAGATTATATTCGTTGTAGTAACTGCCGTAATAATAACACCATGGGTAATACGACCCTTTTAACCCTGAAGACTCAAGAAGAGTCTTGTGTGGGAGGGGCTACACTTTTAAAGACAAGTAACACACCCAATATCCGAGTATACTGGAATTCATTTCTTCTTCTGAAAAAACCTAGTGCTACGACCGGGAATCGAACCCGGAACTCCTTGGTGAGAGTGAACTGTGCTTGCCTCTCGACCAGGAAGTCATATAAATGGATCTCAACTTCTTCAACTGCAATTATAGGCAATCCTAAATAGTGACGTTTTATATTTATCCATATCTAAACAATACTCCACATTGCACTGATCCCACTATGTCAAAGGCTGAATATCGCTCCTAAACTGAAGTCACAGTTTAACTATCTTTACATGGTATCAAAGTTATTACATAAAATCTTTAATGAAACTATGCACAATAATATTCAACGCTGGCCTATTTTCACTGCTGTCCAATCACCGACGTTAGGGGAAGACCTACCCGCAACCTAGAAATTATGCCGAACCTCTTCTCGTAGGAAGAGTAGTTATTTTTTACTTGCCTAACATCTAATAGACAAGTGACCGACTGCTTTACATCCCCTCCAAATATTGATATATCCATTATGCAAACTTCGCTTTAAATTTTATATATTCCACGTATACGCCGATAGCTTAAACCCAGGTAAAAATTTGTAGATAATATTTTTTTACGGTAATAAACCTAAATTAAAAAACCGCTGCCCAAGGAATCACTACTTCCACATCCAGATTTTCTATCCAAGTCACTCACAACGAAAAAAATTTGAACGTGGGAATAATTGTTTATAGAAGTTTAATAATATAATATTTGAAATCGTCTACCCCAAAACCCATAAAACGATATCCCACATCGGTAGTGGGGTGGGGGTGGTGATAGGGGGGTGGTAGTGGGGGTGGATGAAGTAAGAAAATATTTTGAGGCTTTTGGTTCTTGAACACAAACTAAATTACAATTTTTTTTCATCCCCTTTAATAACGGGGTGGGGGTGGTAATAGGGGTGGCTAATGTAAAAATTTTTTTGAGACCTTAACCTCTATTGTATACACTAAATACCAATTTTATGGACTCTTACTTGCTTGATTTACCTATTTACCCCCTATTTCCTCCAATTTGCCCCCTCAACTCTTCGACGGAATGAGATGAAAATATAATCTAGTTCCAGATCCCGTTAAAATACATATGTGTACCAAATTTCAAGTCAATATCTTAAACGGTTCCAGAGTATTCGTGCGCACAAAAAAGTTACAGACAGACCGACAGACAACAGACAGACGGAATTTTTTTCTCTCAAACTTAAAACCTCGACGTTTCATGACATTCTAAGCCTATCTGAACAATAAAAATTTTCAAAAATTTTTTTGTCGAATACTTCCACTGGATGTGGAAGTAATTACAATACAAATGTCTACCTGTGCCAGTTTACCTCTTTCTCAGAATGTTTTATTGGTCTAATTATTTCTTAGAATTATTTGTTCTGGAATATTTACACGTTTAGAAATATACTGGGTGTCCAAAAAGTCTGGAAACTGTCAAATATCTCGAGAAATACACATTGGATCCAAAAAAGAAAAAACCCGTACTTAATAATTTTAACAGGGCTATCCAATGATACCAAACGCGACCCCCCCCCCCCCCCACCCCTAGGAGTGGGGTGGGGGGTAACTTTAAAATCTTAAATGGGTACTTCTATTTTCTATTGCAGAATCGGTTTCTACGGCAAAAATTACGTCAAGTTTGTCTGAAACATTTTTTTCGATTCGTGACAGATGGCGCTGTAATCGCAAAAATATTTCTTTCCGTAATTTCTAAAAAATTCTACGGAAGAAAGAAAAATAATAAAGTACGAGTTCATTTTCTTGAAAAAGCCATTCAATGGTGTTAAATTTAATAATAGATAGAGATAAACAGTTTTTAATTAACCAAAGAAAAAAGGGACGTCCTGGATTTATGCATGGTATTGATTACCAACTTGCTTCTTAAGAAAAATCAGCTGAGGAGAAATCACAGAAATTATCTGAACGAATGCAGCGAAATCCTCAAGAAAAGACTACATTAGTGGAAACAGTCACCTGTCCATCATCAAGCAGTAGTTCAGCAGACTCCAAAGAAAATGATGATGAAATGATCGAAGCCCAAGAAGAGTTATTACAAGACCAGCTTGGCCCATCACAGCCAAAAAAAGAGGAGATTCTATGTTTAGTGACATTACCGACGTTGAAAACAAGAAACAAGGACTTTATATGCGAGAACACTAAACCGTTTTTTAATTGGGTTTGTCTATGGAATTCTTGGAAAATGAATCAACTACATAGAGTAACAATGAGTCTTATAAACAATGTTTCAATATTGTAAACAAAATTAAAGTTGTAAATGATGAAGCTGAGAGAGGTATCAAACTAATTGGTGACTATAATAAAATTTTAACAAAAAATTAAAATCAAAAAGAGTTTTTACTTCAATTTGTAAAAGATTATCACGGTTTCCAAATGTCAAAAAGGAAACGCTGTCGCATGCTTTGGACTAGTGCCAAAAATATTATTTTTATTTCTATATGTTTTGTAGATTTAGGATAGTATTTAGCACTATGTATGAAAAAAAGCTGTTAACATTTCGTAATAAAATAAACAATGATAAAACGAGAGTTTTATTTTAAACACTTTCTTCCTAGCTACGATTTACAGTAGTATGGCACATCTTATATTCACAACAAATGAAATCTTTGATATTCATATGACTTGCTTAGTCATTTCAAAGATAAATAAAAATATTGCTGATTTTAAAAAAACTATGTATCAACCAAAATATGTAAATAATTCCCTTTACTTCTATTATTGCATAATAATGCGTCCTGCGACACCCCCTGCCTTAATTTTGCCTCAATAATATTTTAAGGGGATTATTTTTTCTTCAAATGGAACCATTTGCAGCGATAAGAAATAGGAAATTTCGATTTCGTAAATGATGGCCACCCTACGTGTACACTCTCCATAAAAGATACATAACGAATGTTTGGTCTTGTTTCTGCTATAATATTAATTGTCAACTTTATATTTATTATTATTGTTGCAAAGAACAACTATTATTTTTAAGTAAAATTGAAAATAAGTTTTAATTTCTGACATTAATTTCTCATAAAATTTATATGGTTTCAGTTTTCCTGTGGTGCCAGGAGGAGCCTCAAAATATGGGGGCGTGGTCTTTCCTAAAACCACGTTTCGAGAATCTTGTGGGAAAAAAAGTATGTATAACTTGAAAAAATTAATTATTTATCAAAGTAGTAAGGTAATCAATAAATAATAATAAAATTAGGTATAAACTTTTCCTTAGTTTCTTGTGCTAATATAATATGAAGTCAAGTGGAGTGACATTTATAACAACGGAATAAAATAGCTCATCTGGTTTTTTTTCTTTCGAAGAACTAACCCGATGTTTGCAATATATTTTTGTATTGATCATTTATTTCGCATATTATTATTATCTATTCTCTAAACAACTTTCTCAACTTTAACTTATTTTCTTTACAAGAATTTGGCCTCAGGTGAAACCATATTAGTAGTTACAAGCTCCTATGAATCTTGACGGCACCCACACTAGAATACTTTTTTCTGTTTATGACAACTAGCTTCCCTACCAGACTTGCTTACAAATAGGCCAATCAGCGGCGTAGCTAAGGGGGCACTTTACCTCCCACACTCCCAATGATGTGGCACCCCTGCTTTTTTATACTGCCTTTTAAACGACTGCCCCCTCCGCCCCAAAAATCTAGCTACGCCACTGAGACCGACAACTGTCTACTATTCCTAGGCGAATTCAGTGTGTCAGTTTTTGTGCCTTACAGCCTGTATCAATCCTCTCAGTGACAAATTTTTTAATAACAGATCCAAATTCTGTTTGTGATGCAGTGAGTAAGAATTTGAATGTAGTGTTATCCTTAGTTTATATAGACAACAGGACAGAAAGCACCCACCCCACTTTTTATAATCGGCCACTTCACCTTATGGTTTAAAAATCCCTTGTAGGGCAAGTTGATTGGGCCAACATAGGCACCAACATAATGGACCAATATACTGAATGACAAATTTTTACTATAAACGTAGAATATTGTAATCAAACATTGGCGTAATATTGGATAAGTATCTACATTGGTACCATATGGATACCAACATTGGTTCCATATTGCCACACAATGTGTTTAAATTTCTGACATGGAAATTCATGCAGTAGCATGAGCAGAGGCGCCTGCGTCAATTGGAATGGATCTCGGAATAAAAATCTGAAAGTTTTAAAAATAATACATAGGGTGATTATTAACCTATACGCATAAACTTAAGGGACGTTAGCTTGTGATGAATAATGACTAATAATGAAAAAAAAAGTTTAATCAAACAATGTATATTTTCTTTTATTTGCAGAGATAATCCAGTAAATATTTAAAAAAATAAAAAAATGGAAAATTCACATCGACTGTTCAAAGTTATTTCCGCCATTTTTAATGCAGTTTTCAGCTCGCCCAATCCATTGTCTTCCCACGCACAGCCCAAACCTGGCTGTTGCGGGATTGTCGCAGCTGCGGTATGATTTATCAACTCTTCCTTAGTGTTAACTTCCGTAACGTACACCACAGTTTCCATATATCTCTAAAAATAAAAATCAAGCGAGTTGAGGTCGGGCGAACGAGAGGTCAGGCAATTGGACCACCTCGACCTATCCACCTTCTGGGAAACACATCATCCAAATGTTGTCGCACTTGTTGCTGAAAATGTACTGGAGCACCATCATGAAGAAAGCACATATGGCGTCTAATGTTGAGAGCAACTTCTTCGAGGGGAACCGGTAAAGTATCAAGCAAAAATTGAAAATAAAGAGGACCAGTTAAAGGATTATCAAGAATGAAAGGGCCAATAAGTACTCCGTTCACGATTTCAGCCCACACATTTACTGAAAATCGTTGTTGGAAATTTGTTCGTCGAGTAGCATAGGGACATTCCAATGCCCAATAATGAGTGTTCCAGAAATTATGAATACCTTTTCTTGTGAAAATTGCCTCATCCGTGACTAAAATGTTCATGGGAAAGTTTGGGTTTAATTGATGCTGGTGTAACAAGTAACAACCACTCTCAAAAGTTCACCCTAACGGGAAGATCCCTTGGTAGTAGAAGCTCGCACCCGCTGCACGCGAAATGGATAAAGTAATGCGTGCCTTAACGTTCGTCAAACTGTGGATTATGACATAAGAAATTGTGCTGCAATAGTCCTAGTGCTTTGCTAGGTTGCTCCTCTACGGTATTCAAAATCTCTTTCTGCATATTCAAAATGTGACTCAGTCCAACGGCTCACTCATGTTGACCAGGTCTCTGCCTCAAATTACCAATTTTTTTACCACGCTAAACCACACGTAAAAAGGCTTCACGTCCCGGATGGTACCGTCGGGGAAACCTTAGTGCATGAAGGCTAGCGTTGGCACTGTATTTTGTCTTATTTCACCATACGTCAGTACCATATCCATATATTCTTCATTGGAGAAATTATGTACTTACCATGATTTGTATTTTATTGGTGAAAACAAACCTCGAATACGAACCACAACAACTGCTAACAAATAACTGATAATAGCAAATATGGATGTTGTCCTGACTTATTTATTGCTTAGTTTTTGACAAGTACAAAACATTGAAATTCGCAAATGTCAACATTTTTTTTAATGTCACGGAATTTTCTCGGTTACTAAAGAAATTTGACTACTATTTTTTTTTCATTATTAGTCATTATTCATCATAAGCTAATGTTCCCTAATTATGCGTATAGGTTAAAAGTCACCCTGTATAAATGAAACTGAACAAAAAGACAAATAAATAAAAATTTATTTGTGATTGTCAGATAAAATATAAAGGACAATTTAGAAACAAAATTCAAATTAATTGCGTTGTTAAGAACTTAACAAAATCATTAAGAAATAAGCTTAATTATTATTATCGTCTCCCCACTCATCTGTTTCGTTTCTTGAGGATTCGCTATTTCGTGTGGTTTCGCGGAATTTACTTCCCCATCTTTATCTGCTGATTCAGCTAAGCATACTGACATTCCTCGTTTTATTTGCACATCTGTGATTTTCTTGAATCGCCTATGAACTATTCCTATAAAAGTGAAAATCTGTAGAGTATAGTAAACTTGAATTTGTTACTTACTAAACACTACGTGAAATAATTTGAGCTCTCACACTGATTTCTTGCTTAGTTTACTTCTCCTGAATAGAACATAGTAAGATGCCCCCTTTTTCATTAGTAGGACGTTCATAGCTTTTGTATAGCTGTCCTCTCCACGCAAATATAAAATTTAAATCTGGAAAGTTCCCTGTATTTTAATAATATGTTTCTAACAATACAACTTTCTTCGCATTCTCCTACTTTTCTGCGAATTTTCGATTGCTCTAATAGTGCTTTGTATATAAAATGATATTCATGGAATTATCTACAGTTAATTAACCTTATTTTAACCTTATCTTGTTATCTACTAAAGATTTCTAAATATACTTATTTCTTGATAATATGATTGTTTCAGATTAATTTCTGTCTGTTTTGTTGTTTTAGATAACGTACTGTGGTAGAGAGCCACTAGCTGCTCCTGCTGTTGGAGTTGGAAAACTGCATAGAGAACAAGCAGCTGAAATCACTGAAAAGCCGTTTCTAATTAATTCTACTTAAAATGATTATTGCTATAATTTTTAACTATTTTTAATTAAAATGTTTTTATATTTATTCGTTTTTCTTACTTAACAATACTTTATGAAGGACTGATCTATTAACGCTAGTAATATAGTACCTAGGGGTAAAAGTGATGCAAAATTAAGAAAGAATGTCACATGCAATGATAATTTTTTATGCGTGATTTATGTACTAAAAGTATTTTCTTCAGATTGTATATGGCCCCTAGAGTTACTCTTTCCCCGCAAGGAGTGGAAACCACACCCAAGTCGAAAAAATTAATATTTAAAAAAATGCTGCTCATTTATTTTTGAAACAAAGTATACTTTTGTTTTGGTATCAATTACGAATATGAAGTTAAAATTAAAGAAATCAAAATGGCGGTTTCAATATTGCGGATGGGAAAGGGGTAAAATGTAAAAATTTTGTTGATTTCGCATTTTAATGTACATATAAAGGGTTTTGAGCTCACTGAATACAAATCCTGGATTCAAAATTAAACAATACAAAATCGCGACTCCAATATGGCGGTAAAAATGTAACAAATGGCTTGATTATATATAAAATGTGGGAGGTAAATGAGAGAGAGTGAAATGTTAAAATTGGTTCCTCAAGTTAATTCTGGTAAGTAAAAAGAAAAAAGACAAATAGTTCACTATAACTTTCCATCATTTTTTTTTTTTTTTGAAAATATTGCTTATAGAATTATTATCTTGTTTTTCATTCTTTCTTCTGCTTGTTCTTGATGGTACAAGAATTTTATCAAAAGAAGCCAGATCTTACTGTACAACAATTGAGATTTTTCCAACTGCTCGCTTCTCTGCAATCTCTTTTGCAGTTGCAGAAACTCATTTTTAATATTTCTTCTGGTGCCGGCATTTGCAAAAAAAAACCAAACATTTGCGTTTCTTCGTAAATACCTTTATAGTTTAAAGCAGTTTCTTTTAAACAAATGCTTTAAACTGGCAAATAGAAATTGAGTATCTAGATAATGGTAATGCTAATATTAACGAAAAGCAGGATTTTATATTTTTTTTATATTACTGGTTAATGACAGTGACAAGATGGCTTCATTTTTATTTAAAAATTGTGCCGACATTTCGATTATAACTTCTTGTTTTATTATGAAACAAAAAAAATTTGAAAACTTAATTCATAATTTTCCATTTTAATTCATGTTTGACATAGGTGCCACAGTTAAATAACTTTTGAACTAAATACTTCGTCTTATAAACTTTCAGACACCATCTATAAACTTCCATTTCTTTGAAACTATTAATCCTATAGAATAAAAAAAATAATCCTCAGTTTATGAACTTTCTCTTTGGCCTCTGACATTGTTTGCTAAATGTGATGCCTCTCCAGTTATTCGACGAGAACCCTTTTGAGATATCTTGAAATATTGATATTATTAAGAACTGACATAAGAATTTTCGAAATTGTTCCCAACAGCTCCTCAAATGTATGAAGACCGTACGGGTTCGTGGCGACACAATGGTACAAATAGGGTGTTTTGTTGCCGAATGTCATCTGCATAGGTGACTTAGTGGTGTCGTTTTCTGTTTAAAATCGTACATATTCTGTGACTCATTAAATAAAGATCATAAAATGCGATGAATTTGTTAATCAACGTCACTTGTATATTCCAAATATTAATTTAATTGATGAATTGATGAGTTAACTTCTTACTGTGTTAGTGAGGCAAAAATATTAAGGTTGCCCATAGGTATAGAATAGAATAGAATAGAATAAGTTTTATTTGTGCAAAAATGTATAGAAATTGTACAAAAATAAACAGTTAAGTCACAGAAACCTAGTAAAAGGTTTGTTCGTGACTCCTGTAATATTTACAATTTGTTGATATGGCAGTAATAATATTACATATAAAAAGTTTCTAAAAAACAATAAAATAGTACTTACAACTAAAGTAAATCTAAATGAAATAACACAAGATACATTCTTACAATAAAATAATATAAAGTGTTAAGTTACTAATTTTACAAGTTTCTTAAATACAATTAAATAGTACTTTTTACTAAAGTAAAATTGAAAATAAAATTCTTACACTAAAATAATATAAGGTTTTAAGTAATTTACTAATTATACAAGTTAGGGTATTCTATAATTACAAAAATGTAGGACGCTAGATAAATATGTGATCAAGATTTATATTTGAATTTTTAATCCACATTTTAATTTTTTTACTGTATAAAATGATGCTGCCATTAAATAGTCTAAGTTCATTCGGTAGTATATTGTAAATTTTAGATAGGTAATACAGGAAATATTTTTGAGTTGTCGTTTTGTGTGAGATAGGAAGTATACATTTATGATTTTTTATGGCTCTGGTGTTATATTCATGTTCAAAACGGGTTACGGAATTTTTATGCTTATAATAATATTTCAGTATATCAAATACATACAGTTCTCTTAAAGTGAAAACATTAAAATTCGAGAACAAGATTCTAGTTGGGTAACGCATTGGTTTCCTAAGGATGGTTTTAATAATTATTTTCTGACAGACAAATACTTTTTCTAGATTATTTTTATAAGTTCCACCCCAGGACAGAATGCCATTCGTTAACAACGGCTGTACAAGAGCATAGTAACAATTCCTAATCAATTTATTACTAAGAATGCCGCTTAAACTTTTAAATATGAACATGCATTTTTTTAATCTTTTTGTTAAACAGTTAATGTGTTCATGCCATTTAAGAGACTGATCAATGATTACGCCAAGGTATTTGATGTTATTAGTTTGTTCAATATACGAGGGACAATTACATGCATTTCGATTGCATATATCCTGGTGTAGAATTAATTGATTTAAATTGACTTTGTCACGAAGTGAAAAACATATAAATTTTGATTTTGATGTATTCAGTTTTAGCAAACTGCTATTCAACCATATTGTTATAACTTGTAATATGTGTTCAGATTTTGAGCGAACGTCCTCCCAAGAATCACCGCTAACGTGAATAACTGTATCGTCGGCATAAGCAAAAATGCTCACACTATCCGTATCAGTATTTATAAACAAATCATTAACGTAAATTATGAAAAGTACAGGGCCAAGAACTGTACCTTGTGGTACACCACACGTTAGTGTTGATTCGCTACTCCTTTCATTATTTGTTACAACATATTGTTGTCTGTTGCTGAGATAAGTTTTTATTAAATTATAGGAACAGCCTCGGACCCCGTACATTTCTAATTTTTCCAGAAGCTTTACATGGCTGATAGTATCAAATGCCTTTGCTAGATCTAGAAAGATAGCAGCTGTCGGTATGCTTTTATTTACATCATTATATATTTTTGTTGTCAATGCCGTAATTGCATCCTGGGTGCATTTATTTTGTCTGAATCCGAATTGATTATTTGAAAGGATGTTGTATTTTTCGAAATAATTATACAATCGTGCGGTTATTGCTTTTTCAAAAATTTTTGCTATATTTGATATGAGAGAGATTGGACGATAGTTTGCCATCTGATTACGATCGCCACCTTTATGTAATGGTTTAACAATAGCGCACTTTAATATTTGAGGAAATATTCCCGACGTCATTGACATATTTATTAACTGAGTTAGTGGTTTCACTATATATAATAATATTATTTTTATGGTGGGTGATTGTATGCCATCTATTCCTGGAGAGACATTATTACCTAGACTGTTAATGTAATTGGTAGTTTCTTGTTCAAGAATCGGCTCTAAAAACAGTGAATGAACAACTCGTTTAATCTTGCTTTTAGTATTATTATTAGTTTTTGGTATACTTTTTGTGATGTTTGAGCCAACATTTAGAAAATGATTGTTGAAACTTTCGGCAATTTCTTTATTTTGTGTTATAGTATGATTATCTTTTATAATTTCTTCAATTTTGTTATTATTATTATTTTTATTATGTATTACTTCATTTGTGATTTCCCAGATTTTTTTAGGATTATTTAAATTATTTTTTATTAGATTTGAAAAGTATTCTTTCTTGGTTTTTTTTAATAAACAATTTAAGTGATTTTTGTATAATTTATAGTGCTCTTTTAATTGCAGATTATTGGGTTCTTTCATTGTTTTTAGGTACATATTGTTTTTGTTGTTGATTGATGTTATTAACCCTTGCGTTACCCACTGTTTTCTTTTAATATGTTTTCTGGTCAATGTTCTAGTTTCAGTTGCTGCGTTTAGAATATCTTTTATTTTGTTTATAAACTTTTCTGTGTTAATATTTATGTCATTTGTGTTCAATACATCTACCCAGTTTACTTTAGCTATATTTTCTAGTACTTCTTTATGATTAACGTTTCGTATTATATTATGTGAGTTAGCTTTGTTGGATTCAAAATTTTTTATTTGTAATATACAGGGTAAGTGATCTGTTATTTGGAAGCTTGATACTATGACATTGAAAAATGGATCAGTTAAGTTTGATTTAATAAACATATGATCAAGACATGTTTTTGTTTGTTCTTGAATTCTAGTTGGAGTATTAATATATGATTTAAATCCGTTTAAGGCTAACGTATTTAAATAGGTTTCAGTACTATGTGAAATTGGGGCAGTTTCTATTATATTGATATTCATATCACCAACCAAGATTTCAGTATCCAGTTTGCAATATTCCGATAAGTAAGTGTCCAGATGGGTATTAAAGTCATTTACATCGCAGCTATGAGATCTGTAAATACCGGTTATTCCAATATTTTTATTTGTCTTGTCTTTAAATATTAGACGCATAAAGCTGAAATTTTCAATTTTAACAATTTTTACAGAGTGTGACAGATTACTTTTGACGTATATTATGACACCATCATTTTTATTTAATTTACTTTCATTATAATACATATTAAAATCATTTAAATGGTATAATTGTTCATTTTCTATTATAAATGTCTCCGTGAGTACAATAATCTCAAATCTATTTTCCAGATTATATAAATATGTTTCAAGTTCCTCAATATTCTTGTTTATACTTCTTATGTTTGTGTGAATGAGATTTAAATAGTTATTATCACAAATTAGGTAATTTCTTAGGTCTTGTGTAGTGCTACAGATTTTCGTTTCATAGTGTTTATCAAGTACGTTAATTAATGAGTCTGTCATAAGGAGAAAAAATGTTTATATAGCATACCACTTTAGGACTAAACTGCAGGGATGTACTTAGGACGATCGCAACTTACACAAATCAGCTTCAGTTTGGACACTTATCACTGAACTGTTGTCACTTTTCCTAACTAGCACTTGCTCTCTTCTGAACCACACATATTTAAAGTTATTTTCGCGTGCAATATTCTTCGTAAGGAATAAAAGATTTCTATAATACTGAGTAAGATTTTCATTAATATATATCTTAGTTTCCTGCGGGGTGCCTTTATTTATGACTGCATTTTTCTTACTTATAAATTCGTTCCTTTTTTTCTTTGTGGCAAATTCAACTACGATTGAGCCGGGTTTTTGTTTTTGTTTGGAATGAATTCGTCGTACACTTTCAACATCACTCTCCGTTAGTTCTACATTAATTTCTGTCGCAACTTGCTTGACAATTTCGTCCACGTTTTCATTATCTCTTTCTGGAACATTGAATATTTCCACGTTACTTTTCTTGTCATATTGTTCCAGTTTATTTATTCTTAATTTTAAATCAAAAATAACTTTATCTTTCTCTTCGTTTTCTTTAGTCATTTTCGTAATTGTGGTAGTTAATTTTGCTATTAGGTCATTGTTCTTCTCCAGAGTCTCCTTCATTTCATCGTATTGATTGCTTATAAACTCTGTAGATTTTTTCATCTCGTTGATATCTTCCAACTTCGAGTTTATTTGATTAAGTGTTTTTTTAATTTCTAATAGTTCCTTCTTTGTAGTGTCTGAACTCATCTCCTCTTCTTTATTATTTCTTGTTCTCCTGTGGTTTACCATGAAGGTTAATACAGACCTGTGCTAGGTTTATATTTTTATCAATTATTATTAGTGCCGTTATTTCACTTGACTTTTCACAGCGTTGTAAGAAGAGGGTAAACTGATACAAAACACCACTTATATTAAGTATGTTGTTTATGTTTATGTCACCACTTGAACACTATCTTGCACACTTGCTTTATTTGCAGCCTCTTTTAAGAAAGAATATTAACTTGTATTTTTAGGGTTTATTGCTATTTTCATAACACGTGTGTATCGTCTGACTGCCCAAGATTGATCTCATATTTAAAAAACTCGTGTAAATAATCGTCTTAGAAATGTGTATTGAATTTAAAGTATACATTTATTCCACTTGGTGTCAAAAAGTATCCAAACTTCGAACTAATTTTATAGCTGCTTGAAATTTTTATTTGCTGGTTCTTAAACTTTAAGGTATCAACTTCAAATATTAAAAAGGAATAGATATGCTTCTACTCCTAAGAGGGTGAAAATGACCCCCGAATTTCAAAATTTAATACTGACTCAAGTATTAAAAGTTAGTTATTGAAAAAAATCATGTATTTTTTTTGAGGTCGCTGACCGGTACACTATTACAATAGAAAAACCGCTGCCCAAGGAATCACTACTTCCACATCCAATTCTCTATCCAAGTCACTCACAACGAAAAAACTTTGTATGTGGAAATAATTGTTTATGGAACTTTAATAATATAGTATTTGAAATCCTCTACCCCAAAAACCCATAAAACGATACCCCACATCGTTAGTGCGGTGGGAGTTGTGATAAGGGTGGTAGTGGGGGTGAATGAAGTAAAAAAATGTTTTGAGGTTTCTGGTTCTTGTACATACACTAAATCATAATTTTTTTCATCCCCTTTAATAAGGGGGGGGGTGGCTAATGCCAAACATTTTTTTGAGACCTTAGCTTTTCTTGTATATACTAAATACCAATTTTATGGACTCTTACCTGCTTGATTCACCCATTTACACCAAATTTACCCCAATTTACCCCCCAATCCTTCGACGGAACAAGATGAAAATATAATCTAGTTCTAGATCTCGTTAAAGTACATACGTGTACCAAATTTCAAGTCAATATCTTAAACGGTTCCAGAGTAAACGTGCGCACAAAAAAAAGTTACAGACAGACCGACAGACAGACAGACAGAAAATTTTTTTTCGCTCAAACTTAAAATCTCGACGTTTCATGACATTTTAAGCCTATTCGAACAATAAAAATTTTTAAAAATTTTTTTGTCGTTACTATACTTCCACTGGATGTGGAAGTAAAATTAACTATATTTTGTTTGTTTCGAGAAAATAGAACATTTTTTTGCAAGTTCTTATATTTTAAGACTTATATCCTAATAAGAAAACCACCTCTAAAGTCAAAAAATCAATAATTAACGAAGTACTGAAATTAAATTAATGAAATTTATATTATTTATTTTTGGGGTCGTTGATGAATGAATGAATGTGAAGTCAGAAATTAAAAATTTGGATGGATATATCGAAACTGCAATATACAGTATGTTTTTGCTTTAAACTGTTATTAAGGCAATTTTAATAAGACTATTTCGAAAGGACACCGGATGATGCGAATATTTGTCTGATCTATGTCGTGAAATAAAAAAAAAATCGGCTTTTTTCATCTACAAAATCATTGTAGAGTACAAATGTTCGAACTTCGGGTATCAGTTCCAAAATTTAGTATTTTTCACGTCCTCGAAGACGTGTTTTACCAAAAGTAAAAATTTCGAAAATACG
Source organism: Rutpela maculata (assembly GCA_936432065.2). Taxonomy (NCBI): domain Eukaryota; kingdom Metazoa; phylum Arthropoda; class Insecta; order Coleoptera; family Cerambycidae; genus Rutpela; species Rutpela maculata. Next base: position 167,793,672 of record OW386287.2, on the reverse strand, counting down.
CCGAACTTGGTCGCTTCATGACTCAGTGCAAAATTAGGAAATATCTGTGAATGATATAATCACTATTGGAACTAGAAAGCTAGTCACCGCACCAAAATTTTGGTAAAATATTTTCACCGTCAGTCCAAGTCAAATAGCTCTTGTACGCTTCTAGGAAGTTGTGATTTTTTTTGTGCCTAGTCGATTTCTACTATATACTCTCCATTGTATGATAGTTGAGATATAGGTCCTTTAAAGGAGGTGTCCGCCCTTGCTATGTTTGGTAGGCAGATTCTTACATATTGATAGATAAGTTCTTGCTTATTTATTGAACATTTTGAATTAACCAATATTTGAACCCTTGCATTTTCTTGATTGAATGATTAACTTTATGTCTAACCTCTAGGTAGATTTTGTATGCAGTGGCGGCTCGTCAGGGGAGGCAGGAGTGGCTGAGCCTCCCTTTGGAAGAAGCAGCATATCTTCCAATCTTCCAAATTAATATCTTTTACTTGTAGAAATTTCTCTAATTGTCTTTCAAAATATCAAGCCTCCTCTGCAGACAATATCACGAGCCGCCACTGTTTGTATGTTAAGTCGATCACTAAATGAAAGGGACCCTCAAAGGACCCACACGTCTGAAACATCGATCAGATTACAGAAGTTGAAGAGAAGAACTTTAGAAAAGTAATTAGAATATCCAGAAGTGTTAGATCAATAAGTAGTTTTAGATATAAGAGCAGTACATCGTAAGAAGGCGGATACCTTGGAGGGAGCAGTTAATGATCCAAGGTAGGTACGAACTTACACTTTTTTCGTATATTACAGGACCCCGTTCCTAGGTTGTCTCTTATAACTTAACCGAACCTCACTGAGAGTAGAAATTAACTACCCAGAGTCAAAAGGGGGGAGCACGGCTGGCGCCCTCAATAAAATAAACAGCGTCCCATCCTTCAGACGATGGTGGTGAGTTCTCCTACATCATTACGTAAAAGTGAATTGTGCAGTATTCGGACAAATTGTCAATAAAAATAGTATTCGTAATTGGTTGCGCCCGATTGCATATTCTATTCATTTTGCTTTTATTATAGGGGAAATAATAATTTACTAAAAATAAGCTATGTTTATTTTTAGAAAAAGTCCAACATACATTTTTAGAGATTAGATTTTCTAGCTAATGAAATGGTTATAACGAAGCGTCGGTCTGGAACAAAGGTATCTTAATTAATTTTGCACAAATGAAAACACCACCAAGAAGTCAGAAGTATCTTACCTTTAAAATGGAAAAATTGAATTTAAGATACCCTTATTCCAGATTGACGAAATATTTTCAAAGTAATATATTTGATACCTTTAGCACTTAGTAATTAATATTGTAGGTAATAACTTAATTTATTATCAGAGGAAAGTAGACGCATGCCCAAACAATGAAACAAAGAGTTAAAAATAGAAAACTATACGTCTTTTGCCGATCCCATGGCACCACAATCACCACTGAATTTGGATTAAGAGCAGATCCATTCTCTTGCCTAATTGACGGCTGGAAAAAAAAATAAATAAAAAAATAAATTTAAAATTTGTACTTACTACTACTGGAGCGGATCTGGCGAGAAAAAGAAGAGTTTTGAAACCAACTATTTTTAAAAGTTTTTTTCGACAATTCGGTTACACGCGTTCTCTTTTATCATGTTATCAAGTTAGTTCAGCTTAATCACACGAGATGGGGCAAGAATTCGCATTTAAAATTCGCAAAAATACGTTTTTTTACGATAACTCTGTTATTATTGACTTTACGAAAAAAAAGTTAAATTAAAAACTGAAGACCTCGCGGAAGCGCATAATCTGGTAAATTTTTCAAATCGAACGGTAACTTTTCGTGAAACTTTTTTTTTAAATACACGTTTTTTTGCCGTAACACTAATATACAAAAAAGTAATTCCTTAAATTTTTCACGAAAAAAGGGAGTTAGGGGGCTGAGATATTTTTGAGGTAGGTGAAATATATAAGAATTGATGGAGCCGGAGGATAGGGGTGGTGGGCCAATTAAGGGAGGGGGAGGAGGTAGGGAAAGGAAAATTATTCACCCCCCCCCTCCCTAACTTTTTTCCCTGTCGTGCGATTTTGAAAAGTCAAAATGGAGTTTGTTTGCTGTTATCTCTACACTCAAAGAAATGGATAGGTAAATTTAACTTAAAAGAGCATATGAAATCGCGCCTATCTAGTTTCATAGTTAAATCAATCAGAAAAGAACAGTTATACAACTTTATTTGTTTTCGTAAACAAATAGTAGTTTAATAATCATATCTTCTTGTAACAAATTAAACAGTACAATGCCATTTTTTTATGTTCACTAACCATTTTCAATTTGGTCTACAATTAAATAGTACAACGACTTTGTTTTTTGTTCACCAACTAATTTTTAGGTTGATCTACACTTTATTGTATGATGAAGTTTTTTTTGGTTAGCCAAAATCTCAGTATTGAGACATCAGACCACCCAAACCAAAGATTAGAGATCGTTTATAAGATCCATCCAAATATATCCCTGAGAGAATTTGAACATTGTAATCATGTTATTAATTTTCTATAAATTCATAAGAGTATAAGATAATGCATGATTGATTATTGTCAGTAATTTGTATGTGGCGTCATCTGGGAATAATTTCTGTAATAGACTACGTGGTAAGCAAGCAAATTTTATGGTAATTCTTTTAGAACTTCTAGAAGACGACAATAATATTGGTTTGTCTACCAAGTACAATAATACAGCGAACTAATACTGGGTTAGAATTACAATTCGATAATAGTTAAAAATAAAATATACTATTATCTAGTTTAATTTGACAGAATTCAACAAAATAATAGTCAGACGAACAAAATAATAGCCTTGTTCATCTATTTTTTAAGTTAATTTTTGTTTTGTTGTACGACAACTTTTTATTAATTAAAATTAATCTTGTTTAAAAATACCATCAATATAGTTTGGTTTAACAAAATTAACGATATTGTTAGTTAACCATTTTTTTTTTGTTGGATTTACCCATATTTCTTTGAGTGTAGTATTTGACTGATTAATTTTTTTCAAATAAACAAATTTGTGGGAAGAGAAAATTTTTTTAATTTTTTTTTTTCAAATGCGTTGTTTTACGTAGGAAAGGGTTCAGGAGAAACTTTTTTACAGGTAAGTGAGAATCTTTTTTATCTTTATTTAAAAAAATATACCTATCGCAATCCAAGCAATAGGATGGGAGGGAGGGAGCATAATGCGTTTGCGGGAATACAGGGTTAAGGAAAAGGATAGGGACTTCGGACCTTGATTTTCGGCAATATAAATCTTTTTTCCATCTTAATATTTTGTCAATGTACCCTTTATCAAATATTAAAACTGGCACAACGGCAGTTTATAAATAAGTTGCGCTATTACTATAGTGTACACATTGCACAAACCTTAGATTCGGACGAGTACTTTAACAACTAAGTTAGCGTTATAACATTAAAAATGCTTAAAACAAACGTAATTTGTTTTTTAACAAAATCGATCGGTAAATAAAAAGTTATTAATCATTTAAAATTAAAAAATTGCTTTCTGATTTTTTTAGATTTGTAATTGAATAAAAATTTTTTTAAATGCTATTTTCTATCATTTATTTATATATTTAACTAATATATATTTCATAATAATATAATATTAAAACGTAGACATAATTTTCAAATAGTGACATTATAGCTATTAGCAATATTTTCGCCTTCGGAAATAGGGATGGTGGTGTAATAGGTAGAATTATAGCTTTAAATCCAAGGATCGCAAGTTTGAAACACAGGCAGGTTATTATAGATGTACTTGCTCCTTTTTACTTTTTTTTTATACTGACAAGTTTTTTATCAAATAAGTCGTCAATATATGATTTAAAATGTTCAAAAATTAAGATTTCCAAAAAACTGGGAAGAGTATTTTAGAGAATGTGCAACAATTATATAAAAAGTTAAGCAAGTCAGCGAGGAGCATGATTTTTACTCTAGTTTTTAAAGTTTTTAAATTACCAACCTTTTAGAGATTGAAGAGGGAATATATTATGCAAAACTTATTTAATGATAAAGAGATCATAGAGAACGTGGAAGTCTAATAGCAATTAATTGCAGTACCGGGCCAACAATCACTGTTTTGCAATTGCTAATGCCAGAGAAAAAAGTTTCAAATAAAAAAGTTGCGCCAATCTTTTATCTTCATATGCCCTCGATATACTTGGTATCTATTTCGAAAGATAAAAAAAGTTTCCCGCATGTTACATTTGAGAATGCAAATTTTCGACATAGTCTTAGAAAAAAAAAAGTAATGATTTATTAAAATTTGACCTACATATTAACACATTTTATTAACAAATACAATAGTGATAACACGATAAAAATTTGAGAGTAATCCATTGTGTCGTTTTTGAGTTAGAGCGAGTTAAACGAAAAAATAATTGTTTTATATATCCAATAGACACCTAAAACTAGAGAAATGGGCAGCGAAAACTCGTGACAGCGTTAAATAATTATTTATAATAAGTTTAATATTTAATAAAGGTAGATTAATAAAATAATAAGATGGAATAAAGATTTATATTGCCGAATATCAAGGTCCGAAGTCCGTATTCCTTTTCCTTAACTCTTTATTCCCGCAAACGCATTATGCCCCCTCCCTCCCTTCCTATTGTTTGGATTGCGATAATTTTTTTTAAAAATAAAGATAAAAAAGATCCTCACCTACCTGTAAAAAAGTTTCTCCTCTGAACCATTTCCTACGTAAAAAAACGCATTTAAAAAAAAATGAAAAATGTTTTTCCCTTCCCACAAGTTTATTTATTTAAAAAAAAATAAAAAAATTAATCAGTCAAATGTTAGAAGTAATAACGAACAAATTCCATTTTGGTTTTTGAAAATCGCACGACAGGGAAAAAGTTCGGTTTAATAATTTTCCTCTCCCTACCTCCTCCTCCTCCCCTAATTGGCTCACCACCCCCATTCTCAGACTCCATCAATTTTTATCTATTTCACCTACCTTAAAAAAAAATCTCCTTTTTTTCGTGAAAAAATTATGGAATTACTTTTTTGTAGATTAGTGTTACGGCAAAAAAACGTGTATTTTAAAAAAAGTTTCACGAAAAGTTACTGTCCGATTTGAAAAAAATTACCAGATTATGCGCTTCCGCGAGGTCTTCAGTTTTTAATTTAACTTTTTTTTCGTCAAGTCAATAATAACAAAGTTATCGTGAAAAGACGTGTTTTTGCGAATTTTAAATACGAATTCTTGCCCCACCTCGTGTGATTAAGCTGAACTAACTTGATAACATGATAAAAAGAGTACGCGTGTAACCAGTGGCGGTCTGGGTGTCTAGGGCTTAGTCGGCATTTTACAATAAACGTTCAAACTCAGTTCGTCAGCGCTTCGCATGTATATAAACGTAGTTCAAAAATTTTTTTGATAAGCGGGGGGGAGAAATCCGAAAAAATGTTTTTCGTCCCACAATGGCTCCTCGTTAAACGGGGCCCTAGGGCCCAGTCGGCATTTGCCGACTAGCCGACCTGGCCAGACCGCTACTGCGTGTAACCGAATTGCCAAAATAAAAAAAGTTGGTTTCGTTTCAAAACCAGATCCGCTCAACTATACATAGACCAGGAGCTCACCGACTACTAATTGTGTATAATACCCTTACTAAAAATGCCTGCAATCTTGTTAATTCGGGGTAGTAGAGCATAGAAATATGCAAGCTCTTTTTTGGTATAGAGATGTGGGGCAGAATTTGGTACAAGGGACATATTGTAAAAAAGTCAGATTAAAAAAATCGTGAGTGTATGAATGGCATTCGGGAATTTAGTAAGTATAATGTTCAATATTCACTTTCTCTAGAAAGTGGTACAATGGCCCACTAGAAGGGTTGAAAAAGCTAAGCGCATGGTTTTAACTATAATTAGTAATTTTCATCCTAAGTGAGTAAAACGTAGCATTGTAACATGGTTAGCAATTTCAAAAATTTAAATTATTTAAACAAATGCAAGTTTTCTGTTTTCTTTTTAAAATATTATTTGCTTAAAACAGAAATAAGCAAGAGATTGAGAGAATTTAAAAATTTTTAGCAACCCATTTTTTCTTTTTTTTTTTTGGTTTTCTGGTTCATATAAATATGTTAATATCCTAGAGAAAAATAAATTTTGCATTAAATTTTGAACGTGAATTTGTAATTTTAATTAATATGTATCTGAATTAGGATTTTTAATTTTTGAAAATGATAAAGAAATAAAATAACATTTTTATTAATGGTAACTATTAAAGTAATCATTATGATACTAAATGCTAAAAACTCTATCTTGTCGTAAACGTATTATACACAATTGGTGGTTAGTGGTAGACTGGTCGACATAAAAAAGTTAATTTATATAATAATAATATAAGAAAATTATTTTAAAATGTAATAATTCATAAACATAGGGTAGAACAACATTAAAAACAAACCTTAAAATTGAAAAATGGTCTTTATTTCACAGAGGTTATTATACAACATGGTTCATATAAGTTGTAAAAAATTTTTTTGTACAAAGATCTACACGTTTTAATACAACATTATTTTTAATATATTATACATTATGAGTGCTTACGGGTGTTCCTATACTTACTATATGAAACAAAACATCAAAAAAGTTATACAGAACTCCTTTCTGTAATACTCCGAACTCAAACATCGAATGAATAGTGGATTGTGTGAGTCGGAAAAATACCCGAAAAATCCGACTATTGTCTCTGATGTAACCAAAGTAGTTCTCCCCCCCCCCCCCGTTTTTGAGGATGCTGAACACCGTGGTGGTGGAAGAATTTTTCGAAAACGGCCAAAAACCACCGTCAAAGGGGTCAAACGCATATTGATAATTTTCACGAAATCTAACTTATTGATCCCCCGTTTCCCGTTTTCGAGTATGCCAATTATGGGTAGGACCCTGTGATGCGTGCTTCCCTCAACCGCCAATAACCTCGTGCCACTGGACAAAAAAGTTTGCCTCCCAATTTCGAGCATGCCGAACACGTAGAGGACCGCGAATCCAGTGCCTGACACCCATTCACCCCCTCAATGGCAAAAAATACCCCATCAATAAAAATATTTTATATAATATATTGTAATGAAATAAATCAGATGTTTCAATTATTATATAAACCTATTTTTCCCAAAAAATATACGTTCATATCTTTTTTCAGCTCCACAGTAAATGAGGATGACTACTTTGTTGACGAGATCGAGGTGACATCTTAATGTCTCTTTCCTGTGTAGCATCCTCAAAAACGGGGGGGGGGGGGGGGGTATGCTGAGAACGCACTCTCACCCCTTTGGAGTGTTGTTATTGGCCATTTACGGAGGTGGGTCACCCTGGGGAAGAATTTCACCATCACCACGGTGTTCAGCATCCTCGAAAACGTGCATGTGTGTAGACCATTTCTTGTAAACACGATAATCCCCATAATTGGTAAGATTAGAAATGTGATTTTTTTTTCTCCAACGCCCCCCGCGCTTAATAATTGACGAGCAGAGGGAGGGAGGAATTTGAAAAAAAAATGTCAAGATCTCTGGCGGGCCCCTGCAATTTATAAATTGATGAGCGGGGGGATGAAATGTGAAAAAAAAAATCGTAAAAAACTCATAGCGGACCCTCGCTATGATGGGCCCATCGGAAGCCCGGGCCATAAACTCAGTATCCAATAGCCCCCACGTACGGGGGGCCTGAAAGGAATTACTCAAAAGTAAATAAATAAAAGAATCAATCATAAGCAGAATGCAAAATGATAGGCAAAAATGTATTCTAGGTTTTGTTGGCATTAATAAACCAGGTTTTGATTTTGCTACGAAAACTACCATTAACTCATGACAGATTTTATATATGTATAAAAGTTATATTATAAGCTACGGATGTGTAAGAGAAGCTACGTTGAAAGAGGGCGATATCGCGCCACTTTTAGAACGTAACGATAACGAACGATATCTGATGTTTACATCATGTACTGTCGATTTGAAAACTAGCTTGTCTCTCAAATAGCATGGAACAAAATATTTTATTAAACGTAATAAAAATACTGCGAAGCGAGATTTAATAATTTGAGCAATAAAAATAAAAAAATATATTGTCTGTGTACTTAATCTTAGTGACACCACATTTAAGTAAATTATGCTGTATTCGACAAAAATGTTAATTAAATAGGTATTTGGAATGGGCTACTGCATTGCATCTTTTAGTTAAATATATTATATAGGAATGAGTTCCATGAGTTTAGTTCCATGAGTTTCAAGAATTATTTCCAAAATTTTAATTACTTTCAATATTCAAGCAAATGCTCTGATTTTCTGCTGAGATTATTGAAATAAAACAGAATGATAATTATATTTTTGATAACATCTAAATCGATAACACTGTGCATTCAACTGAAATATAATAACAATGTAGGTATATTCTAAATTATTTATCTATAATGATAATGATAAACTTCATTGCAGTGGCGGCAGGCTAGATTAATTCTATCTTAGGATTGAAGCATGGTATTCAAGAATCAAGGTTAAATGCAGTCTCGCGAAAAGAAAATGTGAATGAATTGAAAAAAATATAAAAATTGTGGTGCCGGCTCAAATTTCCTGAAAAATATTTACAAAACTTTTTTTTCGTAATCAGAAGAAAAGTTGAAAGACAGATTTAAAATTTCATTAAGAAAAATTTATTATTATTTATAAAGTTACACCTGTTTGAAATTTAGCAACTGAAAATTTAAAGCAATGTACGATAAAGTAATTTAAAACATAGCTACACTCAAATAAAATGATAGGTAAATTCAACCAAAAAGAGCATATGAAATCGCGCCTATCTAGTTTCATAGTTAAATCAATCAGTAAAGAATAGTCATACAACTTTATTTGTTTTCGTAAACAAATAGTAGTTTAATAATGATATCTTCTTGTAACAAATTAAATAGTACAATGACATTTTTTTATGTTCACTAACCATTTTTAATTTGGTCTACAATTAAATAGTACAACGACTTTGTTTTTTGTTCACCAACTAATTTTTAGGTTGATCTACACTTTATTGTATGATGAAGTTTTTTTTGGTTAGCCAAAATCTCAGTATTGAGACATCAGACCACCCAAACCAAAGATTAGAGATCGTTTATAAGATCCATCCAAATATATCGATGATCCCTGAGAGAATTTGAACACTGCAATCATGTTATTAATTTTCTATAAATTCATAAGAGTGTAAGATAATGCATGATTGATTATTGTCAGTGATTTGTGGCGTCATCTGGGAATAATTTCTGTAATAGACTACGTGGTAAGCAAGCAAATTTTATGGTAATTCTTTTAGAACTTCTAGAAGACGACAATAATATTGGTTTGTCTACCAAGTACAATAGTACAGCGAACTAATACTGGGTTAGAATTACAATTCGATAATAGTTAAAAATAAAATATACTATTATCTAGTTTAATTTGACAGAATTTAACAAAATAATAGTCAGACGAACAAAATAATAGTCTTATTCATCTATTTTTTAAGTTAATGTTTGTTTTGTTGTACGACAACTTTTTATTAATTAAAATAACAATCACCTCTTGTTTAAAAATACCATCAATATAGTAGTTAACCATTTTTTTTTGTTGAATTTACCCATACTATTTCTTTGAGTGTAGGTAGGCTGTACTCGCATATAGACCTCTATAAGGACCTATGGACCTATTTGGACCTCCAAAACATTAATATTTGATAATTAAGATGGGCTGTGGGGTCTAAATTATATTTAGGTACTAAAGAAAAGTAACACGTATTACTATGTACAGTGGCGAAATATTAAAAGCTCTACTTACATCTGTTCTTCGTTGAGTAAGAATTTCTGTACTTCTATTCATAATTATGTTGGTTTTTCATAGACAGGTTATCAGCGAATGATCGCAAAGCTGAATTAAAATGTTTCTAAATAATTTCTTATCGTCAATAAGATGTCTATACCATATCTAGACTTATATGTATGTACCTTCGCACGACTTTAAACGAGATCTTAAGGCACGTAAATAAGATACGCTTCATACATTTGATATTTAGTACGTAGTCATATCATCACTCCACAATCAGTAGCAATATTTAATAAATAAATAAGTGAATCACAATACAGAATACAAGTTGTTTATTACCTCAGCAGATGAAAGTGAACTGTTACACGAATATCAAAATATTACTAGGATTTCAACTGGAAATCCTTGAAGTTGTATCTATACATGTAACATACATGTGGGAATGTTTTAGTAAATTAATGACTCTTATTTTAGAGTTACAACAGAGATGATAAAAAATGAAATTATATTATTAGTTGTATTTTAGAATTACCTACATTTATTGCAATGTATTGTTACATTGAGGGAAATAAATAGTGTAAATCGGATACAAAGGTCGAAATAGAAAATTAAGGTGTCACGTTATACTAGACAGCTATGTCTATGTCTAATGTTTTCAAACTATCAGATTAATAATAAATAATTAAAAGGGTAAAATGCTTGTTTCAGCCAATTAACTGAATGGAATTTTTTTTTATTATTCAAAGAATATTAAATTAGGATTTCCAATTTACAGAAAACTGGTAGTTATTAGTAATACTTACATAATATTAGTGGGAGAAATGTGCACGAAAATTTGAAACGACCTTCAAACCAAATGGTCACTAAAAAAACCGCTGCCCAAGGAATCACTACTTCCACATCCAGATTCTCTATCCAAGTCACTCACAACGAAAAAACTTTGTATGTGGAAATAATTGTTTATGGAACTTTAATAATATAATATTTGAAATCTTCTACCCCAAAAACACATAAAACGATACCCCACATCGGTAGTGGGGTGGGGGTGGTGATAAGGGGGTGGTAGTGGGGGTGGATGAAGTAAAAAAATATTTTGAGGTTTCTGGTTCTTGTACATACACTAAATCACAATTTTTTTTCATCCCCTTTAATAAGAGGGTGGGGGTGGTAATGGGGGTGGCTAATGCCAAATTTTTTTTTGAGACCCTAGCTTCTCTTGTATATACTAAATACCAATTTTATCGACTCTCATCTGCTTGATTTACCCATTTACCCCAAATTTACCCCAATTTACCCCCCAACCCTTCGTCGGAACAACATGAAAATATAATCTAGTTCCAGATCTCGTTAAAGTACATAAGTGTACCAAATTTCAAGTCAATATCTTAAAGGGTTCCAGAGTAAACGTGCGCAAAAAAAAAAAGTTACAGACAGACCGACAGACAGACAGGCCGACAGACAGACAGACAGACCGACAGACAGACAGACAGACAGACAGACAGACCGACAGACAGACCGACAGACAGACCGACAGACAGACCGACAGACAGACCGACAGACAGACCGACAGACAGACCGACAGACCGACAGACAGACCGACAGACAGACCGACGGACAGAAATTTTTTCGCTCAAACTTAAAATCTCGACGTTTCATGACATTTTAAGCCTATTTGACCAATAAAAATTTAAAAAAAATTTTTTGTCGTTACTATACCTACTTCCACTGGATGTGGAAGTAATTTGGAGTCACTCGGTTAATTGGACTTTATTATAATAATATTGATAGCAAAATCGATTAAAAATACGTTATAATACAGTACCTAGAGGTAAAAAAATATGTGAAATTTCAGAATAACCTCATATGTAATGATAATATTTCTTTGGGTTGTTATTATTTTTTTTTTTTTTTTTTTTTTTTTTTTTTTTTTTTTTTTTTTTTTTTTTTACGGCATCGACTGCTGTGGTCATTAGCCGTCGTCCTCTCTCATATATACAAAATAGGTATCACATTCACCATGAATACGAGTATATTATATAATACGTAGATCGTTCAGAGATTTAGATTTTGAGGAATAGATTAGTAGCCTTTAGGTAATTTATTGTATTTTTTAAATTTGTTATAGAGTCTCCTAAGCAAAGACGAAGTTGATCTGCTATTTTTGATATCCTTCGTTGTTGTTCAAATGTAGGACAGTCTAACAGCACATGCTTTACAGTCAATTCTACGTTGCAGTTTGTACATCTTGGAGGTTGACCTCCTATTAATAAATAGCTTGACGTTAGGTGTGTATGTCCGATCCTTAGTCTTGCTATTATACTTTGCTCTCTTCTTGTAAGCAGAGATGTAGTTTTCCACTTACGAGTATCTGGTTTTACTTCTTTCAGCTTCATGGTACTGTTAACCCATTCTTCTTGCCATAAATTAAAAATTTTTTGTTTTAGATGTGTTTTTATGTCATCACTGCGTATCTCAATATTCTGCGGCAAATTAGTCGCCGCATCTTTAGCTGCGCTATCCGCTAATTCATTTCCGCGAATACCCACGTGACTGGGTGTCCAGACGAAATAGATTCTCCGTCCCAACATTTCCAGATCGTGTATGAGTACAAGAATAGTTTGTACTAGCGAGTCCGTGGTAAAAGTATTCGACAACGATTGAATAGCGCTAAGGGAATCTGAACATATGAGAGTGACATTGTATGCATTTGATTCTATATGCCTTAAAGCCTGAAAGATAGCGTAGAGCTCTGCTGTGTATATACTCGCAATTGTGGGTAGTGTCCATTTATATAATTCAGCTCCATCCAGAAAAGCGCTTCCTACTCCTTGTTCTAATTTAGATCCATCTGTATATAGCGTGTGACATCCACCGTATGAATTAATTATAGAATAAAAAATTGAGAGCAATAATTCTTTATTTGTGTCACCCTTTTTGTAGGCCGCACATTCTAGATGAATCTTGGGACTTTCCAATTTCCACGAAGGGATTTTACATGGGATGATATCATATACTGCAGGCAAAGTTTCATTCATTGAATTTAATAGCTCGTGAAGTCTTACACTGACTGGTCTTGAGATGGTCGGTCTATTTTCATATGAAATATATAGGTCTTCGTTAAACAGAATTTGTTTGTTTGGATGATTTGGTTGTCTCCAGATTCCAGCTCCGTAGGACACTAAAAACTGGTGACGGCGGAATTGCAAAGGTGGAATTCCAGATTCACAACACAGAGCACTAAATGGGCTTGTACGAAAAGCTCCTAATGCCAGCCTCAAACCAGTGCAATGAATGCTGTTTAATACGTTAAGCCTAGTTTTTCTAGCGGAAGCATATATTATACAACCGTAGTCTATTTTAGCTAATATCATAGTAGTATAGATCCTAAGTAGCATTTCTCTGTCCGCTCCCCACTTTATACTAGATATGCATCTCAATAGATTTAGTCGTTTTCTGCATCTAACGGCAAGGTCCTGAATATGAGCACCCCAATATAATTTTTTATCAAATGTAACGCCTAAGAATCTCACTTCAGATTTATATTCTAGAACGTGGTCCTGAAGGGTAAGTTCTGGATCTTGGTGCCTTGATCTTAGACGACAGAAATGTACACAATAGGTTTTCGGGATGGAAAATCGGAAACCATGTCTGTTTGCTGTCTCAACTAATTTATTGATGGCTTCTTGTAAATTCTGTTCTATGTCTTCGATTTGCTTCGCTGAAAAGTATATTGCCAAGTCATCTACGTATAGTAGCCTTCCTATAGTTGGACTTAGAGAACTAACAAGCTCGTTAACTGCTATTGCAAATAATACAACACTCAAAGTTGACCCCTGCGGAATTCCATTTTCTAATAGTCGTCTTTCTGATAAGGTATGGTTGTTATTATTATAGTAAAAGATATCGTCTACAGTATGGTCCGGACACTTGATATTACCCTCCAGGGGTGAAAACCTCCACAAAATTTAAATATTCATTGTTTGAAAAAGTATTACTGATTTATTTTTGATACGTAGGACAGTTATGGTTTAGCTGATTACGAATCTGAAGTCAAAATTAAAAAATGGCGGCTCTAATATGACGGATTGAATTTTTTTTTTAAAACAAGCGTTTTAAACTGACCCAAAAAATGAACATCTAGGTGATGCTTTATATCAACGAAAAAAAAAAATTACTGGGCAATTACAATAACAAAATGGCGACATTTTGTTTAAAAAAATGTGAAAACGCAATTTTAACGGCCCTAACTTCTGTATTTTTATGATGTGGAAACAATGATGTTTAAAGATTGTGTAATTATCTTTAATTTTGTTTCTTAGAACTTTTCTTCTTCTTCTTCTTAGAATTTCTTAGAAATTATTTTGAAAGCTAGGTTGGGAGTATATTTCGGCACTAACGAGTTCTTCACAAACTCTCAGTTTGGTTTTAGACGAAACCATTCTACAATTGATGCGATCTCAAGGGTTGTTAGCGACATTGACGGTGGCTTTGAGCAAGGATTGCACACTTCTCTAGTGCTCTAACTCTGTGCGACTTGACCAAGGCCTTTGACTGTGTTTCTCACACAATGATATCAGAGATTTACCTCTTTGTCCTTTTGAATCTTATTTAAATAATAGAACACAATGGATCTGTATAAATAATATTATCTACAACTCTTTAAATATTAAACTTGGTGTACCACAGGGCTTCATAATGGGACCATTTTTATTTCTTAATTATTTGAATGATTTATGTATTTATTTAACGATGAAGTCATGTGTTTTGTTTGCCGACGACACAACATTAATATGCCAAAATAATGATATTAATAGCACAGGACCACAAAATATTTTTGCGAGGTGCGCCGGATCAAATCCAGTGTAGCATATGTTTTTAGGGTCGCTGAAACCAAATCTGAAACTTATTTTGCCCAATCGCGTCAGAATTTAAAAAAATATTAAGAACAACTTTTGGCGGAGTTGCCGGTAATATCCATTAATTCACAAACAGAGTATTATTTTTGTAGTAAAGAATTTCATAATAGTTTCCTTTACTATGTAGAAGTTAAATAAATAAAAGAAGCTACTAAAAATCGTGAAACATATTTTTTTTTGTAATGGTGTTTCTCCATTAAGGGTAGCAGGTTTGGAGATTTTTCCAGGGTTCATCATTTATACCGGAAATTAGAAACCAAATCCAAATAAAATCATTTATTAACAAATAACGTAGTTTCCAAAATATGTACAAACATCAGGTCGTCGTATCTTTTACGACTTTATTATACAATCAAATACAAATAAGAAAGAGAGAAACGGAGTGAGTGTAATGTGTATCTCTGTTATAACGTCGTATATGCAGGTTCGAATCGACGTGGTCAACGAGACAGACACAAACGGTAGTAATCCTCTATTTATAAAATAGCGGGTATCTGGTAAGCGTCCGCGACGTCGTATGAGAAGTTAAATTTATTTCGTTCCCCTAGCTCAGCTCGCTAAAGTGTGAAAGTCAATTAAACTCTGATTTTTGAATGATTCCGGCTGGCTTTTATACAACAGTTCTGGCTCCCACTTAGTGAAATTATCCCCATACTCGGTATTTCAATCACGCGCAGTTACATTATTAAATGACAGGAGATTAAACAAGAAAGGATGTATAGTCCGTTACGCGAAATGTTGACCGTAATGAATGTATAGTCTATTACGAGATGTATGGCGTATACTTCATTACATTTTAAATCGAACTGCCTTTAAAAAAATGTTCGAAAAATATCTCTAAAAAGTAAGAAATAAAATTTCGCTAAGTTTTACAAATACCTGCCTACCTATTAGTGGAAAGTAGCAAGGAACTGTACCTTATTACCTAATATCAATTTGAAGTCGATGCAAAAATATCTAATTTCAAAACTGGCTGCGGTTCTCATCTACAGATTTAAGGTTTCAGAATTATTTTTTTTTAAATAAGGGGAACCTTAAATATGTAGATGAAAACCGCCGCAGCCAGGCCATAGGCCTGTTTTTACCGAATGCGCCGTAAGTCCACATGAAAAAAACCCAATAACCCAACATCCTCAAACCACAGGCGGGCCAAATGCCTATTTTTAACCAGACAGGCTATGAATTAACCACTAAAAACCATAATAACCCGACACCCTTAAGCTGCAGACAAGCCGAAGGCCTGTTTTTTTCGATTGCTGTGAGCCCATCTTCATAGAACCCAGTAACTTGTCATCTTCGAACCACAGATAGGTCGAAAGCCTGTTCGCAACCGATACAACCATGAATTAGCCCCCGAAAAAACGAATAACCTGACACCTTTAAGCCGCAGACAGGGCTGTTTTAATTGAATAGAGTGAGTCCACTTCCATAAAAACCCAATAACTTGCGATCCTCAAACCACAGACAAGAATAAGACCTACTCTTTCGAAAAAAGCTATGAACCAGAACTCCTGAATACAGTCCGCTTCAATCCGAAACAAAATATATCCAGGAGCCTCAGCTAGAGCTCTCGTTGTCCGTTGTATTGGCCTATAAATTATGTGGTTATTATGGTTCTGCGTGTCTGCTGCATTTTGTGCAAGTATTGCTCCTGTATAATGTTA
Source organism: Rutpela maculata (assembly GCA_936432065.2). Classification (NCBI taxonomy): domain Eukaryota; kingdom Metazoa; phylum Arthropoda; class Insecta; order Coleoptera; family Cerambycidae; genus Rutpela; species Rutpela maculata. The sequence goes on along the minus strand of OW386287.2, from coordinate 167,777,250 downwards.
GTTTCGTAACTGAAAATTCTAATGAAGGCGAGAGACCCATTTTTTGGGTACCTAAGAACTATAAAAAACAAGTTTTGAAATTAAATATTTTTGCACAAATTTCAAGGTAACAAGGTACAATTCCTTGCTACTTTCCACTAATAGGTAGAAATATATTTGTAAAACTAAGTGAAATATTTCTTACTTTTTAGAGATATTTGAAAAAATATATACAGTGTGTCCCCGGATAGTGTTTGCGATAGGTTTAATATACTAAAAAAATATTAGTAAGGCTTTCATTTTCTGCAGTCTCGGTCTGCTTGACGTAAAATGGATTTTTACCAAATTTCAGTTAAAATGGGGTCTAACTCACGGAGTTAGTCTAAGAAGAATATAAAAGAAAATAAATCATTGCAGGTAAACTGGTCTTTCTGTTCTTTCAAATATACATAACAGACAAATACCGAACAATCCAGAACATGACCGCATCGAAAATGACATAAACGAACTGCTTGTTCATGACATCCAATTAACAAGGCGGGAATTTTCGAAAGTCATGACCAAGCCCCTCGGAAGTTGCGGGCATTGTCCGGACTCTACCGAACAACAAGGCCCCGGGAGCAGACTGTATCGAATATAAGCTACTAAAATATCTACCGCGGAAAGGCATTGTACAATTGACGTACATTGTCAACGCGATCCTGCGACCACAACACTGGCCTAGCCAATGGAAGTGCACCGTGGACATCCCGATCCTGAAACCGAACAAGGACGCGAAGCTCGCCGGCAGTTATTGACCGATCTTGCTACTGTCGGCGATCTCCAAGTTGGTGGAGAAGGTCATCCTGATCAGAATAGGCGCTGCTCAAGATGAACTCCACATCGACGACGAGTGCCAGTTCGGTTTCAGGAAAGGCAGGGGCACTGTGCACCAGATCGTCAGGATCGTGAATGACGTCAAAGTACAGTGCAAACGCGGGAAGAGCACCTTAATGGTGTTGCTCGATATTGAGAAAGCCTTCGATACAGTATGGATCCCGGGCTTGCTCCACAAACTGAACATGCTGGACTTTCCGACGCACATCACCGAACTGATTCCTTCTTGACAGGCAGATCACTGCAGGTCAGAGTGAACAACAAGCTTTCAACTCGGCGGGATATTCACGAGGGCGTCCCTCGGGGGTCGTGCCTGTCACCAAAGTTATACAATTTATACGTTTCCGACTTCCCGGAGTTTCCGAATACGAACCTTGCCAAGTACGCCGACGACACGGCCATCTACGCGCATTCGCACAACGCACAAGCAGCAAATATGCTACTGAAGGCGCACATGGCCCGCGCCACGGCATATTACGACAAGTGGAAGATTCGGATCAACGCCGAAAATTCGGAGGCCATTCTCTTCACGCGCCGGTTCACTGAGAACCGCATCCTAACACCAATTTCGATCAAGGGCCGCCAAATTCCAATTAAAAGGTGCGTGAAGTATGTGGGGGTAAACTTGGACAAACGACTGACGTTTAACATACACATAAACGAAACTGTACGCAAGGTCGACTCCATGTCCAGGAGTCTGTATCCACTCCTGGCCAGGGGTAGCGGACTAAACAGGACGAATAAGAAATTGCTGTATACAATGGTGATCAGGCCGGCTATCACATACGCGGCGCCGCCACAGTGGTTCTTTTAATTATTCTAGGAATTAATAATTCTAAAAATTTAATATCACCAAAGTCATTCGTTTTAATTTTATTTCAAAGAGGAATGGTTGTGTGATACGTGGTGTAAAAATTAAAGAAATCAGTAAAGGCGTATATTAATAGTAATTTCATAAACATGTATCAAATAAAAGGGTAAATATTTACTTAATTCAGTCGTGCTTCATGCGTCTTACAATAAAGTCTATAGTGACAGTTTGTGCCTTACGATTCTTCAATTTTGTGTGTTAAATACTGAGTTAAAGGTTTGTATTTACAATTTTTATTATAAATACTGCTATTATTTCATAACAAAATGTAGAAAATTAGCTATTGCATATGCTTCCTCTCATAATTTTTTTAAAAATTTTATTTGTAACTAAATTGACTTGCAGTACGTGTGTTAGTATTTGTTTTTAGTAAAATATTTTTTTTCAGTTAGGTAATTTTCTTATCTTCTTACTCCTTTAAAGCTAGCTGCCAAGAAGTGCCAGGAACTGAAATATTTTAGGTATCATGTCGATATCGAGGAGAGATCTGTTCAGCATTTGGCGTCCATTTTCTAGGAAAAAACTATGCGAGATTTGCTAAATGCTCTTTTATTTTCTTCAGACCCTCTTATATCATCATTATCACAGTGCATAGGAAAACGTTCACACAAAGAACCATTGATTAAAGAGGTTTTAAAATTGCTACAAGAGCCACAGCTGGTGAGTACCTTGTTACCGGCAAATGATGATCCTGATGATTTTGACGATTCTGACATCGAATACTAAATTGTATTCCATAGACTAAGTTCCCAGTAGTTTAGTAATAGTGGTATTGGTTATTATATTCCATTACCGCTGCGTTATGTTAAATGTAAATTAATATTTTTTTAAAATAAAATCAAAATGTTTGAATTGGAAAATAAAAATGTTAAAGATTTATTTGTTGTTTTTTTTTCTACATATATCATCTTAAGTGATTTATCAGTTAATCTTACACAAATGAATTGTAACATAATTTAGAAAAATAAATTTGACACCGCTATTTATTATTTCCTAGAATAATTAAAATGACCATTGTGGCGCCGGTGTGGTGCAGCATCCCGACTACGACAATGCGGAAACTTAGAGGCAGAACACAAATTTATGCGCCTCATTTCGAAGGGTACACCTCCCTCAGAGATCTCTACGCACGTTGTCACGACATAACTAGCGGACTTCGTCCAGGAAATATCACAAAAATTCTACCAATTCAAACTGGGCGATAGTCTACTAACCCGCGATATAACACGAATCAGACAGCATAATGCCATACTTTTCAACCTGAAACATCCATTACCATACCAGGCGTTGCCTATCTTTCGGCAACCTCACTAGCCACATTTTTCTATATCTTAATTCTTTCTTTTCACCACCTTTTACCTCAAACCCCTATCTTTCCCCCTCTATTCACCTCCCCTTTTCTTAGTTTTTATTAGTTTTTGTTCTTTTGTCCTTTTTTGCCTCCTTTTCAAAATCCCTCCTCGGCCAATAACTTCTTGTAAAATCCAAACTTTTTAAACTACAACATCCCCTCACCTTACCTTCCTGGAGGCGGTACGACCACCAGGACGAAGGATGTCATTAGTTCGAACGGGTTTTTTCATTGAGTTTTCCCCGTATCAGTAACCGAAACTTTAAACAGTGCAGTGCGTGCAGAGCACCGTAAATAAAAACCAATAAGTTTAATTTTAAGTTTCTAAAAGCTTTCTCCTATTCATAGTCATATTGTTAGTTTCAAGTCTTACCTATTTCTTAAGACAGGAGCACTAACGCCCCGCTTCAACTTATCGTTCTAGCCCAACCGGATCCGCTCCGCCCAGCCACACACAAACCACGACGCCACGCGCTGTGGTTGTGTGGCTGGCTCCGGACCGGAATCCGGCTAGGCGCATATACATGTAACTAAAATGTTAAATAAACTGTTATTGAATTGAATTGAATTGGTCTTTCTGTTAATTTTACGGAAAAACTATATTTGGATAAAATATTTCGCATTGAAAGTTAGAGCTATATGCCAACTTTCATAGCATTTGAACAAAAATAATAATAATAATAATAACAATAATAATAACACCTCTTGAAGAAATTAGAAGTTACAAGGAATTAAAAGAAGGGTGGAATTATGTAGTAATTAGGTGGGGTACTATTTGAATAGGTTCTAGTTTAATTCGTTGAAATTGTTAATTGTGTTAAAAAATCGAAAGCAATTTACTTTAAGCTGTATTTTTTTTTTGTTCAAATGCAATGAAAGTTGGCATATGGCTCTAACTTTCAATGCCAAATATTTTATCCAGAAATAGTTTTTCCGTAAAATTACAATGATTTATGTTCATTTATTTTCTTCTTAGATTAACTTCCCGAGTTAGATTCCATTTTAACTGAAATTTGGTAAAAATCCATTTTACGTCAAGCAGACCGAGACTGCAGAAAATGAAAGCCCTACTAATATTTTTTTGGTATATTACACCTATCGCAAACACAATCCGGGGACACACTGTATATTTTCAACTATTTTATAGCTTCTTTAATTCATTTAACTTCTACATAGTGAAGAAAACTATTGTGAAATTGTCTTTATGTTGAGCACCATATGAATGTTACTACAAAAATAATACCCTGTTTGTTGTTTGTGAATTAATTGAGATTACCGCCAAATCTTCGAATATTCTCGTAATAGGAAGTTGGTTAAAATTGTTCTTAATTTTTTTAAAAATCCTGATGTGATGGTGCAAAATAAGTTCCAGATTCGGTTTCAGCGACCCCAAAAACATATGCTACACTGGATCTGGTCCAGCGCACACAGTAAAAATATTTTGTGGCCCGGTGTAATCTTCTTCGGGAATCATCTCATACTGAATATAATGCTGAAAATTGGTTCAGTTCTAATAAACTAAAAGTAAACCCTGTTAAATCGCAGACTTATCTTCTTTACAAACCGAACCATTACTGGGAGGTCCAGTGTTAAATTGTTGGGCATTACCCTGGATGAAAGATTGAGTTGGTCTCAACACACTGATTGTTTACGGAATAAGTTATCTAGTGCCACTTTTGTGCTGCAGCAGTTGAAAAACAAATTTAATTTTGACGTTCTAAAAAAGATTTATTTTTCAGTATTTCATACCCATTTAAACTATGGCATAAATTTATAGGATGCATCTACGAATGCTATAGACAACAGAAAATTGCCATAAGAATATTAGCATACGTCAACTATGGGGATCGTTGTCACCCTTTTTTTCCTTAAAGTTGAAACAATGACCTTACCTTCCTTATATATCTATTTTGTAGTACTTCAGAAATTCATTCATATGTTAAGAATTACTCTATCCATTCTGAGATTCATGAACACAACACCAGATCTGCCAATCTACTTAGAGTTCCTCATTTTAGACATCATAAATCCTCAATAAACTCTTTAACTTAAATTTATATAATAAAATACCAAATAACATAAAATCTTTGAATAAACTTTGCCTCAAAAGATAAGTCAAAAAGTTTTTTTAACATGTGTCGTCTTATAACACGACCACAGGACCACACAGGCTGCCATGTTGTTATTATCAGGTTAATTAAACTAGCTTTGTTCATGTATAAACTATTCTTTTTTTCCAAGTCCTACTCCTTACGTGTCTTATGCATAATTTTTATTTATAATTTTATACCTATATATTACATATTATTTTGGCATTATGTGTTTTATCAAATACTTGTATATTTTTGTCTTGCACTCTTTACTGGGTGATTTGTAATTTTCTCTTGTTGACATGTTATACATAATATGGTCAAATAAAATGTAATTTAATCTATGGAAGTGTCCACAGTATCTAAAATATTCAACTTTTAAAATAAATACTTCATCGTATAAACGTCGGATGCCGTTTATAAACTTAAATATCTCCGAAATTATCAATTTTACTAGTAGAGTGCTCGGTGCCCAGATATACGCATAAAAATAAGTTCTGTGGGGGCTTCGTTGTTACAAGCTGAATTTGATATAAAATTAATGATGATATACTGATGTTTCAAAATCTCAAAGCTGTCAAAAAATGTCCTACTCAAAAGGTCATTATAATCAAAAAACGAGTTATTTCTTAGAGAATTAGGTGTTTTGATATTTCTACTTTTGAGTAATAGCAAATCCTTTTAACCATGAATAGAACTAGTCAAAATAAGTAGATTTTCGAACAGACCCACCTCGAGAAATCATGCCTGCTCCCCCTGCCGCCCCTCAAAGGGGCTGCCTGTATCTGCCAATATATATTTTTTTTTTCTCAAAAACGGTAGGAGCTAGAGGAATGATCTTGGCGCTATTCAATAGAGTATAAAGTTTTTCTTTTTGCTGTTTTCTTTTTTTAAGGCCGCACAGCAAAGAAAAGGGTGAGGAGCCTTCCAACAACGACACATGTTTGGCTATACCTCTAAAACGGCCCAATAAATCAAAATTCTACAAGATATAAAGAATAAAGACCATTATATTTTCTATCGATTGGTATATTATTTGTATATGTTATTTGTTTATATAAAGCTGTCAGTGGCGTAAAAAGAGAAAGATGCACATGTGCATAATGAATTTATTTAAAATAATTTATTATTGTTGTTAAAAACAATAATAATGTAATAATTTTGAACAGGTACAATCAATATTTTCGCAGTTTGTAACAACAATAATAAATAAGTTCATTATGCACATGTACATCTTTCTCTTTGTACGCCACTGACGGCTTTTTATAAACAAATAACATATACAAATAATATACCAATCGATAGAAAAAATAATGGTCTTTATTTTTTATATCTTGTAGAATTTTGATTTATTGGGCCGTTTTAGAGGTATAGCCAAACATGTGTCGTTGTTGCAAGGCTCCTCACCTCTTTTTTTGCTGTGGGGCCTTAAAAAAAAGAAAATAGCAGAAAGCAAATAGAGGGTCTTATGTAAAATTTTATACTCTATCGAATGGCGTCAAGATCATTCCTCTAGCTCCTACCGTTTTTGAGAAAAAAAAAAATATATAGGCAGATACAGGCAGCTCCTTTGAAGGGGGCAGGGGGAGCAGGCATGATTTCTCGAGGTGGGTCTGTTCGAAAATCTACTTATTTTGACTAGTTCTATTCATGGTTAAAAGGATTTGTTATTACTCAAAAGTAGAAATATCAAAACACCTAATTCACTAAGAAATAACTCGTTTTTTGATTATAATGACCTTTTGAGTAGGACATTTTTTGACGGCTTTGAGATTTTGAAACATCAGTATATCAACATTAATTTTATATCAAATTCAGCTTGTAACAACGAAACCCCCACGGAAGTCACAATAAGCGTATTAATGCACTCTACTATACACAAATATATAATAAAATAAATTAATTCTCAGTTTATGGGCTTCATTTTTGATGTCCATCATTTTTTCGCTAAAATTAATATTTATTGAGATATTCACAAAGAAACAAAAATGCTACGTTTTTGATAAAATCCCTTTACAATTTATTCCTTTCTGAAGCAAGCGCTGTAAATGTACAGAAAAATTTGAGCGTCTAGGACATACTATATATTAACAAAAATAGTATATGGGAATATATTTATTTAATTACTGATTACTTACATTAACAAAATGGTGATGTTTTTATTAAAAAAATGTGAAGAAGCACATCGTTTCTGTTTTAACTTTTTTGTCTTTTATGCTATAGAAATAATCAAAAAACCATTTGAAAGCCTAACTAATAGATATCCATTTTGATTATTATGGCATATTTAACGTACCTACATTTAATATTTAAACTAAATACTTCGTCTTATTGCCTTTTGGACGCCTCCTTTATACTTCCAGATTTCCGAAGCCATTAATTTTACAGAAATTAGAAAAGAACGAAATTCATCCTCAATTTAGTAGCTTTCTTATTTGTCTCTAGTCTCATACCTTTCGAGTTATTTGGCGAAAACCTATTTGAATACCTTCCCTTCAAGCTAAAATCTCAATTTTCAAGTCGTCATCAATTTATAATGAAAGTTGCATAGAACCTTTTCTTCTTAAAATTCGATTCTCTTTCAACTCCGATGTTCCTGTTCTTTTTTAGGTGCCATCCCCCTATAAATTAGCAAGCCCCAGCATAATAAAGAAACTTTTCTTTGATGCACTTACTATTAGTTGCCAAAAATGAAGGAAATCTAATTCATATATTCTTCCGAAGTTAAAACCTCTAGTTACTGTACTATAAGTTACATTATATTTTCGTCATTAGGTATAATACTACTTTATTTTATAAAAATGTTTTTCAACCTTTCCAATGACAAGAGGTTGAGAACTCATGACGTGATTATGTCAAGAACCTTACATTTAAGTTGTGCGGAAGTGCATTCTAAGAAATGGCGAAGGACTCGGTGATTCTTAAACCCCTTTTAAAATATGTATTACTGTTTCCTGCCTACCAGTTAGTCGGGGGGCGTAACACATCCCGTGGGAAATTTGACCAGGTGCTTTGCTGGATTTTGTGGCAGACGGCCTATAAGACGTCATATATGGCGTCCACCCCAGACATCATCGGAAGTTCTCGAATAAAACTCTTGATAGAGCCATCCTATCAATATTTTGTACTGAACCTTTTTATTTACAATTAAATTCTCTATAAAGAAGGTCCTCTATAAAGAAGGAGTTCATCGATATCTTTTATCATTCAGGGGTATAAAAACATTTTTAATTTTGTTATTACTCTCCCGAGCTGGCAAGACTTTCTACAAACAAAACACCACCATTTGACACGATCTAGAGGAAAGCGACAACATGAAGATGTCCAATTAGGATTTGCAATCCCGGAGTCATACCACAATCCAGGGATTTCGGGATCAAATTTACACGATCCCGGGAATCCCGGGATTTCGGGATCGGGATTAGGAATTGAAAAAATAATAGTATAATGATGATTATATGAATATATGAACAAAAATTGACCGAATCTTTATTACTGACAGTATTGATTAAATTTGTAGCGTCAAAAAATAAATTCGTTGAGGGTATTAACTTCAAATTGGGATCTAATTTTCATACAAATGTTAGCAGTTGCGGAAAACGTATTTACAAGCTTAACTTGCCATCTTTGTATGTTAATATGAAATGAAATTTTGCATACATGTGTAATTTTGGTGACAATACAATATAGTCTAAGAGGTAGTGTCAAATGTTAATGGAGCATTTTGGCAAAGCTGATTTTTTTAACATAGCTTGTTGTTCTATAGCTTATTAAGGAATGAACTGTTAGCTGGCTCAAAACCGTGACTTAAGATGAGAAGAGGCTGCGAATCTTGTAGAAAAAAGAATATTTTCGGACCATTTTGGCAAAGCTGAAAAAGAGAGGATTATTAATTCACGAAACGTTGATCTTAAAGAATGTGTCAGCTGCATCGGGTCTGTGGAAAAACGTGTTAGCTGACCATGTAAACATGTCGGAAAATTCAGGAAAATCGGAGCATTTTGGCAAAGCTGAAAATTTCATATATTGAAGTTTATAATTCAATAATCCTATTCATTGGTGTCAGCTGGTATTCTGATGTGGGAAAACCTGTTAGCTGGACTTTCAAAGTGCGGCGTAGCCGGAAGATACGAATGAAAACAATGAATCACCAGAGGCTGAGGAGAATCCCATTATTGAAGATAATTCTGATGAAGAAGAAGTAGATTATGATGAAGACTCGAGCGATGAATAATTATTATTATATTTTATGTATGAGAATTATAATAAAAAATAAACTGATACGATTCATTCACAAAATTATTAACATTAACAGCTGCCTAAAATACGTTAGCTGAGTCACGAAACTGCCGCGCGTTGCGCCCAACTAAACGCTACGCCACAATTTGAAAGTCCAGCTAACAGATTTTGCCGCATCGGAATACCAGCTGACACATATTAGTGCAATTATTAAATCATAATCTTTAATATATAAAATTTTCAGCTTTGCCGAAATGCTCCGATTTTCCTGAATTTTCCGACATGTTTACATGGTCAGCTAACACGTTTTTCCATGGATCCGATGCAGCTGACACATTTTTTTAAGATCAGCGTTTGATAAATTAATCATTCATACTTTTTCATCTTTGCCAAAATGGTCCAAAATTTTTTTTTCTACAAGTTTCGCAGCCTCCCACGCCCAAAAGTCACGGAGTCGCGCAAGCTAACATCAATTTTAGTTCTTCAACACGTACTAACTATCATCATAAACTCATAGAAATCGTGCCAAAATCACCCCTAAAATTTGACACTACCTCTTAGACTAATAATATGGTACCAAAAAGTGTGATTTTTTAGTTTTTTAAACTATAATTTGATTCAGACATTGCATTCTAAGAAATTGAGGAGGATTCGGTACTTTTAGGAGACGCGAAGCAATGGATATAAAACTAATAATTAAGACGTAACTAAAAATTTAAAAATAAAATTAGATGTAAAAAAACTTTTTAAAAACAAGCTTTTATTATTATTTAGGTGTACTAAACCAAAAAAAATTAAATTAGTTGTCTTAAAAGCTTGTCACGTGAATTGAAAAAAAACTTACTTGAGTACTTACAATCTCTGTCAAACAAAATTAATGCCTTTATGAACTTCTCGCTCGCGACAAGCTTTTAAGACAATTAATTTTATTTTTTTTTGTTTTAGTACACCTAAATAATAATAAAAGCTTGTTTTAAAATTTTTTTTTTTACATATATTGTTTTTTAGATTCTACATTAGTTGGCGGTATCGTTATCACATGATCATATATTCCAGCTGAAGGTACATATCTGTGTTGCCTTCATTTTCGAAAAGTGTCAGTTCTTTTTTTAAATTTAATGATATCAAATCGGTTTCAGGGCGTATTCGAATTGGGTGCATTGCGTTTTCTAACATTTTGTTAAAAATGTTGTCCAATGATTTTTCTGTGCTGTGAGGAGAATCTTATCTTCCTCATGGTGTTCTTCATCAATTATTACCTCTGGAATTTTTTAGAAACGTTTTATAAGATTCTCAAATATTTCCCTAATCACATTTTTTTAGGAACTTGGAATAGTGCGTCTGATTCTTGTTCATTGAAATTGTGCAAATAGGCATCGGAGAACGTCCGGGTAACAATTTCTGCATTGGGTGATTCTTACCCTTAGTGCATCGTGCAAATCTGCACTAAGAGGCATGTCAATTTGTATAATTTGCTTTAACATTAATTTTAAAGAGATATCTGATAAATAAATTCGCATCACGTCAGCACAGTGCCTCCGCTGCGACTTTAAGTAGTTCCAATAGTTTAACCAAATCCCCAAAGTTTATATTCCGAATCCAATATTAACGCATTTTTAAGCCGATCATTGCATTAAAAAACTGTTCCATCTTGTTTTACAATCCCGAAAATTCCGGGATCCAATCGACTACGATCCCGGGATTTGCGGTATCCAAATATTGCCGGGATCCCGGGATTTTCGGTTTCGAGATTTCGAGTTTGCAAACCTTATGTCCAATGTATCTATAACACCATCAGAATATCGACCAACCCTATAACATAATTTTCCTGTCTACTTTGTGGTCCTGATGATACAGTCAAAGAGTGAGACTCTTGAACTCGACACATGTTATGTAACTCTCGAACATAAAAAAACAGACGGTTGATTCTTTTATATATAAGCACATCACAAAATATATATTTGAGGTAGCGATTTGATTTGGAATTGACTTGGAATTGAAAACTTCATGTTTTTTTACAAAAAACTCCATTTCGCGTTCTCACCTCTCTATATGTTATTTGTAGTCGTAAAATCTTTAGTATTACACTATTCAAACCTTTCGTTTTCCAAAAGTGTATGTAAAAAATAATAATTGCATTGATATATGTAACTTAAAAAACCGCTGCCCAAGGAATCACTACTTCCACATCTAGATTTTCTATCCAAGTCACTCACAACGAAAAAATTTTGTATGTGGAAACAATTGTTTATAGAACTTTAATAATATGATATTTCTCCTCTACCTCAAAAACCCATAAAACCCATCGATAGCGGGGTGGGGGTGGTGATGGGGGGTCGTAATGGGGGTGGGCAAAGTAAAAAAATATTTTGAGGTTTCTGGTTTTTGTACACACACTAAATCACAATTTTTTTTCATCCCCTTTAACAATGACCTTAGCTTCTCTTGTATATACTAGATACCAATTTTATGGATTCTTACCTGCTTGATTTACCTATTTACCCCAAATCTACCCCAATTTATCCCCTAACTCTTCGACGGAACAAGACGAAAATAATCTAGTTCTAGATCTCGTTAAATATGTGTACCAAATTTCAAGTCAATATCTCAGACGGTTCCAGAGTAAACGTGCGCACAAAAAAAGTTACAGACCGACAGACCGACAGACAGACAGACAGACAGACAGACAGAATTTTTTTTCTCTCAAACTTAAAATCTCGACGCTGCATGACATTCTAAGCCTATTTGAATAATAAAAATTTTTAAAAATTTTTTTGTCGTTACTATACTTCCACTGGATGTGGAAGTAATAAATAAATTTTGTAGGGTGTCCCTTATTTTTCGATTTTCATTTTTTTTTGTCTCACCTCCTAAAAAGTTTATATTTGATATAAGAATAACATACCCAAAATTTCAGCCTCCTAGATGATGGTTTTTTACATCCCTGTCGGCACGGGAAGGGGCCGTGCCAACAGGGATGTAAAAAACCCCAAACTCGAATTTTCTCAAATATACCCTTGAATTTTTTTTTATAACCCCAAATGGCTGTTATTTGGTACAAAAATAAAGTAAAAGCAAAAGCCCGTGATCCATACCTACCCTTATCATCACAGGTTTAAAAGCAATAAAAAAATAATTTTTTATGTAGTATTTATTGTTCAAAATGATTAAAATATATGCTTTAATGCACATTGCAATACGTATTATATTTACTTATCATCCTTTGTTAGAAATCCTCCATTAATTTTGCCTACCATTCAGCAGTGTCATTGACAATTTTAAGTGACATTATTATTTCTTGTCCATTCGTATAAGAATCTTGCGTGTTTTCGGATCGTGATTTAAAAATTCGGAATCGGTACTGAAACAAGAAATTAGATCCATGCTATTTTTTTAAATGAATGTGTCAATTGTTCTCGCTGAAAAGTGGATGCACGTTGCACTTCTCACGCTAAATTCGTGAACGCCCTTCACAAGTCTCGAGTTTATAGCGCTGCTCATGGCTATTTGTATGTATTGGCCAATGACCAAGATTATCGAATCTTATAGTCCACTGGAATGGACTGTGGTTTTTGACGTGTTATTGATACTGGTTAATTTCTATTACCAAAAGCATAAATATTTTTATCCCCACGGGTTTGACTTTCCCTTATATATTATTTGACGGATAGTTGCCCCTTAAACGACATTGATTCATCAATACAAAGATTTTCTTCAATTACCAATTCTTCACAACGATTTTCGAATAATTTTATTATTGGACGTACTTTTCAAAGCTTATTACTATCATCGTTACGTTCTTTGTTGAGATCCACAATATGTAAGTTTTTCTGAGGGATTCAAATCTATTACGTGATATGCCAATTTCATCCAGAAATTTGATTCTTGTCGCAGGTGCCTAATACAATCTCAGTCTAGGAAAAGGTATGCCCATTATAATATGCAAGGTTACAAGTTTTCTAATTTCACGCTCATTCGTATTGATGTTTTTTCGAGTTTTTTTCCGCCATTTTAGCAAATATTTCCTTTGGAAAATATTGCGAAAGTATGCGCTTTTGACTGTCATGGGTATTTTCATTCTTCTTGTCAGGTGGTGACAATTTTTGGTGGTGACGAAGCTGATGTGATCATCAGATTGACGCGACCGACTGATGATACAAGTAATTATGCGCAAAAGTTTTTATAAGGCACAGAGTTGCGTTCACAACTCACGTGGTTTCTAAGAACACGGTGTACCAAGTGTATTACCAGAAAAAGCATAACAAAATTAATCAGCTTTATCAATTGAATGGAATGTGACTGAAATGTGACGTATATGTGTTTTTACTTCTAAAATTCACTATTTTGCTTAACTTTATGCTTCTGGTGGTAAGGGTAAATATCAACCACATGGGTTGAAATTATTATTTTCTTCTTTTTATATCAAATATATATAATTGAAGAACAATTTGAGAAAAATTCCATCTTGATGTTTCTATTTAAAAAAATTGCTTTTCACAAACTTCCCGTCGGCACGGGAAGGAATATGTCTGGAAGTCTGAAATTTTTCGTGTGTAATTCTTATATAAAATGAAAACTTTCTGGAGGGTGAGACCGAAAAAAATCAATTTTTTTTTTCATCAGGTATAAATAAGGGACACTCTAAAGCCTCTTGCACAATTGAAATAACCACAACCATAAACATAAGCATAATCGTAATTTTTATGTTCTGTCTACAACAATTTCGCCTACAAAATATAAATCTTTTAAAAATTGCGCGAGAAAGATGGTCATGGCCTCAGCTTAGCCAACCTATTAAAACTATTGAAATAAAACAATTAATATATAAAAGATTTTTATTATAGGTATTTACATTAAATTAATCGCTTTTTTAAAATAACAGTGTCTTTTCAAATAGTAACCACACCTTACCACGAAATTGAAATTATTGGAATATTTTAAAGTAGAACAAAGTTGGTATTACAGGAAACACGTAATTGTAAACATAAAGATAAAATAATTTTATCTTTGTGTTTACGGCTATGTGCCTTATTTAGGGTTGAGGGTCATTGGCAAATGCAAATGTTATTTGAATTGATTGTAGACGAGAGCGTTTTTCCTATACTTCATTTTTTGTGGTTGTAGTAAACGTCGATTGTGTAAGTAGCTTAATACACAGTCACACAAAATTAAAAATGTGGTTTTTTTCTGGTGCTCCATTGGGTAACCCACGTGTATTTCGACGTGTTGAACACTAATCGGGTGTCTGTTTAGCTCCATTGGCTACCATTTTTCTGTAAATCGCGAAAATAACCTAACAAAAATTCGTAATTTAGGTTATTTTCGAATTTACTAAAAATTGGTGGGTAACGGAGCTGAACGGATACCTGATTCGTATTCAGCATGTCGAAATACATAGTGGAGTCCCAGAAACAGACCTTTTTTGTGTGGGTGTCTGTGTAATATATGAATATCACCGGATCCTCCGCCATTTTCTAGAAAATCACGTATGCAAATATATTACACAGACACAAAAAAAAAGTGAAAAGTGATCTGTCTCTGGGACTACATGTATTTCGACATGCTGAATACAAATCAGGCGTTTAGCTTCCGTTACCCACTAATTTACAAAGAAATTTACAAAGAAATGGTGGCCAATGGATAGATAGATAGATAATACGTTTATTTAGCCCTTGGCTATACATTAAAAAATACATAATTTACATTGCTGTTTTACATTGTTAACCATATATGTACACATGTAAGAACAAAACTAAAACTACCTAACTAAAAATGTATAATTTAGACAGACAAGAAATATGTATATTATTTTATATAATAATTCATAACAGGACATCTTTTAATAGCCTTTTAAAAGTATGTAAATTAGTTCTACGTAAATCAATACCCAAACGGTTGTACTCAACCACTCCTTTGTAAAAAATTGATGCACTATTAGCTTGTTTAATTACAAAATTATCAATTCTTCGGGTATTGTAATTATGCACATCTCGTAATTTAGTTAAAATTCTTTAGATAATCTGGAACTACGCCTTCGTTAATTTTATGTATGAAAACTAAAACATTATACTTAAGAAAATTTTCTATATTCATCCAATTCAAACATTTTAGCATATCATTTAATTCTACTATAGATACTGCATTTGAGTATAACTCTCATTGCTCTATTTTGCAACATTTGTAATCGTTCTAGATCGGTCTGATTAACCATATGTAGTATCATACTACATCATACTACATACTAATTAAAATGAGGCAATATTATGGAGTTATAGATCGTTTTTCTTGAATTTACTGACGCGTTTAAGAACACCGATTTTTTTTTATATTTCTTTACATATATAATCCACATGGTTTTTAAAATTCAAGTTCAAGTATTTGATTTCTGAGACCAATGACAATGGAGTACCAGAAAAAGACCACTTTTTTTATTTTGTGTGCCTGTGATATTAATAGAAGCAGAAGAGTTGCCAACTTTGTGTAATTTACATCTAAAAAGTGTGGATGGAGGTGAATTTTTGTTTTTCAAAAAACTGTATACTATAATCAAGAAAGTTGTAGATAATGAAATGAGGAATTTTTTTACTTGAAGCATTTATCCATAAAATTGCAAGTGAGAAAAAGGCTTTGTAAAGACGCGTATCCATTTCGCAAGGCTGTCGCACGCGGTGGATGATGATGGGTGAGTGGGTGACGATGAACAGTTCGCGCGACAACTCGACCTGTTTTGTTTGAGGCAGGGTGTGTTGTATTTAAGTTATTCAGTTATGTAGAGTCCAAATGGAAGACCCACGTGTCGCTATTTTGATTCACAGCATTATGAAAAGAAAGAAAAAAGAGAAATGAATGCGTCGGTGGTGGATGAAAGAAACGTGTCGAAGGTGAGCACAATGCAATAATCAACTTATTTTGTCTCGTTAACCGTACTTTGTTTCAACATTTTACCACTGTCAAATTTATTACAAACGAATGTGATCAAGGTACAATACTAGATATTTCGTGCGCTAATCGCTTCGAACATTCTTTGATGCGTGACCAAAAGCAGACAAAATTTTGCTCGCTTCGAACTTTGCTCGACCGTGGCATTGTTCGTCTCACCGCACGCGGCAGCAACGTATCCATTTCGAGCGGCTGTATACACGAACTTGCCGCGCGCGGCAGCCTCGCGAAACACGAACATTGATGTGGCCTGTGGCCTGCAACAATAGATAGGTTTCATTTTATTACATTCTGTGTGAGTATTAATGAAAATAACCCGGGAGGATCGACAGAAAGGCCATGGCAGGTTAAGATAAGTGTCCGTGTCTTTTTATCCTTTTTACGTGTGGTTCCTTCCAGTGATGCGTATTTGCGTAAGATACTACCACAAAAAGTTTTGACCTCAAAAACTTCATATCTGGGATTTTTTTTTTTTCGAAAATCCGAAAAAAATGTTTCTTTGTTAATCAAGTTAACCAATTTGTTAGTATTTCACATACAGGGTGTAATCAGTTTCATGTCATTAAAAAAAACTGGTAATGGGGACAGATTAGACAAACAAAAAAACCTATATGACTTTTTCCCCTAGGGGCACTTTGAAAAAAAAAAAAAACTGACCTAGGTCAACAATTTGAATATTAGGAAACATTTGAGAACCTCCGCCTTTCTGGGCCAATGGACGTGTAGTAGTTCCCAATTATACAAAATTGTCATAAAAAAGTGCAAAGATTACCGACCGACTCGTTCTCGACGGCCTGCGGCAACTTTGATGATCGCCTCAACCGAACCAATTATAAAAATGTAAACAATTCGTTATCTC
Organism: Rutpela maculata; assembly: GCA_936432065.2. Classification (NCBI taxonomy): domain Eukaryota; kingdom Metazoa; phylum Arthropoda; class Insecta; order Coleoptera; family Cerambycidae; genus Rutpela; species Rutpela maculata. The sequence continues at coordinate 167,760,046 of OW386287.2, read as the reverse complement.
TCTTTGCAGAACTGCAAAAGCAAATGATAGGCGTAGAAGATAAACACAGCATTTCTTTACATGTGTGTTTTTTTAATCTAGAACAAAATATTGGAGCTTTTATTGTGGTTTATAATTTATCAGATTTAAATGTGGTTTATTAACATTTGTAACCTAAATGAGTGTTCTGGGTTAAAAGCTTAAAAAATGAATAATTATTGCATGATATTGGGAAATAAAGAGTTAAACGTCCGAGATACGATAACAGAATTGTGCGTATTTTGAGTTAAAAAAAATCTGATTTATTTAACGAATTGCCGATCAGATATCGAAAACTAAAATTATTCGATAAATGTAGAACTTACAAATAAAGTTGATTTACATAAATTGTTCGAAATGGCTTCCGTCTGCATCAATACACTTTTCGGCACGTCGAACTAAGGACATACGCACTCCGTTCAACACATTTGGTAAATTAGGATCATTTTTTATGGTTTATATGCACATTAAAATACCACACTAAACTATTAACTAACGTTGTCAATAAGGAAAATAAAAACTTGGTCCAAAATCCAAAACAAACACAAAAAGAACGAACAAGTAGTGTCTGGACGTAATCAAGAACTTAACGACTTGAACGGTAAGTCAATAAAATGACGTGTTTACTTAACGAAGTGCCCACAGATACTAAAGTACCATACCGCTAAAGACCTTACCTTACCTAGTTTTAAAAAGCCATAAAAAGTGTGATGATTATCAACTTGTGTCCTCGCTGACGCGCGGTCTCTAAGAAAGGAACGCGACACTTTGCGAAAGAGCCGTATTAGCGTATTTGATGATAAAAGCCTATCCCAACATTCCAGCACTTCTCAAACAATTTTACCGAAAATTTTCGAATTTTTTTTTCTCTAAAACTATGGGCTTTAGACCCCGTGTTATATAAAGTTTTTTTGTTAATTTAGTCATTCCCCACCACCAGTTTTTTTAATGACATGAAACTGATTACACCCTGTATATTCTAAATCTACTCAAGAATATTTATTAGTGATATTTTCAGGAAATCTTCTCACGAAGAAAACAAAAATTGATGCTTTTGAAGTTTTTGAAAAATTTCAATACGTACTTACACGTTAGCGACTACAACTACTTTTTTTTACTAATTATGCACCATACAATAAGCTACAACATATATTTTTCAGAAAACTCTATCGAAGGTAAAAGTGGTCAAATTAGCAAAGATAATGTTGCGTGCTTACACGCCCCCTTAGTAAACACCCTGTATCGTGGATTCAGAAATTGTAACACCAAGGTAACACTAAACAATAATGTATTTACTTACGTACTAATTGCAACAAATAAAGAAAAAGAGTATAAATTGGTTAGAAACTCGATATATTAATAAATATATAAATGAACAACAACTGCTTGGATTACACGTATTGAAAATTTTTTGAAGCAGTCTACCTACTTTTTTTAAATAACGAGATGAATTTTTCACAATACATACCTATATTTTCCACAAAACTCCATCGAAACGGTAATACATAAAAAAATTATGTGTTTATTAATAAGAATACATAATAAAAAACATGTTATGCTAATGATATACGATAATATCAGTCGTCTTCATCACTGTCCTCATTTATTGTAACATTGATATCTTCTGCGAATAATTCAGACAGTATTACCGATGGTTTCGGAATATCGTCAAGAAACCTTACATATGATAAATTCAAGTATAAGTAACAGAAAACTAAGTTAGTTAGTTCTCTGTTAGTTATAGATGGATTTATCATATGCAAGGTTTCTCGGCGATATTCCGAAACGATAGACGGCGATATTCAGACAGTTTTATTAATGAAAACTGTCGCAGATATCAGTGTTGCAATAAATGAGGACAGTGATGAAGACGACTAATATTATCATATATCATTAGCATAACATGTTTTTTTATTATGTATTCTTATTAATAACCATATATTTTTTTTATGTATTACCGTTTCGATGGAGTTTTGTAGAAAATATTATGTATTGTGACAAATACATCTCGATATTTCAAGAAAATACGTAGGCTGCCCCAAAAAATTTTCAGTACGTGTAATCCAAAAGCAGTTGTTGTTCATTTATATATTTATTAATATATCGAGTTTCTAACTAATTTATACTCTTTCTCTTTATTTGTTATAATTAGTGCGAAAGTAAATACATTACTGTTTAGTGTTACCTTGGTGTTACAATTTCTGAACCCCCGATACAGGGTGTTTACTAAGGGGAGTGTAAGCACGTAAAATTATATTTGCCAATTTGACTTCGATAGAGTTTTGTGAATAATATATGTTACAGCATAACTTATTGTATGGTGTATAATTAGTAAAAAAACGGACACTTACCTTAACCTGCCATGGCCTTTTAGCCCGATTTTAACTTCTTTTAAAAATTATTCTACTATTTCTGTATTATAAATAGTGAAAATGGTTGTTTTCCAGGGTACAAGCGTGACAAGGCTCGACAGGGGTGTTTCAACTATATAAAAAAGAAAACTAATGTCATTGACTTAAATCATTAATGCTCAGATTTTCTTTATGAAATATGGACGTTATGATATGCTTGAAAAAATCCTGCCTGCCATTATACTAGTTGGACAAAATCTGCCTCTTGAACAAGTATTTCAAAGACTTAAATCATTAATGTTGAAACTTCCTGTAATAATAGTTTATAATATAAAATGTAAGAAAAATGTAATCTGCCGGTCTTGCAACAACACATTGTCTCGCGACTCGCATGGCGGACTCGCCATTCATCAAATAACAGAACATATACCCTACGAACAGCTTTACAAAGTTAATAGGGGGTAATTATCCTCGCATTTTGAGTCACCGTTTAGCATGGTGGTAATCAGGCTAAGTTGTAGATTGTAAAATTGCAAAAATTTCGCTGTTTTTTGGCATTGCGCAGCTACAGATTTTCGTACTATTGGCATTGGCTAATAACATATTAAAAAAGTAGAGCTACATGACATTTTACAAGGTCGGATGTGTAATTGACTGGGCTATAACTAAAAATTGGGAAAATTGTAAAGATTGGATTTTCTCCGTCTCAAAATAAATACCTACAGTGTTTTTTTACTATTTCATACTAAACTTTTTGTCAATACAACCTATTTTATGATATTTCTCATTAATATGTTATAATGATTTTGAAGTTTATAAAATAAAATACGTATATATAAATATACAATATGCTTCTAAAACTACGCCACAAAATTATCGCAGTTAAGTATATGAAATGCTGTTCCCCTTCGATAGAAATAATCTTCTAATGATACTCTATTTATTACTTGTCACTTACGCTTCCTGGAGAGTGTAGATTCTGGAACATGATCATGTATAGTATGCATGTTACCTTCCTTACCACAGGCAATAAAATATTGTCTGCGATTTATTTCCAGCAAGGCAAATTTAAAAGCTGCTTAGACATCTGTCAAGACTTAATCCGATGAATATAAAAAATAAATTTAAGTCAATAAAATATATACAGGGCCTGATAAAGATTGAATCCACCCTAGTATTCCGAGAGGTGACTGCATGAAACCCTTCTACGTAGTGGAAGATCTGATTAATTAATGATAAATTTGAAGGAACATGTAGCAAAAAAACACTGAACCGTTAATCTGTCTAAGCATACCTATCGGGAGGCCTTTAATTGCAGAGCATAAAGACGGTATATTTCCTATGTTACAAAATATTCGGCTAAAGTTTATATGAATTATAGAGAAATAGTATTTGTTCAAAATGATCTCGGTCTGTCTTGCCTCATCTCGGCAGAATTACCTGGCAGACCACCCAAAAAGAACGCATTGTCAGTATTTCATCTACATCATCGAACATCATTGTTATTTTTTTTAAGGCTAAACTGTCTTCTAAACTAATATATTGATCTCCAGAAGTAAACGTACATATATGGCAGACCAGATTTTCATAAGCATTTGTTCATTTAAAAATTTAAAGTAATATATAGTTTATCATGAATGATAATGTGAGAATATTGAATATAACAGATAAAAAAACAGAATTTGCTATATCAAATTTACTGTATGCATCATGATTAACAATAACAAATATTAAAAAAGTATTCCAGTATTACATCTACACATCTTCATCTGAATTATATATAAACATTTTAAAACTATTTGAATAATTCGTTCCACTACATTCTTCTTCATCATCCAGAATCGCATCTTCAACGCGTAATCGTGTTGACTCTCCTCTATGTCAAAATGGTAGAAAGAGGATAAGCTATGGAAAAATGCTCCCGCACCTATTTAGCTAAAATAGCGTCCAAGTGCGCCATTTTCTTATCCTGCTATGCTCTTTATAGTCTTTTAAAAATCAACCACAGTCTTCTGGAGAAACAAAAATAAAATGCGGATTAGTAGTATTCTGCCGAATTAACAAAAATTGTTCTTAAAACTGGCTCTAACTCTCGCCAGCAAGGGTAATAAGACTTGAATTAAAATGTCTAAAAGGGCCAATAGAATTTTAATTATTGTTACTCGAAGCATATAACTGCTGGAAAATTTAAAATGGGCAGCATTTACATTGTTGCAGTTTTTAATGTTATGTAATCGATTGGCATATTGCTGTATCATTTCCTTTTTTGCATCATCGAAAATACTACTAATATTTTAAGTGATTCAAAGGCGATTTGAAGTTGTTCATTGTGTAGTAAATACTTCTCCTTTCTTAAAGAAAGTTGCAGTGTAACCACCATTTATGAAAAGCATGAAATATTGATAGAGAACGACGTAATCGTTTCTCTTGCTAAGGGAAAAATGCTCATGAAAGTAGAGGTCCTTAGCCGACATTGGGCCTCCCCCCACCACTTTATGTGACGTCACGACCTTGACCTTGGATGACCATTTGACCTTGAAAAAGTACGTTTGTTAAGCACAAATGATTTGAGCCTCCGTGGCCTTGACCTTGGACGGCGTAAGCGATCCTGATATGTAGACACTGCCCGATCTTGTGTTAGGCTTGCACCGCGACGCTTAACCTCAAAAAGCACGTTTGTCAAGGATAGAATGTGTTGTGACGTAGCAACACTTGGCTATAAAAGAGTGAGAGGGGTTAACATGTAATCATTCTTAACGTTAGACTCCTGTAGTAACGTAGCAAAGATGTATACGTGTATTTGTGGTGCTAGTTTTACGCGAGGTGATAATATGCGACGCCATCAGAGGCAAGCATGTAAAAACTTAAATCAAGATGGCCCTTCAGCAAAACGGCCAAAAGTGGATTCAAACCCTTCAACGTCTGCAAGCTTGCAAACGTGTAACAGCTGTAATGTGACTCTAACAGTTAATCAGATGCAATCTCATAAAAGAACATTGCAACATAGAACAAACTTATGTGTACCTTTGATGGATGGTGTGGAAATTGTTCGAAGTGCTTTCAAATATAGAATTATAACTTACCGAGAGCACAGTGAAAATGAGAAATTAGACTATATAATATTTTTCAACGAAATTAGACCTAAAATATTAAATTTATTAGAAGAAGTGCTGTTAGTTCACAAAACAGTAAAAATAAACATGGAGACGTTTGCCAAATACATATTACAAACTCAAGAAATATCAGAAATTAAATCATTTAATACCCCTAATAAGATTTTGGATCAGAGTATGAATTTAGGCAACTTTCTCGATACCTTTGTGGACATGATGGTGACACAAACTACAGAGTTCCAAGAACGTGATTCCGGTATGTAAATAAATATCTATTGATGTGTAGAATAATGATTAATAACAGCATATTATTTTTTAGGATGGGCCCTCGTGCAAATAAAATTTGTTGAAATAAATGTAAATAAGTACAGTCCACTGGGTGGTTCAACATACATCAAACTACCAAAGTTCATAGAAAATAAAAGGGCCATAGTGAATATAGAAAACCAGGATCAGTATTGTTTTGCGTGGGCTGTAACTTCAGCGCTGTACCCTGCAAATGGTCGAACATCTGACATGTCATCTTATCCACATTATTCAAGAGTTTTAAATTTGACAGGTATGGATTTTCCAGTTAAATTGCGGGATATTTCAAAATTTGAAGAATTGAATAATATATCGCTTAATGTATATGGTTTAGAAAAGAAATTTGAGAATAATAGAGTAAAGTATGATGTTGTCGGACCTTTGCGTTACTCTGAGAAGAAATTGGGTATGCATGTTAATTTGTTATTAATTTCCGCGGAATGTGATGAGGATCATCATTGTATGGTAGACTGTGCCAAAACTCAGTATTGTTGGATAAAGAATTTATCTAGGTTAGTTTCACATCAAATTTCTGCTCACGAGCATAAAAAATATTTTTGTGATGGATGCTTGCTGTATTTTAGTAATGAGCGTCAGTTAATGCTTCATCAGAAAAATGATTGTAATCATATTTATACAACAACACCATCGAGACAATTTCAGATTGATAAATATGCGAAACAGGTACCGGAAAATATATTAAAATTCGAAAATTTTGAAAGGCAAATGCAAGTATAATTCATAGTGTATGCTGATTTTGAATCTATTCTGAAACCAATAAACACATGTGAGCCAAACCCTGAATTCTCTTACACTAACAAAACTTTCGTACATGAACCCTATTCCTTCGCATATTTCATAAAATGTTCTTTTGATAATTCCATTTCCAAGTTTGAACTATACAGAGGACCTGATGCAGCTAAAGTTTTTGTATCGCGTATAGAGTCTGATTTAAGAGAAATTTATAATACATATTTGAAAGATATAGTTCCAATGACTCCTCTGACATCATCGGAGAGAGAAAATTTTAATAACGCAACTGTTTGCGGTATACGTGAGAAACCCTTCGAAGAAGGTGATGTAAAAGTGAAAGAGCATTGCCACATCATTGGTAAAATAAGATTCGGTGTTGCTCATTCTATCTGTAATTTAAATTATAAAATACCAAATTTTATTCTGGTTATATTTTACAATATGAGCGGATATGATATACACCTATTTGTGAAAGAGTTATGTTCTCATAAAGACAAAATTGATGTAATACCACAAAACAAGGAAAAATATATATCTTTTACAAAACACCTTTATATGCATGATTATGTTAACAGCAAAGGAGAAAAGAAAAATAAATTTTTAAAATTACGATTCACTGATAATTTCAAATTTATGTCGGCATCGCTACAAAATTTAGGAGAAAATTTAACCGATAACCAGATGGTTATGACTAGAAGCTTTTTTGCTGATAATGTAAAATTTAATTTAATGCGACGGAAAAGTGTGTTTCCATACAGTTTTGTGGATAGTTTAGAGAAGTTAAATAATAGAAATTTGCCTTCCAAGCAGGAATTCTATGATAACTTAAATGAAACACATATATCAGATGAAGATTATGAAAGAGCTAAAAATGTATGGAGGTTGTTTGAGTGTCAGAGTTTGGGCGATTATTCAGATGTCTATTTAAAATCAGATGTACTTCTTTTATGTGACGTATTTGAAAATTTTCGCGAAATTTGTCTGAATAAATATAAATTGGATCCAGCTCAATATTATACAGCTCCAGGTTTATCTTGGGACGCGATGTTAAAAATAACAGGAACTATTAACAGACATTGACATGATTCACTTTTTTAAAAGGGGCATACGTGGTGGGATAAGCCAGTGTTCAGAAAGGAAGCATATTGCGAATAATAAGTTTCTACCTAATTACAACCCCAATGAGCCGTCATAATTCATTACTTATCTAGACGCCACGAATTTATATGGACACAGTATGTCAGAGGTAATACCTACAGGTACATTTGAGTGGTTATCTGAAAGAGAAATTATCGATTTAGTTGTTACCAATATTTCAGATCAAAGTACACGCGGGTATATTTCAGTGGCGGCTGGTAAAATTTCAATATTTTTTTTCTCGTCTGTGCCGCATGGGATCCATTCGAAATTTGGGAAATAACATCTAGAGAAGCACTTCTCTAATGATCCCTAAAAAATTTTGAAAAAGCAGTTTGCGAAAAAATTTTTGAAAATTCGTTAGCCTCCCCTGGGTCTAGGGAGTCCTGTTTATTTTTATTTTTTTTTGTCACATGCATTTGACTTTTCATAAAAATACAACAACAGATTTTGGAGTTTATGAAAATATTTTCATTACTAACTGAGATACAACGAATTGAAATATTGTAATTTGTTAAATTGTAAATTACAAAATTTCAGTTCATTGTATTTCAGTTAGTAATGAAAATATTTTCACAAACTGCAAAACCTATTGTTGTATTTTTATGAAAAGTCAAATGCATATGACAAAAAAAATGAAAATAAACAGGAGTCCCTAGACCCAGGGGAGGCTAACGAATTTTCAAAAAAATTTTCGCAAACTGCTTTTTCAAAATTTTTTAGGGGTCATTAGAGAAGTGCTTCTCTAGATGTTATTTCCCAAATTTCGCATGGGTCCCATGCGCCACAGACGAGAAAGAAAATATTGAAATTTCACCAGCCGCCACTGGTATATTTTTGAAGTGGATATACATTACCCTGAAGAGTTGCACGATTTACACTCAGACTTGCCATTCTTAGTGGAAAACGTTATACCTCCTGAATCAAAATCAAAATCATCTAAATTAATTCCAAATTTGAATGATAAAAAAAGATATGTTGTACACTACAGAAACTTGAAACAAGCCATTAGAAATGGTTTAATGGTATTAAAAACGCATAGAGTGCTTAAATTCAATCAGTCACCTTGGTTAAAAAAATATATCGATTTGAATACAGAAATGCGAAATAAATCAACCAATAAATTTGAAAAAGATCAGTATAAGTTAATGAATAATGCGGTTTTTGGTAAGACAATGGAAAATGTCGATAATAGGAAAGATATTAAGTTAGTTACTCACTGGGGTAATCAAAGAAAAACTATAGGTGCAAATACACTAATAGCTCGTCCAAATTTTAAGTCATGCACAATTTTCTCCGAAGATTTTGTAGCAATTGAAATGGGTAAATTGAAAGTACTGTATAACAAACCAATTTACGTGGGCTTTTGTATACTTGAATTGTCGAAGACTGTTATGTATGACTTTTTTTATGATGTTATTAAAAGTAAATTCGGTCATGATTCTTCGTTGCTTTATATGGACACAGATTCGCTAATTATTAAAATTTTTACCGACAATTTTTACGACTTTATTGTACAAAATCCTGAAAAATTTGATACGTCTAATTATAATGAAGGAAATAAATTTAATATTCCAAAAAATCCATCAGTGCTCTGAAATAGATGAGTTCCCTGAGGATCCTACCCAGTAAACATTAATGTAACTTTACCTCTCTGAGAGGTAAGATTAATAGAACATTTTTATATAAAATATTTTACATAGCATATACGTAAAATAATATCATATTTAAGTCAACATATTAACTTAATTACTTATACACAAGTTTACATATTTGCTACATAATTTTACTTAAAAATGTTTACCTACTTCATTTTACGACATCGAAGTCATGGAACGCGTCAGTCACGCTCACGCAGCACGCCAGTGTAAAATGATGTAAAATCTAACGTTTGTGTTTTTTAATCATTTTTGTGAAAAATTGTGGATGTCTTTTAATAACTTTGATGCAGAACTGTGAACCATGAAGCGTTGTGACTTTTTAAATATTATTTTATTCGGACGTTTTATTAGTGTAGAGGTTAGGTGCAAACATAAACATGCCCTCTTGATTGCGAATTTGGTGTACATACCCATGTACGTTTTCCAGTGAATGACCCAAAAGTTTATGTTGTACCGTTTTTATAAAGATATTTATTTAAATGAAACGTAATCTTTTTATAGGTTAGAATTATTTCACGGGCAATCGTTATTCTCGACAGACAATTATACCATTACATGGATTTTGTTACACAAAAGCTGTATGTTGGTGCTGTTCCCACATTATTAAATTCAACTGAATCCAGCGTAAGAAGTTGTAATTCAAGGAAACTCAGATCTTAATAGTGACCAAAAGCTTTTGCGAAGTACTATGCATAGGTATGGTTATTGTTTACCGACATCTTATAGCACCTACTTTGTGTTCGTTATTGTATTATACATATATTTCAAGGTTTTGTATGTGTAAAGTAGGCTAATATTTTCCTGCAATTTTTCTTTTGTCCAAAATTGGCTTCAGCACGTCAAAATACTTCAGAGAAATTAGATCAGAACCTTAGGACAAAACAATTGCCCCTTTTTAGGGGATAAAAGGGGTGGTAACCAAAAACTGATAAATTTTTTTTTAGTATCAGAATCGGTTTCAACATGTTAAAAAACAGGATTAGATGGTTCTGATCAAAAGTGCAGCCCTTTTTTTTGTTGTCTTGTGATTAATGATATTGCTTGTATCGCCATTAAAAAAATTAATTTGATCATTATAAAACTACGAAGAAAACTAGAATTGCCTGAACCTTTATGGTTAATTTTGTTGCAATAAATTAAGACAATTAAGATTTGTCATTATTAAAAATATGCTTCTGGTAGAATTAAATTATCTTGGTAAAGGACCCCGCACATTTTCTTATATCAAATGGCTCTCGGTGAATGTAATAGTATAATATAATTTAATATTTATACAAAAAAAGTTTAAGAAACAGTAACAAGTTCGAAAATTGAATCGTTGATTGTTTACTTTTCAGTGGCGTTAATTAACAATTTGTTTATATGACTGTTAAAGAAACTACTTTTATCATGAGATTCTCACAAGATTGATGCACTCGTCTACAACTTATGCATATTCTAAGATATCTAGAGGCTTTAAAATTAATCAAGAATATAGACGCTGCGTGAAGTCATTCACTCCTAGTTGCATTTACATTCCCCTTTTTTTCAGCAGTTATATGCTGCATACTCTTATGTTGAAATACTCCAATAGTCCCCAAATCACCATCTCTGGCAGATTAGGCAAATCTGATTTTAAATAGCTGGGTTTTAACAGTGTAAACTCAACTTTGAGGCAGACTTTCGGATTGAATGACAGCACTTTGAGCACATCGGTTCATGTTTAAAGCAGTATACTTCTGAAACTTATCGGATCGACCTCAAATTTTCCATTCCATTGGAAGCGTGTCTTCGTAAAGTTTTGTTAAAATATATACATTATTATTTATTTAAGCTATCATAAATTGTTTAATAACTTAACAAATTGATCAAAATAGTTTGCATCTAGTTTTCTTCACAATTTAGTAAAGGGATACAAGCTATATAATCAGATTTACTACACTATACAGGGTGCGCCACTTAAAACTCCCCAGACTTGTAACATTTTTATTTTCGAAGCGATGACCATGTTGGGCACATCAACTTGTAGACATTTTTAAAGCCTTTAAATATCCATACAGAGTGATTATTTTTTTTTGAATGGTTAAGAAAGGAAACTTAATTTCTTTGAATATTTTTTACCTCACCCTGTACATGGACTGTGTTATTGTTTTCTTATAAAGGTTTTTTAATTTTTTAATTTTTTAATTAGCTTCAATTTATGTTATTAAAATAAAAAAACTTAAAAAATAAAAAAATTGCAATTTCCTACTTAGTACATTTTAATGTTTTTAAAATATTTTTTTTTAGTTTTTTGTTACTGTTTTATTACGCTGAATATTGTTTGTGATATGTCTTTTACAAATAAAACATAAAATTATTATTTACATTCCTTTCAAAGTACTAAAAAATCAGTTTGGAGTGTTTTTAATTCCTTACTCTAAAACCAAAAAGAATTTCGAATATGACGTAATAATATAAATTGAAGCTAATTAAAACCTTTATAAGAAAACATTAACGCAGTTCATGTACAGGGTGACGTAAAAAAATATTCAAGGAAATTAAGATTTCTTTTTTAACAATTTAAAAAAAAAAAAATTAAATGCTTTAAAAATATCTACAATTTGATGTGCCTTAAAAAATAAGACAATTACAAGTCTGGGGAGTTTTAAATGGTGCACCCCGTATATGAAATAGACTAATATTTCAATTATTTCCACAGGTTGTGTAACTGATGTTCAAGTAGCAAATGTCAGAGTGACGAAGGCTGACCAAAGAACAGTACAATCAGAAACGACCCGAGAAATGCTTAACACTTATTGTAGATACTTAGTTAACTTGAATATAGATTAGTTACACAAAAGACACTAGTATTAATCTCTTCTAAATCAACATTTAATAAAATAAATTAAATGAAATTTGAGCTTTACTAGGAATGCAAGGCAAGGTAGGTAGGTGGGTATACATCATCGAAGAAGAAAAAATATCGTATAGCTGCTTTCTAAAGAACATATAGATGACAACGTCGAGGACAACGTCTAATGCCTGGTTTACCTACTGGGATATGCAGAGATTAAGATGGAATTGAAACTTTGTTGATACTAATTAACTTAGTTTAAACTGTCATTCAATTCGAGAATCTTTCCTAAGCTAATATATGTTGACAAATCAGACAACCATATCTTGCATTATATACTTTTTATCTTTTTGATGTAGCATGTATTTGTTTTATATACCTACCATAATGTTCAAAATAGCACCCTATAGTACTTTTTAAATATTGATACTAGGGAACTGGATTCTTGGAGTTAAATATATGAATATAAATTCCTCATGAATTGTCCAGAAAAATTGATATTCTTTAGGAAATAACTGGAGGAGACATCAACTTTTATTTTTAAGTAGAATACCTCTGAACATTTTTAGAAAGTTAAATAGTTTTATATTTTAAATATAACCATTTTTTACAAAAAAAATTTTCATTCAAAATATAAAACTACTCGGCTCTCTAAATAAGGTATCCGACTTAAAAATAAAACTTCGGTAATTTTCTAAAGAAATATATTTTTCTGTATAACTTATAAGGAACTTTATTCATATATCTAACTTTAAAATTCCAATAATTTAGTATCAATATTTTAAAAGTGCTGGGATATGCTATTTTGAACATACGGTAGGGAGATAAAATATGTACATGCTACATCATAAAGAGATAAAATGTATATAAGTTACGTAGCGTAAGGTCACTATCAAGAGGTTGAATATACATATATGCTACATCATAAAGAGATAAAATTAGTTACGTATGCTTTACATAGCAAGTGGTTGAATATACATACACGCTACGTCATTTGTTCCATACCGTGAGGTCACAGTGTTATCTCTTCACTATGTAAAAATCATATGCACATATTGCTGACATTCCGCAGAGTATGCACATATGATTATGCGTCACATTTTACATAGCATGTTACTTCTGCGAAACTTAGTTTACGTAGCATTTACGTATATGCTATATATTTATGTTTGCTGGGTATTATTAGCGTTTATGGTACGGGTGCAAAAGCTTATTACGTGCAATCAGTTCGTAATGAGCTAAAGAAGGCCAAAGGTGTAAAGAAGACGGTGATTAAAAAAGAATTGACGGTACACGACTACAAGAAAGTCGTTGAACAAGGAGGTTTAATATTTCGAAAAATGAACACATTTAGAAGTCATTTACATGATATTTTTACAGAGATGCAGAATAAAGTAGCTCTTTCTCATCATGACGACAAGCGTTTCATTATCCTAAATACTCGAAGACACTCCCCTGGGGACATTCTGATATAAGATTCTTTCAAAGTGAGCCAAAGCAAAACTTTGAGTGGTTAATATCAACCGTAAATAGTCTCGAACGAGGTGTTGAAAAAAACAATGATAATTTAGATGCTTTACTTGCAGCAATAGCAGAGTTGTCAGTCTAATAATGCTTTTAATACTTAACACAAAGATCGGCAAACATAATACTAAACTGGAAAATTCATCCCAATATTTCACTCAATCAAAATAAAAATAGTGGTCAATAATTGTAACAAGTGTATGTATTTTCTTATTATTCGTTAATAAAATGTATATTTAAGTTGTTGTGTTTTCCTATTATATGAGTTCTCTCAAAATAAATGGTAATCAATCAGCTATTTAAGCTATTACACCACTTTTTACTGATAGTGCGTATAGTTGAAGTTAGCTGTTGGAAAGTAGCTCTACTAGAATAACTAACGCCACCTTGTCTCTAGCGACAGCGTTAGTTAATTGCTGTATTAAAAGTTGTAGTTTGTTGGAAGCTGCTACTCAGCGCCACCTATTGTCTAGCGGCAGCGTTAGTCAATTTAAGTTTGCTGTCACATCTAGTAAAAGTTGTAGCACTCTACTACTACATCCAGCGCCGTCTATACTCCAACGGCAGCGTTAGTTCATCGAAGTTAGCAAAAGTTGAAGAACTCTGCTACTGCAACTAATGGTACTTGCGCCAGTAGTGGCTAATTTCAACCAATAAGAAATAAGAGTGGGGTGAAGAGTGGGATTAATTTATTTCTCTACGTTAGCGTCACTAGCGCTAAGAAGTTCTTTTCGTCTCAGCTCTTAAACCGATCAGACGTACTTAAAGTTTTTACACTTTAATTCTTTTTGAGTATTGTGTTGTTTTGTGCTGTGCAATTTAATTAAAATGGAACACCAGAGAAGCAGCGACAGTCGTAAGAGGTCCGGCTCGCCAATATTAAGTAGTACCTTGACGACGATGGCGCTTTTTGCCAGCTTTCGGGGTGACGCGTCACCGACGCCTAACAATGGCGGCGGCTCCTCGAGGTCCAGTAATGGTGCTAATGGTGGTGGCGGCAGCAACGCCGACTTCGATAACATACAGGTAATTTCTTATTTTAATTAAAGAAGAAAGTGTGTAAGTTGTGATTTGCCTAGTACTTAAATAATATTTTCTATTCAGATACCTACTTACAATGACGACGCCACAAAAATGGCGGCGGCGGCGGTGGCGGCGGCGGCGGCGGCGGCGATCCCCAACAGCTCCCAGTGTTTGACGAGTTTGACAACATTCAGGTAATTTCTTATTTTAATTAAAGAAGAAACTGTGTAAATTGTGATTTGCCTAATACTTAAATAATATTTTCTATTCAGATACCTACATACAATGGTGGCGATCCCCAACAGGTCCCAACGGCTTCTAACGAGTTTGACGGCATTCAGGTAATTTTTTATTTTAATTAAAGAAGAAACTATGTAAATTGTGATTTGCCTAGTATCTAAATAATATTTTCTATTCAGGTTGACTTCCACGTCCCCGACAACTTTGATGCCTGCAACCACCCCGAATTCATGCGTCTGCTGGGTGATGTGGAGACTAATTCAAACAAGCTTGCCACACAGCTAGGGAGCGACAATGTCGGCGAACAGAAATGTGGCTGAAGACAGAAACGAAATCAGAAATGAGAAACGATTATTTAGAGTCGACCAACGAAATAATGCACATGAAGTTAAAATCTTCGTAATTACAGAATTGAAAAGTATTTTCCTATAAAACCAAACATGTATGTTGACAAGGGTTGAGCAGCTAAAGTTATCTAAAGCAAAACACGGATTTTAAGAGGGCGAAACACCCCAAAAAGTGTAAACTGTAAAAATAAGATAACTATAAGATAACTATTGTAAAAAAGTTTTTAAGACTTTCATATTTTAGGGTGTGAGAGAAAAGAGCATTTCCAATATTGCATAATTTTGATTTAATAAAAAACAGAGTTTAAGAGGGTAAAACACCCCAAAAACTATCTAAAAATAATGTAACTATTGCAAAAAAGTTTCTAACACTTTCCTATTTTAGGGTATGTTAGAAAAGTGCATTTCCAATATTGCATAAATTTTATTTAACGAAAAACAGGGGAAAGTAATATAAAAATTGTAAAATTTCTTCACGCTTTTGGATGTTGAAGGGTGATAGAAAAGATTATTTCCAAGATAGCATAATTGGGATTTAATAAAAAACAGAGTTTAAGAGGGTAAAACACCCCAAAACTATCTAAAGATAATGTAACTTTTGCAAAAAATTTTCAACACTCTCCCATTTTAGGGTAGGTTAGAAAAAAGCATTTCCAATATTGCATAATAGTTTTGGGGTGTATCACCCCCTTATCCCCTGTTTTTCGTTAAAAAAAAATTATGCAATATTGAAAATGCTTTTTTCTAACCAACCCTAAAATGGGAGAGTGTTGAAAACTTTTTGCAAAAGTTACATTATTTTAAGATAGCTTTTGGGGTGTTTTATCCTCTTAAACTCTTGTTTTTATTTAATCCCAATTATACTATCTTGAAAATAGTCTTTTCTATCACCCTCCAATGTCTAAAAGCGTGAAAAATTTTTACAATTTTTATATTATTTTTGAATAGTTTTTGGGGTGTATCACCCCCTTATCCCCTGTTATTCGTTAAATAGAAATAACGCAACATTGGAAATGCTTTTTTCTAACATACCCTAAAATGGGAGAGTGTTGAAAACTTTTTTGCAAAAGTTACATTATTTTTAGATAGCTTTTGGGGTGTTTTACCCTCTTAAACTCTTGTTTTTTATTAAATCCCAATTATGCTACCTTGGAAATAGTCTTTTCTATCACCCTCCAATGTCTAAAATCGTGAAAAAATTTTACAATTTTTGTATTATTTTTAAAGGGTTTTGGGGTATACCACTCCCTTATCCCCTGTTTTTTGTTAAATAAAAATTATCCAATATTGGAAATGCTCTTTTCTAACATACCCTAAAATAGGAAAGTGTAAGAAACTTTTTTGCAATAGTTACATTATTTATAGATAGTTTTTGGGGTGTTTTACCCTCTTAAACTCTTGTTTTTTATTAAATCCCAATTATGCTATCTTGGAAATAGTCTTTTATATCACCCTCCAATGTCTAAAAGCGTGAAAAATTTTTTTACAATTTTTATATTATTTTTAAAGAGTTTTGGGGTATACCACCTCCTTATCCCCTGTTTTTTGTTAAATAAAAATTATCTTATTTTGGAAATACTCTTTTCTAACATACCCTAAAATAGGAAAGTGTAAGAAACTTTTTTGCAATAGTTACATTATTTATAGATAGTTTTTGGGGTGTTTTACCCTCTTAAACTCTGTTTTTTATTAAATTCCAATTATGCTATCTTGGAAATAGTCTTTTCTATGACCCTCCAAAATCTGAAAGCGCTAAAAATTTTTACAATTTTTAAATAGTTTTATCCCTTATCCCCTGTTTTTCGTTAAATAAAAATTATGCAATATTGGAAATGCTTTTTTCTAACCTACCCTAAAATGGGAGAGTATTGAAAACTTTTTTGTAAAAGTTACATTATTTTTAGATAGCTTTTGAGGTGTTTTACCCTCTTAAACTCTTGTTTTTTATTAAATCCCAATTATGCTATCTTGGAAATAGTCTTTTATATCACCCTCCAATGTCTAAAAGCGTGAAAAAATTTTACAATTTTTATATTATTTTTAAAGGGTTTTGGGGTATACCACCCCCTTATCCCCTGTTTTTTGTTAAATAAAAATTATCCAATATTGGAAATGCTCTTTTCTAACATACCCTAAAATAGGAAAGTGTAAGAAACTTTTTTGCAATAGTTACATTATTTATAGATAGTTTTTGGGGTGTTTTACCCTCTTAAACTCTTGTTTTTTATTAAATCCCAATTATGCTATCTTGGAAATAGTCTTTTATATCACCCTCCAATGTCTAAAAGCGTGAAAAATTTTTTTACAATTTTTATATTATTTTTAAAGAGTTTTGGGGTATACCACCCCCTTATCCCCTGTTTTTTGTTAAATAAAAATTACCTTATTTTGGAAATGCTCTTTTCTAACATACTCTAAAATAGGAAAGTGTAAGAAACTTTTTTGCAATAGTTACATTATTTATAGATAGTTTTTGGGGTGTTTTACCCTCTTAAACTCTTGTTTTTTATTAAATCCCAATTATGCTATCTTGGAAATAGTCTTTTCTATCACCCTCCAATGTCTAAAAGCGTGAAAATTTTTTTTACAATTTTTATATTATTTTAAAAGCGTTTTGGGGTATACCACCCCCTTATCCCCTGTTTTTTGTTAAATAAAAATTATCCAATATTGGAAATGCTCTTTTCTAACATACCTTAAAATAGGAAAGTGTAAGAAACTTTTTTGCAATAGTTACATTATTTATAGATAGTTTTTGGGGTGTTTTACCCTCTTAAACTCTTGTTTTTTATTAAATCCCTATTATGCTATCTTGGAAATAGTCTTTTCTATCACCCTCCAATGTCTAAAAGCGTGAAAAATTTTTTTACAATTTTTATATTATTTTTAAAGCGTTTTGGGGTATACCACCCCCTTATCCCCTGTTTTTTGTTAAATAAAAATTATCCAATATTGGAAATGCTCTTTTCTAACATGCCCTAAAATAGGAAAGTGTAGGAAACTTTTTTGCAATAGTTACATTATTTATAGATAGTTTTTGGGGTGTTTTACCCTCTTAAACTCTTGTTTTTTATTAAATCCTTATTATGCTATCTTGGAAATAGTCTTTTCTATCACCCTCCAATGTCTAAAAGCGTGAAAAATTTTTTTACAATTTTTATATTATTTTTAAAGCGTTTTGGGGTATACCCTGTTTTTTGTTAAATAAAAATTATCCAATATTGGAAATACTCTTTTCTAACATACCCTAAAATAGGAAAGTGTAAGAAACTTTTTTGCAATAGTTACATTATTTATAGATAGTTTTTGGGGTGTTTTACCCTCTTAAACTCTGTTTTTTATTAAATTCCAATTATGCTATCTTGGAAATAGTCTTTTCTATCACTCTCCAAAATCTGAAAGCGCTAAAAATTTTTACAATTTTTAAATAGTTTTGGGGGTGTATCACCCCCTTATCCCCTGTTTTTCGTTAAATAAAAATTATGGAATATTGAAAATGCTTTTTTCTAACCTACTCTAAAATGGGAGAGTGTTGAAAACTTTTTTGCAAAAGTTACATTATTTTTAGATAGCTTTTGGGGTGTTTTACCCTCTTAAACTCTTGTTTTTTATTAAATCCCAATTATGCTATCTTGAAAATAGTCTTTTCTATCACCCTCCAATGTCTAAAAGCGTGAAAAATTTTTACAATTTTTATATTATTTTAAAAGAGTTTTGGGGTATACCAGCCCCTTATCCCCTGTTTTTTGTTAAATAAAAATTATCCAATATTGGAAATGCTCTTTTCTAACATACCCTAAAATAGGAAAGTGTAAGAAACTTTTTTGCAATAGTTACATTATTTATAGATAGTTTTTGGGGTGTTTTACCCCCTTAAACTTTGTTTTTTATTAAATCCCAATTATGCTATCTTGGAAATAGTCTTTTCTATCACCCTCCAAAATCTGAAAGCGCTAAAAAATTTTACAACTTTTATATAGTTTATCCCCTGTTTTTTGTTAAATAAAAATTATGCAATATTGGAAATGCCCTTTTCTAACATACCTTAAAATAAGAAAGTGTTAGAAACTTTTTTGCAATAGTTGCATTATTTTTAGTTAGTTTTTGGGGGTGTTTTAGCCTCTTAAACTCTGTTTTTTATTAAATCAAAATTATGCAATATTGGAAATGCTCTTCTCTACCACACCCTAAAATATGAAAGTCTTAAAAACTTTTTTACAATAGTTATCTTATCTTATAGTTATCTTATTTTTACAGTTTACACTTTTTGGGGTGTTTCGCCCTCTTAAAATCCGTGTTTTGCTTTAGGTAACTTTAGCTGCTCAACCCTTGTCAACATACATGTTGGGTTTTATAGGAAAATACTTTTCAATTCTGTAATTACGAAGATTTTAACTTCATGTGCATTATTTTGTTGGTCGACTCTAAATAATCGTTTCTCATTTCTGATTTCGTTGCTGTCTTCAGCCACATTGAACAGAATCAATATCGATGGCTACAGAATTACTATCATGGCGGTGTATAATGGAATGATGGATATATTCAACTGTTAGAATTTCCGATGATACGTCTTCGACTTTGTCAAAATACAGTTAATAATTATGGATGTAATGTATCACCACAGGATGTTATAATTTTATGCAAAGAAAAACATTCTACTACATCATCTAAGATGGAATAAAATCATAGACCTAGATGACTGCTCCCCCTGCATACCTAGTCTCAAATCTTTGAGTGTACCAAGATGTATGGAGCATATTCAGCCCAACAATAGTCATTGTGCTCTTGCAAATGTTCACTATCTTAATAAATGTATTGTAGATTTAGATATAAAATTTGAATAAATATCTTTAAGTTTATTCATATTTAGTATTAATAAAATATTTTTTTTAGATATGTAGCCAAGAAATAGGGAAATAAAAAAATATAATCTAGTGATGTGTTTCATTTATTTCATTTTTATCCTCACAATAAAATATAGTTCAATATTGCATTTTAATGTACATCATCATCAATTACAATTTTACAATAGTTGTGTAATTCTAATTACTATACATATTCACCTCAAAATGAAAAAAAAAAAACAATAATTGATTAACTACTAATTGAGTTGTCTACAGCTTCTTCATCACATTGGTCGAGTTGATATTTTTCAATAATTTTTTTAGGTAGATATTTTTTTATATCATATAGAAAACGTTTTAAATCTATTTGTACCATATGCTCACAAAATTTTTCTAAATTTAAAATACCGCAGGAATATTTGCCACACAGGTTAGCACCAGTATTATACATTTCAGAATCCTCCTTAAGACGTTCAACTTGTTCAGCATCGAAGCAGAAATTTAGAACATAGTTTATAGCATGCAGAAAATCCATACTTAGATCACTCAGTTGACAAGACAGTTTTTCAATGGCCGAATCAATGTCTTCCGCCCTTGTCCACCTTTGTGCCGAATATTGTATCCACATATTTGTTGGTTGTGGTAAAGCTGGAAGTTAAATAAATAAATTTTGAAAAAATATAAAAGAAATTATAAAATTACTTACATGGATGGGTGCTATTGATGAAAAGTAAATAAATTGAAACTAAATACTTGTGGTACAAGTCTATGGTGACAAGAACCTACTACAACTAAGTCTAATTCGATATGAACTATTTTTGACTTGTGTAAACACTTTTGTGTATTCAACACTAATAAATTATTCTATTCTATTCTATTCTAAGACAAGCTCAGCGGACACTGGTGTCTGATCTGGCCCTGCACCAAAAAAATGCGTATTTTACAGAATTCTTCTAAATTTAAAATACCGCAGGAATATTTGCCACACAGGTTAGCACCAGTATTATACATTTCAGAATCCTCCTTAAGACGTTCAACTTGTTCAGCATCGAAGCAGAAATTTAGATCATAGTTTATAGCATGCAGAAAATCCATACGTATATCACTCAGTTGACAAGACAGTTTTTCAATGGCCGAATCAATGTCTTCCGCCCTTGTCCACCTTTGTGCCGAATATTGTATCCACATATTTATTGGTTGTGGTAAAGCTGGAAGTTAAATAAATAAATCTAGAAGAAATATAAAAGAAATTATAAAATTACTTACATGGATGGGTGCTACTGATGAAAAGTAAATAAATTGAAACTAAATACTTGTGGTACAAGTCTATGGTGACAAGAACCTACTACAACTAAGTCAGATTCGATATGAGCTAATGAGTGATCTAAAAAAAAGATTATATTTTGTAATACTTCTACCACAGCCATTCTTTCACTATACTCTATTTACTAACTAGATAAAATTTAAAAACATTTACATATTTGATATATTCAATCAATAAGTGTGAATTTTAATAGTGACCTCGATTTGGCACCGGCATATATGGGAAAACTCTGTCCTAAATAAATCAACGCGTATTTACCGTTAGATGAATTTATTTCATCCATAAATACACTTACAAGTTCTGCAATACGTTTAGGTAAAAATGGTTTAAAGGTAGTATTTGTATCTTCGTCAAACAAATTTACTAAAATTGATTTACCAAACCGTGTATTAAGCATCATCATTTTCTTTATGATGTAAACTTTATTTAAAGTTAATGATGAAATAGGTTTTAATTCTAAAACCTCCGTGTCTTCAATGATACGTTCATTAAGGGCTGATAAATTGATATTGGTATTCATATTTAAGCAGTTGTGTACAGTGAAAGAATGCCAACTAATTATATTACAAAATTTTTCTTACTCGAAATACTTACCCAGCAAACATAAATACATAGCATATACGTAATGCTACGTAAACTAAGTTTCGCAGAAGTAACGTGCTATGTAAAATGTGACGCATAATCATATGTGCATACTCTGCGAAATGTCAGCAACATGTGCATATGATTTTTACATAGTGAAGAGGTAACACTGTGACCTCACGGTATAGAACAAATGACGTAGAGTATATGTATATTCAACCACTTGCTATGTAAAGCATACGTAACTAATTTTATCTCTTTATAATGTAGCATATATGTATATTCAACCACTTGATAGTGACCTTACGGTATGTAACTTATGTACTTTTTATCTCTTTATGATGTAGCATGTATGTTTTATCTACCAACCTATGTTCAAAATAGCATATCTCAACACTTTTTAAATATTGATACTACACAATTGGATTTTTAAAGTTAGATATATGAATAAAGTAAAGTTATACAGAAAAATATATTTCTTTAGAAAATTACCGAAGTTGACACCAAGTTTTATTTTTAAGCTGGATACCTTATTTAGAGAGCCTAGTAGTTTGATATTTTGAATGAAATTTTTTTTGTAAAAAATGGTTATATTTAAAATATAAAACTATCTAACTTTCTAAAAATGGTCAGAGGTATTCTACTTAAAAATAAAAGTTGATGTCTTCTCCAGTTATTCCCTAAAGAATATCAATTTTTCTGGACAATTCATGAGGAATTTATATTCATATATTTAACTCCAAGAATCCAGTTCTCTAGCATCAATATTTAAAAAGTATTATAGGGTGATATTTTGAACATTATGGTAGGTATATAAAACAAATACATGCTACATCAAAAAGAGATAAAAAGTATATAATGCAAGATATGGTTGTCTGATTTGTCAACATATATTAGCTTAGGAAAGATTCTAGAGTTGAATGACAGTTTAAACTAAGTTAATTAGTATCAACAAAGTTTCAATTCCATCTTAATCTCTGCATATCCCAGTAGGTAAACCAGGCATTAGGCGTTGTCCTCGACGTTGTCATCTATATGTTCTTTAGAAAGCAGCTATACGATAT
Organism: Rutpela maculata; assembly: GCA_936432065.2. NCBI lineage: Eukaryota > Metazoa > Arthropoda > Insecta > Coleoptera > Cerambycidae > Rutpela > Rutpela maculata. Next base: position 167,736,944 of record OW386287.2, on the reverse strand, counting down.
TTTTTCTTCTCCAATGATGTATACCCACCTACCTACCTTGCCTTGCATTCCTAGTAAAGCTCATTTTTATTAACTGTTGATTTAGGAGAGATTAATACTAGTGTCTTTTGTGTAACTATTCTATATTCAAGTTAACTAAGTATCTACAATAAGTGTTAAGCATTTCTCGGGTCGTTTCTGATTGTACTCGTTCTTTGGTCAGCCTTCATCACTCTGACATTTGCTATTTGAACATCAGTTACACAACCTATGAAAATAATTGAAATATTAGTCTATTTCATATACGGGGTGGTGCACCATTTAAAACTCCCCAGGCTTGTAATTTTCTTATTTTTTAAGGCACATCAAATTGATATTTTTAAAGCATTAAAAATTTTTTTTTGTTTTAAATTGTTAAGAAAGAAATCTTAATTTCCTTGAATATTTTTTTACGTCACCCTGTGCATGAACTGCGTTAATGTTTTCTTATAAAGGTTTTAATTAGCTTCAATTTATATTATTACGTCATATTCGAAATTCTTTTTGGTTTTAGAGAAAGGAATTAAAAACACTCCAAACTGATTTTTTTTTAAATTACTTTGAAAGGAATGTAAATAATAATTTTATGCTTTATCTGTAAAAGGCATATCACAAACAATATTCAGCGTAATAAAACAGTAACAAAAAATAAAAAAAAAATATTTTTAAAAACTAACTTATATTAAAATGTACTAAGTAGGAAATTGCAAATTTTTTATTTCTTAAGTTTTTTTAATTTAATAACATAAATTGAAGCTAATTAAAACCTTTATAAGAAAACAATAACACAGTCCATGTACAGGGCGAGGTAAAAAAATATTCAAAGAAATTAAGTTTCCTTTCTTAACCATTAAAAAAAAATTAATCACTCTGTATGGATATTTAAAGGCTTTAAAAATGTCTACAAGTTGATGTGCCCAACATGGTCATCGCTTCGAAAATAAAAAAGTTACAAGTTACTGGGGAATTTTAAGTGGCGCACCCTGTATAGTGTAGTAAATCTGGTTATATAGCTTGTATCCCTTTACTAAATTGTGAAGAAAACTAGATGCAAACTATTTTGATCAATTTGTTAAGTTATTAAACAATTTATGATAGCTTAAATAATAATGTACATATTTTAACAAAACTTTACGAAAACACGCTTCCAATGGAATGGAAAATTTGAGGTCGATCCGATAAGTTTCAGAAGTATACTGCTTTAGACATGAACCGATGTGCTCAAAGTGCTGTCATTCAATCCGAAAGTCTGCCTCAAAGTTGAGTTTACACTGATAAAACCCAGCTATTTAAAATCAGATTTGTCTAATCTGCCAGAGATGGTGATTTGGGGACTATTGGAGTATTTCAATATAAGAGTATGCAGCATATAACTGCCGAAAAAAAGGGGAATGAAAATGCAACTAGGAATGAATGAATGTGTTCACGCAGCGTCTATATTCTTGATTAATTTTAAAGCCTCTAGAGATCTTAGAATATCCTGGTTTTTTGAATTTCTCTCTAAAATTAAGACATTTTTTTACAAAATGTAATAAAAAAATATGCTAAATAAGCCCATTAAATCATCACACCAAATTTCAAATGGAAATGTTTATAACAACGCCAAAAAAACAATAACAAAGTCGAAAATTGAACCGTTGACTGTTTAAGTGCATCAAGTCATAGAACAATTTGTTTTAGAATGTAGATTTTTCTCCTACTCTTCTCAGTGGTGTTAACAAAATTTTTTTAAACTATTTAAAATCATTTTAAATTTTTTATAAAGAACGTTTTTTCTCAGAATTAAACAATTAAAAATTATTAGAATTCTTCAAAAGATGACAAAAAAAGAAACAATTTTAAAAAACGGGGTTTTCTACGCCAATTGGGAGCCGTGAAGCATGAAAAAAATGCATTTGTTAACTAATTGCCAAAAAATTGTTTTAAATAATTTTAAAATACCTACTTATTTATGCAACAAGTGTGTAACGCAGTACTTTTTTCATGTATAAGTTGTAGACGAGTGCATCAATCTTGTGAGAATCCCATGATAAAAGTAGTTTCTTTAACAGTCATATAAACAAATTGTTAATTAACGCCACTGAAAAGTAAACAATCAACGATTCAATTTTCGAACTTGTTACTGTTTCTTAAGCATTTTTTGTATAAATATTAAATTATATTATACTATTACATTCACCGAGAGCCATTTGATATAAGAAAATGTGCGGGGACCTTTACCAAGATGATTTCATTCTACCAGAAGCATATTTTTAATAATGACAAATCTTAATTGTCTTAATTTATTGCAACAAAATTAACCATAAAGTTTCAGACAATTCTAGTTTTCTTCGTAGTTTTATAATGATCAAATTAATTTTTTTAATGGCGATACAAGCAATATCATTAATCACAAGACAACAAGAAAAGGGGTTGCGCTTTTGATCAGAACCATCTAATCCTCTTTTTTAACATGTTGAAACTGATTCTGATATTAAAAAAAAATTATCAGTTTTTGGTTACCACCCCTTTTATCCTCTAAAAAGGGGCAATGGTTTTGTCTTAAGGTTATGATCTAATTTTTCTGAAGTATTTTGACGTGCTTAAGCCAATTTTGGACAAAAGAAAAATTGCAGGAAAATATTAGCCTACTTTACACATACAAAACCTTAAAATATATGTACAATACAATAACGAACATAAAGTAGGTGCTATAAGATGTCGGTAAACAATAACCATACCTATGCATAGTACTTACTTCGCAAAAGCTTGTGATCTGGGTTTCCTTGAATTACAACTTCTTACGCTGGATTCAGTTGAACTTAATAATGTGGGAGCAGCACCAACATACAGCTTTTGTGTAACAAAATCCATGTAATGATATCATTGTCTGTCGAGAATAACGATTGCCCGTGAAATAATTCTAACCTATAAAAAGATTACGTTTCATTTAAATAAATATCTTTATAAAAGCAGTACAACACAAACTTACTTTTGGGTCATTCACTGGAAAATGGTGCTGCACCTTCAATATAGGTATGTACACCAAATTCGCAAACAAGAGGGCATGTTTATGTTTGCACCTAACCTCTACACTAATAAAACGTCCAAACAAAATAATATGATTCACAGTTCTGCATCAAAGTTGTTAAAAGACATCATCCACAATTTTTCACAAAAATGGTCAAAAAACACAAACGTTAGATTTTACATCATTTTACACTGGCGTGCTGCGTGAGCGTGACATTGACGCGTTCCATGAGTTCGATGTCGTAAAATGAAGTAGGTAAACATTTTTAAGTAAAATTATGTAGCAAATATGTAAACTTGTGTATAAGTAATTAAGTTAATATGTTGACTTAAATATGATATTATTTTACGTATATGCTATGTAAAAATTATGTAAAATATTTTACATAAATATGTTCTATTAATCTTACCTCTCAGAGAGGTAAAGTTACATTAATGTTTACTGGGATAAGATCACAACACTACTCACTTATTAACTGTAGCCGAATCAGACTAAATATGATTTTGCTCTTACAACCCACTCTCTTTTATGGCAACGTGCTGCTACGTCACAACACATGTTATCCTTGACAAACGTGCTTCTCGAGGTCAAGCGATGTTGTACAAGCCTAACACAAGATCGGGCGGTGTCTACATCTCAGGGTCGCTTACGCCATCCAAGGTCAAGGCCACGAAGGTACAAAACGTGTGCTTGGCAAACGTACCTTTTCAAGGTCAAATGATATGGTACAAGAGCGTGTGTAGCTCAAGGACGCTTACGCCATTCAAGGTCAAGGTCATGACGTCACATGAAAATCTGATCTGCCACATATGTGTGCCAGTCTTTGCTCCGACAGACCAGCATATTGGTTTAGAAGATAGTTTAGATGAAATTGGAAATATAGAAAATGTGCCCTTATGTGACGGTTTGTGTCAAGCGAGGCAATTCAGGTCGATATAATTTTCCACAATTATTATCTCTCTATAATTCATGTAAGTTTTAGCCAGATGTTTTGTAACGTAGAAAACATACAGTGTTTTTGCTCTGTAATTAGCTTAATTAATATCCTGCGACAGGATATGCTTAGGCAGATCAATGGTTTAGTGTTTTTTGGTATTTATTCTTTCAAATATACCATTAATTAATTAATCGAATGACGTAGAGTTTCATACGGTCGTCCCCCGAACAGGCCAATAGGCTTGTAGAGTTCTGGTAGTGACTAAGGTGAGTTCGATAAAGAAATTAAGAAAGAAAGTTGGCTGGCATACCTACCATAGGACTTACCTAGTTACTCCCTTGCATACGCCACTGAGTGAGGATATTGTTTTGAAAAGCATATCGAAATATTCTATTAAAAAAAATTCTGTCTAAGGTTTTGGAAATCGTAATAGTAAGAACAAGTAATTTTCTGTTAGGGAAGAGTTACTTTTTAAAATGGGGAAAAAATCTCAGAGATAAGGAATAATTAAAAAAATATGTAAGTGGAATAATTAAACAATGTACAGATTTACGATTTGCTTAAGATTGAGTTTAAATTTTCCAGCTACCTACTTCATAATAAGTATAGCGAATATAATTAATGTGAAAGTATAGAAATGATCGTAATTTCTCGAAATCGATAGTGATAGTAAGAAACCCTAAAACTTGAGAATAAATACAATTTGGCAGTGTGTTTAGGACGTTTTGGATCCCAATATCTCGGAAAAAATTAGTGACTGCTATTTTTTTAATTGAAATTCATGCTATAAATAGGTAAGCTAAAGAAAAATCAACTTTGCCTCATAAATTTATCACTAATTTTACATTATATAATTAACTAATTCCATTATTAAATTCATAACAAATATTTAAAAAATTGAAAATTTGGAAGTAAAGCATACTGATAAAATTTTAAAACAATGGAGATCATTTTTTCTAAATTGTTCTTTAACTAATTTTTTTTAATAATCAGATTCTGGTTAAACATATTATGATTATTTTATAAATTTATTTTTCTTTAGATTAGGTGATCATTTATGTTTTCACTTTTTATGATAAACGTGTTATAATATTATACCTTTGTTACAAAAACGGATTTTGGAGAAAAAACATCAATAATATCAATGAAGTTCTTCCGTAGTTCCATACCAACACGCCACTAAAATTTGAATGGCACCTTTATCGTAATATGAAGATACCAAACTTCTTAAATTAGTATATATTAATACTCCAGGCATTTTAGACTTTTGCTGCCAAATTCGTGCCCTACGAAAAATTTTTTTTTTATTGTGTTTATTTGGACGTCTTGAATAACACTTGGTAGTTACGCCACGATACACCAGGAGGAGTTCGTGAAAACCGCGTCGGAAGGTCGCGGAAACCGCAGATTCGCGATTAAGTCAGTTTTTATGGCCCAAACGGGAATAACACCTATTATAAAAGTTGTACATCTATAAATTCGGTTCTATACTTTTTTCGTATGCCTAACCGTTTTGGAGATACGACGCGGACTAAGTGAAAAATGCATTTAGTTCCGCCAAACCTCTTTCGCACCACATATTTCGCAATTATCTTGCTTTCTATGTCTCAGAATGAAAATTAAATATTGCTGTTATAGAGCTTGGTGATCTTTATTCTCTACCAGAATGTCTTATACATTTTATTTACAGTGAATAAGTCAAAAAATGCATTCATTTCCGCACCACTTTACGAGGTAGAATACTCGGCGCGCTTTTTTTTACATGGTTTCCCCAGGAGGCCTAATCCATGCCGGATCTTAAATTAGTCAATATTTCCAACTTCTTCGGTATCTGAAACGTTATCGTCCAATGAAAAATCGCCATTACTTTCATTCTGATAAGATTCTACGTCGTCCATTTCGTCATTCTTAGCAATTAAAGGTGTGGTATTCAAGCAGGAGTGACCATGACAATGGCCACAAGCTGGTGAACAATTCAGTCCTTTCTACAGCTACATTTTCCTGCACAACCCTTCGTACAGTTGCAAAAAATTGAATATAACAATATGTCTTTTTCACTTAGTCCCCGTCGTATCTCCAAAACGGTACGAAAAAAATGTATAGGATCTTTAAGGTAGAGAATTTACAGATGCACAACTTTTATATTATATTATTATTATAATAGGTGTTGTTCCCGTTTGGGTCATAACAACTGAGTTAATCGCGAATCCGCGGTTTCCGCGATCTTCCGACGCGGATTTCACGAAATCCTCCAGGCGTATCGTGGTGTAACTACCAAGTGGTATGACGTCCAAATAAACACAATAAAAACAAAATTTCGTAGGGCACGAATTTAGCACAGAGGTCAATTTTACAACTAAAACGCCTGGATTATAAACTGTCGTACATTTTTATAGGTCTGATAATATAAATTAATATGAAATTTATAAGGCAGTCATGACGATAATTTCCCACTCCTTCACATATAGATCTGCGGGTGACCCTACTTATGTACTTAAGAGTCCTAAGTTGAGCTTCTGTATAAAAATTTTCATTAAAAATCCCGCATTGTATCGAGGTAATCCGTGTGAAATTGATGATGTATAATATAACATTGAATTGACATTTGTGGAGAATCACGTCAGTTATGAACAAAATTGTGTGTAAAATGGTAACGTGATAAAGAGGTTTCCTATTTATAGCATTAAAAAAAATAATATGTTAATGTATGTATGCATTACGTTATTTTCAAAGTAAATTTAATATGAGTATATATATATATATATATATATATATATATATGTTAGATCACGGTTTACATGAGTGACTTTTTAAAAAGATTTATTTACTTAAATGGAGCCAACGTTGGCTCTTGGAGAAGGAATATAATAATAAATTAGAAGTGTTGCATTCTAACTGAGTTTAATAACTGATTCAACAAAGCGTGTTTAGTCATATTTATAACATACAGAACCTGAGTAAGCAAAATATATAACAAAGGAATTGCAGTTCTGCAGTCTGCACAAGTTATGAGAAACAAAGGTGTAATATGATATCTTGAAGATAAGCAATTAATAAGAGAAGCTGTTATCGTGAAATACGATATACCTGTGAAGGTTTATTATGGCTAAGTCGCAATAAGATAGCGTGTAATATTATATAACAACTTCCCCCTTAATAAAAAAGTTGATGTTATGCAGCAACTTTTGAAAATTGTTAAAACGTTAAATGAATATAATGCAAAAATAAATTGAAACAATGTTGAATGAATACAAAGCAAAATAATAAAATAATGTAAAAGTTAAAATTGGTAAGCGATAATAATACATTACATAACGTAATAAGGATAAAATACAATAGTCTAAATTAATAGACAAGGGTAAAACTCCACATGAAAGTCTATGTTAACTCGATGTCCTCTTCTTCTTGAGGTCTAATACCGGGTCGCTTTCTTGGAGGGATCAGTCTAGGAAATTTGGTAAATACTCTGCTTCGCTCTGAAGGAGGTGAAGGAGGGTTATCCGTTGAGGGTTGGATTCGCAATGCTCCACATCTTCTTCTTCTGCATTTACAAGTTATGTAAAGTAGAACTAGTAGGATGATGAGAGTGATTATGAAGTATGTGAACCAAGATACATGTTTGGTCACAAAAGGTTCGTTTATGAGGTCGTCTAGGTCTTTAGAATATTGCTCTAGTTTGTTTTTAGCAATATCTAAATCTTCTACGTCGAGACTGTTTAATTTAAGCGGTTTTAATTTTGGGATTTCGATTTTGTCGGGCATGTGATTGCAGCATTCAAAAGGAATTTGGATTGGATGTGAATTGTCCTTAATTTCGGAAAAGTCTTTAGCACTGGCTTGTATTCGAGTAATGCCTGCATAGGCGTAACATCCTGGTTGTAGTTTTATGATGGAATTTTTGTTAATTAGCTCTGTTATGGATTCTCTCTTCGGGCAGTTGATGGTAATGTGAAGTGGTTCGGAATTAATTATCAGCCATGTGTTGTCTTCAAGTTCTTGGACGTTGTATCCTTGACTAATGATGAAGGAAGTTTGACAATTTTCTGGGAGTTTCGGCAATGGTTTTAAGATTCTAGCTTCACAAATGGCATTTTGGTCGATAGGATATGCAAACAGGTTCGAACATAGTTTGGTTCCAAAATAGAGTGGTTTGCATTCTTTCAAATTTTGTATGGGTATGTACATTAAAGAATCATCGTCTCTCGCGATAAACTTTTGTGAAATAGATAAAAAGTGATGTAGACCAGTTCTGTTATCAAGTATAGGTATGGGGTATAGGCGAAAGGTGTTATAATTTTGAGGTTCAATAAGAGGTATTGTTAAAACAAATATCAGGTTAGAATCTAGTTGAAAAGCTTTTAGTTCAATAATATCCAGATATTGAGCAACTGCTGATAGTTTAATTGGAAGAGGTAAATTGTTCCTTCGCAAACTCTGTGAAATCTCTTGTAACGCCGTTACTAAGTGATCAGGTGTTATGATTGATGAATGAATAATTCCTAATCTGGCAAATGTTATTGAATTTAAAATATCGTTTAGATTGTCTTCGATATACAAATAGCTGGCCATTAGTTGTTCGGAAATGTATAGAAATTTTAGTTTTATTTCGGCAGCTTGGATCGTTTGAGTCATGGTTTGAATTGTGTGCTCGATTTCTTTGATATCTTTGTTAAATGTTTCCTCATCAATTTGCAATTTTTGTATAGTTGAGTTGAAATTTTTGATAACAGAAGTTGTAACTGAGATTTGATTTTTGATTAAGTTTTCTAATTGATGTTCGTCATTATTTAATTTATTTATACAGTTAGTGTAGTACTCGCCATCTTCGGCGTCTAAGTTTCCGGTGATTGATTTGAATATTGTTCCAAAACCGTTAAGTATTCCGCGTTTATATCTCTTTGTGTCTGAAAAGACTTCGTCAAATTTCGTTTTTATCGAATTAGCTATTTGCATTAAAAGGTTAAACTCTGTTTTAACTTCGCTTCTAAACAGGATTGATTTTTGATCAGCACCATCGAGGGTGTTCAAGATTCTGTCTAAATTATTTTGATTCTTGTCAAAAGCTAGTTTGAGGGATGAAATATTTTTATGCACTAGTAGAGTCCATTTGTCATTTGTCACCACGATGTCCGTGTCTTGGTGATAGTATACACCAACAGTGTTATTGATCGGGGTAATTTTGTATTGACAGAGTGCTGATCCGAACAGCAGGAGAAACCTGAAAATAAATTTAATTTTCAGTGTATGGTTTCATTCTATCAAAATTTACTTTAGTCTCTTGTTTTGTTTCGAGATTTAATAGGGTGGCAGAATTTTGAAAAATTTCTTTTATTTTAAAGGGACCGTTAAATTTATTTTGTAGTTTGTTCTTAATTTGTGATTCTTTTACATAAACTAAGTCACCTATTTTGTACTCAGATCGTTTCTGGGGAACATTTCTGTCAAAACGAACTTTCGCTTTCTCCTTTTGAGCTTGTGTTCGATTACGGGCTATTTTATAATAGTGGGATATTCTATTGTTCAAATCTCTGACATATTTAGTTATTAGTTCTTTCTGGTTATATAAGGTTTCAGGTGGTCTGTTAGACGTATGTCCAAATATAAGTTCGTATGGGGTGAAACCGTGTGTTTTATTTACTGAATTGTTATAACATATTACTGCATATGGTAAAATTGTGAAAGGATGTTCGTTCGGATTTTCAGTTTTATGAATTCTTATCATTTCAGCTAGAGTAGCATGAAATCTTTCTATGGATCCGTTCGATTGGGGATGTCCTACGCTTGAATAAGTTAGTTTTATGTCGTAGAGGGTGCAGAGATCTTTGAGCAAGCGGTTGTCAAATTCGCCACCGTAATCGCAATGGATTCTTAATGGGGTACCATAATGTTGGAAATATAACAACAAAGTGTTTACGACAGATTTTGCGGATTTATTCGGGACTGCATATGCTTGCGTGGATTTAGTTAATTCGTCGCGAATGGTTAAAGCGTAATTTCGAGTAGGGAATTCAAATAAATCGATATTGATTCTTTCGAATGGTGTTCTTGGTAAAATCTGTGACTACTAGAGGGTTATTAAGGTTTTTCCGGCATACTTTAGTCTTTTGGCAAGTTTCGCAATTTTTTATAAAATTTTCAACGTCTTTAGTTAGACCTTGCCAAGTGTATTTTTCTCTAATTCTTCGAATCGTTTCATTTATTCCGCGGTGTAGATTATTTTTACCAAAATGATTTTGCTCCAATATAATTGGAATTTCCTCTTCGTCGGCAGTTCTGACGATATCTTGACAAATTACTACTTTTAAGTCTTTTTCCGCAAAAATGAATGATAGGATTTCAAGAATGGGGAGGTCTAAGTTATTTTCGACAAAGTATGTCTTAGAAAGGTCTAAAACATCTTGATTTTTAAATAATACCAAAAATAGATGTTCAATTACAGATTCGATATCAAAAGGTAGAGGGATGATAAAATATCTCCTATGTCTGACTGTTTTGCTCGATATAATATTGATTTTATTGTTATGAAATTCGGGGTTTTCCTCGAATATGTCCTCGATAATTTTGTGATGTAGATCTTGTAAGTTGTTTTGTTGGAAAAAGGTTATAATATCTTTATGTTCTCGATACAAAAGTTGTTTGTTCGAGGCTTTGATTTTCGAATAGTCAATTAAAGATGTTGTTTTATATAGGTTGGTGAAAGTTTCAAATTCTCGGGAAATTTGTTCGTTAGTGATTTCATTGTTATCGTCTGGGTTTTCGTCGTCGTCTGACTCTTCGTCATTCGCGGCTAGAACTTTTGAATAGAATTTTGAACATTCGGAAATATGATTAATTTTGATTCTGGAAAGTGCGTCCGCGTTCTTATTGATTTTACCGGGTTTATAAATTATTTCATAGTCGTACTCTTCTAATTTGAGTCGCCAACGGGCAAGTCTACTTCCTGGATCTTTTATAGAGAATAGCCAGGTGAGTGGTCTATGGTCGGTGACAAGCTTGAACTTTCTACCATACAGATATGGTCTAAAGTGCTTTACACTCCATACTATCGATAAAAGCTCGCGTTCAATCTTTGAATATTTAGTTTCTGCACTGCACAAGGTTCTAGAAGCATAGGCAATGGGTAAATCTTTGCCAATGGGCCCCTGGCTCAGCACTGAGCCGACGGCAAATGCGCTCGCATCAGTGGTTAGAACGAAAGGTTCATCAAAATTAGGGTAAATTAATATCGGAGTCGTTGTTAATGTTTGTTTCAAATTTTGAAAGGAATTTATACAATCATTGTTGAAGAGAAATGGTACGTCTTTTTGTAGTAGTTTTGTTAAAGGCTTGGTTATCTTGGAGAAATTTGGGATAAAGCGCCTGTAATATCCGGCTAAGCCTAGAAATGATTTAATTTCTTTTGGATTTTTCGGTTGAGGAAAATTTAAAATAGCGTCAACTTTCGAAGGGTTCGGTTTTACGCCGTCTTTTGTAATGAGATGTCCTAAATAAGCGACTTCCTTGCGGAGAAACTCGCATTTGTCTGGTTGAATTTTGAGGTTGGCTTTTTGAAGGCGTTTAAAGACTTCAGTTAGACGAGAAATGTGTTCGTGAATTGTAGGAGAGTAAATAATGATATCGTCCATGTAGACGAGACATCGTTCATTTTGAATACCTAACAGGATGTTATCCATAACTCTTTGAAAAGTTGATGGAGCGTTTTTGAGTCCAAATGGCATTCGCACGAATTCATAATGACCGTTCTCAACTGTGAAAGCAGTTTTTTGAATATCTGCGGGATTAATTTCAATTTGGTGGAAACCAGAAGCCAAGTCTAAGGTTGTGAAATATTGGCATTTGCCAAGTTGGTCTAAAAGATCGGAAATGTTGGGCAGAGGATATTTGTCACCAATTGTAACCTCGTTGAGTTTGCGGTAGTCAACTACGACGCGCCATTTCTGTTTACCAGAAGCGTCCAGTTTTTTGGGAACTACCCAGACAGGAGAGGACCAAGGTGAGATTGAGGGTTGAATAATACCTTGACTTAACATTTTCGATACTTGGGACTTAACTTCTTCTTTATGGACTTGAGGATATCGATACGATTTAGTGAATATCGGTCGGGAATTTTCGGTGTCAATAGAATGCTTAATTTCGTTAGTAAAAGTTAAATTGTCTCCTTCCAAATAGAATATATCTTGAAAGTCTAAACAAAGCTGCGTTACTATTTCGGCCTCTTCTTCGTTTAGATGATCCAAGCGCAATTCGTTCCTAATTTCGAAGGATCTGTCTGTCTGTGGATGTTTGTCGGAATTTTGAGTATTTAAATTAAAAATTGATTTGAATTTTTGTACTGGTTCTAGTTTAAGGTTAGAGAAATTTATAGTTTTCGGTATTGCGTTAGCGTTCACGATCGAAGTTAAAAATTCTCCGTTGCTGTCGATTTTTACGAGAGCATTTGGTAGGCGTACTTTTTCAATTTCTTGGGCTAACAGTATAGCCTCGGTATTTTGCAGTTTACATTTTAATTTACAGATTTTTTCCATGCGAGGTTCGATAGAAATTAAATTTTTGATGTTGCCTAAATTTGGATTTTGGTTTTTGATGTTAGAGTTACCAGTTGGTTGTACAGGTAAATTTACTGTAGTTTCTTCCGTGACTTTAAATAGTGGTACGGTTTTAAAATTTGTGACTAGTTGTTTATTTTTGAAATCTACTCGGCATTCGTAATGTTCTAAAAAGTCTGCGCCTAGTAGTCCATCAAAATCTATATCTAGGTTATAGATATAAACCTTGTGTGACTCATCTGAAAAGGGGATGAGAACAGATTCGTTGATATAAATTTTTTGATCAGTAATACCCTGTATAATTACATTTTCAGGGGATCTACGTCTATAATTTTCAGCTGTTTTAGGTTTAAAAATTGAAATTCCTGCACCTGTGTCAATCAAAATTTTAAATTTGCCGGTTGCGTCTTTGATGTAATAAAGATTTTTTGAATTTACGGTTAATAGGGTGTGAGAAAGCGTATTTACATGAACGTCTGTTCTGGGAAGTTCAGCATTGGATCGAAACTGTCGTTGAGATTCATTGTTTGTATTTGGTTTGATATTTGGTCGAATTGGTCTATTTGTTGTGTTGGAGTATCCGTGGGGTACTCCGGATCTAAGCGAAAATCCTGAGGATTAGCAGTATAATCCTCCTGTAGTGTTTGAGAATTGGCAGTATAATTCTCGTACTGCTCATAATATTGAGAATTAGCCGTATAATTATCTGAAAAGTTTTGAGCGTTGCCTGAATCGTAATTTTCATAACTATCACTTACGTTTTGATAATCGGGTGAGTAGTCATTATATTGATTATAGTTACATTGATTATCATAATTGTCATAGGGTTCGTAATTCAAATGATGAGCTTTCTGCTGGTTAAAGCGATTAAAATTTGGGTTAGGTTGGATAGCTGATGGTCGCTGTTGCATAAAATTAGGGTTCGGCCTTATGGCTGAGGGCCTGTTTTGCTGTGATTGATTTGGCTGATTATTTTGAGGGAATGTCCTCTGACTAAATTGATTATTACTCGCTTGGGCGAAGTTTTGATGAGAAAAATTTTGTGAGTTTGGGTTTCCTTGGAAACTTGGTCTCTGGAAGTTTTGAGACTGTTGCCTTGTGCGGCATTCGCTTATTACATGTCCATTCCGTTTACAGAAGGAACAAAACTTTTGTTGCAAATTGGGACCTTGTAGTCGCTTTTGTTGAATTACTGGATTTTTGACTGGACTATTTTTTGGGAATTTTTGCTGTTCAAAATAAGAGAGTTGTAGCTCTCTACGAATTCTAATAATCGCGTTCATTATAGAAGGAGGGTTACTGGCACGTATTATTCTGCCTAGATTTGGTTCTAGACCCGTTAACAAATTATTTAATGTCATAGTTTCAATCAGGTTTGTTTGCGCGGTTCTTTGCTCCGAAGTTAAATTTTGTTTTTGCACTGCAGCGTGCATTTTCGCATTGTGCGTTTGTAAACGCGAAACGAATGTTAAGGCGGATTCACTAGGTAATTGGTGAATTCGTTGTAGGTCCTGAATTAGGGACGTTAAATCTCGGGAGTCTCCGAAGTGAGTTTCTAGTAGTGCCTTTATTTCTGGCCATGTGCTAGGGTTACGTGAATTTATAAGTTCGGCGGCTCTGCCTTTTAATTTATTTTTGATGTGCATGGTTAATAGAATTTTTTGGTCATGAATTGCCATACTTTGTGCACAGGAACACGAGTTTAGGAATGTCTGTAAATTTATGGCGTTGCCATCGAATTCTGGTATTAGTGAAAAAATTTCAGAGAGCTTGTAAGGCTCAATTTGTTGTGGTTGTTGTTGTTGTTGTTCGGCTGGTGCCGGTGGCACTGGTTGAACAGTCTCTGGTTGAGCTCTATCAGGCATTTTGCTTTTTTATTTAGAGATTTTTGAACTAAAATTGGTTACGTATCAGCAGTATGATACGGAAATTAAATTAAAATTAGCTTGTTTTGTTACGTCGTAAATGAATTGTGTATTAACTGTATAATACACAGTCGTTTCGTGAATACGAAAATAAATAACTTAAAATTAAAATTGTTGCGTTGTAGCTTGTATAGGATTTGTTTGATAACAGAATTGGCTTTGTTTGCCGAGTGTATTAGCGGTATAATACACGTAAATAATTGTGATAAATAATATTTGTAAAAATGAAAAGAAATAACGAGATGATTCTTAAAATGACTTACGTTAATTTCATCTCCATGAGTAGGTTCTTCGTCCGTCAAGGGATTGGGATCCGCCACCACCAGTGAGGAAGGTCTCCTTGTTCTCGCAGATGTACACGCACTAGTTAGGCACCTTCTGCAGATGTTGTCCTTGTTCTTTTGCGCTTCACTACCAGTTAGGCTTCTTGTTCTGATGATGTTTACGGATCCTACCGACTGCGCCAATGTTAGATCACGGTTTACATGAGTGACTTTTTAAAAAGATTTATTTACTTAAATGGAGCCAACGTTGGCTCTTGGAGAAGGAATATAATAATAAATTAGAAGTGTTGCATTCTAACTGAGTTTAATAACTGATTCAACAAAGCGTGTTTAGTCATATTTATAACATACAGAACCTGAGTAAGCAAAATATATAACAAAGGAATTGCAGTTCTGCAGTCTGCACAAGTTATGAGAAACAAAGGTGTAATATGATATCTTGAAGATAAGCAATTAATAAGAGAAGCTGTTATCGTGAAATACGATATACCTGTGAAGGTTTATTATGGCTAAGTCGCAATAAGATAGCGTGTAATATTATATAACATATATATATATATATATATATATATATATATATATATATATATATATATATATATATATATATATATATATATATATATATATTAAACATGATTTTACATATTTTCTAAAACGTGTCTAAAAAAAGTAAACAAAAAGGAAGACTACAATGCTAATAAGAAGGTGCGTTTATACTATTTTGGCGCTTAAGGCTAAAACACATGAAGCGGATTTAGTCGAAGTGACCGCTGACTCAACATTTATCTAAAATAATGGTGCTGTTTATATGACCAAGCAACGAATGATTTTAAGAGGGAAATTTTAGGGACAGAAAATTTGACTTTGGAACTTTGTTTGGACTAATCTGGAGATGAACATATCAAAAGTACCAACTCCTAGGTGGTGAGCGGAGGGAGGTGGTCACTGTAAAGGTCCCATTTTTTGGTCGTTTGCTTATATCTCGGAAACTATGTGTCGTATGGAAAAAGGTAATCTATGCAAAATTAAACATAATTAAATTTCCTACAAGAATGTTTATATTCATTTTCTTCCTGTGTGTTATAGTTTACGAGATATTCGCAAGCCAAAATAGATAATTAAAAAAAAAAGTATTAGGTACCTTGAATATTTCTATCAAAGCGGTTTACCGTGGCCTGCTAATAAATCACAGTCACAAAACAATCTTTATTTTACAACACTCGACGTATTTAGTAACGTAATATTTTGTCGAAATCCATGCATTTCCTTAAATATACAGTGCGACTCACTCAAAATGAAGACGCCCTTATAACTTTTTTATTTTGTTTCCGATTTGAATCAAATTTTCCTCAAGTATAGAACAAATTAGGATCTACTTATGACCAGAAAAACATTCGCCTGGTACAAAGGCAAAGCCACCTGTGGTACCAAAATATGCTGAAAAATATTAAAAATCATATTAATGAGTCTTGACGAATTTCCAAATCAAATTTTAATGTATTTATACGGTTGTGGCGCCGATCCGATGCATTTTTTAGAATTTTTAACATACAAAATGTTTTTATTTTTTTCAGCATATTTTGGTACCACAGAAGGCTATGCCTTTGTAGAAGGCGAATGTTTTGTAGGAAATTTAATTATGTTTAATTTTGCATAGATTACCTTTTTCCATACAAGCATAGTTTCCGAGATATAAGCGAAAAAACAAAAAATGGGACCTTTGAAGTGCCCCCTCCCCCCCGCTCACCACCTAGGAGTGGGGACTTTTGATATGTTCATCTCCAGACTAGTCCAAACAAAGTTCCGAAGTCAATTTTCTGTCCCTAAAATTTCCCTCTACACCTTTTTTTGAGCATTCGTTGCCTGGCCTATTATACGACATACGTGATATTCAAACAGTGGGCATATTCTACAAACACAAAACATATGGGCCACTACCGGCCAGCTATCTGGTTGCCGGCACGTTCTATAATGGCCCGCAACATCCAACAGTTGCTGTACCAGCGCACAGTGGGGAAATTCCGGATTTTACTGTTCAAAAATCTCTATAGACCTTAATATCCATAGGATCGGGATAATTTTTTTTTTAATTAAAGGTAATTAAATTCCCTACACGTCTGTCGAGGCAAATTTTGGAATATTTTTTTTTTATATTTTTTGTGTCAATTTTATCTTTTTGACAGCTGTTAGCTGTCAAATTATGTATTCCGCAGTTTGATTTTACTACTATACTATATAGTTTATGTACTGTGTAGACTAAAAAATTTAATTTTCATATGAATATAGCGATATTGATTCATTATTTAAATTTTTAATATATTTTCTTATAGTTAATTGACAGTTTATTAAGCCATTAAGAAAAGTTGACCGGGCCATTTAAAAAATCTGCCTCGACAGATGTGTAGAGAATTTAATTACCTTTAATTGAAAAATAAAGAATTATCCTGATCCGATGGATATTAAGGTCTCTAAAGATTTTTGAACAGTAAATTCCGGAATTTCCCCACTGTGCAGTGACTCGGTGTCCCCGTGGCCGTTTTATACATTTATTCAACCGTTCTTGAGATAGAGCGCGAAGAGTGGGGAGCGCTTATCCGTATATATCATAACGCAAGGTCAACTGTGGAATCCAATAAATAATACGATTTATAAAGTTAATTATTTATTAAAAATATTATAAGTATGAAAAAACCTTGAATATTTACTATTTAATATATTTATTATATTTATAGATATTATTCATAAATCAGACATTCGTTTAATTTATATAAATAATAAAATGTTAAAGTTAAACAGTTTAAATACATTTTAATTATAATTTTATGTACCAATCGTGTATCATTAATTTATTACAATTTAAGTTTAAATGCGAGGGGGATTTTTTTGTTAGTTTTATTATTAATAGCAAATATGCAACTTAATTTTCTTCTTCTTCCGGTCGCTCAACTTGAATTTCAAGTTCATTATCATCATCCTCGTTGCTGTTACATTCGACTCTGAAGCTTCAAGGATTTCAGGATAATATTCTGTTTCTTCATCGAGATCATTTGGATATGATGAAGCGTTGAGACATGCTTGTCGATTACAATGACCACGAGCTTGCCTGATTTTCTACATCCGCAGCGCGAACCACAACCATTCTTACTGTTGCAAAATATTGTATTGAGCAGTTCATCTGGTGCTGGTGGTAATAATGTTACTATCGATTCCAAGATTTCATTTTGTAGCACCTAGCATCATTCCTGGGGTTCTAAATCATTCCCTAACCAAGTTTGGATCTGGCAGTAGGCTGTCGAGCTGCTGCACTAGGTGGAAGAGTTGATAACTTCGAAGGAAGTATTGCTGAAGTCTACGACGAACCTGGACCTTCTACATCAAGCACCTAAAACGCCTCAAGAAGCAGACTGGTCGTGGATTAGGCCTATAGGGGACAACCACGTAAAAAAACCACGCCATATACTCTACCTCAAGGTAGTGTGGAAACGAGTATTGAACATTGAGCTATGCGTAGCAGACAAGTAAAATCAGGATTTTCAAATATGAAAACAAATTCTCTCTCAACACAAAAATACTCATTCATAAAAGTCGCACTAATTCGAGAAATTGCAAAATATCATTATTTTGTCAAGAATGCTTGACTTCGATCGGCTGCTACACCGAAACTGTTCAGTCGATGTTCTTTTACTTTTATAAGAACATTTTTTGCCGTATGAGGCACCCAAAGCAGATATATTTAAAAGAAACTGTTTTTGTGCACCATTTTTTTAATACTGCGGCGCCGGCGGCTGAGATCACATTTTGCATTATTATACTCTTCGCAAAAATGAAGAGTATATTGTATTTGATCGGCACATTTCTAAAATCGTAAATATCGCTCATAGAGAAAAAATTTTCATATCATTGTGAACGAATACTGAACAACTTTCAAAATGTCCGTCTGTCTGTCCGTCCGTCACGTTTCTTGTAAGCACGATAACTTAAGAAAGAAAAGTCCGATTGTATTAAAATTTAGAAAGTAAGTTAGTGTTAGCCAGAGGAAGAACCCTATTGTTTTTGAAGAAAATCGATCAGCAAATAAAAAAGCTATTAATTATTTAATTTAAAAAAAAATATTCTCTTAATTTTTGTCGCTTGTACTGAAATGGAAATCTTGCGAAATATTATTTCCATAACATATTTTTTTTTTGTTTATGAATTTTACTAATATATATTTCATAGAAGTAAGAGTTGAAATATGTATAAATGTCGAAAGATATATATCACGAACAATCAATTTTCGCAGCAATGGCTGGTGGCGCAGCGGCTAAAGCTTTGCGTTTGCAACAAAGCCCCGGATTCAGACGGCATCGAATATAAGTTACTTAAATATCTACCGAGGAAAGGTATTGTACAGTTGACGTACATTATCAACGCGATCCTGCGACTGCAACACTGCAAGCAGAACAAGAACGCGAAGCTCGCCGGCAGTTACCGGCCAATCTCGTTGCTGTCGGCGATCTCCAAGTTGATTGAGAAGGTTATCCTGATCAGACTAGACTCTGCTCAGGATGAACTCCACATCGACGATGAGTGCCAGTTCGGCTTCAGGCGGGGCAGGGGCACTGTGTAGCAGATCGTCAGGATCGTGAATGACGTCAAGGTACAATACAACCTCGAGAAGAGCACCGTCATGGTGCTCCTAGATGTTGAGAAAGCTTTCGATACCGTGTGGATCTCGGGGCTGCTCCACAAACTAAACGCACTGGACTTTCCCATGCACATAATAAAACTTATTTACTCTTTCCTGACAGATAGATCGCTGCAGGTCAGGGTGAATAATAAACTATCAACTCGGCGGGACATTCGCGCGGGCGCCCCCCAAGGCTCGTGCCTGTCACCGAAACTGTACAATTTGTACGTCTCCGACTTCCCGGAGTTCCCGAATACGAACCTTGCCAAATACGCCGATGACACGGCAATGTATGCGCATTCGCACAACGCACAAGCAGTTAACATGCTACTGAAAGCGCACATGGCTCGTGCCACGGCATATTACGGCAGGTGGAAGATTCGGATCAACGCCGAGAAGTCCGAGTCGATACTCTTCACGCGCCGGTTTACAGAGAACCGAATTCTAACACCAATTTCGATCGGGGGTCAACAAATTCCAATTAAATGGTGCGTGAAGTATTTGGGGGTTAACTTGGACAAACGACTGACGTTTAACACCCACATTAACGAGACTATACGTAAGGTCTACTTCATGTCCAGGAGTCTGTACCCGCTCCTGGCCAGGGGTAGCGGACTTAACCGACAAAATAAAAAACTGTTGTGCACAATGGTGATCAGGCCGGCAATCACATACGCGGCGCCGGTGTGCTGAGCATACCGGCCACGACAATGAGAAAACTTAAAGTGTTATAACACAAATTTATGCGCCTCATCTCTGGTTCAGACAGGTACACCTCCCTCAGAGATTTATACGCACGATGTCACGACATAATCCCACTAGCGGACTACGTCCAAGGAATCTCCCAGAAATTCTATCAATTCAAAGTGGGCGAAAGCTGCTTACCCGCAACATAACCCGAATTAGACAGCATAATGCCATACTTTTCGATATAAGGCACCCCCTACCATACCAGACGTTGCCTATTTTCCGGCAACTCCCTTAGCCAAACTTTCCACTACTACAACTTATCACTATCCTAAACTTTGTCCTTTCTCTACTTACATCTTTAATATTTTTCTATTCCCTCTCTGTTTGTTTATTTTGTTCTCGTTCATCCTTTTCTGTTCTTTTGTCCATTTTTGTCTCTAAATTCCATTTAGGCCGATAAATTTATAAAAATCCTAACTCTTTTAATCCTTAACTTTCATTTCACCACATTTTCCTGACAGGAAGACCACCAGGGGATTGCTTCGAACGGGTTTTTTCGTTGAGTTTTGTTTTCCCGTGCCAGCAACCAAAATTTCAAAGTGTTCGCGCTCGTGTTGTGCGCGAAACCGATAATTTTATTGTGCTATTTTAGTTATTACTTCCACGTCCAGTGGAAGTATAGTAACGATAAAAAAAATTTTAAAAATTTTTATTGTTCAAATAGGCTTAAAATGTCACGAAACGTCGAGATTTTAAGTTCGAGCGAAAAAAAAATTCTGTCTGTCGGTCTGTCTGTAACTTTTTTTGTGCGCACGTTTACTCTGGAACCGTTTGAGATATTGACTTGAAATTTGGTATACATATGTACTTTAACGAGATCTAGAACTAGATTATATTTTCATCTTGTTCCGTCGAAGGGTTGGGGGGTAAACTGGGGTAAATTTGGGGAAAATAGGTAAACCAAGCAGGTAAGAGTCCATAAAATCGGTATTTAGTATATACAAGAGAAGCTGAGGTCTCAAAAACATTTTTGGCATTAGTCACCCCCATTACCACCCCATTATTAAAGGGGATGAAAAAAAATTGTGATTTAGGGTGTGTACAAGAACCAGAAACCTCAAAATGTTTTTTTACTTCATCCACCCCCACTACTACCCCCTATCACCACCCCCACCCCGCTACCGATGTGGGGTATCGTTTTATGGGTTTTTGGGGTAGAGGATTTCAAATATTATAATATTAAAGTTCCATAAACAATTATTTCCATATACCAAATTTTATCGTTGTGAGTGACTTAGATAAAAAATCTGGATGTGGAAGTAGTGATTCCTTGGGCAGCGGTTTTTTTAGATATTTTCATATATCATGTTTTTTAAAAGTTATTGTTAGTTTTAAGTTTATACCTTTTAAACAGGAGCTCTAGCCCCCTCACTAACTATTGTTTAGTCAAACCGGACCTGCGCCGCCCAGCCTTACACTCATCACGGCGCTGCGCGTCGTGTATGTCTGGCTGGCTCCGGGACAGTTTCCGGGAAGACACATTTATAATTTAATTTAAATAAAGTATTGTTTGATTTGATTTTTTTTTGCTTTGCGTTTGCAATCCAAAGGTCCCGTGTTCGAATCCCGCACAGGCTGGATGTTTTTCTTTTTTCATTTTTTTTTCATATAATTATTTTCACAACAAAGATGGTATCACAAAATTTAGGATGTCCAAAAATTAACATTATTTACAAGAAAACTGCGAAGAGTATCCTATAGAATGTGTAACAATTATATATAAAAAGCTCAGTAAATTGACGAAGAGTACGTTTTTAGCTTGTTTCTTATTTCATTCAAGGCATCGAAATCTACAAACTTCCAAAATTTCAAAACTCCAGAACTTATTCGGACTAAACCCCATGATTTATGCTCTCACCGCTGGCGCTGTATTATAGTTGTAGTTTTAAAACTGTGAAAGTAAATTAAAAAAATAGAATTTTATTAATTGAAAATTATACCATAACCATGACATTTTAAGAGAACAGAGAATACTGCGCTTAACTGTATTTATTTTCAATTGAAAACAAAAATTATACGAACTACTTCAAGTTTTTGGGTAAAAAATTAGGGTAAGTTTTGCCCTCCATTTGTTGAATATATGAAAATAAACCAAACTAATTAGCAACAGTTTAGTCCTTGAATACTGGTCTGGAAGAAATGGCAAGCAAAGCTTTTCGGACTTAAAAAAATGTAGTAAAGCTGCTCTTTATGTAAGTGTTTTTTAAATACTATTTGATGGTCAGAGACCATGTATATGTATAACCTCAACTAGAAAGGAAGGATGTTAAAGTTGTAAATGTTCTAATTGATTCCTCCATAAGTTATCCTAATTTTAAATTACGTGATGATAATTGTGTAGATGTACTTCCTCAGTAGACCGAAATACTTTCTACAGACCACGATTTGTGTGGAATCTTTGGGGGGCCTAAGAAGTTCTTTCTCGTCTGAGGATGAGTCCTCCATCTCGTTCTCTTCAATAGCATACTTTTGAAAACGTATATTTCTTTCCATTTTTCTAGTTGTCTCTGATTCACTGCTAGAAACTTAAGTTTTAGCACAGCTGTTTGATAAACACCTGAAATTAAATGTTACTGTCACAATAACACATCTTTGTCGACATCTAAGTCATATGGCTTCTGACCATTAACCCAACGCATTAGCATTCATGTAATAATAGATTAAACTCCTAGGCTACTCTAGCTCTAGTGGTTTAAAATTGCACTGGAAATAATATCAACTTTTTGATGTCCTCATATTATGCCATGAAGAAGAAAACATCGGTAAGATATCTAATTGAATTAGTTTCAAATTTTATATTTATAGGAGATTTCTTGCATCTCTCTGAGTCTATTGCAATGTGCTCTGTTACAAGCTTTATCCTCGCAAATTCATTTTTTATGTATTCAGGCCACAAACAATAATCTTATTTTCCGTAATTAACCAACTGTCTGAAATAATTGTCATTGGTGTTATTCCATTTTCGTCGGTAGACTTCAAGAAATTCAACGTACTTAACAAAATCCCTGTACAAAAAATTATGATTAGCAAGTTTTTAAAAAAGAAACAGAAAAAAATCGTAAATATCCACTCACAAAAATTTGTAAATTAATTTCGTAAATATGTATAAATGTGCAGTGTCCGCCATAAAGTTGAGAAAAATTTGTATTATTGAGATTTCTAAAAAATTCTATTGGAGTTTCGTTTCTGCATGTCCGACAACCAAAAAATACATTTTGACACGTGTCATGTGATCACCGGTTTAGCGGGAATGTAAAAAGTAGCTGACGGTGGTACCGACAAATGAGTCAAACTGACAAGATATGGAAAAATGTTATCAAGAAAAAGTGCTTAGAATCCAACGAAGACTCCAAATATCACTACTACAGATACCGACACGACCAGACCGTTTTTTAAAAATTTATTTCCCGCAAATATTTGATTAGTTTTGACACACATTTATTAGGCCAGTGCCAATACCTTTTTGAAAAAAAAAAATTATTAACAGGCAAGGATCAGCCGGAAAATTTAGTTAAGGTTATAACTAATAGACCAAGATCCCGTGAACGCCAGACTTTATTTTATAAAATCTGAACATTTTTCTACGGAAGTACACTACAACAGGTAATAAGAATTGGCTACTATGAACAGTCGGTCGCGGTGGCTTTGACAGGTAACAGGTAGCAAAGGTGTATAGAATTGCTGTTCAAAATCGTCATACTATAAAGCGTAATTTTTTGATATTGTTTACGAGATGCTATAATAATTCACGTGCTCCACTGCTAGACACTTTCTATGGTAATGTAATTGTACTTACGTTATTTTATAAAATCTGAATTTTATATATGTTACTTCGGCAACTATTTTAAGGTGTTTCCCAAGCAGCTAGACAGTTTCGAAGGTTCCAACCCCCTACCAGACATAGTTGAAAGTCAGCTGTATAGTCCACGCAAATTAGAATTTTTAGGAGAAAAAATTCATATACAAATTATATTTGGGCTATGTATAGTTCATAGGAATATAATTAAGGATCCGAAGAGTTCCCACCTTATCCGTTGATGGAAACACCTTTTTGGGGCGAAGAACCACCCCCAGACGGGACTTAGTTACGGTTATTCTCATTTTTCTTCGGATCCGTCATTCCCACGAAAAACAGGTATAGGAACAAAAATATTCTTCATTAAATTCTACATAAAAAAAGTTCTATGGTCGATTTGCGTACTCCCCACCGTTTTTTCGCTATCGACTTCAGAGTAGGAGGTAGAGAATTTACAGATGTACAACTGTTATAATAGGTGTGGTTCCCATTTCGGCCGTAAAAACTGATCGCGATAATGGCGAATCCGCGGTTTCCGCGACCTTCCGACGCAGTTTTCACGAAATCTTCCAGGTGTATCGTGGCGTAACTACCAAGTGTTATTCAAGACGTCAAAATAAACACAATAAAAAAAAACATTTCTCGTAGGGCACGAATTTAGCACAGAGGTCTATTTAACAACTAAAACGCCTGGATTATCAAGGAACATTTAATAGATAAAGCAGATGACATATTTTAGGTTATATCAATTATACAGTTAACGGACAGCTAGAACAGTAACGTAAAATACATGCAAGTGACCAAATAAAGTAGTTGATAACTTGCCCCATTGTTACTGTAGGTATGTCAGAAACAGTCAACGAAATCTCAAATTATATTAATAAAAGCAGCAACCTTCCAAAACTTTGCGCAAACGCCAAAACCATAACCAAAACTAACAGTTCGTCTAGTTCTGCAGTAAACGGCACTACCACCTGTAAAAAATTAATGCGGATGGAACCAAACAAGGCTTCCACCACAAAATACATATGTGTCGGTAAAGCATTGAATAGATACCCGAAAAAGTATGCAAAATACCTGTTCATAAAATGCGGTGGCCCAGCACTTTCATGCCGTTGTCATCACAATCCCGACGATGCCGGAGGTTATCTGTACGTCGGCCAGAAGATACGTGATTGCTGGGATAGTGATTCTACTGACTTTCCTCTACAAGGCTCTGTTGACTAGTAAACTGCTTCGAACGTGCCGGAGCAAGCGGCCATCGATTCGGCAATCGCCTCGTCAAAGACAGCTGCATGTGTTTGTGTTTCTAGCCTTGAGTTAGAAACATAGGAAGCGGTTCTCATCATCGAGTTATCCGTCATCTTTGAGAAAAGTTTAAACCTAAATATACACTAAAGAAATAGTATGGGTAAATTCAACAAAAAAAAAATGGTTAACTAACAATATCGTTAATTTTGTTAAACCAAACTATATTGATGGTATTTTTAAACAAGAGGTGATTGTTATTTTAATTAATAAAAAGTTGTCGTACAACAAAACAAACATTAACTTAAAAAATAGATGAATAAGACTATTATTTTGTTCGTCTGACTATTATTTTGTTCGTCTGACTATTATTTTGTTGAATTCTGTCAAATTAAACTAGATAATAGTATATTTTATTTTTAACTATTATCGAATTGTAATTCTAACCCAGTATTAGTTCGCTGTATTATTGTACTCGGTAGACAAACCAATATTATTGTCGTCTTCTAGAAGTTCTAAAAGAATAACCATAAAATTTGCTTGCTTACCACGTAGTCTATTACAGAAATTATTCCCAGATGACGCCACATACAAATCACTAACAATAATCCATCATGCATTATCTTGCACTCTTATGAATTTATAGAAAATTAATAACATGATTGCAGTGTTCAAATTCTCTCAGGGATCATCGATATATTTGGATGGATCTTATAAACGATCTCTAATCTTTGGTTTGGGTGGTCTGATGTCTCAATACTGAGATTTTGGCTAACCAAAAAAAACTTCATCATACAATAAAGTGTAGATCAACCTAAAAATTAGTTGGTGAACAAAAAACAAAGTCGTTGTACTATTTAATTGTAGACCAAATTGAAAATGGTTAGTGAACATAAAAAAATGTCATTGTACTATTTAATTTGTTACAAGAAGATATGATTAAAACTACTATTTGGTTACGAAAACAAATAAAGTTGTATGACTATTCTTTACTGATTGATTTAACTATGAAACTAGATAGGCGCGATTTCATATGCTCTATTTGGTTGAATTTACCTATCATTTTCTTTGAGTGTATCGTTGATGCTATGACAAAAAATGGTAATGAACCTTTTTTTTTTTTCAACACCAAATTCGCTATAAAGAGTGACCAAAATTTCGACCCTTTGGGGACCTTATGAATTCGATTCAAAAGTGGTCTAAATGATAACCAGTGCTATTACCAGTCTCCATCGCTAAAAATATCGACCATCGATAACTTTAATGTGGATATTTTTTTTTATCGAGTTTGACCTAAAAGTCAATTACAGAACCAACATCGATAAATTCCACCGAGAGCTATTAATTTATATCTACTCGGTAATAATGGAGTGAACTTAGCTCAAAATAATATGTAAAAAGAGTTGTTTTTACCGATGCCATAAACTCATAATAGAGTTTCAACAGACGGGTAGATAAAATGGATTAAACAGGGTCGATAATTTTATCGACTGAACTGGTAATAGCACCGAACTTATGGTGATACTTTAAAGTAGGTAAAATTTCAAGTTGAGCATAGTTTTACTTCCACATCCAGTGGAAGTATAGTAACGACAAAAAAAATTTTTATTGCTAAATAGGCTTAGAATGTCATGAAATGTCGAGATTTTAAGTTTGAGCAAAAAAAAATTCTTGTGTCTGTCTGTAACTTTTTTTGTGCGCACGATTACTCTGGAACCGTTTAAGATATTGACTTGAAATTTGGTACACGTATGTATTTTAATGAGATCTGTAACTAGATTATATTTTCATCTTATTCCGTTGAAGGGGGGAGTAAATTAGGATAAATGTGGGTAAATGGGTAAATCAAGCAGATAAGAGTCCATAAAATTGATATTTAGTATATACAGGGTGTAATCAGTTTCATGTCATTAAAAAAAAACAGGTGGTGGGGAACGACTAAACGAACGAAAAAACCGTATATAACATGGGGTCAAAACCCATACTTTTATAAAAAAAATTAACAAAAATTTCGAAAATTTTCAGTAAAATTGTTTGAGAACTGCTGGAATGTTGGGATAGGCTTTTATATTCGTGTATGTCGGTGCCTCTAACCATCAAATACGCTAATACCGTTCTCAAAGTGCCGCGTTCCTTTGTTAGAGGCCGCGCGTCGACGAGGACACGAGTTGATAGTCACACTTTTTATGGCTTTTTAAAATTAGGTAAGGTAAGGTCAGTAGTGGTGCGGTATTTTAGTTTCTGTGAATATTTCGTTAAGTACACACATGGAAGCCGTTCTTTGTTTTGTATGTTACTTTGTTCTTTTGAATTTTGGACCACGTATTTACAGTTAAGATTTATTTTATTGACTTACCGTTCAAGTCGTTAAGTTCTTGATTACGTACAGACTCTACTTGTTCGTTCTTTTTGTGTTTGTTGTGGATTTTGGACCAAGTTTTTACTTTTATTTTCTTTATTGACAACGTTACCCAGCAAACATAAATATATAGCATATACGTAAATGCTACGTAAACTAAGTTTCGCAGAAGTAACGTGCTATGTAAAATGTGACGCATAATCATATGTGCATACTCTGCGAAATGTCAGCAACATGTGCATATGATTTTTACATAGTGAAGAGGTAACACTGTGACCTCACGGTATAGAACAAATGACGTAGCGTATATGTATATTCAACCACTTGCTATGTAAAGCATAGGTAACTAATTTTATCTCCTTATAATGTAGCATATACACTGAAAAAAAAAATGGTTTGATTCAAGAATATATTGGTTTATATATATATATACGCAAATAAATATATTCTTCATATAAAACAAGTACATTTATTTCAAGAATAATTAATTTACTACCAGCTTTTGATTACTTGCCACAAATGTATTTGTTTTATATGAAGAATACATTTATTTGCGTATATATAAACCAATATATGCTTGAATCAAACCATTTTTTTTTTTCAGTGTATGTATATTCAACCACTTGATAGTGACCTATATGTTCTTTAGAAAGCAGCTATACGATATTTTTTCTTCTCCACTGATGTATACCCACCTACCTATCTTGCCTTGCATTCCTAGTAAAGCTCAAATTTCATTTAATTTATTTTATTAACTGTTGATTTAGGAGAGATTAATACTAGTGTCTTTTGTGTAACTATTCTATATTCAAGTTAACTAAGTATCTACAATAAGTGTTAAGCATTTCTCGGGTCGTTTCTGATTGTACTCGTTCTTTGGTCAGCCTTCATCACTCTGACATTTGCTATTTGAACATCAGTTACACAACCTGTGAAAATAATTGAAATATTAGTCTATTTCATATAGGGGGTGGTGCACCATTTAAAACTCCCCAGGCTTGTAATTTTCTTATTTTTTAAGGCACATCAAATTGTAGATATTTTTAAAGCATTTAAAAAAAATTTTTTTTTTTTATTGTTAAGAAAGAAATCTTAATTTCCTTGAATATTTTTTTACGTCACCTTGTGCATGAACTACATTAATGTTTTCTTATAAAGGTTTTAATTAGCTTCAATTTATATTATTACGTCATATTCGAAATTCTTTTTGGTTTTAGAGAAAGAAATTAAAAACACTCCAAACTGATTTTTTTTTAATTACTTTGAAAGGAATGTAAATAATAATTTTATGCTTTATCTGTAAAAGACATATCACAAACAATATTCAGCGTAATAAAACAGTAACAAAAAATTTAAAAAAATATTTTTAAAAACTAACTTATATTAAAATGTACTAAGTAGGAAATTGCAAATTTTTTATTTCTTAAGTTTTTTTATTTTAATAACATAAATTGAAGCTAATTAAAACCTTTATAAGAAAACAACACAGTCCATGTACAGGGTGAGGTAAAAAAATATTCAAAGAAATTAAGTTTCCTTTCTTAACCATTCAAAAAAAAATTAATCAGTCTGTATGGATATTTAAAGGCTTAAAAAATGTCTACAAGTTGATGTGCCCATGGTCATCGCTTCGAAAATAAAAAAGTTACAAGTCTGGGGAGTTTTAAGTGTAGTAAATCTGGTTATATAGCTTGTATCCCTTTACTAAATTGTGAAGAAAACTAGATGCAAACTATTTTGATCAATTTGTTAAGTTATTAAACAATTTATGATAGCTTAAATAATAATGTATATATTTTAACAAAACTTTACGAAAACACGCTTCCAATGGAATGGACAATTTGAGGTCGATCCGATAAGTTTCAGAAGTATACTGCTTTAAACATGAACCGATGTGCTCAAAGTGCTGTCATTCAATCCGAAAGTCTGCCTCAAAGTTGAGTTTACACTGTTAAAACCCAGCTATTTAAAATCAGATTTGTCTAATCTGTCAGCGATGGTGATTTGGGGACTATTGGAGTATTTCAACATAAGAGTATGCAGCATATAACTGCCAAAAAAAAGGGGAATGAAAATGCAACTAGAAGTGAATGACTTCACGCAGCTTCCATATTCTTGATTAATTTTAAAGCCTCTTAGATCTTAGAATATCCTGGTTTTTTGAATTTCGCTCTAAAATTAAGAGATTTTTTTACAAAATGTAATAAAAAAATATGCTAAATAAGCCCATTAAATCATCGCACCAAATTTCAAGTGGAAATGTTTATAACAACGCCAAAAAAACAATAACAAAGTCGAAAATTGAACCGTTGACTGTTTAAGTGCATCAAGTCATAGAACAATTTGTTTTAGAATGTAGATTTTTCTCCTACTCTTTAGTGGTGTTAACAAATTTTTTTTAAACTATTTAAAATCATTTTAAATTTTTTATAAAGAACGTTTTGTCTCAGAATTAAACAATTAAAAATTATTAGAATGCTTCAAAAGATCACAAAAAAGAAACAATTTTAAAAAACGGGGTTTTCTACGCCAACTGGTAGCCGTGAAGCATGAAAAAAATGCATTTGTTAAATAACTGCCAAAAAATTGTTTTAAATAATTTTAAAATACCTACTTATTTATGCAACAAGTGTGTAAAGCAGTACTTTTTTCATGCATAAGTTGTAGACGAGTGCATCAATCTTGTGAGAATCCCATGATAAAAGTAGTTTCTTTAACAGTCATATAAACAAATTGTTAATTAACGCCACTGAAAAGTAAACAATCAACGATTCAATTTTCGAACTTGTTACTGTTTCTTAAGCGTTTTTTGTATAAATATTAAATTATATTATACTATTACATTCACCGAGAGCCATTTGATATAAGAAAATGTGCGGGGACCTTTACCAAGTTGATTTAATTCTACCAGAAGCATATTTTTAATAATGACAAATCTTAATTGTCTTAATTTATTGCAACAAAATTAACCATGAAGTTTTAGACAATTTTAGTTTTCTTCGTAGTTTTATAATGATCAAATTAATTTTTTTAATGGCGATACAAGCAATATCATTAATCACAAGCCAACAAGAAAAGGGGCTGCGCTTTTGATCAGATCCATCTAATCCTGTTTTTTAACATGTTGAAACCGATTCTGATATTAAAAAAAAAATTATCAGTTTTTGGTTACCACCCCTTTTATCCCCTAAAAAGGGGCAATGGATTTGTCCTAAGGTTATGATCTAATTTTTCTGAATTATTTTGACGTGCTTAAGCCAATTTTGGACAAAAGAAAAATTGCAGGAAAATATTAGCCTACTTTACACATACAAAACCTTGAAATATATGTACAATACAATACCGAACACAAAGTAGGTGCTATAAGATGTCGGTAAACAATAACCATACCTATGCATAGTACTTGTGATCTAGGTTTCCTTGAATTACAACTTCTTACGCTGGATTCAGTTGAACTTAATAATGTGGGAGCAGCACCAACATACAGCTTTTGTGTAACAAAATCCATGTAATGATATAATTGTCTGTCGAGAATAACGATTGCCCATGAAATAATTCTAACCTATAAAAAGATTACGTTTCATTTAAATAAATATCTTTATAAAAATGGTACAACACAGACTTACTTTTGGGTCATTCACTGGAAAATGGTGCTGCACCTTCAATATAGGTATATACACCAAATTCGCACATGATTTCAAATATTATACTATTAAAGTTCCATTAACAATTATTTCCACATAGTGGAGTGCAAATATAGTATTTTTGTTGTAAGAGACTTGGATGTGGAAGTAGCGTGATTCCTTGGGCAGCGGTTTTTGTTTTGGAGATATGACGGATCGAACCTGTTAGTTGACCTGTTCACGGCAAGATGAATCCAACATTCTTGGCAATCTCGTTCATTATGTTCAAGATTCCCAAATACGCAAAGTGTATCATTTTCTACGTAAAATCTTCCGCTCTATTCGAATCTATCATTGTATTTTATCAAAAAGTTGTTCGATTTTACAGGAAAAAATCAGGATTTTTGCGGATAATATTCGATTAGTCGGTATTTTTATACTGGATACTTAGCAAATCTCGATAGATAAGAAGTATAAGTGTTTCCTATATAAATCCATCGAGATTTGCTATGTTTTCAGTAGAAAAATACCGATCGATTGACCAAAGATGTTTAGCAAAAATGCTAATTATTTTCTACAGAAATATTTTGTAACTTTCTTGTACCTACTATATTTCTGGTAAAATCTAATGAAAGATTAGAAAATAACGGAAAATTTTACGTTAAAAATGGTGCTGCTTATATCTGTTGAGAATTTTAAGATAACGCAAGAGGTCACCGAGAATGTCGGATTCGCCTTGGCGTGGATGAATCAAATAACGAGTTTAACTAGTCATATCTCCAAAACAAAAACTATGATAAACTTGAAACTTCGCTTACTTTAAAGTATTACCCAGAAGGGGCGAAAAATGGGAGTTTTTTGGATCACTCTTTCTATCTGGCTGCAATACTTCTATTCAACTAAAGGCAGCTACTCACACGCCTGCCGCAGGGGTAATTTAGGTTGCAGGGCGGACGGGGCAATCTAGGAGGCTTCTCTACACACGTACCTGCCGTTCAGTGTTACAGTGAATGCCAGACGTGTCGCTTGAATTTGTGAAGATGGCTTCACACAAAAATCAAAAGACCGGCATTGCTTTGGCTATTTCCGTGGCGGCTGGAGCTGATCTAGGAAGCAAAGGACACAATCTAGGAAATTGCCACTGCTTGCCTACACACGTCACAAACGAGGAGACAATTAAGGGTCAACCCCACTTCTACACGCCAGCAGGCGTGTGAGTAGCTGCCTTAAGTTGCAGTGATCCGCACTAAAGATGCTGCGGTCTGACGCTGCGGCTGGATGCAATAAAAAGACGTTCTATACATGCCGTTCCTTAATGGGTTGATACTCTGCAAATCTACATAAATAAATAGATCCAGACCATGCATATACACAACCATAAGCATTATTAGATTTATTTACATTTCATGCTTTTGTGTTATTATGCAAAGAAGTTGTAGGTATAATTAATAATGAAAATATGCGTTATTGCATTTTATAATTAGCTTTTGTTTAGTGTAGAATCTATATACGCAATATTAATTTCATAAATATTAAAATAGATATTACCGTACTTAAAATAGTGAACACGGCAATGCTAAGTGTAAAATATCATTTTTAAAATTTTGTAGCATCATTGTTTTCATTTCTACTATTATTTTTCACGACTACAATTAGATTTTATTACCATATTTACAACACCACTTTCTACCTTATGTAGATATACAGAGTGGGGTAATAGTGTGTCGGACTTCCATATCTCGAGTTCTACGATAGCTAGAAATTAAAAAAAAATACAAGTAAACTAGATGAAAAAATCTAAAACCGGAAATTATTTTCGAATATACAGGGCGAGCCAAGACGAAATTACAGGATCAAGTGCCTTTTTTTTTAATGGAATGCTATGTATATTTTTTGAACCCCCTTTCCAGACTCCATTCATTCCTACATTATTATTAACTATCTCCCATCCACTTGGATGTAATGAATTTTTTTGTTGAAATAATGTCATCTGCAGCTTCATGTTGAAAGAAACCACCAAAGTCACAATTACGGGTTTTAAGGAATACTGATGTGAATGCTAGTTACAAAACATCTAATTAATGTTTTTGAATCATTTTTTTATTTCCAATTAAGAACATTTTAAATTGAATTTTCTCAATTTTTTCAAATGGAACACCTATGCATTTTTCGACGATGTGATGAAGATATGAAAAACGAATATTTTTTGTTAACACTTCCCTATTACTACAGGAGCCCACCCCTCAGTGTCCCCCCCCCCCCCCCGATCCTTGGGGACAATGTTTTTCATAAAGATTAAAGCCTAAGGAACAATTTCAGACATGTCCCCCCAAAAAAATTGGCTGCACTTTCAAAATGGCGTCCGTTGAAAAAAAAATTTGCAAATATTGCTTTTGACATTGAACACAAAAACTAAAAAAGATGGCGAAAAACTTTCTGCACGAAAAACAAAGTGCATAAAATTTTCTACAATTTTGTTCCTATACAATATTTGGATAGGAGTTACCATTTTTCAGATAAATTATTCAGCACTTAAAATAAAAAATAAAATTCCATATAAAACGTAATACTCCGGGAGCCCACCCTAACTGTCCGTGCACCCCCGATCCTTAGGGACATATTTTTGATAAAGATTAAAGCCTAAGGAACAATTTAAGACATGTCCCCCAAAAAAAAAAAATGGCTGTACTTTCAAAATGGCGTCTGTTTAAAAAAAAAGTTGCAAATATTGTTTTTGTCATTATTTTAGCACAAAAACTAAAAAAGACGGAGAAAAATTTTCTGCACAAAAAACAAAGTGTATAAAATTTTCTACAATTTTCTTCCTATACAATATTTGGATAGGAGTTACCATTTTCCAGATACCATTGTTACCGTTTTCGAGATAAATATCTGCAAATTGTAATATTATTATTATTATTAATTTTTTTTCGGTTTATTTTATTTTTTGTTATGTTAATAGTATAAAATTGTATTATACGCCTTACAATAAGTGTCACAGTGATTTACCGATATATGAATTTCCATGTTTTCTTAATTTCGGACTCATTTATCTGGAAAATGGTAACTCCTATCAAAATATTGTATAAGAATAAAATTGTAGAAAATTTTGTGTTCGTTGTTTTTTGTGAAAAAAAGTTTTTGTCCATCTTTTTTAGTTTTCGTGTTAAATGATAAAAACAACATTGACAACAGTTTTTTTTAACATATGGCCGCCATTTTGAAAGTACAGCTAGTTTTTTTTAGGACATGTCTTACATTGTTTCTTAGGCTTTAATCTTTATGAAAAACATTGTCCCCAAGGATCGGGCGGGGGGGTGCACGTACAGCTAGTGAGAGCTCCCCGACTATATGGCTAAATGCAACAATTTTCGTTTTATTGAGCAATAAGTACTAAATTCGAGAATTAACTTAAAAATAGATGTTTCTTCAAATAATTAATTAGAAAATATTATAATAAATGCTTCATATTTTGATCGACACACATCTCTATGCGCTCTTGAAATTTTGTATCTTGTCAAGTCTCTGGTCAGCATATATTCTTGTATTTTGTTAGAAAAAAATTTTCTGCAGACTCTTTTGTGTTTGCTAGTCTGTGTAGGTCTGTTATGCTTGAGTAGGCGAAATTTGCCAATAGTTGGAGTATTTTGATCTGTGTGTGCAAGTATATATCAATTTAGGTCTAAATATCGCTTTGTATAGTGATTGTCTTTATTTGTTATGAGCAGGGGCGGACTGGCCCACCGGGACGGCCCGTTCCAATAGTGCGCCTGGCGCCGACTGCTTGGCAAGATGACCGGCGCATGCTGGTGGCTACGCTGGAACGGTGATAAGATCCAGCGCCGCTAAACTGTTGTCAGTCCGCCCCTGGTTATGAGTCTAAAGTGTAACCACAACACCACATTCATCTTTACTTTAAGGCGTCTATAATATAATGTGCCTAGGAGAAAATTATATTTTGACGGTTGAATATTATATTATATTATATTATGAAACTTATAAATCAATAATGATAGAAAATAGTATTTCACAAGAATCTCAATCAATTACAAAACATAGAAATTAGGAAGATCATTTTTAACATTTAAATGAACAATATTTTTTTATTTACTCATATGTTAACATATTAACCAACACTAACAATATTAGCCAGACCCGAGCAGCGAAGCAACACAAACAATGGTAGAGTGAAATTACTTAGAGAAGATAACATCAAGTCACACATCGCGTATATAAAAGTTGGCATAATATCAGTGCCCCGTGCCATCCATTTTTTATTTAAATATTAATCAATGGTAGTAGGCAGTCTTAACGCCCATGCAGCTGTAAAAATAGCATCGTTACCTAGGTAACGAGAACGTGGTAACGATATCGGTCTCTGCGTATTCTATGACGATGTTATCTTCTCTAAGTAATTTCACTCTACCGTTGTATACATTTTACAGAATGCAAATTTTACTTTTTGAAGTCAATATTTCGGTCCTCTAAAAATCTAAAAAGCAGCACGGAAATGTGCCGAGGTGACGAGGTCGATAGAAACTAGGTTAATTATATTGAAATAAAATCAAAAGTATTAAATTGATAGCTTGACCCTAGTTTACAACTACTGATTAATAACCTAATTCTTCTATAACACATTTTAATATAACATTGTGGATGTGTATAGTCGTGACAACATTAATAAAATCCAAAAAAGCTCATCAGTATTGCTTAGGAACACAAATGCTAACTGTGCACATTACAGTTATTATTGATGTCTTATACCAGGATTCCATAATAATCGACTCATTAAATAAGCGGACAAATAGTTAAAATAAAATCCCAAATTTCACAAAACACCATTTCTTACTTTCTTATACTTTTCTTATAAAAAAAAGAAACTATAATAACTATGATTATTTTCTACCACTGACTAATAGTGGAGGCTGAAAATATGCATTATTTCGGAATAATTACGGGAAGCTTCGATTTTCCTAAAACCTTTTGATATCACTTTTACATAGCTTAAAATAAAAAGTTATAAACGTATATAATCGTGAGGAAATTGTTTATTAATTATTTAAACTAGAAGAAACTTTTCTAAAATTATTATAAGTTGAAAGATTTAATTAAAATCGACATATAAGGGGGTTTTCGAAATCGCTGAAACAAAGATTATGATGTCAAAAAGAGGTAATTCAAAATGGTTGATCCAATATGGCCGGCTTCCGTCAAGCAATAAAATAATTCAAAACACTATTCAATTAAAAACACAATTTAAATATTCACATGAAAACTTAAAAAGAAGCTGATAAAACGTGATATTGTACATAGTATTACAAGATGATCTGTTAAAAAGTGCCCAAACTACTTTTACAATGCTCTGCGGACACACACAGCGCAGCGTGCGGAGCAGGTGATGCATACTGCTTGCCGCGAAGATGTTTTACTTTCAATCTCTTTCTATTATTCAAGCATTATAATTTGACTCATGACCCTGTACCATGTGAATATTTTTAATATGTTTTCGATATTTTAAACACGACAAAAATTGTAGAAACAATCAACATTGAGTCGATTTACCGAAAAAACTTAATTTTTTCAATATTTCGTGAAAAGCATAGGTTTATATATATTCCAAAATGTTTTCATCATTAGATTTACTTATTTTGAGGCCCTACTATAAACGTGCATAGGTAGGTTAAATAATTTTTTTTATAAAAGTTTATTTTACCCATAATTTCACGAATTTTAGAGCATCTTAAAGTACACATTTCAAACTTTAAAAATCGCACCTACAGAGAGCTAATAACGCAATTTAAACCAGATAAATAAGTGGTCAAAGTTATAGTACAGTCATTTGGTAGTTTTACCTGGAAAGTTTTCCGGGAGTTTTGAAAATTGGTGATTTTATAGATTTCGATGTGCTCTTTCCGAATTTCTACTTTGCCACCTCGTATCTTTGCCGCTTCCGCCGCCATATTGGAAAAATGGCGCCTAAAAACTGTTCTTTGACAATATCTCCCTACAATTTTTTTAATAACCTTTTTTTTTGTAAAATGAGTAGCTTTAGCGTACGAGCGCCTCAAAATATACTCCAACATGCGTTTTGGCCAACAAACTCATTTCCACACCACCATGAGGTAGAGTAAGTGGCGCGTTTTTTTATCGTGGTATCCCCAGTAGGCCTAATCCACATGCAATGCACAATTTAGCGCATTCTCCTTCGCTTCGCTGTTCTTGATGGACCAGGTGTTGCGAGTTCATCGTCTTCAGTGCCGATCAAAACGTCACAGATAGAAATTTCATCCACATCATCCGCGATGGGATTATCAGTTTCATTGCACTCCTCTTCGTCCTCGATTTCATCATACGTTTGCTCGAGAACAGTCTCCGTTTCTTCCTCTTCATCGCTATCTTGTGATGGAATTTGCGAATTATAACAGATACCACTACAATTCGTGCATATAACGGAGCACTTTAATACAGCTTTTCTGCAACCATCCCTTTTTGCATTTGCAAGAAATAAGTTTTAACAAGGTTTCCGGAGCTGGGGGGCTCGAGTGTGGTGACAGGAATTATCCCATTATTGTTTCTCTTCCATCCCCATTGCTCTGCATTTTGTTCATTCCCATACCACTGCTGAACCTGGTGATAGGTTAGGAACGAATGTTGTCGTGCTGCTGCTTCTATTGGTGGTAGCGATGCAATATTAAATTTATTTTTATATGCTGATTTTTTGAAGCATGCATATCTATAGTTGTTTAACGACATACTTTTCATACTTTTTATACTTTTCACACCACTGTAACCGTACAATGCAACAAGGAAGCGTTCTCCAGCTTTAGGATCAGCATTTGGGTTTTTGAATACCTGGATAACCTCGTTTAATTCTGGATTTTTTCGGAGTACATTAATACATTTTATTTTTCCTTGATTAAAGAGTGCTGATGTTGTATCACAGCCACTGAAGGCGTGCAAGAATAATATATGATCTGCGGCTGTTTTATCTATGATACTTTTTGTTGAATATATTTGTTGTGAAATTTTTCCTTTTCATGATTTGAGAATATATATGTTTAAACGCATAGATAGAGCCGTCAAAAGAATAAGAAGATCTACATCTTCGCCGACAACTATTACGGAATCGAATGTCGATGAAACGCTGATTGCGGTATTGATTATTAGAGTACCTGCATCTTCCGTAGCTTGTTTGACCATGAAGTTCGCAGCTTCAAATTTTGTCTTCAACATTCCAATGAGGCGTTTCTTGTTTGCATCGTTACCCAGGAATTTATCTTGTGACACAGTTGGGATCATTGTCTCGTCAAAAAGTATGTGTACTGAAGCAGTGATCGTCGGGATCGCTCCGCATATTTGGTACTACGACATACATCGTGAACCACTATCGATCTCAGTCTCTTCAAAAGTTTACTTTTGTTGTCCTTTCTTTGAACGCTTGACTTACGAAAAGTCTCCAATCCTTTTTCCTTCATTTCAATCACATCACTTCCTTGTAATGGATTTTTACAAAGAAAATAGTTTACTTCCTTAGAAGCCATGCCATGGCTCTAAAAATGCAAACGACACTTAACTGTCAAACGATAGACGTATACTGATGATTCAGGCAGAATACTTCTATTGAGCACTGCTTCGTAGAAGGTAGAGAGGGGGGGGGGGCGTCACCATGGCGACGAGTTCCCTTATGACTCTACAGACCGTAGTAAGCCGGTTTTTCAACACGTAGTAATATATTTTTGGTTAATATACGAAGAACGCATGTTCGTGTAGATGTATAATGGTTCCCAGGTAGCAAGGGTACGTTATAATGACGTCAAAATCTGGTGATTCTGGTCAAAAAGACGTCAGTGCACTAAAAATCGACGACATAATGACGTCTTATAAATGACATTAAAATGACGTGCTACACATTACGTCATATTGTCGTCTTTTTTCGGTGTTAAATTTATTTATATTTTATCGGATTACAAACTTTAAAACTCGCTGATGGTATTTTGTTATCGTAAGCAGAGTGTAAAGTTTAAAAAAAATAAACCGTGTCGTGAGCGATAAGTATTGGCGTTTTTATTCGAGGATAATAATTTATATTCGGAAAAGTTTGCAAAGATTCGGCAGTTTATTTGTGAAGATATCGAGTTCTTTTAATAATAAAATTAGATTAAAATGCATTAAAAAGCAAAATCTAGCCGTTACGTGTTCCACTATAACGTCTTTAAGCAAGTATTCAAACGGAGGTTAGTGGTCGAGAGGGTTAAGCGTCGCCTATTGTTCAACGAAATGGACTCAATTAGTTGTGACGTTACGAATTAGGCAACCTCTATATACTACTGTCATGACACACGGGTTGCCTGCCAAGCACACTGGAACTTTGACCCTTAATGCATATGTTTATAAGGCGACATTTTCGAGGATAGGAACAGAGCCTAGAATTTTATTTTATTTCCCCCGTCTAATAAATATTTAAGGACTTCTAATACCTATTTCACATTTAAGAAATATGTTAAAATGTATTATATCCACGTTTGATTTATAAAAACTTTATTTTAGTTTCATAATACAGTTTTTGTAATTCTTTATACGTTTGTATATTTTCTTATACTTTGTGCATGATAAATGGTAACTGAAAGTTCTTAAACATTTCTTCTAAGGGAGAAATAAAATAAAATTGTACGCTATGTTTCAATCCCCGAAAATGTCGCCTTATAAACATACATGTTAAGGGTCAAGTTCTAGTGTGCTTGGCAGGCAACCCATGTGCCATGAAAGTAGTATGCAGAGGTTGCATACTAGAGGTTGCATACTAGAGGTTGCATGTGACGTCACACTAATGCGGTCCATTGCTAGGTTTAAGTTTTTTTATATATGTTAAACAGGAGCCCTAACGCCCCAATTTCATCTGTTGTTACAGCCGAAGCTAAACCCCTCCACCCGATCACCTACCTACCGCGACGTTGCACGCCGCGGTGGGGTGATCGGCTCTAGACTGGACCCAGCTGAGGCGCATTCATGTCTTTCAACATTAATAAATATCTTTGATTTGATTTGATTTCCAGTCACGAGGTCCGGGGTTCGACCCCTGCTCATTCCGTCTTTTTTTTTCTTTTTTGTTAAAATAATTGGGAAAAAAATTTAGTTGTTTTTTTAAGCTAAAACCGATGTACGAATATACTTATTTTCAATTTTAGGTCTGTTTTAGACCATTAAATATTCTATTTATGTTGTAGATGATATTATACCTTTACCGTTTTTTCTCCAACACTTTTCTCAGGTTTGTATAAGTACTTCAACTTAAAACTTAATTCTTAAAGTAAACATTTTTTTTAACGAACCGCCACTGAATTAATGTAATAATTACGTTGTTCAACAAGTACTCGTACTTCTCAGGTGACACTGATGACAGTTTAATTAAATTAAATCAGTTCTTCTTAATAATTATAAATAAATAAAAATACTAGTAACTCGAAAAATTCAGGTTTGGGAACACGTAAAAAAATAGAAAAAAAAAGAGGACCTGAAAGATTTTCATATATTTTAAATAAGGCTAGAAATTCAATTTCACATAATGAAGACTTCATACGCATCGCCATAAATACTGCTTTTAGCATCCGAAATAACGGTCACTAAGGTAGCTCAGTTGGTAGAAGAGTCAGTACTGTAATACGGACAACGGGAGACATGTAGGTTCGAACCTTACGGACCGCAATTGGTAAAGGTAAGTAAAAATGAATTTAATAACTTAATAAACATTATAATTTGCAGGCAACCCTTGTGAGAAAAAGTTGGAGTGATGGTAAACAATATTAGATATGTTAATGTAAATAAAATTACGTATGGCTAACAAACAAATTCATTAGGACAAAACTTATGTATGCATTAATTATTTTATTTTTAGAAATTCAATTTCACATAATAAAAACTTCATACACATCACCATAAATACTGCTTTTAGCATCCGAAATAACGGTCACTAAGGTAGCTCAGTTGGTAGAAGAGTCAGTACTGTAATAGGGACAACGGGAGACATGTAGGTTCGAACCCTACGGACCGCAATTGGTAAAGGTAAGTAAAAATGAATTTAATAACTTAATAAACATTATAATTTGCAGGCAACCCTTGTGAGAAAAAGTTGGAGTGATGGTAAACAATATTAGATATGTTAATGCAAATAAAATTACGTATGGCTAACAAACAAATTCATTAGGACAAAACTTATTTATGCATTAATTATTTTATTTTTATCAAGTAGATTACTAACTAGTATGTAGTTTTATATGTTCCTATTACTAAAAACCTGTGGGGGGGATTACCAAATATAACCTGAAAAAGACGCCATTCGTCTGAGACGTTAGGAAGTCATTTTCACGTTTCATTTACGTCATCTAGCTCGTTATTTCTCGTCACACCTGACCATTTTTTCACGTCATTTTCACGTGCCTTCGCTACCTGGGTTTGTGGCGCTCGTACGCTAAAACTATTCATTTTACAAAAAAAAAGGTTATTAAAAAAATCATAGGAAATTTTCTCTAGTTTAATTTATTATATAACTGTTTTTATCGTAAAATGAATCGAAAAGGAAATATTGTCAAAAAACAGTTTTTAGGCGCCATTTGATAAAAATGAAGATAGCTTTAAAACAGAACTGCCATAAATAGGAAATACGTTTTTCTAAATTATTTATCCCTACCTCATTAGATCGTAGTACGCTAATGGTAATATTTTTATCTTCAGAACAGCTAAATACGCGGTCAGTTGTTTATGTTTCAAAGCCGCGATTCGCGATACGTAGCGACTATGTTGTTTGTCAAAGGGGAAGCAAGAGTGATATTAACTAACTACATTTTGGTGTAACAATCTTTGAATACTAATGTTTAATAAAAATGTGTACGATACAAAAGTGACCACCAAAAAGGCTTCCGGCAAACGAGGTAACATTTCTAAATATGGCACACTTTAGTAAATCTACTTTTACAGATTTTGAATGTCTATTGGCGCCCGCACATAACTATTTTCTTATACAAAGCCTTTATATATTATATATTATAGGTGCTCTATCTAACACAAATGTGTGACCTGTTGGTTTCCTTTTTATTTCGCACCGCTGACAATCTGAGAAACGTTATAGGGTGTATTGTCAATGTCGGAAAAAAAATGTTTATCAATATGTTAGAAATTAAAAAAATTTATAAAATAAATAGTTTACAAATTTTTATTTTTTCATTTAAAATGAATGCAAAACATACCACTTCTAGTAGTACTGAGTAAACTAGATTTAATGTGTTACACATAATGTTATTAAAAATCTTGAATATGAAATTTTATTGCATTAATATATAAGTTATCATGGATACATACAGACAGACTTCATTGAAAGTAGGGTCACTACGGATTATAATATATTATAATTTTAAAGCAAATGTTCCTGAGGTTTTTTATTAAGAAAACAAAACACATAAAGGCATACAAAATATTTATACTGCAATATACAGGGTGTCTCTCAGGTTCGAACCAGCTTTATGTAGGTTAGAAAATATAACAATTTTACCTAAAAATATCATTAAGGCATTTTTAGCCAGATTGACGGTCTAGTCGCTCTCCTCTCCTGAGTTCGAGCCTCAGTGCAGATGGCAATGTCGCAGGGACCTTAATCTAAATAAGGCGATTAGAATTAATAAGAAATGAATACCAGGAGCCGGGTGTTGCCGATTGTTAATACCATAATTTCTGTTTCTTAATATTTATTTCGAATTTGGAACATATATAAAATAGCATGGTAGAATATTTCCTATTGAAACTGGATCATATTCGTCATGCAGGGTGATCGTCAGAAGCATGTTAATCAAGTGCCTCATATTTTATACGTATTTAAA
Organism: Rutpela maculata; assembly: GCA_936432065.2. NCBI lineage: Eukaryota > Metazoa > Arthropoda > Insecta > Coleoptera > Cerambycidae > Rutpela > Rutpela maculata. Next base: position 167,693,909 of record OW386287.2, on the reverse strand, counting down.
CTATGTTTTATTATAATTTTATACATAGGTTTTTGATTAAGAACTGGGCGAGCGTAGATGCGTCTTCACTGTGTATGTATCTCCGATACTCCAAGTGAAGCAACGTGCAGCGCGGTTAGTACTTAGATGGGTGATCCGTCTAGGGAAACACAGCGATCTCGTCCCACCTTCTAGCGACTTGTATATCAGTGTATACGTGGAAGCTATGTAATTTCAAGACGAGGATTACGTAGTGGATATACCATCCTTCGGAGGGGATGTAAAGCAGGCGGTCCCTTGACTATTAAATGTTAGGCAAATAAAAGATCCCTACTTTTCTTAAGGGAAGAGGTTCGGCAAAATTTCTAGGTTGGAGGTAGCTCGTCTCCTGGCGTCGGTGATAGGCCCTGGTAGCGGAAATAGGCCGACGTTAAATAAGTGGATAAAAAAAAAAGATTAAGAACATGAAAAATACAAAGACATACAAGATATCTATACTGCAATAAACAGTACTCTTTCAGGTTCAAGGGGACTGTACGCAGGCTAGATAATGTATCAATGTTAGTTACTGTACTATTATAGCATCCACAAAAAATGGAATTTTCTGTGGCATGTATTCCAGTCTGGAATATGAAATTCTTAAATTTGGACCTCAAAATCATGATCAGTGACCAAAAAAACCCCCTACAGCACACTTCCGCAGTACAATTGTCATATTTAAATTACCGCCCGAAAAAGTGGAATTTTCATCAAAAAATGACACGAATTCCATACTGGAATGTGGACTCGAATTTGGACCTCGTATTCGTGATCAGCGAGCCAAAAAACCTCCTAGAGTCCATTTCCGAGGCGAAATATCAATTTTACAAAAAAATTTATGACAGCTTCTTTTTGAGGCACTTCAAACCCCCCTAACTTTCTCATTTTTGGAGTTAATGCAGGGGTCAATGCTGATGAATGTTCTTGGGGTCTCAAAAACACGTGAAAAAAGGAATTTTTCAAATCGGTGCTGTTCCACAACTTTTCCACATTTTACACTTTTTTCCGGCTTGTTTACTGGATTATTTGCCGCCCAGTGCCAATGTGGCGAAACAGTCAAAAATCGCTCTGAGAGTCAACTCTTGAGCTATCAACGTTTTTTTAATACTTGCAATGGAGTCTGGAATAGTGAGCCACTGCCGCTTTGGCAGATAAAAAATTATTTTCAGTAGAAAAAATTGCAATTTTGACGATCCCTACCTCAAACACCTTTGAACCCACTACGATGTAATCTTGTACATAGGGTTTTTTAAAGGGTGTAAAATTGTTTCTTTTTTTTCTTGTTAAATACGTTTACCCCGTTTTCGAGGACAATGCTAAAAGTGAATTGTGACAACCTCAGAAAAAACTGATTTGTGATGAAGCTAAACGGACGCCTAATTCGTATTCCGCACGACGAAATACATTGCCCAATGGAGTCCCAGAAGCAGACACTTTTTTTATGTGTGCCTGTGTAACATATGAATATCACCGGATCCTCCGCCATTTTCTAGAAAACCACGTATGCAAATATTTTACACAGACACAAAAAAAAAAAACTGAAAAGTGGCCTGTTTTTGGGACTCCATTGGTCTGTTTCTGGCACTCCCTGTATTTCGGCGTGCTGAATACGAATCAGGTGTCCGTTTAGCTCCATCACTCACCAATTTTTAGTAAATCCCGAAAATAACCTAAATTATGAGTTTTTTTTAGATTATTTTCGCGACTTACAAAAAATGGTGGGTGCAATTCTGATTCCAGATTCGAATTCAGGGCGTCAAAATACATAAAGATAAGTTGGTCTAGTCAGAAGAAGAAAATACTTTTTTTATTTTGTGTGCCTATTAAACTGGTGGTGACAATGCACTTTTTAGAAGTGAAGCTGCTTGAGATAGTCTACTTAAAATTCGTTCGACTCTGAGATACACTGTATATTTTATTTTCGATATCTTGTACATGTTCATATCACTTTGCTTTAAAATTATAGTAAAATATATTTTAAGTAAAACATAATAGTTTACACGCCTCTGGCGATCGTATTGTATGGTGGATATGGCCTATACCTTTTCGGGTAAATTTGAAATAAAAATGTTAAATGTAACAGAAATAATCGTATGTAATATCACTAGTGCTTAAAATTTTATCGAAAATTTTTTCGAAAGCGTGTTGCCTGGTAATATAAAGAGTGCAAATTGACAGTTTATTATCTGATTAAATCCCGACCGCTTTAGCGGGAGGGATTTAATCTTTGATAATAAACTGCCAATTTGTAAGAGTTATATTAATTAGGGGCGACTTAGCTTGAGAAAAAATTTTTAGATAAAATTTAAAGCACGAGTGGTATTTGTGGAGAATATTTCACGAATAAATAATTCATTAAGTATATCTTCAATATTATGTTCAGTAATTAACTGCCTTCAGACGTTTCCTTACTGCTTTTTAGAGATTACTCATCTTTATCTTCAATTTCATCATTTACGTCACATAAAAATGCATTTCCAAAGCGACTCATCTAATAAAAAACAAAGTAGGTTTAAATTATGACAATCAAGAAAAACAATATACGTTAAACCATAGGTATTGTAACTTATAAGACTAGTCATCACAACAAAGCACGCTTCGACCAATCACATTACGGGTGAAACCACACAAATTGCATATTACCAATCTATCCCTTTTACGTTCTAAGGCTGTCGGCTCAGATGGTATGGTACCGCCATCTAGTAACGCTAGCTTAACTTAGTTACTAGCCTAAACAGTGAATTGAATTATTATATCAAAGTGTTTATTAATGTATATTTATGCATTTAATCCTTGTTTCTAATTTGAGAAGTTTGATAGTTAAGTTAAGGTTTACTTGTTTAAGTAGAGAGACTTTAAGTACAACGAATTATAATGTATATAGTGATACTGCAGAGTTTTGATTTTCCAAATAAATGTTAGCTGCTTTGTAATGATTGATGAATTACCATAAGTAAGTACCTACATTTGTGTATTTATCATGAAATAACTGATTTGTCTGCTTCGTAGATATTCATATTTAATTCTAGTTGGGAAAATTATTTTGTAATTATGTTAGGTATTAAGCCATTGAAAGCTGTGTACCTATAACTTGTCCCGAACCTATATAAGTTCCACATAGCATTGGCTTTTTAGGTTATTAATACAGTACTACAATTAACAATTTACGTTAACAATTAGTAATAAGCTAGAGAAGATATTTATAGATAACATTTAAAAGCACGATTTGTCCTATTTGCCGAAAACATGTCACGACATAAAACGTCAAAAAATTTTCGCAATATTTGCCGCTGCAGCGACCTGAAAAATTAGAGCGATAAATTTTGCATGTTGGTCCTGTCAAAAGCAGATCTAGCTTGAATTACCACTAATAATGACGTTTGATTGGTGCAATGTTGTGAAAAAACGGGCTCTCAGTGGCTATAGCGTTAATGAGTGAAATAATCGAGTTTAAATAGTATTCGCAGTCAGCAACGCATGATTGCAGCTTTCAGACATTCAGTAATGACGTTATTAAAAATATCTTGATAACATTTTAAAGGAAAATTGATATATCACTTAGTTCATGTAAAGTGCGTTCGAATCTGAGACAACTTTTGTATTATACAATATCGATATCTTGTACATCTTCGTATTTTTGTAAATTTTATCAAAATATTTGTTAATTTTGATGTGTACAATACGAAAACTGCAGCGAATTTCACTAACCACATATAATGTAAATCTTTTGCAAAATATAAGGAGCATTTGCGGAACTATAAAGGAGGTAATTTTTTATGTCAGTGACTAGTAAACAGTAGTAATAGAAACAAATATTTCTTATATTTTGAACCGACTTTATAAAATTTAGAAAAGACATTTTTTCATACGACAAAAGTTCGAAAAACGATACGGGCAGCTGGCAAACGACTTTCCGTCTGTCGAAAAAAAATGTCGTAATTTTTATACCGCGGCGAGGCAGTTCTCGATTAATTCAGTTAATTACCGATAAATTACGGTGACAAAATGACGAAATTTTACCGAAAAAAAAAGTCCTCCCTTCCGCCCCTTCTATTTCCGTCATTTTTATCGCAAGACAAAAAAAATAAAAAGAAAACGTTTTAGCAAATTTAATTCTGTTCAAATTCGTCAGAGTAGTTTTTTGGCCTAGGAACTACCAACTTTTTGCACAAAAAAATTGCGATTTTTGCCGTACATTGTCACACATTTCAGAAAATATCTCCGAAACGAAAAAAAATCAAAATTCTGATGCAACCAAAAAATTCGTAATGAAACAAACTCGTTTTATAGTATTTTTTATTTTGGACTAGCTCTTACCGTTTCAGAGATATCGGCGAAAAATAGTGAAAAAAAAGCATGCATTTCGAAACCAAAAATAGCGCAAAAACTTTGAACAACACCTGCGGGAGGACCGTACGCTGTCGCGACGCAAAGAGGAAGAGTTCTAGTTAATCCGCATCGTAAATGCCTCAGGGCAAATCGAAAATTCGGCTCGGCACGAATGAATCAGAAGTGACATTTTTTGATATTTGGCGAAAACGACAAAAAAAGAAATGTTAGTCACACGTCAATGTAATGGTGAAGTTTGTATCTCATGGCTGCCTTACAAATTAACTGCCTGAACATACTGCATAAGCGTAACCATTGACGTCCATACAAAAAAATGCGAAGTTATTACTAGTCCTATTATAATCCTAGAATGCCGATTTAATGTAAATACAGATTATGAAATAACCCCATTGCAATATTTTTGCAGAATTTAATTTTGATCATTCCAAGAGAAGAAAACTGTAATTATATTTGAATTCAGTGAATTATACTGATATACCATCACCATAAAATTTGGAAAGCGCCGTCAAAATTTATTTTCTGCAGGCCAGTGAATTAAAACATAAATAAATAATATATAGTTCATATAAAACAAGATAGTCTGTACGCCTTTCTCTATCACCCTACATGATGAATATGGTTCAATTTCAATGGCGAGTATTCTAACATATTATTTTACACATGTCCCGAATTTGAAATAAGCATTTTATGCTTAATAGAGATTATAATATTTAATAGATATTCGCAGTCAGCAACGCCCGACTGCAACTTTTATTCATTTCGTAAGCCTTATAGAAAATTAAGGTATTTTCTATATTTTAAAGTAGATTTATTGATATATTACCTAACCTACGCCAAGAGAGGCACACATTTTAGTAGGTAGTTTGGATATGTGTTACGTCTTTGTATTCTTGTGTGCTTAATCAAAAACCTTGGTACTTAACATTTTGCTCTAAAATTATAATAAAACATATTTTATATGAAACATTATAGTTCCCACGCCACTAGCGATTTTACTGTATGGTGGATATGACCAAATTTCAATATGGAATATTCTACCGTGATCTACTAAATTTAAAATAAAAATTTTAAGTTATCGTATTTACAAGACGTGGTCTACTCACATACCCACAGACACGTAGACTTTTCTATTTGATAATTGAATACAGCATGTTATGGAACGGATTTCTGTTCATTTTTCTTCTACTTTGATTAGTAAAAATGTTTGTTCGATCATAATATAAATGATTAAATCAAATGCTTTACCTGTTAACTATTTCGTCAAATACCTATAGAATAGATAGATTCTTATCCGAATAAATGCGGGAGTTTTCAAACTTTGGTAATTTGTAGATTTCGATGCCCTGAATGAAATAAGAAAAAAAATTTGCAAAATGTGTTCTTATGAAAATAAAAGAGCTTTAAATTTTCTACAAAATATGTCCTATATACTTTTTCGTTAAACTTTTGATTTTTAATCAAAGGTTAAACTGAATAGTTTCGGTGCAGCAGCCTATCGAAATCAAGCATTCTTGACAAAATTATGATATTTTGCAATTTCTCGATTTAGTGCGACTTTTATGAAGGAGTATTTTTCGGTTGAGACAAAATTTGTTTTCATACCTGAAATCCCTGTCAAAAAAATCTCATCAATCCGTATTGAAAATTATCAAAAATTAATAAGTATCTATGAGAACTTATATGGTCAATAAGTTTCTATAAGAGTTAGGTAAAGTTGCTGTTGAAATTGTTATCAGTTTATATCAGAATTGACCAGCAAAACGAGTCAAGCCATATCCATTTGTAAATCCAAACATTTACTTATACCACATCAATGGGAATTTATGAGCACAGTATCTAATGTAATTCGTGCGGTTTTCCATGATTAAAAGACAAGTGTTTCTTTAAGAAACGAGCTACATTAGGTTAGAACAGTTTTGATTTGCAATTGAAGATTACAAATTAAAATGTTTGAATAGGGATTTATGAGATCAGTTTCTATGAGTATTAATGTTTTTTTTTCAGTAATATATTAAATGTGTCTTCATTTGTTTGAATGGGTAAAACGAAAGGTCAGTTTTCAACTGCAATTACAAATACAAGTTTAATCGCTTCGAATGGGGTTATATGCGATCAATTTCTAAAAGTATTTATGCTGTTTTTCGAATATAATTGTGATGAGGTTTAATCAGTAACAAATTGTTCACTATTTGTTATGATATGGTCGGAAACTCCAAGTACACATTTAGTATTCCTGCAAGAGGATTGATAAGAGCAGTTTCTACGAGTATCTATTTGTTGTTCCTATAGTAAATTATATAAGTCTTTATCAGTACAGATTCGGATCTAATTTAAATATGAAAATTATATCAGAATAAAGCAACCAAATATTTTAAACAGTATCTATTTGTAAATCCAAACATTTACTTATACTATCTCAATGAGAATTTATGAGAACAGTATCTAATGTAAAACGTGCGGCTTTCCGTGGTTAAATGGCAAGAGTTTCTATAAGAAACGAGTTGCATTAGGTTAGAACAGTTTTGATTTGTAATTGAAGATTCAAAATTATAATGTTTGAATAGGGATTTATGAGATCAGTTTCTATGAGTATTAATGTGTTTTCTTCAGTAATATATTAAATGTGTTTTCATTTGTTTGAATGGGTAAAAAGAAAGGTCAGTTTTCAACTGCAATTACAAATACAAGTTTAATCACTTTGAATGGGGTTATATGCGATCAATTTCTAAAAGTATTTATGCTGTTTTCCAGATATAATTGTGAAGAGGTTTAATCAGTAACAAATTGTTCACTACATGTTATGATATGGTCGGAAATTCCAAGTACACATTTGGTATTCCTTCAAGAGGATTGATGAGAGCAGTTTTTACGAGTATCTATTTGTTGTTCCTCTAGTAAATTATATAAGTCTTTATCAGTAAAGATTCGGATCTAATTTAAATATGAAAATTATATCAGAATAAAGCACCAAATATTTTATACAGTATCTATTTGTAAATCCAGATATTTACTTATACTATCTCAATGAGAATTTATGAGAACAGTATCTAATGTAAAACGTGCGGCTTTTCGTGGTTAAATGGCAAGTGTTTCGATAAGAAACGAGCTGCATTAGGTTAGAACAGTTTTGGTTTGCAATTGAAGATTACAAATTATAATGTTTAAATAGGGATTTATGAGATCAGTTTCTATGAGTATTAATGTTTTTTTTTCAGTAATATATTAAATGTGTTTTCATTTGTTTGAATGGGTAAAAAGGAAGGTCAGTTTTCAACTGCAATTACAAATACAAGTTTAATCATTTCGAATGGGGTTATATGCGATCAATTTCTAACAGTATTTATGCTGTTTTCCGAATATAATTGTGATGAGGTTTGATCCGTAACAAATTGTTCACTACATGTTACGATATGGTCGGAAATTCCAGGTACATATTTAGTATTCCTTCAAGAGGATTGATGAGAGCAGTTTCTACGAGTATTTATTTGTTGTTCCTACAGTAAATTATATAAGTCTTTATCAGTATGCATTCGGATCTAATTTAAATGCAAAAATCATATCAGAATGAAACCTCAAATATTTTAAACAGTGTCCACCTGTAAATCCAAACATTTAAAGATAATATTATAATGAGAATCCATCAGAACAGTATCTACCCTACAAACACAAAAGGTTGGCCCTTTAGAGGACCATCACTGTGCCAGAAATTAAACTTCTGGCCCAGTGATGGCCAACTGATGGGCCGATCTTCGGTGTTTGTTGGGTAATGTAACGTGTGCGGTTTTCCGTGGCTAAATTTTAAAATTATTTGCAATAAATAAGCTTTAAGGGATTCGAACAGCTTTCATTTGCATTTCCAGATAAATAGTTTTAATTGTTAGGGATCTACGAGGTCAGTGTAATGTTTTTTTTTTCAATAAAATGTGTTTTTATTAAAAAAAAACATTACACAAAGACACTGATCTCATAGATCCCTATTTAACAATTAAAACTATTCATCTGGAATTGCAAATTAAAACTGTTCAAATCCGTTAAAGCTATTTATTAAAAATACTTTTAAAATTTAGCCACGGAAAGCCGCATGCGTTACATTAGATACTGTTCTGATTGGTTCTCATTAAAATATATCTTTAAATGTTTGGATTTACAAGTGGATACTGTTTAAAATATTTGGTTGCTTTATTCTGATATAATTTTCATATTTAAATTAGATCCGAATGCATACTGATAAAGACTTATATAATTTACTATTGGCACAACAAATACATACTCGTAGAAACTGCTATCATCAATCCTTTCGAAGTAATACTAAATATGTACCTGGAATTTCTGACCAAATCGTAACATGTAGTGAACAATTTGTTACTGATCAAACCTCATCACAATTATATTCGGAAAACAGCATAAATACTGTTAGAAATTGATCGCGTATAACCCCATTCGAAGTGATTAAATTTGTATTTGTAATTTCAGTTGAAAACTGACCTTTCTTTTTACCCATTCAAACATATGAAAACACATTTAATATATTACTGAAAAAAAAAACATTAATACTCATAGAAACTGATCTCATAAATCCCTATTCAAACATTATAATTTGTAATCTTCAATTGCAAATCAAAACTGTTCTAACCTAATGCAGCTCGTTTCTTATAGAAACACTTGCCATTTAACCACGGAAAGCCGTACGTTTTACATTAGATACTGTTCTCATAAATTCTCATTGAGATAGTATAAGTAAATGTAAAGACTTATATAATTTACTAGAGGAACAACAAATAGATACTCGTAGAAACTGCTCTCATCAATCCTTTTGAAGGAATACTAAATGTGTACTTGGAATTTCCGACCATATCATAACAAGTAGTTAACAATTTGTTACTGATTAAACCTCATCACAATTATATTCGGAAAACAGCATAAATACTTTTAGAAATTAATCGCATATAACCCCATTCAAAGTGATTCAACTTGTATTTGTAATTGCAGTTGAAAACTGACCTTTCTTTTTACCCATTCAAACAAATGAAAACACATTTAATATATTACTGAAAAAAAACATTAATACTCATAGAAACTGATCTCATAAATCCCTATTCAAACATTATAATTAGTAATCTTCAATTGCAAGTCAAAACTGTCCTAACCTAATGCAGCTCGTTTCTTATAGAAACACTTGCCATTTAACCACGGAAAGCCGCACGTTTTACCTTAGATACTGTTCTCATAAATTCTCATTGATGTGGTATAAGTAAATGTTTGCTGCTCCATTCTGGTAGAAACTGATAGAAATTTCAGCAGCAGCTTTACTCCAGGCTCCAGTAGAGGGAGCTGTATACGTGTCGCTAATTCATATCTACTCTAATGTGACCTAAGGAACTGACGTGTGTTTGTTAAATTAAAAGTAAAGCAGTCTCTTTCACTGCCAACTCATTCATTGCTTCTAGGCTAGAACAAGAACACCCGAGGAAATAAGGACTTTGCAGTATTTTGTGTTTACCACAATATTAGTATTTCTATTTGAAATATGCAATTTAAACTGTACATTTGTCGGCATGCATATCCAAATTAATACTAATAAAAAAGCAAAATGGAAGTTTACAATAAAAATACATCTGTAAAATATACAATTGAAACTGTACATTTGTTGACATGTATATCCACATTAATACTAATAAAAAGACAATGTTGAAATTTACAATAAAAACATGTTGATAAATGGTGTGTTATATACGATAGATACTGGAGAAAGGACGGACTGGACTCTTATGATATTACTTATAGAAAAGTTTAGAATCTCGTTAAAGTTGTATCTGTAATTCCATATGTTTACAGATATAAGGGCAAGGGTGCATTTGCAGACACTAAACTGTAGATTTGTTGATGTATATTTCATATAAGTACTCATGAAAGGGCAACATGATAATTCCAAATAGCTCATTCGGAATTACTGTTTCATAACCGATTTAAAACTTAATAAAACAGATAAAATCCTGTCTGTATAATAATAATATAACTTATAGGAACGATAAAACCGCATCACTTTTTTTTTATAAGTTTCTATGTGGAATTTTTGGCAGGGATTCCTCTGGTTGGTTTTACTTGTCTGCTACACATAGCTCAATGTTCAATACTCGTTTCCACACCACCTTGAGGTAGAATATATGGCGCTTTTTTTTACGTGGTTGTCCCCTATAGCCTAATCCACGACTAGCCTGCTTCTTGAAGCGTTTTAGGTGCTTGATGTCGAAGGTCCGAGCTCGTTATAGTCTTCAACAATACTTTCTTCGAAAATTGCTTCCGTTGTGCTATCCAATGATTCTACGTATTGATTGTTCTCCGTGCTTGCGAGAAATGTTTCGACTGGAGAGTCGACTTCCTCATCGTCATGAAGCTCGACGACCGTTGCTGGTGCATTGTCGCAGATTTGTCCGTTACAAAATTTGTAAATTACAGAACATTTTAACCCTGCCATTCTATAACCACATGCTGCACTGCACCCTTTCTTGCATTTACAAGAAAGAAATTCAAGTAGCTTTTCATCCACTGTAAAATGCTTTCTCGATCTCCTAAGCCGCTCCGAGTTCTTCGTACTCTTCTTCGTCACATCCACCAAGTATCCGTCAAAAACAATGACTGCAGTTGAGCTGTTGTGCCTCCGAACAAACTGAATATAGTTCTCGCAAATAGAACGAAATGTCTCGTTACGATTCCACATGACACGATGCAGTAAATATCCACCATCTGTCACATATACCGTGCGTGTAGCGGAACGCTAGGCATAGGGAGTAAAATTAGCTGGCTGAAATGAAATAACAGAGCTCAGTGCTCCGCTCGACGGAGGAATTTACGGCAGTGTTGTCATATCTATCGCGCTACGTGAATGTACATGCCTAATGGGAAATTACACGCACGGTATGAACTTTCCGAAATTTATATTTTCCGTGACTGAATAAATGCCTTATACAGTGTCGACTTTGTTGTTTTTCTCATTCCTTCGTCACAAAACATATTATTAAGTCCATGAGTGGCAGGGGGTTTGTAAAAATGTTGAAGAATGGGGCTTGAAACAGAGCAAAACTGGGCTTACACCAGTAAGAATGCTGAAAGATCCTGCTTCTGAAAAGCTACTTAAAGAGTGACCTCAAAAATCGCCCGTTTTCTAGCCCCCGAATTACCTCTTCACACACCGGCGTGTACTAAAATAAGTGCTAAATTATTTTTAATAATGAGAACATCCTGTATACACAAAATTTCAAGATGAGCATATGTTTGGTTTTTGAGATATGAGGGATTGAAGTTGTGATGCTATCAAAAAATACACGGCCCCACAAAAATTGAATACTCATCAGCTATGGCAGAGCAATCAAGATATTCTTAGTATTTTTCGACGTAGAATTCATATCTAATATCAACGAATCCATATATCCACTGATTAATTCAGAAGGGCCAAAAACATTCCCTATATAAGGATGAAAATAGGGAAAAATGATGCTATTGAGTTATAGAGCTTCCATGAACAGAAACATAGTATAAGTCTATTGGATGAATGCATGAACGAAGGTGTTGACTAGGGTTTACACAAAGTAATTGAGACACACACCCTTAAAAGGATGAAAACTACCCCAAAATTATACAAAAGCTGCATATAAGCTCCAATAACTGGCGAAAAAGCTTGAACCCTCTAAGCTTTATTGATAGGACTGAACCATAAATCTGTTATGACTTAGTTCACGAAAACAACCCGTCACAGGGTGCGAAACTATCTCTCATCTTGAATTATGAACTTGAGTCAGTGAAAAGATAGTGAATGTATCAGATACAATTCTGATTGCAGTGCGGCTGGATCTGGAACAATGGGATCTGGAACGAAAGGAGTGAGAAAACAACGCACATTTATATAAGCGATCTCGCTGTGAAAATGTTACATTATTGTAAATTCTGTCACAAGAATAGTAAAGGGCGATTTCCATAAAATTAATGTCCTAATGATCTGTTTTCAAACTTCAAGTGAATTTTATAAGAAGGTGGGGGTGCAAGGGGTTGAATATCAGAGACACCGCAATCGCTGTATCACATTAGCGAAAATCCTGTAGCAAAGATTTTCAAGAGTGCTCTTGAGGAATGCCATGGCCTCGTAATTCTTTCTCATCGCTCTAGAAAAATTCACAGGGTTTAGAGGGTGGAAATCTAAGCAATTTTACAATCATTATATTGGTATTGGACATAAAGGTAAGTATCCCTTTCCCGAACGCCATAGTCTATAGGTCTGTTTTAACTCTCAAGTGGGTTTTATGAGGGGGTAAAGGTACAGAGAGATGAATATCGGAGCAATCTCGTAATCGCTGCATTACATAAAAAAAAATACAATGTAGCAGTTTCCAAGAGTGCTTTTCTCTTATGCCAGGGCCCCTTGATTCCTTTTCATCCCCCAGATGTTCCCGACGGGGGTCAGGGGGTGAAGACGCACCAAAAAGTTTTCGTCCCGTTCTCTGACCCCATCGTAGGTGTGTCATAAAATTCTAGTTGTCGTCCCACATTCATACCTACTGCAATCAGAATGTGATATCTAGTACATTCACTATTTTTTCCCTGACTCAAATTCATAATTCAAGATAAAGAGTAATTTCTTACCCTGTAATGGATTGTTTTCGTGAACTAGGTCATAGCAGGTTTATGGTTCATTCCTATTAATAAAGCTTAGAGGGTTCAAGCTTTTTCACCAGTTATTGGAGCTTTTATGCAGTTTTGTATAATATTGGGGTAGTTTTCACCTTCTTAAGTGTGCGTCTCAATTACTTTGTGTAAGCCCTAGTCAACACCTTCCTTCATGCATTCAGCCAATAGACACACTATATTTCTGTTCATGGAAGCTCTATAACTCAATAGCATCATTTTTCCCTATTTTCATCCTCATATAGGGGATGTTTCTGGTCCTGAATTAATCAATGGATATATGGATTCGTCGATATTAGATATGAATTCTGTGTTGAAAAATACTAAGAATATCTTGATTGCTCTGCCATAGCTGATGAGTATTTATTTTTTGTGGGGCTGTGTATTTTTTGATAGCATCACGCATATCACAACTTCAATCCCTCATATCTCAAAAACTAAACATATGCTCATTTTGAAATTGTGTATTCAGGATGTTCTCATTATTAACAATAGTTTAGCATATAGTTTGAAACAAAATTCGAGGGCTAGAGATTGGCCGATTTTTGTCCTATTTTTGGGATCACTCTTTCTTTCCTGTAAATGCAAGAGTGCAGTGCAGCATGTGGTTGTGGAAAGGCAGGGTTAAAATGTTCTGTAATTTGCAAATTTTGTAATGGACAAAGCTGCGACAATGTACAAGTAAAATCAACTATATTTGAGGATTTTCAGGTATGAAAACAAATTTTGTCTCAACACAAAAATACTTCATAAAAGTCGCACTAAATGAGAAATTACAAAAGAATCATAATTTTGTCAAGAATGCTTGACTTCGATCGGCTGCTGCACCGAAACTAGTCAGTTTAAGGAATAAAATGGACAGGACATATTTTGTAGGAAATTTAATACTTTTTTATTTTCTCAAGAACATTTTTTGCCGTATGAGATACCCGAAGCGAGATGTTTCATAGAAACTATTTTTGTGCGCCATTTTTTCAATATGGCGGCGCCTGCGGCAGAGATCACATTTTGCAAATCTACAAAGTCCCAAAGTTTCAAAACTCCCGCACGTATTCGGACTAAACCTCATGTTTTATGCTCTCACTGCTGTATTACTAGTTGTTATGCATTAATTTAAACATTAAATGTTTGCTTTTAGGTGGAACTACGTATATACTCTGATAGAATCTCAATCATTGGTAGCGATCAAGCACCGCTTTCAACGGTAAGAGACACGTTTAATAAAATACAGTAAATTCATTTTCTGAAAAATTTCTTTGTAAACAATAAAACCCCCTTCCAAAAAAAATCACTAAAAATTATAAAATAAAAAATCACCCGAACGCCCAGTTACTTGGACCTTATTGCCTATATCGATTTTGATTTGATTTGATTTAAGGTCGGTTAGAAATCCGTTTGGTTTCATTATTTGTTAATTTTTACAACGACGTCCATATTGGTATTAGAAAAGGTTCAGTTAAACTGGCTACTAGGTGAAATTTTTCATTATTTTCAGTGACTTTTTTGAGGTAAATTTTTTGTAGAAAAATATTATTTTTAATGGCATCTCCTTTAACTTCTACATAGTGAAAGAAAACAATGTAAAATTAGCAAGCCGGATTCCCAAATAAATCGTCGTTTTCCAAAAATTTGGCGAACTCCTCCTGTGTACAATGGCGTAACTAGACGTCATAGGGCCCCAGGGCAAAAAATTGTTGGGGGCCCCCTATTATATTATTTTCTTAATACCCAAAAAAAATGTTTTTCATCCCAACATTTTTTTGATGAGCGAGGGGGAGCACTGCCCCGGTTTGTCCTGCCATAGTTACGCCTCTGCCTATGTACACGATTAATTAATATTACTTATAGTCTAGTTAAACTAAGCATCAAAATAGGTGAATGAGAGACTTTCTGGCTATTGTTTTAATATGTTGTAGGTATAATAACAAGTGCTATGTAAGCTTTGTAACAAGCTAATTTCTTCGGAATTGTATTCTATGGGTATGCAGGAGTCTCTGAATGAAAATCTCAAAAAAACCGCCGTGCAGAAATAAAGAAGAAATGCACCGCCATGCTGAAATTAGGCTCTTTTCTCCTTTAATCCGTAATAGTCTATATAATGAAGGCAAAAATAGTGTAAATATTTCGTGCAAAGACGAGATTACCTCCCCCCCCCCGTTTTCGACGGTGGTGAACACGATGGAAGTGGTGGGAGAAGTTTTTGAACGCCCCCTGAAACGGCCAAAAACCACCCCTTTTATGGATATACGAATTCGTCGATATGGGGCCTTTTATGGGGATCCCTTTATGTTTTCATATATAAACAGGTGTGGGGTGATTTATCGACTGGTTACATATATTTGAAATAACATAGAAGGGAGTTATAGAGTAAGTGGAATTCAGACAGCAGGCCTAGGGGGTTGATTAAACTATCCCTATAGAGGTGGAAAATCATTTTTTTTTTATTCGGTTCAAACGCGTATCCCCCGTTTTCGGTGTTGCTGAACACGGGAAAAATATTCATTTTTAGCTCCAACCCCTCCTCATCCCTCAAACGGGCAGAAACCTCACTCACCAGAAAGCATGCTATTCAGGATTTACAGGTTTTTCGGCACATGATCGTTATTCCTGTGCGTATCCCCTCATTTTTCACGGAAGAGAAGGTGGTAGCGACCTCGGGGGTTATTTCAACCCTCCCAAGGGGTGTGAAATTCATTAGTTATATATGGGTAAGGGCGTATTGACGATCCAAAGTGTAATTAATGAATTTTACACTTCCTGGAAGGGTTGAATGAAGGGATATGCACAGGAACAACGATCATGTGCCGAAAAACCTGTAAATCCTGGATAGCATGCTTTCTGGTGAGTGAGAGGTGGTTTCTGTCCGTTTGAGGGATGAGGAGGAGCTAAAAATGAATATTTTTCCCGTGATCAGCGACTCCGAAAACGGGGGATAAGCGTTTGAACCGAATCATTTGAAAAAAAAGATTTTCAACCCCTCGGGAGGGTTTAATCAACCCCCTAGGCCTGCTCTCTGGATTCCACTTACTCTATAACCACCTTCCATGTTATTTCAAGTATAACCCGTCGATGAACCACTCACTAAGTTGTTCAGAATTCGTTCACTAACACAATGATATGAAAATTTTTTCTCTACGAGCGATATTTACGATTTTAGAAATGTGCCGATCAAATATACTCTTCGTTTTTGCGAAGAGTATAAAAAGGGCAAAAAAAACAGTATTTTCAGTTTTAGAAAATAATATTGAACTAAGTAACAGCTTATTCATTTCCAAAAATAAATTTTCTGAAGCAAATCAGCTTGAGTAATTGGGGAAGAATTTATTTTAAGATGGTATGGCAGTAAAAAACTAATAGTTTAAATGAGGTTCGTTAGATATATTCAGATTTCTGCTAGGCAAAATATTTTCCAACACTTCGATCTAGCAGTTCTTCCGCCAACATCCGATGCCATTAAATATTATATTTATATAGTGTAATGGCAAATTCAAGTCTGGTTAGGCGACAATCTTAATCCAGAGAACTGGGGTTGGAAAAACAGCGGTTACCTAGAACCAATAAAAACAGTACAAATGTGTTCCCCTGACTTCAGTTTAAATATTTTGTTATGTGGTTGCAAGAAAAATTGCAAACACTCTTGTACATGTAAAAAATATAACCTTAAGTGCAGTACCAGCTGCGTAAATTGCATTGGACAGGACTGTGAAAATGCGTCAGAGGTGTTACTTTCTGAGAATATGGCTAGTTTTTGGTTAAAGCTCATATTTGAGGGTTTTTTATGCTTATTTAATTTATTCATACTTTTTAAAAGAGTTTATAGTTTATTTTTTTCACTATTTATTTGTTGTTCTGTTTGTCGTTGCGTTTTTTTGTTTTTAGAATGGATTTTATTTTACGAATGTATTACTTTAATTATTAATAACAATAACATTTATTATACAACCTATCGATGTGACAAATGACTTTCTTCGATTATTTCGTAAACTGATTGTATATATTTTGTGTATGTATGTCTTATTTATTAAAAAAGTCAATATTTTATACAACCTGCCAAATTGACATCCAAAAGTGTAATTTCTAAAATAAACCATATTTGGTATTAAAATCACGGTGTATTTTTTTTTAACTATTAAACGTCGGCCTATTTCCGCTACCAGGTCCTGTCACCGACGCCAGGAGACGGGCTACCCCCAACCTGGAAATTTTGCCGAACCTCTTTCCTTAAGAAGAGTAGGGATCTTTTACTTGCCTAACATTTAATAGACAAGGGACCGCCTGCTTTACATCCCCTCCGAAGGATGGTATATCCACTACGTAATCATCATCTGAAATTACGTTGCTTCCGCGTATACACTGATATACAAGCCGCTAGAAGGTGGGACGAGAACGCTGTATTTCTCAAGATGGGTCACCCATCCAAGTACTAACCGCGCTCGACGTTGCTTCAACGGAATATCGACTGATATTCACCATTTTTACCATTTAAAGCTCTTTATTTTACTTATAATTTTTTACATAGGTATTGTATTTATTTCATTTTATCTCATTTCAGTGTACAATCAATAAATTAAAACGTAACAAACGCATAAGCGTGATGCGCTTTAATTTGGCCGCTGCCAGGCCAGGAGATTATGATTTATTTCCTACATTTATGTTTGTGAGGCATTTTTTCCAAAGATTAAATGCATTTATTTAATTTATGCTAAAGCTTAAAAAAGACCATAAAGAATGATCATAAAACAGATTTACTGGTATGGATGTTTCACTATCATGCAGGAAAAAATTTTAGGAAAAACCTGCTTAAAATAATTGATAGTCAATTTAGAAAACTGGATTTTGTATGTACTCAAATAAATTTAATTATGTTCTTAATTTTTGTGTATGTACTTAAAATATTTAAGAATGTTCTCACTATGGAAATACCTCTTGGTATTTTCTGTGTTCCTAATACAGGATTCCTCAAGGGAGGGTTGAGATTTTGTGTGAGGACTGATATTCACATTGAAGTCGCCTCTACGCTCGCCCCCACGGTGTATTAAATAGGTGGTCCGACGTACGGCACTTTCCTATTATAATAATGGCTTCATAAGTGCATGGTTTCTATTTACTTTAATAGATGGCGCGAGCAATAAGGTCCTACAATTACTTGGGCATGTGCATCGTATAACTAACAACCTAAAATTTTAAGGTTTTTTCGTTTATTCTCATTTTTAATGTTTGTATAGGCATTTTTAGCTTGGAGTCATACTGGCTCCAAGCAAATATTTAAAAATTCACGCAAATAATTTTTCAATATTGTTGATTAATAAAAATAGACTGCTAATTATAGATTAGATTCCTAACCTGCAAAAAGTGTCTTATTTTATTGTGACAAACTATTTAAAACTTCATACACATTGCGTTCAACTTGATGTTGGTTGAAAGTACAGGAACCAGGCAGAAATTTTAATAATAGCTACGTAATACTTGTAAATCTTAAGAAATATATATTTTTGAGGTTAGCTGTGGCGACACGTGCAATGCTGCATGTAGTTTTGTATATATTCTTTCAATGTTTTAATTTAGCTACTTAATATCAGATGTCACTGGACTCTTGTTTCACTAAACAAAAACAGAAGGCCGGGAATGTATGCAACATTGTATGCCCGTATGCACAGAACCTGTAAAATTATCTATCTATGTGTAAGTAATGAGAGAACTTATTGGTCCTGCTATCTATTACATTATGTACAAAGTAAGCACTTACGAAGCCACTGTGGGGGTTGTCGTCGCATCACCTATTTAATACACCCTGAATAAAATACAAAAAGTAATCTTTTTTATCTAAATCTGTCATTTGACCACCGTAACTTTGCTAATATTTAACCGATTGCAAAAAACTTTATATCACATTAAAAATTAGCTCTTTCTCTCAAAATTTTGCTTCTTTACTTTTTTCCTAAAGTGTCATCCGTGTGGGCTATTACCAATTAACGAAAAAAGTGCCTAATTTCAACATGGCGGCGCATTTTTTTTTATTTTTCTGCACGCGAATGTTTTGGGATTTTCAGTCAGAGACTCCAGGATAGCCATAGAATACAATCACGAAGAAATTAGCTTGTTACAAATTTGTTTCGGGTCAACTTTTAATTTTACTGTACTAATTGCTTCTTGTAAAATTTAAACAATTTTTGTTTCAACATTTAAATTTTCTGATATTTACTTATTATCTCCGGTTCTAGTAATCCCATCGTAAAAATAAAAATACCAAATTGTTCACAATAAAATTTTGAAGAAAACTAGATCCATGAAAAAGTTTTTGATAATTGGTTAATTTGTAAAAAAAATAAAAATTACTAATATAGTATATTGTGTATTTAGGTGTGAAAGCAATACATTCCCGGACGATGATGCAAATTGTTGGCCGAGGCGCTAGCCGAGGCCAACAAGCATCGAAGTCCGGGAATGTGCTTTCACACCGAAGTACACATACTATTTTTCCTGAAATCGCAATAAATATTATTATAAATTAAGGAATTTGTATTAATGCATAACATTTCTTCATTACAATCTAACTGCTTACTAATAAATGCAATTTTAATGTGAGTTGGTTTGTCTGCGTGTAGTTATTTACTGTCTAAAATATACATAAAAAACCATACGGGAATGTTACTTTTTCTTCAAGCGTATTAAAATGTTTAAATTATATCACCAAAAACAGAAGTAGAAGTAGGACATTGTTTTACTAGTAACAAAATGTTAGTACCGAACGCCACCGTAGTGAACATTGTTTTACTGATTACTAGTAACATAATGTTAGTTCCGAAAGCGCCGCCGTAGTGGGTATTGTTTTACTAGTAACATAATGTTAATACCGAAAGCCACCGGTGGCGCGCTATCCAATAGCCAGTGCCACTTGTCATATTGTGTCAACATGTAAGACTGTAGTTTGAATATTTGTACATTTATGATAAATAAATGAATTTTTGCATTTTAATACGCTTGAAGAAAAAATAGTATATATTACACGGAGTAGAACGCCTTTTTTTGTGTTTCGCCCAGTTTGCGGCTTCGGCTTCGCCTCAGCCGCAAATCCTGGGCTCAACACAAAAAAAGAGTGCGTTCTACTCCTAGTAATATAATATACTATTTCCGGCCTAGGCCGGGAAAGTAACATTCCCGTACAGTTTTGTTGATCGTTGCTTGGCAACGGATCTTTTCCGGTTTTCTGACAGTTTCTTAGCAACGGACTAAAATACTAAAATTGTGCATTTTTCGATCTGAAATCGCGCTGAAAATGTAGACATTGCCGATTGATTTTAAAAAAATTGCCTTTTTGGATAATTTAAGAAATTATATTGTAATAATGCATTAATTTCAACGAACCTTCGTGAAACTATGCTCATTATTGAACTAAACCTTCCTGCCGAATTTTAGGGCAAAATATTTAAACGGCTAAAAATAAAAAAGGTTTCGAAATTTCAGTCGCTTATTGTTTAAGTTCGTCGACTCGAGGGAAGACATTTATTTTTCAAAATGTAAGTTTTCACATGTATTTTACAATGGTATTAAGAAAAATCTTCATTTAAACAGTTCTTTTTAAATTTGTTTATAATATTCAAAGTTATAGTTATAAACAAATTCAAACAACTCTGTGAATTTTTTATTGAACTAAAGACGGCAAGTGAATTACGAAATTAGATGAAATATTTACATTTTTCCAAAAAAATATAATGATCTACTTACATTTTTTGTGGTCGAGATACGTAAGTTTTTGCGTCTCAATAGATTATAAATAAGCAAGCCGATATGTCTTCTTAAAATTAGGCGTGATTGTTCTGCAATACTTATATTTTTGTCTTAGCTAGTTGAAAACAATCCAGAAGTGCAATTTAAAAAAAATAATGTAGAGAGGCCCGAAAATCTGATCTTTGGCGATTGTGTTAGAGATCCGAAAATCCTCTAATCGATCTAAACGTTATATTATAGTTTTACGAATAGTCTATACTGATATTAGGAAAAATAGGGGGAAAAAATTATAATTTTTTGCCCTTTGGGGATTATGCGTTCCATACCTTTAAGAAACAAAAGAGTTCCCAAGTTACCAGTGTGAGCTTCACCATTAAAACCACCCCTAATGTGACCCTCTGCGATTTTTGCATTTTCTCGCGAAATAGTTGGTCCCACAGAAAATTTTCCATATAAAATTTGCTACAAATAAGGTTCTGTACCAGCGTTGCCACATTTTTTAGTGCCATTCTACTAGTTTGCTTGAGCAAGAAAACTAGTAGATTGGCCCGAAGAAAAATTTTTTGAAGAGCAGGGAGGGGGAGGCGAGACATTCGAAAACCATTTTTTAGGCCAATTTTTTGATGAACGGAGGGAGGAGAAAGCCAAAAAACATTGTTTTTTGTCCGAAAAATTTTTTGATAAGCAGAGTTAGGAGTAATCCGAAAAAAAATTAACCATAATAATAATACCAAAAATCTACCAGAAATCTACCAGCAAATTTTACCTACCAAACTTTACAAAAAATCCTTGAAATTCTACTAAAAAAGTAGAAATCTACCAAATGTGGAAACGTTGTTCTGTACGTGTTTCCAATGGGGCCAATGGTTTTCGAGCAATAAGCAACAAACTAGGGGGTTGATCCCCAATCGACGCGCGCTTCGCATATTCTCAATATATTGTGGCCAGGTATACATTTATGTAGACCGTTATGCCCTCTCTATCTATGTAAATTGAAATGTGTGTGTGTTTATGCATTTTCGTAAATAAAGACTTCTATTAATATTTTTATGTTTATTATCATTACTTTGGAGGGGATGGGAGGTCACATTAGCGTCCCAAATCCATTGATATTAGACCTAAAGTTAGGGAATAAAGAAAATAAATTATAATCCTTTGCCTTTTGGCATGCTATGCTTCATAGGGCTACCTTTAGGATACAAAAGAGTTCCCAAGTCACAAGTGTGAGTTTCACCTTTAAGAACCACCCCTAGTGTGCCCCTCCGCGATTTTTAGCATTTTCCAGCAAAATAGTTGATCGCACAGAAAAATCTATAAACAATATAATATACTCATTGATAATATTCTAGGTACATAACATTTGTTACAAATAAGGTTCTATACGTATTTCCGATATACTCCAGGCATTAGAGAATTTTACCTGGAAAAATTCATGGCAGTTCTGGAAATAGGTTTACTTTATGTGTCTTGGCTCGCTGAATTCAAATTTTTAACTTCGCCTCGCAACCCCCTCAAATTTAGAGAAAAAAACCCAAACATTGGTTTTTGATTTTTTTTTTTCGTTTTAGTAAAAAAATGCCCAGACATTCAGAAAGTAAACAAAATTTACAACAAAAAACATTTTGATGTACGACGAACGGGAGGGGAGCGAGTGGGTCTCGAAACATGCGCCTCGGCGCCAAGCGTGCATTTAGGTATCATACGGCAACTCCACATTTGCTCTCTCGTCTTTCGATCTTCTTGGGGTACGGCAATATCAGAAATAAATATCGCCACATTTTAATGATCAAAGAAAGTTTGAGAGGCAAATTTTTCAGTGCGCTAAGCTGACGAAGACGCATCGTCAATACAGCAATTGAAATGGCACCAATCTATTAATCCGTGATTATTTTCGGCGAAGGTATAGATTTATTAGTCTTATTAACTGCTCTTTCTCAATCCGCGAATGTTTACATTATGAGGCCGGACAAAGGCAAAGTTTCATAAAAAATCTACTCATCTTCTGGACTTGAAGAAAAGGTAGCCGCTGAAGATATATTATTACTTCCACATCCAGTGGAAGTATAGTAACGACAAAAAAATTAAAAAAAACGTGTATTGTTCAAATAGGCTTAGAATGTCATGAAACGTCGAGATTTCAAGTTGACCGAAAAAAAAAATTCTGTCTGTCTGTCGGTTATGTCGATATGAAATATATGAATATTTTGCTTTTGTGGGATTTGTACCATTCGAATCACTGCAAGGATTCGTACCTATGGTACGAATCATACGAGTTACTACCCACCTCTACTATTCGTCAGATTAGTTAATTCCATAGAAACTCCAAGATTTTACTTAGGACAAGTAAAAGATTTATCGGTTTTAGATCATTAAATCCCGTAGGGTTATTTATTAAATGTAGTTTATTAATAAATAGATAACAGCCAAACTAAATTATGGAATTTGCGATGCTCGTAAATTGGAACGCCAATGGGTCTACTGTCTACTCTTTTTGCACAGTTTATTGGCTATTTTTTAAAGTAGTAAAAATAGTAGAATTGTACCGAAAACGGCATAGCTGCAGATTACCTGCGAAAGGACGCGAATGTGACTTTCCATCCCCTTCAATGTAATGATAATCATAATGATATTAATGGACGTCTTTATTTTACCGAACACACACACATTTCAATTTACATAGATAGAATGCCGATATCCTTTGGCAGTGATGACGGTCTTAGATAACTAGGGTAGAGCAGGACCAATTCTCTTTACCCTAGTGCATCGCTGTAGGCCTGAATCGGCCTCGTGAGGGGCTGGCGAGTTTACTTTTTAGCAACCCCACTCACAAATGTGAGCGGTGTTGAGGATTTCGGCCCACCTCCTTTTTTTTTTTGGAGTTGAAATTCATCATGAACACCTGTGCCTCTGCTCATGCATCTTATGCAACAGGTAGTATGGGACCACTAAAACCCCTCCTTGTATCCACTCGTCGTATCCTGGTACCGCCTAATCATGGCATAACTTCAGAGATACGGAGTTGTCGATATGAGCAATCCTACCAGTCGCCAACGTCCCCCATCTGCCGTTGCCTACGATTGGGGCCTCAATTCCTTCTTGCTTGCCTTTCCTCGTTTTCTTTATCTTTCATGACCTTTCTGATCATACACTCAAAGAAAATGATAGGTAAATTCAACCAAAAAGAGCATATGAAATCGCGCCTATCTGGTTTCATAGTTAAATCAATCAGTAAAGAATAGTCATACAACTTTATTTGTTTTCGTAAACAAATAGTAGTTTAATAATCATATCTTCTTGTAACAAATTAAATAGTACAATGACATTTTCTTATGTTCACTAACCATTTTCAATTTGGTCTACAATTAAATAGTACAACGACTTTGTTTTTTGTTCACCAACTAATTTTTAGGTTGATCTACACTTTATTGTATGACGAAGTTTTTTTTTGGTTAGCCAAAATCTCAGTATTGAGACACCCAAACCAAAGATTAGAGATCGTTTATAAGATCCATCCAAATATATCGATGATCCCTGAGAGAATTTGAGCATTGCAATCATGTTATTAATTTTCTATAAATTCATAAGAGTATAAGATAATGCATGATTGATTATTGTCAGTAATTTGTATGTGGCGTCATCTGGGAATAATTTCTGTA
This sequence comes from Rutpela maculata, assembly GCA_936432065.2. Classification (NCBI taxonomy): domain Eukaryota; kingdom Metazoa; phylum Arthropoda; class Insecta; order Coleoptera; family Cerambycidae; genus Rutpela; species Rutpela maculata. The sequence goes on along the minus strand of OW386287.2, from coordinate 167,669,481 downwards.
ATAGACTACGTGTGGTAAGCAAGCAAATTTTATGGTAATTCTTTTAGAACTTCTAGAAGACGACAATAATATTGGTTTGTCTACCGAGTACAATAATACAGCGAACTAATACTGGGTTGAATTACAATTCGATAATAGTTAAAAATAAAATATACTATTATCTAGTTTAATTTGACAGAATTCAACAAAATAATAGTCAGACGAACAAAATAATAGTCTTATTCATCTATTTTTTAAGTTAATGTTTGTTTTGTTGTACGACAACTTTTTATTAATTAAAATAACAATCACCTCTTGTTTAAAAATACCATCAATATAATTTGGTTTAACAAAATTAACGATATTGTTAGTTAACCATTTTTTTTTGTTGAATTCACCCATACTATTTCTTTGAGTGTAGTTGAGATCACCTCCCACTCGCTTTTGCTATTCAGCATACGCTCAATTATGTTGTTTAGGGAGATGTTTTCTCCTATTTCAGTCAGAGCCGTATCTCTATACCTAGTCCATCTATCGCACTCAATTATTGTGTTCCACCGTCCTGGCCCTGGCTGATGGACCTTGCTGGCTAATGCCTCTTCTGGCGCTCTCCTGTCTTTATTTTCTTTCTTCGCCAGCTTGTCGTTCCCCGAGGTAGTCATCTGTCTGTTCGTAAACTTTAGGGTATTTTTGGCTGGGATTAGTGGGATTGACTGCCGGTACATAGAATGTCAATTGATATCCTGCCATCCGGATCGTCGGTGAGGTAGGGATGAGCTGTGTAGCTCGAAAAAGTGTAGGCCAAAGTGCTTTTGGTAGCACTTTCGGTCTTACATAGGTACATAGGGTATACGGTTTACTTAAATGTATACCTGGCTATACATACTATATTGAAAATACGCAAAGAGCGCGTCGATTGGGGACCATCTCCCTAGTTTTTTCGATTATTGCTTGCAAACCATTGCACCTATCAGAAATATGTATAGAACCTCATTTGTAGCAAATTTTATGTGGAATATTATCAATGAATATAAAATTTTCTGTGGTACCAACTATTTCGCAGGAAAATGCGAAAAACCGCGGCGGGGCGCAATAGATTTTTAAAGATGAAGCTCACACTTGAACCTTGGGAACTCTTTTTTTCTTAAAGGTAGCCATATGGAGTATATAATCCCCAATGGCAAAAGATTATAATTTATTTCCGTTACTCCCCGATTTTAAGTCTAATATTAATGGGCTAAAATAAGACTTTAGTCGTCAGATAGCCCAGTATATGAGGCGACTAGCGCTTTTTATACCAGGATGCGGACGTCTCGGGTTCAAATCCTGATCGCAAAATATATTTTCTTATTTTATCAGTATTATTACAAGTTTTACAAAGCTGTAAGTATACATGGACATAAGGATAGTTGTTCAGTAGGGTGGGCCAAAAAAACCTTTGTTTTATTTTTCCGTCGCTATACCCCAGAATCGCCTATCGCCTTGCTAAGCAAAATAAAAAAAAATCAAATAAAAAAAATATCTTCCGTTCGCGCATCGCACTCAAAGTTTTGAAAAATGGCGAAATTTTGTTGTTTTTCGTGATTTTTTATAATTACTAAACTCAATACGAAACGCTATAGATCCTAATGTGCAGTTTGGGGCATGAGGAATTTGAAAAAATATTAAAACCTGTAATTTCAAAACATTTATTGTTCGCACAAAATGCTCAACAAACACAATTTTTAATAAAAATGAAAATACTTCGCTAATTTTACTTTTTCGTTTCATTTCAAAAGAGTGCACTTTAAAGTTAGATTTTTGGGAAAACTCTGGCGTAATAGATAGCTTAATAGAAGGGTCGTCCTAATGAAGGTGGCCCCCACACACTTTCTTAGATGCTTCGGCCACAAGTTTGACACATCGTTCCACAGCCTGGGTGTGACAAGGGAAGCTTTGGAAATCCAGTTGCAGCTGTGTGCCACTCTGTATTAGATTCCCATTCCTCAAGTTGACAGAAAAGTGTTGAGCTAGAATCAATTATATCTACCTGATATTTCTGCGACCATAAAGTTAGGTACGATTTTAGAAAATTTAGCAGCTCGTGATTCTGGTTCGCTTTTACACTCAAGATGGTTGATGACAGCAAACAAAGTTCTCAGACTATACGTGAGCTTAGAAAAACCTACTGATTAAATTAGGCAGTTGATACATTTTATTTTGAAATATTACATGCTTCTCTGGTTTCAAATTAAAACCAGCAAAAAATTCACAGATGGTCTAAAGATAGTTTTTGAAGCCACCAGAGCTTCACGGTACCTAAATCAAAATTTACTGTCATCGACTCATTAATTGAGCTAAACGCTTTCTTTGTTCACCCCGAAAATTTGATCCTTGCAATGGTTGTGGATGAAAGAAGGCATATCAAAGAATGTTGAAAGTTCGATCACTTTTCATAGGCAAGACTATTCGAAACTTCAGCACGCCAAAACTCTACTTCGAAGCAGCAGACTACGTCAACATGATTTGGTGGGATAGTTGCAATGTCGTCTACTATTAGGGAACATCTCGGATGAGGACATTTTCATGTGATTTTTGAATCTAATACAGACTGGCACACCGCTCCAATGGATTTCCAAAGCTTGCCTTATACTCAGGCTGCAGAACGGTATATCAAACTTGTTACCGAAACATCTAAAAATGTGTGGCGCTGACGCAAGAGACAGCTTCATTAAGAAATATGAATTTCTTTTGAACAAAATTAGAAATGATAAATATATTCACCGTTTCTTTACTAAAAATGAAAAAGTAGGATTAGCAGAAATTACGAAATATTGCCACTTCTACCAAAAATTGTTTTTATTGGGCTTTTTGCACGAACAATAAATATTTTGAAATTGCAGGTTTTAAATTTTTTTCGTGTTCCTCATGCACTAAACTTCTCAATAGGATCTAACGTTTCGATAGTAGTGAATTTAGTAATTATAAAAAATTGGCAAAAAAATAGCAACATTTCGCTAGTTTTCAATACTTGAGTGCGATGCGCGAACGGAAAATATTTTTTTATTTGATATATTTTTTTTTCATCTTGCTTATCTAGGCGATAAGCAACTTTTCCAGGGTATAGCGATAGAAAAATGAAAAAAAGGTTTTTTTCGACCCACCCTATTGTTCACCCACACTATTGTTCACCCACCCTATTGTTAGCTTGGTTTTCCATTTTCGCAACAAATATTAAGAAAGTTATAAAAAAAATAAAAAATGTGCGTCATGTTCTCGAAGCCGCTTTATTCGATGTAATTTTAAAGATTGTAGTTTTGGATTATTTTCAAATTGCAGAGACAAAAATATCAGTATTGGAGAGCAATCAATCCAAATTTCAAGAAGAAATATCGATTTGTTTATTTCTAAGTGTCCTAAATGCAAAAACTGATGTTTCTCGACTCCAAATGCATGAGATCATTATTATTTTACGAAAATGTTAGACATTTCATCTATTTTCATAATTTTCATAATTCGTTGGCCATTTTTCGCTTGATAAAGAATCTACAGAGTTATTTGAATTTATTTATAACTATGATTTTGAGAATTATAAACAAATTTCAAAAAAGCGGTCTAGATTTTTTTTTTTAATACCGTTATAAAATGCATGCAATAACCTGCATTTAAAAAAAAATGTCCTCCTGCACTTAAACAATAAGAGATAAAACTTTCGAAATTATTATTGGTTTTCAGCAGTTTGAATAAATATTTTGCACTAAAATTTGGCATTTTGGTTCAATAAAGAGCATTGTTCCACCAACTTTCGTTAAAATTAATGCATTATTACGTTACATTTCTTACATTATCAAAAAATCAATTTTTGGTGGTTCTTATTTTACAAATTAACAAATTATCAGAAAGTGTTATTCAAAATTTTATTGAGAACAAATTGGTGTTTTTATTTTTGCGATGCTGTTGCTAGGACCGGAGATAATAAGGAAAATCGTAGAAAATTTCAGCGTTGAAAAATTAATTTACAAGCAACGGGGACCGATTTAATCTAAAACTGCTCAGAGCCAGGGCCGGATTTTTAAATAGGCTAACTAGGCTATAGCCTAGGGGCGCTATAGCCTAGGGGCGCCAATACGTGAAGGGGTGCTTCAGCAGTTCAAAACTAAGTAATTTTCCCTCCCGACGGCCGAAGGCAACGTTTACCTTTACTATTGATGTGATAAAATATATAAGGAAATTATTTATTTCTTGTTTGATTATTTTATTTTGATAGAATTATTGAATGTATTACCTCTGTACTTGCTGCCCATGTGTGCCTATCGATACACACAGGCGCCAGGGCATCAGGTGCGCCACGAGCCCATGCCTATTTTGCGCCCCGAACCCATTTTGCGCCCCGAGCACATCAATTTTTTTTTCTTATTTTGTGGCCCTTCCCGCTCGTCGAAAAATGTTTTTCCATTCTCCCCCCGGCTCATCAATTTTCAAAGAGACGCTTCATAGATTTCGCACACAGCCGCTGCCAAGGATCGGCACGGCCCTGTCTGTACTGTAGCAACATTTTACAGAATTATTTATAGGATTATATTATAGTAGAGTTCGTAAGCAAGAAGTCACGAAAAAGGACACAATTTTGTTTAAGTATCAATCTATTATTATTACATTATATGATTATGTTTAGTCAATTCGAAAATATATTGCAATTTTTTTATAAAAACATTTTTTATTGGTATCTTATATTTTTATGTCTTGCGCCCACGAAACCTACTTTTCGAAGACTAGATAATTATAAATCAAATTTCTAACTTTTAATTTGAGGCTGTTTGACCTTAAAAAATTTAACATTTTCGCCTGCGGCGCATTTTGCAGCCCCGTAACCCCACCTATAAGTAAGAGCGCACAAATTTATCGTTAGCTTAAGGATGCGCTAATCCTTAATCCGGCCCTGCTCAGAGCACTTACTAATGTTGCAGCCAAACAATTCCATTCAAAATTTATTTTGACGCCACTATTAGTTATCCGGTTAATAATACCATTTAAGGTTAATAGTCACATCTAGAACCTAAGTGAGAACATGATAAATGGGTTGTCGAAAGATTTACAAAAATCGGTACAGCCAATCTCGAGTTGTACACGGACAAAGATACAAAGCACAAACGGGCAGGTGAAATTAAAAGCTTTAGACATATTACCGCTTTCAAAATTAAGAAAGATAATTCATTATATTTGTGAGCAGCATTTAGCTTAGGCATCGATGAACTCCAAACAGATTACTGTTCATAGGTCTCTTGTGTTAAAGGTCATAGGAAACAATTTTCCATAAATAGGTAATTCTACATCATCTTTTTTAAAATTGAAATGGAATGTTTACTAATTCTAAATTGAATAAAAGTGACATGACAATACGATATTGAATGACTACTCGTACATATACATATGCATCATTATATATAACCTTCAAATACGATGAATATGTAATTATTTTATTAAAAATAATCACACGGATATAACTCACATAGTGAAAATATTTTAAGTACTTAATTACCTTTGTTAGGTAATACATTTATTTTTATTTCCCACTTCTATCGGACGGAAATATTGGAACCGGTAAGTTTTAAAACCCTAGAAATCATTTCAATCCATTTGCTGTTTGATATCTGTGTGAATGTATAATCGGGAATCTGGAGTGCCAAATTCGATCATATCGAAGATATAGTTTTTGAAAAAAATTCGGACATATTCTGGAATGACTTTGAGGATCTAAATCTGGAGGTCACCAGCCTGGCCGCGATTACAAAAATGCGTATTGGGGTATAAGGCGCGATTTTCCTTACTTATTTGTTTTTGACCCTACTAATTCCTTACTAAAAAATTTTTCTCCCAACGTTTTTATATTACTGAAAACTGAAAATTTTGTTCCCGCCGCATTTACACGCTTATTTTTTAACATTTCTTGATGATTTTCAAACCAGTCGATAGCTTATTCTTTCTAAATGCAGGTGCCAAATTATTCTCGAAATTGTGAAATGCTACAGAATTTGTTTAAACAAGGCGTACCAGAATAGTCTAATGTAAATTTCAGCATCGAGGTATTTTAAAACTACTGCAAATAGATGCATACTTCTGTGATATTAAATCTGCAGAACAGAATGGAGCAATTTTTAGTGAAAAAATGATCTGCATTGCTTTATTGTTGTAAACGATATGATTATTTTTGTACAGCGCCCGCTAAAGTTTTGAGTTTATAAGTGTTCGTCTCGCGCGTCTGGTCCATCAATACTTGCATTAGATTAGATTGAAAAAGAAGCTGGCTGATTGGCCTTGGTCACCGCGACCCCTGTGGATCTATTGTGGCTCTCCTTGTCTAATTTTACTTAGAGCTCCTTATCCAACTATGTCTTTTGTATCAAACTCCACAACCTTGATAAGGGCTTCTTGGTATAGCTATCGCCCTTGGTTTCTCTTCGCCAAGTAGTTGGAACCTCAGTCTCGCTAGACCTTCGCAATGGCACAGCACATGTACTGAGGTTTCCTCTTCCTCTTGACAGAATCTGCATGTTGCATTCTCTGCCAGGCCCATTAGACTCATATGTCTATTAAGCCTACAATGTCTAGTTAGAAGTCCTACTATTATCCTAATGGCCTTTCTATTTTGGCGTAGTAGGTCTTCCGTGAATTTGGCCGATCGTTCTTTAATGAACTTTTTGACCTGTGTGGGAAATTCTTCCACCACTCTAGAGATTTATTTTGTACCCATTTGTTAATGGATGTTCGTATGCGTGGCTTAGCCACACCGTAAAAGGGCCTTAGATGCGCCTTCCCGGACCAGTTCATCAGCCTTCTCATTTCCCCTGTGTCCATCGTGTCGTGGTACCCATGCCACGGTCACTTTGTTCTGACTTCCTAGGTCTGTAAGGGCATTTATACAATCCCATACTAGTCTTGAATCGACCTGCATGGAATCGAGTGCCTTTAGCGCTGCTTGGCTATCGGAAAAAAATGGCAATTGATTGGTTTACAGTTCCTTGCCCCATTATTTCCTTTGCACACCACTGTGTAGCGGCCACTTCAGCCTGAAATATTGTGGCGTGTATTCCTAGACTTATCGGGATTTTCGTTTTCGACCTTATCCCGTAAATCCCAGCTCCGACTCCTTGTTCTGTCTTGGAGCCGTCCGTATACCAGATCGTTTGCGCCGATATTGGAGGACAGTTTTTCCAGTCCTCTCTGTCTGGTATTTTGATTTGAACATTTTTGTAGAAGTTATACTTTGGGACCATAGTGTCCTTGGGCATTCCCAAAATGGGATCTGCCTTCAGCTCTGAGTATAACTTTTGGTGCTCTGTTTCGTGTTGTTGCCTTATAGGCGTTGTGCCTTGCATTAGCCTATGTATCACTGAACGAGCTTCCCCTTGGATAAATATGTATAGTGGTGTCAAGGACTTCCACTGCAGTCGTGGGACAGTTTTTATGGCCCCAGTGGCGCACAGGCAAGCAAACCTTTGTACGCCATTTAATAGTTTATTGCTCCAAGCTGAAGTACCTTGGTCCACCATACCACCGATCCATAGGTTATCATGGGTCTTACAACCCTAGTGTATAACCACAGGGTCATCTTGGAGTTTAACCTCCAGTTCTTTCCACACATCTGCCTGTACCTTCCCAGGGCAATTGTTGCTTTCTGTGTGACTTTTTGGATGTGTGAATTCCATGTCAGCTTTTGATGGAATTTCCGCTTCATTGAGCCTCAGGGGTTTTAGGCCTCCCAAGGCTCTTTTCCGTGTAAAGGTGACGACTGTACCTTTGTGAAGATTTATGGAAAATCCTTCCTCACTACACCATCTGTCAACATCTGTACAATATTTGTGAACGCTCTGATATCGTGTTCGCAAATCGCCCCTTGACTACTATCGCTAGATCGTCAGCATATCCTAGGCAGTAAAAGCCTTCTGCGGAAATTTTTCGGAGCAGTTTCTCAACAAGGGTTGCCCACAGCAGTGGAATAATACCCCTTCTTTGAGGGCAACCTGTACTCACTTTTGCCTCAATGGTAGCCTCGCCTAGATTGGATACTATTATCCTCTGTTCTAGGCTGACTTTAATCCACTGACAGAGTACTTGCATTACAATATACTATGACTGCAAAACATTTACAAAATGTTCTTATTACACTTATTAAATAAGTAATTATTATCATTTGTTATTGGAAAAAAAATAGGAAAATTTTAAGAGTAATTTATTTGCGACAGGCCTGTAGCTAGGGGTGGGCCAGGACGGGCGTAGCCCGTCCTGGAATAATTTTCACCCTACCTACGGCGACCGCAAAAAATAATGAGGTAGCTATTTTTTTACGGGGTTATCTGTAAATGAAAAAAACGATACAAAATTTTTTGGCCCACGCCCCCCCCCCTGAAAAATTGTTTGCCCGCCCTTAAAGCATTTTGTAGCTAGGGGCCTGATTTGTGAACAGAAATTATTACGTTATAAATTATAACTTAAAATACTCATGAATACAGAAAACAATGTGTAACTAAATAAACTTAAATTTACTTATTGTGCATGAAAGATAACAATATCGAAATTAAATTTAACATTATGCATACTTAAACTAAATTACCACCTAATAATTTACTTTCATGATATTAACCTATATACAAGGTGTTTCAGGTATGCGGTCATTAATTTCTAGTGGTGATTCTAAATAAAAAAATACGAAAAAAAGTTAATATAAACATAGGTCCGGAAATCCCTCCTAAGGGCGCTGCGGGCCTCTGAAGGAGGCACCCAAAATTAACATTTTATTTAATATCCATTTAAGCTACAGTGACTAGTTTTTGCACGTGATTTAATATCAATAAAGGTAATTATCTGATGTTATCCACCAAGGGTAAATTCAATCAGGGGTACACAAAATTGGAAAGGGGGAACTTACTTCTCCCCCCAAATTTTTTAATGTGAATTTTCTGTGATAGTCTCATCGGAATATAATTCCTTGGCTATAAATACACAAAAAGGTTATCTTGTTTTAACGCCGTACGATCAACCGGTTTCGAGAAATTTGAACCTAAAAGAATTTTTCTAGTCTTCTTGCGTAAACAGAATTTTACTTCCACATACAGTGGTAGTAACGACAAAAAATTTTTAAAAAATTTTTATTGTTCAAATAGGCTTAAAATGTCATGAAACGTCGAGATTTTAAGTTTGAGCGAAAAATTTTCTGTCTGTCTGTCGGTCTGTCTGTCTGTAACTTTTCTTGTGCGCACGTTTACTCTGGAACCGTTTAAGATATTGACTTGAAATTTGGTACACGTATGTACTTTAGCGAGATCTGGAACTAGATTACATTTTCATGTTGTTCCGACGAAGGGTTGGGGGGTAAATTGGGGTAAATTTGGGGTAAATGGGTAAATCAAGCAGGTAAGAGTCGATAAAATTAGTATTTGGTATATACAATAGAAGCTAAGGTCTCAAAAAAATTTTTGGCATTAGCCACCCCCATTACCACCCTCACCCCCTTATTAAAGGGGATGAAAAAAATGTGATTTAGTGTATGTACAAGAACCAGAAACCTCAAAATATTTTTTTACTTCATCCACCCCCACTACCACCCCCCTATCACCACCCCCCACCCCATTACCGATGTGGGGTATCGTTTTATGGGTTTTTGGGGTAGAGGATTTCAAATATTATATTATTGAAGTTTCATAAACAATTATTTCCACATACAAAGTTTTTTCGCCGTGAGTGACTTGGATAGAGAATCTGGATGTGGAAGTAGTGATTCCTTGGGCAGCGGTTTTTTCAATGAATTCATCATTTCTTAAGTTTTAAATTTCTCGAAACCGGTTCGTCGTACGGCGTTACAACAAGATAACCTTTTTGGTGTATTTATAGCCAAGGAATCATATTCCGATGAGACAATAAAAATAAATAAATAAATAAATAAATAAATAAATAAATAAATAAATAAATAAATAAATAAATAAATAAATAAATAAATAAATAAATAAATAAATAAATAAATAAATAAATAAATAAATAAATAAATAAATAAATAAATAAATAAATAAATAAATAAATAAATAAATAAATAAATAAATAAATAAATAAATAAATAAATAAATAAATAAATAAATAAATAAATAAATAAATAAATAAATAAATAAATAAATAAATAAATAAATAAATAAATAAATAAATAAATAAATAAATAAATAAATAAATAAATAAATAAATAAATAAATAAATAAATAAATAAATAAATAAATAAATAAATAAATAAATAAATAAATAAATAAATAAATAAATAAATAAATAAATAAATAAATAAATAAATAAATAAATAAATAAATAAATAAATAAATAAAATGTTAAGTTTTGGTGTCCCATTCAGAGGCCTGCAGCGCCCTTAGGATGGATTTTCGGACCAATGTTTGTATGGACTTTTTTTCATATTCTTTATGTAGAATTACCACTAGAAATTAATGACCGCATATCTGAATCACCCTGTATACATTCCAACATTGTGACAAAAAAAAAACACTGGAAAATTTTTTAAGTTCATTCCTCATGGTAAACTAATATTAAAAGAAACACGCAGGAGTATTGAGCACCATATTCAATACGAGTACAAGTACCAAGCCATCAAACACCCAAGTACTCATAGTAATTTAAAAAGAGTACTTTGGGTAGTTGAATGCAATTTCGAGTATTTCTAGCACTTCGAAATTCTGTACCAGTATATTAGTAATACGGATTCTGTACCAGTATATTAGTAATACGGTATTACCACAGAAAAGAGAACTACAGAAACGACACTCAGAGGCTTCCTGCCAAAATTCCATTGACGCCATTTTGTTGTAGGTACATCCGTCAGTTTATATATTGCTTTAGATTAAAACAATAGTTGACATTCTGTGGAATAATATCCAATTATATATTTAACAAGTATTAGGCCTATTGTGCTGTGCAGAGGTAAGAAATCGTGGGGGAAAAGTGCGGCGTGTTGTGTTAACTAGTAATTTCTATTAGCGAAATGATAAGTAAACGAGGTGGAACCATTTGCGGTGTTCGGGAATGTTCGTTCAAGCAGAACGACAGGAAAAGGCATTGTTTTCTTTAAGTTTTCTAAGGATCTCCAAAGGTATTTTATTATTGATGTAAATTATAAGCATTTCCATGTAATTGTGAACCTTTCTTCTTTTAAGGTCCGAATTGTGGTATCAAACCAGATTGCTGCCAACCTATTATTTTCCCCCAACTGGCCAGTTTAAAGCAGTGAACTCTATACCAACAGAGTTCACTGGTTTAAAGTAAAAAAGAAAAAATATTAATTTCCCCAGGACAACTTCCCACTAAGATATTGAAGATTTTCTCAGGTAAGACATTGTATTCATTTAAATACATTTTTTTGACTTTAATAGCGAGTAGAATTGTAATTTGACATGGCGAAAATAGATAACAACGAATTTATTGATTTAAGTTGATTGGTTGGACATCCAAAACAAGCCCTTATAGCATACCAACGGATGTCGTACCCGATAAGGGGGGCGGGGGGTGGTAAAGTTGAAAAATCGGTTTTTGGCGTTTAAATAGAACGGTAGTAATTTGAGAGGAAAGTTCAAATGAGAAAAAACCTATATAATGAATCCCGAAGCTTTATTAGGTCAGGAGTAAATTAAAAAAAGGGGAAATTTTGAAAAAATTTTTAATTTCAGCAAAATTTTAGAAACCTTTTGAAATTTTACTAAAGTACGTGCTATATAGGAGGGAATATCTGGTCAAAATTTCAGATCGATATCTGTATTATTTTTCGATAAATTGGAAAAAAAAAAGATCTTCGAAAAATGGCTATAAGCACTTCACTTTCTGTCAGATTTTGCTATGAATTCTATTCTCCTATAGTTGTTCAACAATTACAATTTATACTATATGGTCATTATTCAGAAAAAAGTGGTGAAAATTGAACTTGAAAAAAAGAAGATTTTTTTGCATAAAAAAATCAAATTAAAGTTAAATATCTTTTGAATGGAATACAGTGTCGAAAAATCATCTGTACCATTTTGAGGTGCTAATTCACTTCAAAAAAAAAAAAAAACTTTACTCTATGATAATTGGTTTTCGAAAAATATGAAAAAGTAGTGTGCGCGAGCGTAACGGTGCGTAGATAATAAAATAATAAATAAAATCGTGGTTATCTATTTTCGCCACATTTTGACAATCTGACTGGACTATCATTTAGATATGGTCAAATGACATTAACGCTTCTTCAGACAAACCATTCTTCGGAGATATTATGTTCCCACCTTCTCTTCATTAGCATATTAACGATTTGATCTCTACAATCTCTAATCCTGATTAATGCACCTACCATGGATGCCTATGTGAAACCAGCAACCAATAGCTTAGCACTCAAATACACGAAACAACCGAAAGCCCATAGACGTTCGCCAAGACAAACGGGGATACCTATATTATGGATAAAGACATTTTGTAAAACAATCTATAACAATATAAATAAAATTAGTTAATATAAAATTGGTTAGATGTATTGACGTCCACATAAAATTCTCTTATTAGAAGACCCTGAGATGATATTTTTGTTAATTCTCACCTAATTAAGAGCACATCGTTGTTTATAATATTATATATAGAGAGAGGTCGGTAGATCAGTGATTAGGGTGTTTAACATCTCTTCTGAACATACTTAGCGAAGTTGGTTTAAACCCCACATAGAGCAAAATAATTGTCCCTCTCTGCAATTGAGTTTCTCCCGAGTTTCCCGGAGCTCCCAAGAGTTGCTGCACTTTCGATCACTAGATGCTCATGCGTAAGATGTTGGTTTCATAATTTTGCGAAGAGTTCCTCTGAGTTCCTTCAGAGTTCCCGAGTTCCTCAGAGTTTCCGAGAGTTCCTCAGACTTTCTCTTCAATTTCTGCAGCTTGCCATTACCCTCTTGATAGTGATCGTGGACAAAATTTTATACAAGGAGTTCCCTTTTGCGACTTCACCAGAGTTCCCCAGAGTTCCTAATGAACTGCACTTTGTTTCGATAACTAGAAGCGTATGCGTAAGGTGACGTCAGTGTCACAATTTTGAGAAGAGTGCCTTGGAGTTCCTACAGAGTTCCTATAGCTTGTACAAAGATTTCCTCTCGCGATTACCCCCTTGTTGTAAATTATCTTTTAGAAATGATTTTGATGACATTTTGACAATTCTTCAACATAGACGATATTTGAATCCTGTTTTTTGCATTTAGGTCCAAAAATTTTTAATTAATATAATAATATATTTATATCCAGCAAAACACCTCATAGCTTTAAAAATTTTATAAAGTCACATATGTAATAAAAATCAAAAGGAAAATTAAACATATTGACAATTAACGCTATGTTGATATAGTTGACTACATAATTCTTATGCGTGCAAAAAATGTCAGCGTCTTCGATCTTTACCGCACTGCCAAAGACGCCGACATTTTTTATACTCATAAGAATTGTGCAGTCAACTTTATAGACTACAAGCCTATCGTAATTTTTAAGGGGTCAAGTGATTCAGCATTAATTATATTCAGTACGATGCTGGTATACGAAACCAGAACTTTAGGCACTATGCCGTCACTGTTGGGCGGTACAGGTGAGTACACAGGTAAATTGAATTTTCCATTCGAAAGAGCACTCTTCAGACAAAATATTCTTGTACGGCATTCCTAATGTTGATAGTTCATAAAAAAATAATCACCTAGAACCTACTGCCGTACAAAAATAATGGGACCGGAAGCCAGAAGAATTTTTGATTTTTCGAAAATGTTTCCAGGCAAATAGGTAATTTAATACTGTACGGCGCGGCGTTTGTACAATTAAATTTGTATGCTTTCGTATATTCGTATGCAGCAATTCCGTACGTATTTGGTGATTTCTCACCATGTAGGTGAGAAATCGTGGGCGCAACCCCTTCCCTAGACCCGTACGGTGCAAGATCATTGCAAAATATACGGCATTGATTCTAAAATACACATTACACACAATACATTCAACACCTACAATAATTTTTAACAATTGTGTCGTCTAAAAATTATGGTAACTATAAATATAAATAAACAATTACCTACGTTTGGGGTTGAATTTCATTTTGTGGCAATCAAATCATTAATTCCTGTAGGTACGGCAACCGTTTTTTTGACATGATGTAACTAAATATTATCGTAGTACATTATAGCCGGTTATAATTAATAGAACCAAATGAAAATATGTATTAAAAAAATAAATAAAATTTTCAAAATTTAAGAGATTTTCATAATGTGCTGTGTATTAATAAAAGGAGTAATATTTCTAAAATTATTGCTATTTTGAATTATTTGAAGATGGAAATATAAAGAAAAATGGATGCCGTACATTTTTACTTTTAGGATTTTCCACAGCTGATGAGATTTTCCATAACATTTTCACCGGCCTTTAGGGTCATTAATTACTGTACGGCATTTACAAAATGTTATCGGCTATATCAAATAGTAATCATAGTAACCGTTCATATTAGTCTATTCAATGTGGCAGCCATATTGACTTATTGTTGGCTTGAACGGGTCGATTATATATTAATCATTGAATGTGACGGACAGTTTATTTTTCATAAACAGAGCTCTCGAATTTTATCTCGGTGACGTGAAAGTCAGGGTGGCTCTGCCAGCGCGGAAAGATTTTTATGAAAGTATGACAATATATCTTACTTTGAACCTACTTTTTGTAGGGAATTCTGTGATATCCAAAGTTAATATGATCAGTTTATTATAAAGACTAGCTCGAAGAGGTGGTATTGGGGGATGTAACATTCAACTAACTCTAATTTCGACCACTCACTATCACTTCCACTACATCTAAATTAAAATTACGTTGACTGTCATTATCTGTAGAGCCACTAGTACGCATATGCTTTTCTGAGGAAATATGTCTATTAACATTTGTTTTAGATGTCCAAGAAATTGTTCTGTTGCAACTACTACAATAAAAATTTGTTCTATCAAATTGCAGTTTTGGAAAATAGCAAATCGACAAGTATACTGCAATCTGAGAAGCAACGTTGGCAACTCTTATATTTTATCGCCTTCGGCCTTTGGGGATAGAAGTGCATCTATAGGGCAGAGGGTTGCGCTGTGGGTTTCTCACCCCTGTAACTAGCAAATATGTACGGCATTGCTAAATAACAGATCCATTAAAACATAAAAATTGAATCGGACAGACGCCGTACAGTATTAAATCACCTTTATGAAGTAAAAAATAGTTACAAAAATCTTGGGGGTGACAAAATACTTTTCCAGCCATCTGGAACCATTCTTTTTGTATGGCATTTAGTTTTTATTGATTATTGTTTTAAGTATTAACAAAGTATGCTAATACAGTAAACAAATTTTTCACCCTAAAATTGCTCTTTTCAGGGGAAAATAAATTTTCCTGGCGCAGCCATATGTTCCATGAAAAATGTATGGCATGTCAAAAAATGCGTTTGTTTCATGAAAAAGCATTAAGATCATTGAATTTGATGTTGGTTCAAATCACCACCACTTATACTAGTAGGGGTAGTGGGTTGCGCTCGGGATTTCCAACCCTGTAATCACCAAATATATACGGCGTTGCTGAATAATGAATATACGAAAGCATACAAATCTAATTGTACAAACGCCGTACAGTATTAAATTACCTATTTGCCTGGAAAAATTTTCGGAAAATCAAAAATTCATCTGGCTTCCGGTCTCATTATTTTTATACGGCAGTAGGTTCTAGGTGATTATTTTTTATGAATTATCAACATGAGGAATGCCGTACAAGAATATTTTGTCTGAAGAGCGCACTTTCGGATGGGAAATTCAATTTACCTGTGTACTCACCTGTACCGCCAAAAGTGACGGCACAGTGCCTAAAGTTCTGGTTTCATATACCAGCATTGTACTGGATATAATTCATGCTGGGTCACTTGACCCCTTAAAATTACGATGGGCTTGTAGTCTATTACCAATATTGTTCTATGTTGTAATATTTTATGTATACTTGATTTATTATAAGTTTCATTGAGTTGTTTGTATTTAAGGAAAGGCTGGAAAATGCTTACCGATGCCCTTTACTTTTGAGAAAATGGAAAATGTATAAGGAACTTTATATATTTTTTTCAGTAAACATTATTATTATTATTTTTATCATCCAAAATATTTTTTGGCAAGAGTCACTGGAAATAAAACCAAAAAACTTTTTTTAGATTACTTTTGCCTTCCCCTCCCTGGAAGAGAGATGAACTGTATCTTGGTGGTTTATAAACAAGGTCATACCCTGAGAAATTTGATGCTCATATTCAAATAGGAATTATCCTCTGCAAGACTAAAAGAATTCACTACTCTGATGTATTTAAATTCAGACAATTTTTTTTAATTGGTTTTGGAAATAAAAGTTTAGAAACTCAGCATTAAGTTTTTTGTGCGTGGCTTGACGGTTTTATCAGCTTTGCATCATAATTTCATAATGTTTATTTACCAGAATAAACACAGCTAAGAAAGTGAAAGTGATGTCAAGAAACCGTGCACGGCGAATGGGCAGCGGGAGAACAAACGGTAACAGTATTTTATATGTTAAATAATTTTCTGGTAATACTCAGTGAAGTGTTAAACAGGTATTACAGTTAGTTATTTAATTTCCAGTGAATAATGATTAATTGGTTTATTTTATTTAAATTGTGTGCTTAACTGTTGTGACCTATATTGATCCTATTTCTTTCTGTTAAAATGGATGCAGAAAACAACAATAATGATGCAGTAAGTAAAACATGTTAAATAACAATGTAGGCTAGTCGATTTAATCTCCAATATGGCACTGCTAGATGTTGCAAAAAATTAATTTTTTTTAAAGAAAATTTTAATTAATAGTTCTGAAATTATCCAGAGCTATAACTCTAGGAAAACTAGTAATTAAATTTTTCTTTAAAAATTTTCTATTTTCCATTTTATTTGCAATAAATTGCAAGTAAATTTATTCGTTAACTTAGTCGTTAGTTTGAACCGATTTCTCTAAATGCAATATAAAACCACTGCCTAAGGAACCATTACTTCCACATTCAGTTTTATTATTCAAGTCTTCCAATTAAAAAAAAATGGTACTTATTCGTCGTCCGCTATGTGAAATAATAGTTCATAGACCTTTATTATCGTCTACCCCAAAAACCCATAAAAAGATATGCCACATCGGTAGGAGTGTGTTGTTGGGAGGGATTGTAGTGGGGGTGGCTATTATTTTTGTGCACACACTAAATCACAATTTTATTTTTTTTTACCCCCTTTAAGATGGCTGTTACTTTGAACCGATTTTTTTAAATGAAATATAAAAATCGTTGCTTAAGAAACTACTACTTCCATATCCAGATTTCATATTCGAGTCTCTTCCAGTGAAAAAAAAATGGTACTTATTTGTACTCCGGCTATGTGAAAATAACCCCCACAAAAAAAATAAAAGTTGTGATCTGGATGACTGACCATGGTACTCCTATGTATTTTTCGATGCTGAATCCGAATCCGAGTTCAAACAAATTCGTATATACCTTAAATTTATGTGCAGAACCATGGTGGAGGGTGAACACAGCCAAAGAACCAACCCCCTAGAGAGGTGAAAACTACCCTCTGCTGAACGGGGGTGGAGGAAATGTAGGAGAGCAAATTTTTCTTGTTTTTACTGCGAAATGGTCGCAGTGCACTGTGCAGAATAGCCCTCAACTGCTTTGCCCATACCCCATCTGAGGGGAGGAAACCACCCCCAAATTCACAAGAAGTATTCGAAAAACTCTTAAAACCGGGAAGATGCACTCTATAATTTCTCAATCTAAGAGAAGAGGAAACTGCCAACGTTATTGAGTTTGCACAGCAAGACCAACCCTCAAAGTGTTAAGTTTTAACGTTTTAACATTCGCAGAGTATACATTGCAAATAAGAATATATTTAACAAGGAACATAGAATAATCTAAACTTAAACTGTCAATCTGTCAGAAACTATATATTCTATCGCCCCCTATTGAAGAATAGTATATTCAAAACAAGCAGCAGGAAACAGGAAGGCGCAGAAGGATGTGGGAAGATTAATTTTTTTCAGTGCGGAATTTATCGAGCTCTCATACACCTTCTGTTATCCCTTCTCCAACCCTCGAACATTTGCTCGGCCTTGTCTGGCTTAACCTTTCTCCCGACCTCTGCGTTCTAACACGCAAAAGATACTACAAAAAGAGAGAATAGATGCTATAGCAGCGAGAGAAAGAGAGAGAGAGAGAGAGGGAGTGAGAATAAGAAGGGGTCCCAGCGAAGCAGGAGTGAAAGAGCGCGAGAGAGTGGACGACGCATGCCAGATGCATACAGACAGTTTGTGAGTGTCAGAAAGTGAACAAAAATGTATGAGTAGAAGAGCATGAAAAAGAGTGGGAGAAGATCCATCAGAGAACGAAACAGAGTGATAGAAGGGGAGGTAGGTTTGTAAGAAAGTGACAGAGTATATAGAGTGTAAGAGTGAAGAAAGACAAGAATTTTATAGAACCAAGTATGATTGAAGATAAAATGGACGAAAAAGGTATGATATGGTGATATCATGAGAGAATTCATGAAATAGAACGAGGGATACAGGGAGTATGAGGCTGGCAAATGGAGACTGACTGACTCCTTTCCGTAATGATACTGATATTCATAAGTGTCGGTGAATGCAGGAGTATGCGGCGAAGACAAGGCAGAGAATATAGTGGGGAAAATTTTGAAGAAGTGTGTTAGAAAAAGTGTGTGTTCAAATAAAGTATAGAATGCAGAGGTCGGGTAAAAGGTTAAGCCAGACAAGAAGGAGCAAATGTTCGAGGGTTTCAGAAGGGATAACAGAAGGTGTATGAGAGCTCGATAAATTCCGCACTGAAAAAAATTTTTTTTCTCACATCCTTCTGCGCCTTCCTGTTTCCCACTCATCGAGGGATGTTCTTTACCTGCTTTAAGGGTTGGTCTTGCTGAGCAAACTCAGTACCGTTGGCAGATTTCCCTTCTCTCAGATAGAAAAACTCCAGAGTGCATTTTTCC
Source organism: Rutpela maculata (assembly GCA_936432065.2). NCBI lineage: Eukaryota > Metazoa > Arthropoda > Insecta > Coleoptera > Cerambycidae > Rutpela > Rutpela maculata. The sequence goes on along the minus strand of OW386287.2, from coordinate 167,650,454 downwards.
GATCTTAAAAGTTCTTCGAATACTTTTTGTGAATTTGGGGATGGTTTTCACCCTTTAGACGGGTACGGGCAGTTGAGGGCTGTTCTGCACAGTGCACTGCGACCATCGCGCAGTAAAAACAAGAAGAATTTGCTCTCCCACATCTTCCTCCACCCCCGTCCAGCAGAGGGTAGTTTTCACCCCTTTGGTTGGTTCTTTGGCTGTGTTCACCGTCCTCCATGTCTCCCTTGCATTCTCAAGAGCTCGTAAGCTAGAAGCTTTCATGAAGCAGATCTATGTCCGGAAGGGTATAGAAGGCGTGTAGAAGGCGTGTAGAAGGCGTACCATCCTCTCGAGGGTGTTGTTACGCCCTTGGCAATAATAAATGAGAGCACGAGGATTGCAAAGTGCCCATTCATACTCCTTTCCGTAATGATAGTAATATTAGGCGAGTCTGCCTGGTATTTTTCCCAAAAATTTTCTATACTATTTGAGTTAGCCACGGATTCTTATAGGAAAAATTCCGCTGAACAAGATTTTCTTATGAAAAATTTTCCTAAACCGCGAGCTTCATGGTCAAATAATTGTTTAAACAATTTTTTTTTCGTTTTCATTTAATAAAATAAAAATGGTTTAACGGATCCGAAAAAATCTTGATTCAATCCAAAGATATTTTCAGAACGCGTCATTTGACGCCAGGCACAACTCATTTTGTCAACCCGTTCATTTGCTATAGCCAAAATAAATTTCTTAATTAACAAATTGATTACTCCGAAACTAATGAAGTCAGGATATTGTTTTTCTCAAAAAACATGCCTTTTATACCAAAGAATATACCATATTTTTTTGGCCCGATATTTTCAATACTTTTTGATTGTTTAAACAATTGGCATAATTTGTTAATTAGCAAATAACTTTTTTTTCGAAAGTTTGATCGACTTCAAACCAACTTTAAACGATAAATATTGATGTCGGGCATAACCCCCATAGAAGTCTGCACGAATGCAACTTTTTGGTTTTGTTTATTTAAAGTTTAAATTAATTTTGCAAATTAATAAATGGAATATCTTGGCTCTGGGTAAGCGTATCGAAATGGGGTTTTGCGCATATGAAAGAGCTTGGAAAGAGGAAAATTTTGGGACCAGAAAGAACTTGATCGAATAACCGGAACCGGAAATATAAGTGATATTGCGTTAGAGGCTCTAATTTGTTTATTAACAACTTTTTTGACACGAGGTTTGGTGCAAATGAAAGCTAACAAGTTTTTCCATCAACCACAAAAAGTTCTACAAAAAATATTCAATCCCTGAAGAATTATACGCCTTAAAAAAAATCTCTCCCGCAACGTAAAAATAGTAAGATTTGACACGAAATGGGGTGGCGGGTTCGATCCTCGGTGTGGGTAAATTTTTTTTTTGTCAAATTTGCTTTTTTTTTTCATGTAACCAAATATTTTTTATGATAATAAATCTTTTTACTTTCTGAGAAATTTTTAAAAACGTAAATAATTTTTTTTGCAATTTTCTTTAAATAAATGGCTATCTTGCAACAAACATATGATTGTTCTTGTCCAACGAGGGTTTGTCGGTAGTTTTTGTTTTTTTCACTACTTTTTGTAAAAGAGAAGGCTTGTTTTACTTTATTTGAGGGGGGCGCCTGTCGAAAAAAGACCAAAAATAAAAAGGCAACAAACTTTTTTTTCACTTTTTTCTTATAATGAAAAAAAGTTCACGTCTCATGAAAAAAAACACACACTTTGTTATTTGTAAATGAGAAATAATCAAAAAATTTAACAATTTTAATGGCATTATTATTTTATTGTATTAATTACAAATATTTATAATTAATAAATATTAACGCTAATAACTATGTGATTACAACTAGTAACAATCGCTTGATAAAGAACTTTCCGTGTCCCAATCTGAATTCAAAACATTTAACAATTCATCTTCGTTTAAATCTACATCGTCATCGTTTATATGCTCATTAAAAAAAGTGCATTCATCTTCATCATTATCTTCTACAAAAATATCATCATATTCGTTACGTTCATTCACTAAAACCACTCTAGCATTTTCAGAATTAAATAAATCACATTCCATTATATCTTTATTAGTTTGTATGTCTTGTAAAATATTATCATCAAAATCGACAAGAACAATCATATGTTTGTTGCAAGATAGCCATTTATTTAATGAAAATTGCAAAAAAAATTTATTTACGACGTTTTTAAAAATCTCTCAGAAAGTAAAAAGATCTATTATCATAAAAAATACTTGGTTACATGAAAAAAAAAAACAAATTTGACGAAAAATAAATTTGCCCACACCGCAGATCGAACCCGCCACCCCATTGTGCGTCAAATCTTACTATTTTCACGTTGCGGGAGAGATTTTTTTAAAGGTCAAAAACGCGTATAACTCTTCAGGGATTGAATATTTTTTGTAGAACTTTTTGTGGTTGATAGAAAAACTTATTAGCTTTCATTTACACCGAACCTCGTGTCAAAAAAGTTGTTAATAAACAAATTAGAGCCTCTAACGCAATATCACTCATATTTCCGGTTCCGGTTATCCGATCAAGTTCTTTCTGGTCTCAAAATTTTCCTTTTTCAAAGCACTTTCATATGCACAAAACCCCATTTCGATACGCTTACCCAGAGCAAAGATATTCCATTTGTTAATTTGCAAAATTATTTCAAACTTTAAATAAACAAAAGCAAAAAGTTGCATTTGTGTAGACTTCTATGGGGGTTATGCCCGACATCAATATTTATCGTTTAAAGTTGGTTTGAAGTCGATCAAACTTTCGAAAAAAAAGTTATTTGCTACTTAACAAATTATGCCAATTGTTTAAACAATCAAAAAGTATTGAAGATATCGGGTCAAAAAGAATATGTTCTTTGGTATAAAGGCATATTTTTTGAAAAAAACAATATCCTGACCTCATTAGTTTCGGAGTAATCAATTTAGAGAATATTATTTAGGTATTATGCAAATCACAACTTACACACTTTTTATTTATTATGAAAATACCTACTTTCTGTATATTGTTGCCCTAATCTGAGTACGCTAATATACTAGTCAGGCAAATACTTTAAAACACTCATTATTGGAGAATCAATCAAAACAATTACTCTTCTAGCTAATACTGACGAAGTATTGAATTACATGATAGGATTCTTAGCATTAAAAAAAAAATATCTTGAAAATACTTAAATCATTTATTCAAATTTAATCATTCACACTTTTTTATTTAATATGAAATTATCTACTTTCTGTATATTGGTGCCTTAATCGGGTCATGCTAATATACTACTTAGGAAAACACTTTAAAACACTCATTATTGGAAAACCAATCAAAACAACTACTCTTCTAGCTAAGAGATTTATTTTGGCTATAACAAATGAACGGTTTGACCAAATGATTTGTGCCTGGCGCCAAACGATGCGTATTGAAAACATCTTTCGATTGAATCAAGATTTTTTCGAATCCGTCAAACCGTTTTCATTTTATTAAATAAAAACGAAAAAAAATTAGTTTAAACAATTATTTAACCATGAAGCTCGCGGTTTAGGAAAATTTTTCATAAGAAAATTTTGTTCAGCGGAATTTTTCCTATAAGAATCCGTTGCTAACTCAAATGGTATACAAAATTTGTAAAATCACCTATTTTTTACCCCAGGCAGACTCGCCTATATTCATAATGTTACCCCCATTTAAGGGATATTTTTGGCTGTTCACATAAATTTAAGAGGTATACGAATTTTTTTGATATGATTCAGCGTCTAAAAATACATAGGAATACCATGGTCAGTCATCCAGGTCACGACCTTTTTTTTTTTATGGGTCTGTGTAATAGACCTTTAATAATATAATATTTGAAATCGTCTACTCCAAAAACCCATAAAAATATATGCCACATCGATAGTGAGGGTGAGGGTGTTGTTGGGAGGGATTGTAGTGGGGTCGGCTATTGTAAGAAAAATGACGCGTTTGATTTTTGTGCACACTATATCACAATTTTTTTTTTTATCTCTTTTAACAATAATGGGTCGGGAGTGGTAATGGGATGGCTGATGCCAAAACAATTTTTGAGACCTTAGCTTCTCGTGCATATATTAAATCCCAATTTTATGGACTCTTACTCGCTTGCTTTACCCATTTATCCCCATTTATCCCCATTTATCCTCATCTACCCTCCAACTCTTCAATAGAATAAGACAAAAATATAATTTTGTTTCAGATTTCGTTACAATATATACGTGTACCAAAGGGTCTCGCCTGTTAAGTATATGGAATTTTGCCCAGCGGCTTATTGGGCTATTCATTCACATGAATGTTGCTTATGACTAGGAATGCTCAATAAAATATATAATAAACCTCTATATTAGCAGAGTTATGGGGGTAACAACCCTCAACTTTAAAATTATTATTTTTTCAAAACTATTGAAGATAATTAATTGAAATTAACAGGAGACGTTGATATAAAATAGCTTTATATTTTACATTTTTTTTTACATTCCTATTACGTCATTTGGTATATAACAAAAATAATTTAATTTTTGACGGTGCTGTTTTTATATCAACCCCTTGAGTGACACCTACCAAAAAAATCTATATTATTTAACACTAACATAATTATCGTGTGTAAAAATTACTTCAAGGTCAAATTGGGGGAAGATCCTTAAAAATATAAATCTAAATAATAAACACAGGCACACAAAAATTAAGTGCGAAGACCTAGACCATTTAATTCTTACTCATTTGGAAGCTAATAATCAAAAAAATATGCTACTACTTTTGGCTTGGCTCTCAATTATATTTTTTTTTACTTCAGAAGTACCTATTGATTTTATTCGACAATATGGTTAGGCCATTTTAATTAATCCACAGTAATATCTCTTCAGGAAGCGACTCTAGCGAAAAATGTTTCAGACAAAAGTTGTTCCGTTCAGAGGAGGGCATCTTTTGGGTAGAATAATTTTCCACCTCCCACCCCTGATGAGCTTGGGGTGGGGGTAACTTTTGAATTTTTAATAGCACTTTCCACTTTTGATCGTGCATTCTGATTCTACGAAAAAAATTACATAACTTTTGTACCAAACGTTTTTTTCTTCTCCGTACCCTGATGAGCGTGGACGGAGGTGTAACTTTAGAATTTTCAAAAACATGTAGAGAAACATCTCTGAACTAGGGCATTTTTAGGTAAAATGTTTCAAACAAAATTTGTTTAGTTCAAAGAGGGGCATCTTTTGTTTGAAACATTTTTCCTAAAAATGCTCTAGTTCAGAGATGATCGCCTGCAGGATTTTGAAAAATCGAAAGTTACACCGCCATCCTCGCTGAAAAATGTTTGGTACAAAAGTTATGCAATTTCTTTCGTAGAATCAGAATACGTGATCAAAAATGGAGAGGGCCATTAAAAATTCAAAAGTTTCCCCCACCCCCCGCTTATCACGGGTAGGGGGTGGAAAATTGTTCTGCCCAAAAGATGTCCCCCTCTGAATGGAACAACTTTTGTCTGAAACATTTTTCGCTAATCTCCTTTACTGAGGAGATATTTCTGTGGATTAATTAAAATGGCCTAACCATATTGTCTAATAAAATCAATAATTCTGAAACAAAAAACAAATAATTGAGAGCCAAGCTAAAAGTTGTAGTATATTTTTTTGATTATTGGCTTCCAAATGAGTAGGAATTAAGTGGCTTCGCACTTAATTTTTTTTTGTGTGCCTGTGTTCATTACCTAAATTTATATTTTTAAGCATCTTGTCCCAATTTGACGTTGAAGTAATTTTCACACACGATAATTATCTTAGTGTTAAATAATATATATATTTTTTGGTAGGTGTCACTCGAGGGGTTGATATAAAAACAGCACCCTCAAAAATTTAATTATTTTCCTATATACTAAATGACGTAATAGGAATGTAAAAAAAATGTAAAATATAAAGCTATTTTATGTCAACGTCTCCTATTAATTTCAATTAATTATCTTCAATAGTTTTGAAAAAAATTAATTTTAAAGTTAAGGGTTGTTACACCCATAACTCTGCTAATATAGGGGATAGAGGTGTATCATATATTTTATTGAGCATTCCTGGTCATAAGCAACATTCATGTGAATGAATGGCCCAATAAGCCGCTGGGCCCAATTCCATATACTTAACAGGCCTTTAATTGGTTGTTAGAACTGTAAAAAAAATTTCAGTGTATTGTTCTTATTGGTTGTTTACGCACATGTGATTAGAAATGGGTGAATATAATAGGATTTCTATTTGAGCAAAACATTTTCGCTGTAATTTTATGTAAAATTTTCACTTGGAATGCAATTTTTACTGACAGTTTGTTCTTATTGGTCAAAATTTTAAAAATCTTGTTATTTCATTGGTTTTTATTGTGAAGGAAATAGTCCACCTCATCATCATTAGAAGTAGGTCTGTCTTCCAGAGAATAAATTTATTCTCATCTGATAACAATAATTTTTTGACATTTTTGCATTGCATTTACCAATTTGTTCTTTAAAGATGACATGTGGTTTTCCTCCTACTGCCTGCCATCATTGCGATAGAGAGACCATACCAATTCGTAGTCTATGAATTTTTCTGAAAATTTTGACTAATCGCACGATATTGTATCACAAAGTTGAACATATGATGTAATATCTGACAAATTCAAAACGGCCTACAAATACGAAAATTTTATTCAAAGCGCACTACCATCATGCAAACCCACGTGCACGTACACGTGCTATTTTATTCACTGAGTGACGTCATTGGCGAAAATTGCAGTAAAGAAAATCCTGTGCGAGAGCATATCTTCTTACTTGTAGCATCTTGGTCCAGTGATAATGATGTATCATCAGAGCCTCCACAAAAGGAGTCAGTAGGTACCGTGGTACCCGGGCCCGGCCATTTTAGGGGCCTGGTTAGACTAGTAAACGCAATCCTTGCTCATTAATTATGAGACCTGATAATAAAAAATTTTTTTTACATTTCTCCCCCCCCCCCGCTTATCAATCATTAAGTGCGGGGGGCCGCTAGAGATCTTGACAAAATTTTTTTTTCAAATCCCCACCGCTCATCAAATATTAGGCGCCCCCCCCCACCACCAGTGAATTTGGTACCGGGGCCCATGATTTGATGTGGGGGGCCTGTGTATCATAGCTTCTGTTTTCGTTCATAAACTAGAATTGTACCGTACACACTGTGTATGTTAGAAAAGCATTCAATAACTCTTTTAATATTCGCGATATGAATATTAAAAATGTCAAGGTGAGATGATAATAGCAATATCGTAAATAGAGGTACTGTTTGTAATTATCAGTTACTGTGCATCATTTTTATTTTTCGAATTTAGTTTAAGCTCTTGCAGTCATTCGCTGCAGATGGCCATAAAATTGTATCTTTTAGGTTAATTTGTGATGACCCTATATTAACTGTTAGAATATAATTAATTTCACTATCTTTGTTTAATTATTTTATGCTATATGAAATTCTTACACTTGCACTGCTGATTAAAGCTATTATCAATTCGAGACAAGGCCTATTTTGTTCATAAATAATAATATTTGTATAGAAACAATTGAAATTGAAATTTTAGCTAAAAATATATTTATTTGAGTTTAATAACTGATTACAGTTTCGTTGAAATCAAAACAACAATATAAGATATAGAGTACCTAAATATATTACCAGAAAATACCAGTAATTATATTATCAGATATTTTACATATATTTATCAGATATTTTCAGGCGCGGTTTTAACATGCTTGCCGTCCCCGGCACTATTTTAGGATGCCGGCCATAGGCGTAACCAAGGGGGGGGGGGGGGCACTGGGGCACGTGCCACACCCTTGGCCCCAGCCCTGTGCTGTCACTGATGATTTGCGCAAGACAGTAGGTCAGAAGAGCAGCAGAGGCAGAGCTCAGTTCATTTCAACAGTGTGTGGATGTTGCTTGGTAGCTTGGTTATTTCTTCTATATACCTACATATGTACTTACAACGAATTATTTCAATGTTTAGTACTTTGAGCCTTTTTGCAGTTACATAGAAAAGGAAACTTATTTTGACGAAACCTATTTTTCGAAGAAAATGTTTTTGCAACTCGAATTTCTAACTTTTCATTTTAGAGCGTTTGACCTTGAAAAATACAAAATTTTCGCCAGCGGCGCATTTTTCAAAATTACCCCTCTTAATTTGTTCCGATATAATTTTCAAAAATTATGGCAATCCTACTTGTGTCTCTCCCAGGAATAAATCCTGGTTGCGCCACTGATGCCGCCCCTACTTTTAAAAATTATAACATATATATACTACCCAAGAAAATGATAAAGGAATATTCAGAAGAAAAAAATGTCGCTCTTGAAATTTTGCCGCCCTGAGTACCCGTCCAGTGTGCCCAGTGGTAAAACCGCCGCTGGATATTTTACTAACATCAAGTTGGTCCAGATCCAGACTTCAGCACTATATGGTCTTGGCAAATATCTTCTGGGCAGGCAGATTTTATTGGAGAACAAACACTGAATTTACAATAATATATCTTCATCTTTATTATTCGCCCACTGTATGAAGAAACTTGCCTTGGAGAAAGTCGATAATATTATATCCGACGAAATTAAAGTTGGTAAAGGCATAAGACAGGGCTGTGTTTCGTTGCCAATCCTCTTTAACATCTCTAGTGAACACCTGATGCAATTAAAGAACTCAAAATTCAAGGTAAGATGGAGAACTAGCAAGGTGGTCTAGCTAGAGGCGGAACTAAGGCCTATAAGTTGAGACTTTCAGATAATACCAACTTATAGTTGCAGCAAGTGAAGATGAGCTCACACATGTGCTGGACAGTTTTCAAACAATAACCTCTTAGTATGGTTTAACTGTAAATTACAACAATATGAATTTATTTATTTATTTAATAATTCAATATCAAACCACAAACAAGGATACAGTAACTGTAAGTAACCAGTACAAATCTAAATCTAGTCTAAAAATGTGTCTAAAGATTGCAGACAATAAAAAATTCATAATTTAGAGTCCCTGAACTCAGAATGTTACAAGCATTAAAAATATAAATTAAAATATAAAATATATTTGTCATGACAAACCAAGCCCATTTTGTTTCTCGACGCCAGTGTTACAATTACAGTTAGGATATAACTGGAGTAAGATATTATCCAAAGTTGCATGTAAATAATTCCCCCAATGAGTAAAAACTGAACCTTAAAAGCAAATTTTAGTTTGTTTTTTTTTTAAATAAGACCAGGTTAGTTATTTGTTTTATATACTCAGAGAGGTGATTATATATTTTAATAGGCATTAATTACATAATTGCTATTTGCTGCACGTGGTAGTCTGTCAGGAGGCCGTCTTAAAGTGCATGTTTCCCTTAACGTGTTATTATGCGGCATATCTTTTGCCAGGCGCGTGCCAGCCCACCGGGATACCGGGAGTTTCACGGTGGGCCCTCCCCGTTTATTAATTTCTATTTTGTAGTGGAGGAAAATTTTCTTTTGGGGTTTTCTCGTAGTACCGCAGTACTTCGACCCTGCTCTCCTGACGGCTCTCAGTCAGCACATCAAACTGGCAGTAAAAGTCATGCTTGATTGGCATTGACTCGGTGAGTTTGGTCATGGATTCAAATTAGATTAGCAACAGAATCTTTAAATGACCAACCAGGTCGCCTGGTCTAAATTTAAGTTCCTAATGCAACCTTAGGGCGCTAAGTGCTGCCTTCTTCCTCACATGCAAATGCAGAGGAAGTAAGTCCGGCATTGCGTCCATAGCTGCTGTGGGATAGGAGCACATTGCTCCTGTAAACCCTAAGCAGGTAAGGCGTTGCAACTTCTGCAACTATTTGTGTGTTAATTTTTCTTCAGTTTTTGGCCACCATACACCTGTGGTATTTCCATCTCGACCTTACGGAGGTCAGAAGTGTATTCCTGGTCCTTGCTCTTAATACCGCCTTCTGAGATCTCTCTCCCTAATATGATAGCAGCCAACTGCTCCCTTACTCTGTAGTTGTCTAACTTGGCCATATAAGCAGGTGATGGTTCGCCTATCAAAAACATTTGTAATATAATATTACTACATATTTATCGTCCAGTTTTGTTATTATACTATAGTGATGATGAGTACGACATTGTAAACAAGATGATATACCTTGGAACCCTCATTGAAAATATCGCTAACTGCGAATATGAAATTGGATGAAGGATACAGATAGCAAATACGGCAACCAGCCAGTTGAGCAATATTTAGCGAGATAGAAAAATTACGAAACACACAATCAGACTCGTTTAACGCTCTAGTTCTCTTAATCTTTCTTTATGCCTCTGAGACATGTTAAGGGGGCAGAGAGGCGACTTATTTATGCCTTCAAAATGTGGGCTAGAGATGTCTGTTGTGGATTCCTAGGACAGCCATCGCACCAAGAGCTTAATTCTTCAAGAAATACGCCCTTCAAATGACTCTCCAGCATCACCGTATCAAATAATTAATGGTTCAGGGAAAGTCAAAAGATAAGCGGCGATGAGAACGCCCTCCAAAACAACGGGCTGATGTCGCTAAGCAACTTTTAAAAAGATTTTATGAAACAGTACGCCTAACAGGCAGCCTCGTCGAATGGAGTGATGCTGTCAGATGTACCATACAGCGAAGTCAGTGAATTAAAATATTACACGGTTTACAAAACGTCTACCAAGATGTTAGGAATAAGAGGATAGAGAAGAAGAAACTAGGAAATATAAAAAAAATTAACGTTCTAAGGACTACAAACTAATTTTTATCACCAGTTTCTCAAAATGGGGACTCGATCATGCATTTTGACAGTAAGTAGGTTAGCACTTTATTTTAAGTAGATTGCATTTAAAAACCTTATGGTATATTTATTCAGCAGTTGCTACCTTATTCTTTCCTATTATACATGGCTAACATTCAAGTTGTGACGCCCAGCGTCGTTAAGTTAATATTTTCATTTATAGGATTTTATAGCTTAATCCTAGATTACGGCTCGGTGGCGCAGTGCTTAGGATGCTAGGTTTGCGATCACAGAGTCCCGGGTTCAATCGACTACTTACGGCATGTACGAACTTTTGTATCTTCCTAGACACGGCTAAGTTTGCCGTCCCTAAAAGGCCTTAAATCTACTAAAAAATTACAAAAAATGTAAATTAGAACTGATTCAATGGTCACTATCTGGATGGCTATTCTGTAATTTCAGTGAATGTGAGCATTTGTCGTGAGAAGAGAGAGCTCACATCACGTTCTCTTCTTCCCAGAGGATGCAAAAACACTATCAGAGCATGGAAAGTCTCTCTTTCTATGCTGTGACACTATTCTCTAGACACAGTGATAGTTCGCTGACGTAATGAAGATCACATGTGGTATAGTGGGAAATGCAATAAATTCATCAATATGTCAAAATGACGCACTTTTTCTACGATGTGATTATATAATGTGTTATTTTGTAAAAATTGCCAATTGCCCGCCCACCTTACGCGGATGTTAAGTGGAAATCGAAAACTTTCATTTGGCGTAAATTTCGACCTTCTGGGCCATGTCGAACGGTAACTGGCTTTGCAAAATCACTTCAAATGAGGTGACCACGAGGGAAGGAGGTCGCCAATCTAATATGTTTTCAGTGGCAGAACTCGAGCTCTTTCGAGTGTCATAAAGGACCCCGCACATTTCTTATGGGAAGTAGCCCTTGGTGAAAATCGTTGAATTTTTAATATGTTGTAGATTTCGACTTTCTGATCAAAAGCTCTCATGGGCCCAATTCGATCCTGTGACTAGTTTCCGAGATACAACTATAAATTCTTCTAAAATTCTGTATCTAGTCGAACTTATAATTTATTGATTAATTTGTTAGAGGCCAAAGGAGCAATTTCCAAAGTTTTTCAATTAAAGCTTTTTGATCAGGAAGACACATACTGTATGAAAAAAATGTTTTAGCCAATTTGACCGAATATTTTTTTTCACTTTTTATTTTTAGATTTCCCGGCGCTATCGCCAACATTTTTCAAACATTTTTTTCTACGCTATTTTTATTAAAACAACAAATACGGCGCAGTGCTTAAGGTGTTAGGCTTGCGACCACGGAGTCCCAGGTTCCAATCCTGGCTAGGGTATGGATGCGTAGTGGCGTTTTTCTCGTGTTACCGAGACGGCAGCAGTGGGCTAGACTGCGCTTGTGTGAGAGACAACACGGTCTAGTCGCTCTCCTCTTCTGAGTTCGAGTCTCAGCTGCGGCAGATGGCAATGTCGCAGGGAATGGGTGTTGTGATGTTGTCTATGTGTGTGTCCGTCCTGGTTGAGTGGTAGAATAGTCATCGGCTAAACTTCGCCAGGACATTAAAATAAAATAAGGCGATTAAAAAAAAAAAAATTTTTAGTGCAAAACATTATAAAGGACTATTAGAATGTATCACAATATAATATGTATGAAAAAAATCATGAATTCGAAATTTTCTTATTGTACAAGAGGTTATTCTTGTACATTTCTTGAGCTGTATCTCGGAAACTAGTCATAGGATCGAGTTGGGCCCATTAGAACTTTTGATTCAAAAAGTCGAAATCTACAACATATTAAAAATTCAGCCTATTTCACCAAGGGCCACTTCCCATAAGAAATGTGCGGGGTCCTTTCATCTTTCTGGAACAAGACTGTACGTTTTTTTGGCGGACTAGAAGCAATCATTTTTTCCCAGCCCTGGCTGAAATTTTCCGCCCACCAGGCTCTCATTTCGGATTCAGCCAGGATCGATTTTAAATATGACATGTCAAATGTGCTTCTGAATTGTGACGGAGACTTAGAGTGTTACGGATTCTCTTACAATACAAGGAAGAAATCTGGCAATACTTTTAGTGATTACTCTAAAAAATAAAGCGATGGAGGAAAATAATATTTGAAATGTGGTTAATACACACCAATCCGCTTTTAGTAAAAAAAAAAAGAAAAATATAAGATGGCCACCGAAAAGAAAAAAATAATAAATAAAAGGTCAAACATGAAGAAAATTTTTTCCATCCTTTATTTACCGAAGAAAGAATTGTAATCGTGAAAATATCACTATCCCAGATTACTTAGGATTTTCACATTTCAGATATCTAAATTTTGAATTTTTTAAATTCAGTCATTCAGTCTATCTGTCTATCTAAAAAACAATTTGACTGAGAAATAATATTCGGGAGGTAGTTAACGCTTCTTGCCAAGAAACAAGCCTCCTATATTTTGAATGAAAAATATAGAGTGGACACCCTAAAATATAACTGGTATCAACATTCAATGTAGGGTGTGTATTTGAAAATGTAAGTGAATCATTCCCAAAATAGACCTCACTTTCAGATTTCTGAGATTTAAAAAATTATTTCTTTTCAATCTAAAGCTGAATTTGAATCTTCTCCGTATTCTATAAAACACTTAATCATATCATATTTTTCACCATTACTAAATTGAACCATTTTTAACAATGGTGTCGAATGAAAGAACTAGTTTATAGGATTGAAATAACCGACCGTGACCACCTTGTATGGATAATTAATGAAGCAAGTGTCAGAGTAAGGGAAGAAATGAGGTTAGGCGTCACCACTACCCAGATACGAAAGTGGGCACGTAAATACGTCAGAAATGGAGGTTCTCATTTTGAAAACGAAATGAATTAATTATTAGTTTTAGTTACATTTGTTTTAGTTAGAGCTGGAAATAAAACTAATAAAATGATCAATACTTATTTAATTTTTTTCCTTATTAAAAAACCGCTGCTCAAGGAATCACTACTTCCACATCCAGATTTTCTATCCAAGTCACTCACAACGAAAAAAATTTGTATTTGGAAATAATTGTATATGGAACTTTAATAATAAAATATTTGAAATCCTCTACCCCAAAAACCCATAAAACGATACCCCACGTCGGTAGTGGGGTGGGGGTGGTGATAGGGGGTGGTAGTGGAGGTCGATGAAGTAAAAAAATATTTTGAGGTTTCTGGTTCTTGTACACACACTAAATCACAATTTTTTTCATCCCCTTTAATAATGGGGTGGGGGTGGTAATGGGGGTGGCTAATGCCAAATTTTTTTTGAGGCGTTAGCTTCTCTTGTATATACTAAATACCACTTTTATGGACTCTTACCTGCTGGATTTACCTATTCACCCCTTTACCCCCCAACCCTTCGATGGAACAAGATAAAAATATAATCTAGTTCTAAATCTCGTTAAAGTACATATGTGTACCAAATTTCAGTCAATATCTCAAACGGTTCCAGAGTAAACGTGCGCACAAAAAAGTTACAGACAGACCAACAGACAGAATTTTCTTTTTTCGCTTAAACTTAAAATCTCGACGTTTCATGACATTCTAAGCCTATTTGAACAATAAAAATTTTTTTAAAAAATTTTGTCGTTACTATACTTCCACTGGATGTGGAAGTAAATGTACACTCAAAGAAATAGTATGGGTAAATTCAACAAAAAAAAAATGGTTAACTAACAATATCGTTAATTTTGTTAAACTAAATTATATTGATGGTATTTTTAAACAAAAGGTGATTGTTATTTCAATTAATAAAAAGTTGTCGTACAACAAAACAAACATTAACTTAAAAAACCGCTGCCCAAGGAATCACTACTTCCACATCCAGATTTTCTATCCAAGTCACTCACAAGGAAAAAATTTTGTATGTGGAAATAATTGTTTATGGAACATTAATAATATAATATTTTAAATCCTCTACCCCAAAAACCCATAAAACGATACCCCACGTCGGTAGTGGGGTGGGGGTAGTGATAGGGGGTGGTAGTGGGGGTGGATAAAGTAAAAAAATATTTTAAGGTTTCTGGTTCTTGTACACACACTAAATTACAATTTTTTTTCATCCCCTTTAATAATGGGATGGGGGTGGTAATGGGGGTGGCTAATGCCTAAATTTTTTTTGAGACCTTGGCTTCTCTTGTATATACTAAATACCAATTTTATGAACTCTTACCTGCTTGATTTACCTATTTACCCCAAATTTACCCCATTTACCCTCCAACACTTCGAGGGAACAAGATGAAAATATAATCTAGTTCTAGATCTCGTTAAAGTACATATGTGTACCAAATTTCAAGTCAATATCTCAGATGGTTCCAGAGTAAACGTGCGCACAAAAAAAAGTTACAGACCGACAGACAGACAGAAATTTCTTTTCCGCTCAAACTTAAAATCTCGACGTTTCATTACATTCTAAGCCTATTTGAACAATAAAAATTTGAAAAAATTGTTTTGTCGTTACTATACTTCCACTGGATGTGGAAGTAAAATAGATGAATAAAACTATTATTTTTTCGTCTGACTATTATTTTGTTGAATTCTGTCAAATTAAACTAGATAATAGTATATTCTATTTTTAACTATTGTCGAATTGTAATTGTAAACCCAGTAGCAGTTTGTTCTACTATTATAGTTGACAGATAAACCAATATTATTGTAGTTAACCCCATAAAAAACATCGTTCTGCCATCCACTTTGATGAATTAAGACGTCGCATCAGCGCTTTTGTTTGCAAATAGTATGGGTTAAATCAATCAAAAAAACCGCTGCCCAAGGAATCACTACTTTCACATCCAGATTTTCTATCCAAGTCACTCCCAACGAAAAAATTTCGTATGTGGAACTAATTGTTTTTGGAACTTTAATAATATAATATTTGAAATTCTCTGCCCCAAAAACCCATAAAACGATACCCCACATCGGTAGTGGGGTGGGGGTGGTGATAGGGGGTGGTAGTGGGGGTGGATGAAGTAAAAAAATATTTTGAGGGTTCTGGTTCTTGTACACACACTAAATCATATTTTTTTTCATCCACTTAAATAATGGGGTGGGGGTGGTAATGGAGGTGGCTAATGCCAAAAATTTTTTTGAGACCTTAGCTTCTCTTGTATATACTAAATTCTAATTTTATGGACTCTTACCTGCTTGATTTACCTATTTACCCCAAATTTACTCCAATTTACCCCCCAACCCTTCGACGGAACAAGATAAAAATATAGATCTCGTTAAAGTACATATGTGTACCAAATTTCAAGTCAATATCTCAAACGGTTCCAGAGTAAACGTGCGCACAAAAAAAGTTACAGACAGACCGACAGACAGACAGAATTTTTTTTTCGCTCAAACTTAAAATCTCGACATTTCATGTCATTCTAAGCCTATTTGAACAATAAAAAATTATTAAAAATTTTTTGTCGTTACTATACTTCCACTGGATGTGGAAGTAAATGTAATGTCTGTAAATATGTTTCTTTTTACTTCCAGTGGAAGTAGAGTAACGACAAAAAATTTTTTTTATTTTTATTGTTCAAATAGGCTTAAAATGTCATGAAACGTCGAGGTTTTAAGTTTGAGCGAAAAAAATTTCTCTGTCGGTCTGTAACTTTTTTGTGCGCACGTTTACTCTGGAACCGTTTGAGATATTGACTTTAAATTTGGTACACATATGTACTTTAACGAGATCTAGAACTAGATTATATTTTTATCTTGTTCCGTCGAAGGGTTGGGAGGTAAATTGGGGTAAATTTGGGGTAAATAGGTAAATCAAGCAAGTAAGAGTTCATAAAATTGGTATTTAGTATATACAAGAGAAGCTAAGGCCTCAAAAAAAATTTGGCATTAGCCACCCCCTTTACCACCCCCACCCATTATTAAAGGGGATGAAAAAAAATTATAATTTAGTGTGCGTACAAGAACCAGAAACCTCAAAATATTTTTTTACTTCATCGACCCCCATTACCACCTCCCAATAATAATGGGGTGGTAGTAGTGGGGTATCATTTTATGGGTTTTGGGGGTAGAGGATTTCAGATATTATTAAAGTTCCATAAACAATTATTTCCATATATAAAATTTTTTTCTTGTGAGTGACTTGGATAGAAAATCTGGATGTGGAAGTAGTGATTCCTTGTGCAGCGGTTTTTAGTTTAATGAATTACAATTCTGTGATAACTTGGTATACATTGGGAAGAGTATGAAATAGAGAAGTTTTTAAAACTATTTGAATCTCTTAAAGTAGTGCCGCTTTTGAGAAAATTTTGCTTAAAATAGAAAGAAAAATCGAACCAATGCATTTCAACACATAAATTGTCCTACACAATTTTTATACCAATACTTCGGCATTTCTTTTTGTGCTGTTTCGACAAAGTGCATATTAAGAATATCTAAAAAAAATATTTAAGAAAGCCGAAAGTATTTAGTATAATAAAAAATAACATGTATTAGTAACAACTCAACTATTTAATATCTAAAAAATCTCTAAAAATGCAGATATCTCAAAAACGACGAGACTTTGCATAAGAGTGAAAATGGTCATATAGGTTCCAAACGACCCCAACTATCACCCAGTGAAAACTTTCTATCGATGTACCAAACACCCTGTATATCATATGTTTGTCATATTTATCTCTAGAAAATGTGGTTAATTTTCGAAAAATGTGATATATTTGTGAGGAGGCCATGGAAAACTATTAACAACAACACTTCTTATAATATAAAATAATTTTGCCAAAAATAGGAAAAACTAAACTACAATAAATGTTCGAATTGTCTTCCATTGACAGCTGTGCATATTTATCGCATTTCTAATATTTATTGAGAAGGCCATGGTAAAAAAAAGAAAATCGAAATAATCATAAATGTCAAAAACTAATTTGTAAGTTAATTGTGAGTGAGCATTTTTAAAAATGGTTCAATTTAGTAATGGTGAAAAATATGATATGATTGAGTGTTTTATAGAATACGGAGAAGATTCAAATGGCATGCAAATCAAGGGGCGTCAAGTCTGGAGACCTCGCTGGCCACAATATTGGCCCATTTCTCCCAGTCCAACGATTAGGAAATGTTTCGTCTAAAAATTCCCTCACAGTAGTTCGGTAATGAGCAGAACATCCGTCGTTTTGAAATATCAGGCTGTCTCTTAAGAGGTATGTCATCTAAGATATCTGGTAAATTATTCTGCAAAAACTCGAAATAACTCTCTCCATTTAAATTGTCTGGAAGATAGTACAGATCAATGAAAGCTCTGCCAATTATCGCTGCCCATACATTCACACTGAACTTGTATTGCAAAGACGTTTGTTTTTTAATGTGCGGGTTTTCGTCAGTATCAGCCCAGTAATGAAGATTGTGAAAATTTGTTATTCATTTTCGAGAGAACATCGACTTGGCTGTCCACAAAATACTTTTAAGAAAACGTTCATCTTCCAAATCAGCGTCCAACACAAAACAGGCGTGTAGTGGAATCAATGTTTCCTCCAATTCTAAGAGTTGTCCAAACTTTCCTTATGGAAAAATTCAGTTGACGAGCTACTTTTCGTATACTGCTGGTAGGGTCTGCCTCGAAAGCCTTCAAAATTTGCTCATCTACTTCAGGACCATGTTGCACAATATGCACCCGTCCCTATAATGAAGGTTACCTGATTCACGTATACACCTGGACATCGGGAATTCTTCTTGTTGGAAATCGTTCTCGATAAAAATCTTTAGCTTCTGCTGCATTTCCGTCGGCTATTCCGTACATAAAGAGAATATCGGCATATTCGGCATTAGAAAAAGATGCCATCGTAAAAAAATGTGACAATGCCATAAAACAGTGCTTAACACAAACGTTCAAATGTGTCACTTGTATCCAAGCAAAAAAATGTTTGTGTCTGGTCGCCTGATATCTCTCATTTGTTTATTTCATTTCTTGTTCACTGTACGTGTAAATATGTTTGATTTTATTTCAGTATGTCATAAACAGAAAATTGTATTTAAATATTAGTAAATAAAATCCCGGATTTGCGGCTGAAAGACTGTATTATGATTTTGTTTAATATTCTTTCCTTATTAAAAGTGTAATGCCTACATATATGTTTCTTTTTTAGTTTAATGAACTGTAATTCTGTCATAACGTGGTATATTATTGGAAAGAGTATGCAATAGAGAAATTTTTAAAGCTATTTGAATCTCTTAAAGTAATGCCGATTTGGAGAAAATTTTGCTTAAAATAGAAAAAAAAATCGAATATAATGTATTTCAACAGATTAATTGTCCTCTACATAATTTTAATACCAATATTTCGGCATTTCTATTTGTTCTGTTTCGACAAACTGCATATTAAGGATATATAAAAAATATATTTAAGAAAGCTGAAAGTATTTAGTATCATAAAAAATAACATGTACTTATTAGTAACAACTCAACTATTTCGCAAATATATCTAAAAATGTCGATATCTCAGAAACGGTGAGACTTTGCATAAGGGTAAATATGGTCATGTAGTTTCCAAACGACCTCAACTATCACCCAGTGAAAACTTTCTATCGATGTACCAAACACCCTGTATAGTTAGAATAGAATAGAATAGAATATGTTTATTTACAAAGATCCATTAGTAACATTTATAATTATAGAAAATAACACTAACGAGTAAATAAACAAATAACTCATTGAAATACCGTTTAAAGTATTTGTGAATGAGTAGACAATAGAGAGCTATTGAGCAATCAAAAACAACGCAACGTCACCGAGATACGGCAACCTCATCTCAATCTAACTCAATGAGATAGTCACCGCATCCTGGCAACGCCACGCCATTCCGACCGCCCAACAACTCCCTAACAGTAATAATAATAATAATTTCACATATCTAAAATAATTTAGGATACATTAACACCAGAAAACTACGCAACCCTCCCCACCGAGGACCACCAATCCTCATGGATCAGTATAGTCCCGAAGGTGAAGGCCATCACAACATCTGATGCAGTTGCTCCATCATTGACGAAATAATTACACTATAAAAATAATAAAAAGTAGAAAAAGACACGTATAGAACAATCTATTACATAACTATGCATTATTCATGTCCATGTATATTGTAAATTTGTTAGTAGGTATTATCATTATACCAGTTTAATACCCAATACTATGTTCAATATACAATAACAGTGTTGTAAAATGTTTAATTATTTTTTATATCTATTGCCCTGCGGATGATAGATCTAGGAGTTTGTAATATACAGTTCTTCAGTTTTCTTTGAAATACTCTAGATGACTTTTCGGATCGGATATTTTGAGGGAGACTATTATACAGTCTTGGGCCTAAATAGCTGTAGCATATTTGGCCTATAGTTTTTTTCGCTTTGGGCGTTACATAAGAATTTTGTTGTTGTCGTGTATTGTATGGATGATTGACTAACTGCAATTCATTATTTAGATGCTGGCTTATATTTACTTTTAGAAAAAACAGCTGTCTCAGATCCAATACTTTCGCTTCTCTAAATAATCGTTCACTTGGATAAGTTGTTTTTTTATCAAGCATAATTTTTATAAATCTTTTTTGCATAATTTCTAAGTTTAAAGCATGAACATTTAGGACACCACCCCAACCTAAGATACCATAAGATAAATGAGATTCTACTAGTGCGTGATAAATTACTTTTAGATACCGTTGATTAAGGAATCTTTTAAGCTACCTAAACCTGTACAATATACAACGTAATTTCTTTACGACATAATTAACATGACTGTCCCATTTTAAATGCCTGTCAATCATGACACCTAGATATTTGATTTCTGTTGACGATTTTATTATGTGAGGTATCCCGTCAATTTGTATACCAATTTCTGTAAATTGCGGTAAGGACGCTAAAGTTGGACTGAAAATTATATATTGCGTCTTTTTAAGGTTCATGGTAAGTAGTTTATAGTTAAACCAATTAATAATTTTACTCATGTCACTTTCCACAATACTTTCTAGTTCGTTCCAAGAATCGGCTTTATAGAAGAATGCCGTATCGTCTGCAAAACTGACAATATCAGCCCTACTCTGAACTGAATACAAGCTGTTTATATAAATAATAAAAAGAATGGGCCCTAGTACAGTTCCCTGAGGAACCCCATAATGAACATTAGTATATAAACTATATACATCATTTATTTTCACACACTGTTTCCGACCTGACAAATAGCCTTTAAATAGAGTTAATGCATTATCTCTGAATTCCATATCTTCAAGGGCATTTATGAGAACTGTATGACTTACCGTGTCGAAGGCCTTTGCCAGGTCAACAAACACACATAACGATGGTTTACCTTCATTCAAAGCACAGTAGATACGTTCAGTAAGATTTACTATAGCATCTTGAGTAGATTTACCCTGCTGGAAGCCGAACTGCATGTTTGAAATTAATTCATATTTTTTAATGTAATTTGTTACCCTAGTTTTTAGTATTTTCTCTATTATTTTTTGCGAAATTCCTGGTTAGTGATATTGGCCTATAATTTAGTATTTTTTGTCGGTCGCCACTTTTAAAGACAGGTATGATAATTGATGTCTTAAAGACACTAGGAAAGTAACCGGTTTCAAACATTTTATTAATTATTATGACAAGAGGTTCTGCTATACAACGTGATCTACCAGGACATGCGGAAAATTTAACAGTAGGTTGTCCCCACCGAAAGGAGTAAAAAAATGAAAATTTTTTTAAAAAATGACCAAAAAAATTACCTTATTTTTTTGTAGGAATGCGCCGCCAATGACTTCAACTAATCTAACGTAACGCGGTACAACCATATCACTTTATCAGACTTGGAATTGACACTACTGACAGCAAAGCTGGATAATAAGATAGAAGTGACTTTTGGTTTTAATCAAATCACACTACAAAAATACCGAAATAAATCGAAGACGATCTTATGCTGAAATGAAAAGCAGATATACGAGATATTTAGTTAAACCGGTCAATGACACGGCCGTGAAACTATTGTTCGACCGGAAGCAAAAAACGCGGCTGTCTAGGGGTCTACACACGATCCAGTGGCACGGAGCCAGCCTTGTCGGCATGCTTTGAACTCATTCGTAAAAGTGAATTGGTCCGCTGGAATTCCAATTGTCTTCAAAGCGTACCAACAATGTTGACTACCTGCCGCTAGATCGGGTGTAGACCTCTTTTTTTGATCTCGCCGGCCGGCTCAGTTTTTATGCCAATTAAGGAAATGTAAACAACTCGAATACGTTATTTCGCCAGAATTAGATCAGGACTTACTCAACATCAGTAGTGTACCTTCGCAAATTGACTAATAATTTAATATACTAAATTACCTTAGAATCCTCTAAAATTTTGCAGGGGCTTTCCCACATTGAAGACTAGCACACCATTTTATTTTCCGCATTTCTTGGTAGATCACGTTGTATACTCAGCAATAAACTTAATTATCTCAGCTTGCAACCCATCATGTCCTGGAGATTTCCTATTTTTTAGCTGTTTTATAGTTTGAATCACTTCTACAGCGTTTGTAGGAGACAAAAAAAATGAATTCTGCAGGATGATTCGTTTTTCGTGATAATTTCTGTTTCGTTTAACTTTTTTAGCCAGATTTTTACCTACTTCGGAGAATGTCATGTTGAAACAATTTGCCACTTCTCTTTCATCTTCTAAGATAATTCCATTTTGATTTTTAATTGTAATTTTACTTGCCTTGGTTTTATAGTCTTGTGTAATATTCGTTATAGTTCGCCATAGATTCCCCTGATCATTTCCAGCCTCGTCTATTTTCTTTTTATAGTAATCGTTTTTTGTTTTTTTTTATTAAGGACTCTAGTTTACTTTTGTATGTTTTATACTCCGTAGCAAGTTGAATATTATTTTTATCCTTTTGTAATTTGTTATACATTTTATTTTTTTTATTTATTGATGTAACCAGGGCACTGGTTATCCAATTTTTCCTTTTTATTTTATTGTGTTTAATTTTTACGTGTTTAGATAGCTAATTTAAGTTGTGATCGAATAATGAAATAATTTACAGGGTGTTCCATAAAAAAAAAAAAGAAAAGTTATGTCTATATCTCGAAAACTGAGGAATGCATAATTTTCTTCTTATCAGCAACGGATTCTACTCAAAAGAGTGCCACGATAATGAGTTCCTCGATTTTCAATTCAACACTTGGTAATTGAGATATAAAGGTCATCCAAAAATGTCAATTTTCCAAAAACGCTCTGCAGCGAAAAGATAGATGATCGCGGTTTGTGCCATTGTTTGTTTCTCGAAAATCGAGCTCAGGACACCTATATTGGTTTTTGTCCATCTGTCATGGTTTTAGAGAAAACCTCAAATCCCATCTAATTTGGTCCACCCTGTACAACTTAATGATAAAAAATGATTTACCAATTCTGGTTGCTTGAGGTGAAACTAAATATCCCGAGTTACATTCAAATTTATCGTAGACACTACCCTCAATAATAAGCTGTAAAGATTGAACTTTGACATAGTTACAATAGCACTTCCCAGCAAACATAAATATATAGCATATACGTAAATGCTACGTAAACGAAGTTTCACAGAAGTAACGTGCTATGTAAAATGAGACGCATAATAATATGTGCATACTCTGCGAAATGTCAGCAACATGTGCATATGATTTTTACATTGTGAAGAGGTAACACTGTGACCTCACGGTATAGAACAAATGACGTAGTGTATATGTATATTCAACCACTTGCTACGTAACTAATTTTATCTCTTTACAATGTAGCATATACACTGAAAAAAAAAAATGGTTTGATTCAAGAATATATTGGTTTATATATACGCAAATAAATATATTCTTCATATAAAACAAGTACATTTATTTCAAGAATAATTAATTTACTACCAGCTTTTAATTACTTGCCACAAATGTATTTGTTTTATATGAAGAATACATTTATTTGCGAATATATAAAACAATATATGCTTGAATCAAACCATTTTTTTTTTCAGTGCATGTATATTCAACCACTTGATAGTGACCTTACGGTATGTAACTTATATACTTTTTATCTCTTTATGATGTAGCATGTATATGTTTTATCTACCAACCTATGTTCAAAATAGCACATCCCAGCACTTTTTAAATATTGATACTACACAATTGGATATTTAAAGTTAGATATATGAATAAAGTTCCATATAAGTTATACAGAAAAATATATTTCTTTAGAAAATTACCGAAGTTGACACCAAGTTTTATTTTTAAGTTGGATAACCTTATTTAGAGAGCCTAGTAGTTTTATATTTTGAATGAAATTTTTTTTGTAAAAAATGGTTATATTTAAAATATAAAACTATCTAACTTTCTAAAAATGTTCAGAGGTATTCTACTTAAAAATAAAAGTTGATGTCTCCTCCAGTTATTTCCTAAAGAATATCAATTTTTCTGGACAATTCATGAGGAATTTATATTCATATATTTAACTCCAAGAATCAAGTTCTCTAGTATCAATATTTAAAAAGTACTATAGGGTGCTATTTTGAACATTATGGTAGGTATATAAAACAAATACATGCTACATCAAAAAGAGATAAAAAGTATATAATGCAAGATATGGTTGTCTGATTTGTCAACATATATTAGCTTAGGAAAGATTCTAGAGTTGAATGACAGTTTAAACTAAGTTAATTAGTATCAACAAAGTTTCAATTCCATTTTAATCCCTGCATATCCCAGTAGGTAAACCAGGCATTAGGCGTTGTCCTCGACGTTGTCATCTATATGTTCTTTAGAAAGCAGCTATAGGATATTTTTTCTTCTCCAATGATGTATACCCCCCTACCTACCTTGCCTTGCATTCCTAGTAAAGCTCAAATTTCATTTAATTTAATTTATTAACTGTTGATTTAGGAGAGATTAATACTAGTGTCTTTTGTGTAACTATTCTATATTCAAGTTAACTAAGTATCTACAATAAGTGTTAAGCATTTCTCGGGTCGTTTCTGATTGTACTCGTTCTTTGGTCAGCCTTCATCACTCTGTCATTTGCTATTTGAACATCAGTTACACAACCTGTGAAAATAATTGAAATATTAGTCTATTTAATTTTCACGGGGTGCTGCACCATTTAAAACTCCCCAGGCTTGTAATTTTCTTATTTTTTAAGGCACATCAAATTGTAGATATTTTTAAAGCATTTAAAAAAAAATTTTTTTAAATTGTTAAGAAAGAAATCTTAATTTCCTTGAATATTTTTTTACGTCACCCTGTGCATGAACTGCGTTAATGTTTTCTTATAAAGGTTTTAATTAGCTTCAATTTATATTATTACGTCATATTCGAAATTCTTTTTGGTTTTAGAGAAAGGAATTAAAAACACTCCAAACTGATTTTTTTTTAAATTACTTTGAAAGGAATGTAAATAATAATTTTATGCTTTATCTGTAAAAGATATATCACAAACAATATTCAGCGTAATAAAACAGTAACAAAAAATAAAAAATAAAAATTTTTAAAAACTAACTTATATTAAAATGTAATAAGTAGGAAATTGCAAATTTTTTATTTCTTAAGTTTTTTTATTTTAATAACATAAATTCAAAGAAATTAGGTTTCCTTTCTTAACCATTCAAAAAAAAAATTAATCACTTTGTATGGATATTTAAAGGCTTTAAAAATGTCTACAAGTTGATGTGCCCAACATTGTCATCGCTTCGAAAATAAAAAAGTTACAAGTCTGGGGAGTTTTAAGTGGCGCACCCTGTACAGTGTAGTAAATCTGGTTATATAGCTTGTATCCCTTTACTAAATTGTGAAGAAAACTAGATGCAAACTATTTTGATCAATTTGTTAAGTTATTAAACAATTTATGATAGCTTAAATAATAATGTATACATATATTTTAACAAAACTTTACGAAAACACGCTTCCAATGGAATGGAAAATTTGAGGTCGATCCGATAAGTTTCAGAAGTATACTGCTTTAAACATGAACCGATGTGCTCAAAGTGCTGTCATTCAATCCGAAAGTCTGCCTCAAAGTTGAGTTTACACTGTTAAAACCCAGCTATTTAAAATCAGATTTGTCTAATCTGCCAGAGATGGTGATTTGGGGACTATTGGAGTATTTCAACATAAGAGTATGCAGCATATAACGGCCAAAAAAAAGGGGAATGAAAATGCAACTAGGAGTGAATGACTTCACGCAGCTTCTATATTCTTGATTAATTTTAAAGCCCCTAGAGATCTTAGAATATCCTGGTTTTTTGAATTTCGCTCTAAAATTAAGAGATTTTTTTACAAAATGTAATAAAAAAATGTGCTAAATAAGCCCATTAAATCATCACACCAAATTTCAAGTGGAAATGTTTATAACAACACCAAAAAAACAATAACAAAGTCGAAAATTGAACCGTTGACTGTTTAAGTGCATCAAGTCATAGAACAATTTGTTTCAGAATGTAGATTTTTCTCCTACTCTTCAGTGGTGTTAACAAAATTTTTTAAAACTATTTAGAATCATTTTAAATTTTTTATAAAGAACGTTTATTCTCAGAATTAAACAATTAAAAATTATTAGAATGCTTCAAAAGATCACAAAAAAAGAAACAATTTTAAAAAACGGGGTTTTCTACGTCAATTGGGAGCCGTGAAGCATGAAAAAAATGCATTTGTTAAATAATTGCCAAAAAATTGTTTTAAATAATTTTAAAATACCTACTTATTTATGCAACAAGTGTGTAAAGCAGTACTTTTTTCATGCATAAGTTTTAGACGAGTGCATCAATCTTGTGAGAATCCCATGATAAAAGTAGTTTCTTTAACGGTCATATAAACAAATTGTTAATTAACGCCACTGAAAAGTAAACAATCAATGATTCAATTTTCGAACTTGTTACGGTTTCTTAAGCGTTTTTTGTATAAATATTAAATTATATTATACTATTACATTCACCAAGAGCCATTTGATGTAAGAAAATGTGCGGGGACCTTTACCAAGATGATTTAATTCTACCAGAAGCATATTTTTAATAATGACAAATCTTAATTGTCTTAATTTATTGCAACAAAGTTAACCATAAAGTTTCAGACAATTCTAGATTTCTTCGTAGTTTTATAATGATTAAATTAATTTTTTTAATGGCGATACAAGCAATATCATTAATCACAAGACAACAAGAAAAGGGGCTGCGCTTTTGATCAGAACCATCTAATCCTGTTTTTTAACATGTTGAAACAGATTCTGATATTAAAAAAAAATTATCAGTTTTTGGTTACCACCCCTATTATCCTCTAAAAAAAGGGCAATGGTTTTGTCCTAAGGTTATGATCTAATTTTTCTGAAGTATTTTGACGTGCTGAAGCCAATTTTCGACAAAAGAAAAATTGCAGGAAAATATTAGCCTACTTTACACATACAAAACCTTGAAATATATGTACAATACAATAACGAACACAAAGTAGGTGCTATAAGATGTCGGTAAACAATAACCATACCTATGCACAGTACTTACTTCGCAAAAGCTTGTGATCTGGGTTTCCTTGAATTACAACTTCTTACACTGGATTCAGTTGAATTTAATAATGTGGGATCAGCTCCAACATACAGCTTTTGTGTAACAAAATCCATGTAATGATATAATTGCCTGTCGAGAATAACGATTGCCCGTGAAATAATTCTAATCTATAAAAAGATTACGTTTCATTTAAATAAATATCTTTATAAAAACGGTACAACACAAACTTACTTCTGGGTCATTCACTGGAAAATGGTGCTGCACCTTCAATATAGGTATGTACACCAAATTCGCAAACAAGAGGGCATGTTTATGTTTGCATCTAACCTCTACACTAATAAAACGTCCAAACAAAATAATATTTAAAGAAGTCACAACGCTTTATGGTTCACAGTTCTGCATCAAAGTTATTAAAAGACATCCACAATTTTTCACAAAAATGATCAAAAAACACAAACGTTAGATTTTACATCATTTTACACTGGCGTGCTGCGTGAGCGTGACACACTGACGCGTTCCATGAGTTCGATGTCGTAAAATGAAGTAGGTAAACATTTTTAAGTAAAATTATGTAGCAAATATGTAAACTTGTGTACCTATAAGTAATTAAGTTAATATGTTGACTTAAATATGATATTATTTTACGTATATGCTATGTAAAATTATGTAAAATATTTTATATAAAAATGTTCTATTAATCTTACCTCTCAAAGAGGTAAAGTTACATTAATGTTTACTGGGTTCTTCCGTATTCTGACTGAAACTAATTTATTTGCGTAAAAATTAATAAACATAGAAATATGAAATTATCGGGGTTCAGCTAAGAATTAAACAGCCTATTTAGGAGTTGTTTTTGATTGTTATTAAATTACAAATTATAATACTTAAGCGACTTTAAAGTTGATTACATATCTGGTATATTTTGAGAATGACTCAAGTAAGTGCTGGCACTCGGCACTCTTTTGATTTTTATGAACTTCTCTAAGAAAAGATGATACACCAATACGTTGAATTAGCGTCGCGAATTTCTTGAAAATATGTCTGCTCGTAGCAAGTTCTAAAGTGTGCCTTTAAATAATTTCTGGGATACATTATGAAATATTCTCAATCTATCGAACCCCTATGGCGTTAGTCTAGTATTTTATTATTAAATTAAATCTAGATTCTAAGTATCTACATTTATTTCTAATAGTGGTGAAGATCTAGACATAAGCATAAGGATCTACAGTGGTCATACTGATGCATGTGATACCTGTGAGAGTATATTTATTTTTTACAAAGTCGAAATTATAATTTGTGTAAAATAAAAGTATAAGCTTTCTTTGACTGTCAGTAGTCAAAAAAATTGTATGGGTATAATAGGGTGACCATACGTCCGGAATTTCACTGGACAGTCCAGCATTTTGAAGTACTATCTGTGATCAAAAAAATTTTTCCTCTCGATCATCAAAAAATGTTGATCAAGAAATGATTTTTCGGATTTCTGCTCCCCCCGCTCATCAATTTTTTTCCCAGCAGAAGTGTCCAGCACAAAAATCTGGTCACCCTAGGGTATAGTATACCAATATCAGGAAGTTTATTAATTGCAACTAATAAAAAGGTATCTACTTATGTATATTATTAAATGTAAAAAGCTATCACTGCAGTTTTCAAGCAAGAAATTCCTTTGAAGTGCATCACAAACATTGTAGTTGTTGAATGCCAATACCGATAAAAAAACAAATAATAATAATAATCGCTGTTCGCTTAGTTATAGTACGTATAATATTGAGACGAGGTACAACCTCGTCGCATTTAAGATATGTATAAAAATCTAGTCGATTTTATTTTATAATAAGATTCTGTTTATGTACATTTTTATTTACTTGTTTGGTTAAGATAGTCGTCAACCAGTTTTTTGATAAAGTTGTTCCTTATCGTGGCTTGAGGTTAAAACGTTTGAAATTTTAACAATGGTGATAGTCGAGGTTTTGTGTTTATTTTCGAGAGACGATGATGGTAGAAGAGCGTGTGTTTGTGGTTAGTTGGAGATTGTGCAAATAAAAATGTAAAGACCTAGTGATATATCTATGAGAAGGAGGACGTGAGGAGCATCGCAAAATGGTGGACAAAGTAAATAGTTTTTAATTTTATACTTACATAATTTATAATGTAACACTCCTAGAGAAACAGCACTCTTCTATATGACAAAAATATTGGTCACATTTTTTAAAATTGAATTATTACATTAAGTATATAGTTGGCCATTTCTAAACTTCAGCTATTTTTGTATTCTTGTATTTTTTGTAAAATTCTCTTCAGTATTATTTTTTTAAAATCTAATGTAAAAAATTTCATGTGAACAACAGGTTAACTTATAACCTGGCTTGAATTTTAACCTGACAGATCATGTACTATTTTTGTCAGAGGAAAATACGTGTTTGAATATATTTTGTTAACCGCCTTTCAAATCATCCCAATAACACTCTGAAATCTAGGATAATTAGATGTGATACGATATCTACATTATATTAATCAATAAATAGAATTTGAATAATACGAAACACCTACAAACTATTATTTTATAAATATGGAAGAGTTCTGGAGAGTTATTTTTGCAATTCAAGTCTTCTCCTGCAAACACACCCTCTCTACACAAGTTTTATACGCTATAATTTCCACACCCTTGGCTTTTAATGAAAATATATTTTGAAATTTTACTATTGATTAAACGTTAGTGTACAACCAAAATATGTTTACTTCTGAACTATATCAGTTAAGTGACAGTAGGTTAGTAAATATTGTTCCGTTAACATGGTATAAATAGCTCCAAATCTAGGGTGACCAGGTTCTTGTGCTGGACACTTCTGCTGGGAAAAAAATTGATGAGCGAAGGGAGCAGAAATCCGAAAAATCATTTCTTGATCCCAACATTTTTTGATGACCTAGAGGAAACATTTTTTTGATCAGATAGTACTCCAAAATGCTGGACTGTTCAGCGAAATTCCGGACATATGGTCACCCTATCCAAATCATTTATCATATTTGTACAATAAAAGTAGCGCCTTAATTAAGAAAACAATTTCTCCCACTTTGAAATTTGGCAGAATTGTTTATTAGCCATCAAAGAATACTTCAAAAAGTTTACCACCAAACCCCATGCAAGGAGGTTATTATTAATTTTGGAGGACGTGAGGAGCATCGCAAAATGGGTGTGTTAAAGTGAGGTATAACGATTTTTCGTATATAACTAATGATATTTAACAGTTATGAAAAAATGTTTCTAATAAAAGGTGTACCTACGGAAATTACTTTTTTTATTCGTCTTTCTATATTAAGATCTTTCCGAAATACAAATTTCTATCATTCGGGTGGTTCAAAAGATAAGATGTGCTACATTAACCGTTTTACAAGTTTGTCTCTTAAAATCGCATACCCAGTGCTTCTTAAGCAAATTCTAGGAACTTTATTTATATTTATGGTAACAATAATTTTATCACCGTGATGATCACTAAATTTTTCTTTTATTGTCCTAATATCTGGTTAATCTAATTGTAATAAAAGTTCCTCTAAGGAAAATTAACAATCTCCACTTTCGTTAATAAAATTTATAATCTTCAACATCGTATTCAGCCGAAGGACGTCCTTTTAAATGATAAAATAAAAAAAATGCTTATTTTATTTAATATTCCTAAATATGTATATTAGTTCAATAACGGGGTACTTTATAGTTACAAGACATGAGGTAGTAGATTTTTTTTATCTTGTATATGTTGTAGAGAGTAGGTAGAATCCAAGTAATCTATCATCAAAATTAAAGAGCATTAAATTTAGCTTCGAATTAGTACCTCAAAGTTGAAATTCATCAGGAAGTATGGGCGCATTTTTTTTATTTTATTTTTTTTTAATTTTTTTCTATTTATTTTCTATGGATTTTTTCATTTAGATTAGCCGTTTCAGAGCTGAAGACGTTTAAAAACTTACCCTGTGTGAATTTTTTACAAGTTGGTACAAATGGTTGTTATTCGATTGCCAATTACGCCAAAGTTGTAGTGCATGTAATCTCAAGTTCATAGATTACCTAAAAAAATAAATAAATAAATAAAAAATAAAAATAATGAAATAAAAAAAAAATACTCATTCGAAGCGAAATGTAATGCTCTTTAATTTTGATAATAGATGACTTTTCGATTGGATGCATTGTTTTTAAGTCATAGGCCACAAACTGAAAAAAGTGCCAAAAATTCGTGGTTTTTTCATCCACACAAAAATTTGCCAAGGGTTTGGAGGTCTAAAACTTGGATTCTACATACTCCCTACAATACATACAAGATAAGAAAAAAATCTACTACCTCGTTTAATGTAACTATCACCCCCTTTCGATGACGCCGTTCCTGAACTATGTCTCTATGACAATTATAATATCTTACATTTATGGAATGTATATCATTAATTGCCAATATCTAGAGCTAAACTTCACGTGCAAATTTGTCTCCTCTCTTTTACTCGGGTTTCAATAGAATTTTTATTTTCCATTGAATTCAGACGTATCAATCTATTTCTTATTCGCTAAGGCAACTCTTCGGTGTATATAAAGCAGCATCTTTCCAAATTAATTGAATCATATTTGTTTAGCCTTTTTGAAGACTAATTTGATGTCGAAGCTGTTAATTCTTCTTCAGCTTTTCTACCAGTGGCGGTCTGGCCAGGTCGGCTAGTCGGCAAATGCCGACTGGGCCCTAGGGTCGCGTTTAACGAGGGGTCATTTTGGGACGAAAATTTTTTTTTTCGGATTTCCCTCCCCCCCCCTGCTCATTAAAAAAATGTTGGGACGAAAAAAAAATATTTTTTTCGGATTTCGCCCCTCTGCTCATAAAAAAGTTTTCTTCCTCCCCGCTCATCAAAAAAATTTTGAGACGAAAAAAATGTTTTTCGGATTTCTCTCCCCCCCACTCAGCAAAAAACGTTTATATACATGCGAAGCAAAAATATTCAAATCGCTGACGAACTGAGTTTGAATGTTTATTGTAAAATGCCGACTAAGCCCTAGTCACCCAGACCGCCACTGTTTTCTATATCTAATATATTTGATATTTATATAATCAGCTGTCCATATTTTATGAGCCATCATGCCTTCCTTTACTTTACTGGCTTACTTTCTTAATAGTTTTAATTGCGGCAATTTTAGAGGTAACTTCTTCATCATTTAAACATATTTTTCACAAAAGAAACACATACAGTGTGTCCCGGTATGAAGTACCGCGCTTTTGTAAACTTTTTGATTTGCCAAAAAGTCATTATTTTTCAAAAGTTTTGCTTGCCTTAGGAATCCACACAGTTGTCAAACTTAAAATAAATTATGCAGGGTGTTCTAAAAACTTAAAAAAATATGAAACCGACTTTATGCAAACCACATTTTATTGAAACAAAGTTTTGTCAATTATGAAGCTTAAATTAGTGAAGTCAAATTAGGACAAAAAAATTCGCAATGTGAACTGTCTGGTCAGGGCAGTTTTTTTGCTTTAACATGTTTAAGGGATCAACTTAGATTCACAGTTCAGTTTTGCAGTCTCTGCGAGGTCGGCGTATTGTTTATTTAAACAAATTAATTTTTTAGACCGCGTGTTTTCCATCTGTTTTCTTTGAACATCTCGAAATCTATAAGTCCTATGGAAAACAACAAAAAGAATCAAACGTTCGTTATGAGCTGTACACTAAAAGTACATAAACTATAATTCATTTCAATTGTATTATTTAAAAAAAAACTGAATATTGCAAAATTATGCGTTTCTAAACAAATCACTGTTCTTTCAAAAATAATGGATATAATACTCAATGAAATTTTGGAGAAATATAGCCCACCACTTAAAATTTCAAATAAAAATGATTATTAAAACGGCTCAAATATACATTTGTTGCTAAAACTTTACACCCTTGTGAAAACCTGCCATCAAAACTAAGAAATGTGTACGCTCAAATTGTAGCATTTTATAAGTACTTTAAGATCACGGGGAGGGATTTTTTTTTTTTCAAAATTTAAACCCTTTTTATTGCAGTTGTTTAAAAATTTTGAAATTGTAGTTATAAACAAATTCAAATAACTCTCTGGTTTTTTTAATGAAATCAAAGACAGTAAAGGAGCAATAAAAGTAGCTTAGAAAAGCAAACTTTGAAAAAAAAAATTTAATGCTCTACTTAAATTTGGAGTTGAGATACGTTAGTTTTACTTCCACGTCCAGTGGAAGTATAGTAACGACAAAAAAATTTTTAAAAATTTTTATTGTCCAAATAGGCTTAAAATATCATGAAACATCGAGATTTTAAGTTTGAGCGAGAAAAAAATTTCTGTCTGTCTGTCTGTCGGTCTGTCTGTCTGCCTGTAACTTTTTTTTGTGCGCACGTTTACTCTGGAACCGTTTAAGATATTGACTTGAAATTTGGTACACATATGTACTTTAACGAGATCTAGAACTAGATTATATTTTCACCTTGTTCCGTCGAAGGGTTGGGGTGTAAATTGGGGTTAATTTGGGGTTAATGGGTAAATCAAGCAGGTAAGAGTCCACGAAATTGGTATTTAGTATATACAAGAGAAGCTAAGGTCTCAAAAAAAAATTTTGGCATTAGCCACCCCCATTACCACCCCCACCCCCTCATTAAAGGGGATGAAAAAGAAATTGTGATTTAGTGTATGTACAGGAACCAGAAACCTCAAAATATTTTATTACTTCATCCACCCCCCACTACCACCCCCCTATCACCACCCCCACCCCACTACCGATGTGGGGTACCGTTTTATGGGTTTTTGGGGTAGAAGATTTCAAATATTATATTATTAAAGTTCCATAAACAATTATTTTCACATACAAAGTTTTTTCGTTGTGAGTGACTTGGATAGAGAATCTGGATGTGGAAGTAGTGATTCCTTGGGCAGCGGTTTTACGTCTAGGTCGCTTATAAATAAACAAATTGATGTTTCTTATTGAAATTCGGAGTGGAAATTCTCCAATGTCTATTTGTCTCTGCTACTTGAAAATAACGCAAAGCTGCAATTGTTAAGAGATACTGTCTTGAGACCCGAAAGTGTAGCGATTTTGTTAGTGTTCTGAAAAACACCAAATGAGCCTAAATTTTATATTATGTTTTTACAAACCCGACTTCAGTAGCTAGATAGCTCAGTCGGTAAGGGAGCTAGCACATTTTATTCAGGATGCGGTCGTCTCGGGTTCAAATCCTGCTCGCAAAATATGTTTTTTTATTGAATCAGTAATATTAAAAGTATTACAAAACTGTATACATGAACATAAAGGTAGTTGTTCGAGTTAGGTTGGTTTACCATTTTCATGACAAAAATAAAAAAGTTATAAAAAAATTGAAAATATGCATTATGTTCTCAAAGCCTTTATTCGATGTTATTTTAACAACTGTAGCTTTGGATTGTCTTCAAATAGCAGAAACAAAACAATAAACATTGGAGAATAATCAGCCCAAATTTCAAGAAGAAATATCGATTTGTTTATTTATAAGTGACCTAAACGTAAAAACTAACGTATCTCAGCTTCAAATTTAAGTAGAGCATTAAATTTTTTTTAAGGTAGTGTGAATAAATATTTCCTCATGGTGAATATACAGATCTAGTATCAAAGTTTGTTTCGTGATAAGAGATAGATAATTTGGATGTGGAAGGAATGATTCCCTAGGCAGCGGTTCTTGATGCGGTTTGTGGTTTTTACTGTAAACCTTATATAGTAGAGAGCTCAGGCGTCTGAAAGTGCCTTAAAAAATGAATCTGTAGGGCTTTAAACACTAAAAGCTAACAACTGGATAAATCGATAGCATATATCTAGGTAAACTTCAAAAAAAAGTTGTCCAAAAATTGTCCTGTGCAAAAGGACGCTATTCAAAATTTTCGTGTTATGTAGTGCATCACCTAGCCAAAGTACATATCTCTCTTTGGTAAAAATTGTATAATATTCTCTATAGATGGAAGGCTGTAAAAAAATAAACTGCCTTGCATAGGATCTTGTAATTGCATGGGTCAAAAAATCTTGTTCAAATGTCTTCTCCAAAAAAATATAACTGACGAAAATATATGTGAAGATTTAGAATAACATTTTTGTGAAATTATAGTAGTAATTAGAGTAGTATTTTCTATAAGTTTAGACGTTACCCCAAATATCGTTTAATTATTATGTTATATTATTAATTACTGTTCCAAAATAACTGATACATACACATCACATCACACATCGTAGGCTCGACCGCTGGGAGTAATGCGGGCGAACGAGGTTTGCAGTTCTAACCGCTTGGAGATTTTGTTACCGCGTTAGTTTTAAATTCATATCTCAGTTATTATTTCACTAAAAAGTACCGTCGTGGTCAGAAAGCATAGATAGGCCTTCATTTTATAAAGAATATTTTTTCTTTATTTGAGACTTAGTTTTCGAGTAATTGAGTGTGTAATGTAAAAAAAAACGGCAAATGAATTAATTTTTAGCGAAGGTCGAACAGAGATACAGGCATTTGCGTTTTCCATAAAGCACACTGCTTTTTTGAAAATAATTTATTTTTTTTTACAGCCTTACAGAGGCATAGAAAATATTATACAATTTTTACCAAAGAGAGATATGTATTTCGGCTAGGTGATGCACTACATAACTCGAAAATTTTGAATAACGCCCTTTTGCGCAGGACAATTTTTGGACAACTTTTTTTTGAAGTTTACCTATATATATGCTATCGATTTATCCTGTTGTCAGCTTTTAGTATTTAAAGCTCTACAGGATGACATTTTCAGCCTCTGAGCTCTCTACTAAGATAATTCTTTAGAGCAGATTCTGATCATTATCCTGAAAGACCATATATCGCCATCGGTTTTTAATTTTAAAAGATATCATGAATATGTGCTAGAAAATATGTAAGTTTCGTATGTTCTGCCAAGAACGAAATTCTTCAACAATTATTATATTTTATATGATGCTTTGAAAATCAAACCTGCAACATAATTAAACTGAAATATGATATTTTGTAAATTTTATTAAAAAATCGCGTACATAGAACATTATTCACAGCAAATACATTATTTACACGACTGTTTTTGGAGGAGGGACTTCAAGTCCGATACGAAAATAAACTTTTTAATAATTTTTTAAAGTTTGGAAATGAACCGGGTTGAGTAATAATGAGATTAGATACCATTATTAATTATTTTTTATAGTTTCTTTCACCATAACTTAAAAAATATATTTTTATCCTAGAGATATGAATTTAAGTAATTATTTATATTATAGATATTGATATAGACACTCATATCTACTACATACATGCTTACAAGGTTAATTTCAACTAACATTTGATTTTACACAGCTCAAGGAACATGGTTGTATAACCGAACGTTAGTATTGACAGACATCTGTGTTTATTTACGTATTTAAAAAAAAATTAGAGAAATACATGTATTAAATAAGAAATTTGTATCGTTCTTAAAAACGTGTTTTTTTTAATGTTTTTTGTTGTTTTTCGCTTTCTTGTCGATTTTTTTGCAAAAGATCTAGCCTTTTGTATAAAACAACGATAATAACTGAAATCTAAGAAAGCATTTTTAGTCCAATCAGTGAGGGGGTTATGCCCTACAAAAGGGGTAGAAGATGTACAAATGATTTTGACATATGTTGTATAAGTCGAGACCCTGATGAAAAACACAAGTTTTCGACCTCGGAGGGGGGGGGGGGGGGGGGGGAGGCACGAGCCGCCATCTTGAATGAAAGGTGTAAAAACTTGTTTTAAAATTAATTCCGCAACGCTCGATTCTTAGAGAAAAATATTCGAAACAAAGTTTTTTTTTTTAACTATTTAACGTCGGCCTATTTCCGTTACCAGGGCCTATCACCGACGCCAGGAGGCGAGCTACCCCCAACCTGGAAATTTTGCTGAACCTCTTCCCTTAAGAAGAGTAGGGATCTTTTACTTGCCTAACATTTAATAGACAAGGGACCGCCTGCTTTGCATCCCCTCCGAAGGATGGTATATCCACTACGTCGTCTGAAATTACGTAACTTCCGCGTATACACTGATATACAAGCCGCTAGAAGGTGGGACGAGAACGCTGTATTTCCCAAGATGGGTCAGCCATCCAAGTACTAACCACGCTCGACGTTGCTTCAACGGAATATCGACTGACATTCACATTGAAGTCGCCTCTACGCTCGCCCGGAAACAAAGTTGAAGAGGACAAAATTTCCTATATTTTTTGTATATGCATTTTCATTTGTAACTCTAATGTGTAAAGAGATACAGCAGCAGAAAGATGAATTTTCAAAAAAAAAATTAAATAATGTACCTAGGTTTACAAAATCACATATTTCATATTATTTATATTATTATGTATTATTTTTTTGACGGACCCGATCGATTAATGTTGACGTCTTCATTATTATGTTCGTCTCTACTCCTCAGGTTCTGGGCCTATATTAATAAAATTTCTTCATTTTCGTCCTCGCTCTCGCTCCCGCTGCAAATCTTTGGTGTATTTTCAAATGATTCACCTCACCATTACAAAATCCACACACATTGGGCACTCATCAATCCAGCTTTTCTACATAATGGCGCTCTGCCGCTTCCCTTCTTGCATTCACATGAAATGACATTTAAACTCAGGTGCTGGTTTTTCTATTATTCTTGATGCTAAGGCTTTCGCGGAGCTGGTGATGTGGCTGCTGGTTTCCGGATCTTTTTCCGCATTGACTTTGTTGTGTGCTTGACGTTCAAACTATCTTGTCATGGTCTTCTTCTAAAGCGAAGTTCTCACTTTTCTTCATAAGAAGACCACGACGAGATGGTTGAAACAACAAAGTCAACGCGGGAGAAGACCCGAGAAACCAGCAGCCAGTTTTTTTATCATTACTGGAAGGAGCTTCCCGGCGGTAGATGCCTAAGCTACCATATAGGGCGCTAAAATTTCAGTGGCAGCAAAATACGATCGATTAATTTTACATTATTCGAAGCAATACTCAAAGCTATATTTCATGAACTCGATATTGTAAATTGTGAATTAGACACCATTTAATGCGATCCCCATTAATATGAGTTGCTATGACGTTCCATAATAATACATTATATTAAACAAACCTCTACGTTCATATCTTTCCCAACAAACACATTTACATTGGGCCGCTGTCGGGGGAATAATCCCTTGCCGGAAAACGAAACGTTGGTACAATGCTGGCTTCCAATGCATCTCCAGAATCAAAATGCGCCGGCGGCCGCTATTTTTACGACTTAAGCGGCCCGACGTTAAATTCCGACTTAAACCCATCAAACTTAATGGTCCTCTTCAGGCAAGATGCCGTTGTTCTGTATTTTTCGAAGAAGTAACGATTGACTACCAATGCTGGACTTACGTACTATCACATAATGTTTAAATAAGGTTCGCCTACAGTAAAATGTCGTTGGTCACACAAATGATGTACATTGGCATTGCATCGGTCTATGCTTAAATAACTGAATCGTCCAGATTACTTTTGAAAGTCAGACCTGCATTGCACCATGGACCACCTAGGAAGCTCCTATAGCAGTTTATCCCTGGAGCAGGGGACATGGTTGCTTAAACAATGTTTCGACAGAATTACATATGCCATCTTTAGGTTCTCACTGGTATATCAGTGAGAACCTAAAGATAGCATATGTAAATACGTTGTTTAAGCAACCATGTCCCCTACTCCAGGGGTAAACAGCCATATAGGAGCTTCCTAGGTAGTGCATGGTGAAATGCAGGTTTGACTTTCAAAAGTAATCTGGACGATTCAGTTATTTAAGTATAGGCCGATGTAATGCCAATTTACATCAATTGAGTGACCAAAGACATTTAGCTGTTTACTCTACTGAGGTTTCTCTTTATTTGAACTGACTTAGTTCAGAAATTCTCAGTTCATGTAACGATGGTCCGTAGTAAGCAGCTACCAGCGAGAACCTAAAGATGACCGATGATTCTGTCGAAATGTTGTTCAAGCAACCATGGCTCCTCTAGAAGCCTATTAGAGTCGAGAGACTAGATCCTCCATAGACAGAGACACACACACACACGTATGTATATTTATACATAACACAAATCAGCTAAAGTTAGAAATTAACTAATATTTAAAATGAAATGTATATTTTCAAATATTTCGAAAGATTAAAATCGGAACAAAAATAAGGTGTTCATTTTGACACACTGAAAATTATATTTCTAAATTTAAAAAACTGTCATAATGTTTCTATTGTTCGGATTATTATACTCTTTTTGTTCAGTATTTAAAACAATTTTTTTTGGAAATATCTGAAAACATAGAGGGTGACCCATGCAAAAGAAATATGCTACATTTAAATTTTTTGTTTTCAACATTATAATCTGCAAACCAATCTACAATACTTGTGAATTAACCAATGCAACTAAAAATAACAAGTTAATAATAGTGCACATACAGAGGACGACATTAAAACCTTACTCATTTTTAAAATTTTTATTTTTCATCATAGCAATGTTTTCGAGACATGGAAGTTATAGGACTATAAAATTTTTGACCAGTAAATACAAAAAAAGCATCTGTCATCCGTGGTCAAATGGTTCGTTTTTTGTCATTTATTTCCACGACTAAGTTTTTTTAAATTTATTTACTGTTCATAAATTGAATAGGCCTGTAACTTCGAAACGAATAAAAATCGCACTACCACTTTTGTTTTTTAATCTTACAATTAAGTCTATGCTCCCAAAATTTGAACATAACGATATGAGACACCTGCAACTTAATTAGGCCATAAGTAACGACCCATTACCTTCAAGATAGAATTTTTGTTTAAAATTTTTTTGCTAGTTTAAAAATTAAGTTACCACCATATGCATATTTTTATTCAAAACTTCTTTTACATATTAGCCATGTACGTTAATAACCACATACATCACATAACACATACTGCTTGATTAGAATTGTCAACTGACATATTTGGGAACGTCTAAATGAAATTTTGATTAAATAAATATAACGTGGTTTTTAAATTTGCTCCTTCTAAAAAAATGAAAACCAGTACATTCCTATGAAGTCTTGACACATTATTTCTTAAGAACTGAGTTCATTAGTCCAAATTATTAAGAAAAAATTAAAATTTATTCAATACGTTAACATTCAAAATCATCAAAACGCAGTTCTCTGAACATAATAAAATACATTTCATATTCCTTCTCCTGGTCTTATTTCTGTTCTCCTTTGCTTTTAATTACCTTCTTCCTCTTCTCGATTAGCAAAAGATTGTACCAAACCTGTTATGGTAGTTCCTATTTCCCATTGGATTTCCTCGTATTACAGCTGAAACAAGTTTTCTTATATAATATTTCC
Source organism: Rutpela maculata (assembly GCA_936432065.2). Classification (NCBI taxonomy): domain Eukaryota; kingdom Metazoa; phylum Arthropoda; class Insecta; order Coleoptera; family Cerambycidae; genus Rutpela; species Rutpela maculata. The sequence goes on along the minus strand of OW386287.2, from coordinate 167,609,839 downwards.
GGATTTATTTATTTTTTGACCTGATAGAAAACAAACCACATTTTTATTCTCCAGGACTTAAATCCTTAAAATTTAAAAAAACGTGAACATGTTCATTTAAACCTAATAGGTAGTCTATATTACAGGTTCAAAGAAGTACGATTCAGAATATTTGTTTTAATGTTATGCAACAAAATTTCAGACAATTAGGAATTGTTTAATATGCATATTGTGATTTTAATATATTTTGTACCTTATACATACATTCGTACTGTCCGTGTTGTACCTTTTTATAATATTTACAATTTATGTGACCTATACTTATAATATGTTACCCACATTTACTACTTTTGTATTAGTTTTGACTTACCAAATATGCATGTAATGTATCACATAATGGGTAATAAAGAATTTAATTTAATATACAATACACAAGTGTAGATCCGGCCATTGTAAAATCCGAAATAAAAAAAAAACACCTCGAAAACAACACTTGGAGGGTCTAAATTAAAGTACCTACTTGTATATTCGTGCATATTATACCCTCATTTTGGAATTTTGGTAACCAACATCTCAAAAAAATATAGGGTAATGGTCATTAATTTTCAATGGCATGATAAAAGAGTAATGTTTGAAAATTTTTCACGTGTGTTTTGTAAACTTAATAAAACTTATTAATCAAATATGGGAAAGCTACAGCAAGTAATTCTAATGTTATGTAATATATATACTCACTTGTCCATAATAAAAATAGATGTATGTTGACTTCAGTTTTCTTTTTAATTTGAAAAACTATCTCATCTGTCTGCTGAAAATTCCAACAAATCAATCACCACTATCAACGTATAGTTATAACTTGCCAAACCTAGAAAAACAGTATAATCAACACCATCTGAGGGATATATATTCCCGATGGATATTATTTGGCTTCGACATATACTGAACACAATTTGAAACCTGACTAGGTACCGCACATGATAGAAAACAAAATTAACTAAAAAGAAGTTAAGTATTAATTAGTATAGCAAACCTTCTATCAAACGGGGGTGACGTAATGGAGCCGTGAGTCTTTTCCCTTCCTGTGTACACACGCTTGTCTCAATTTCAATTTTATCCTGCCGAAAGTGTAATTGACAGACCTTAAAATAAAAATAAATAGAAAATCATACCTAATTTCGTTTTGAAAATAAAATATAAAATTGAAATACTTATTATTAAATTAATCGAAAAATTGTAAACATAACCTTCAAGCAAAGCATGGCACAATTATAATTTATCCATAAACTGAACATAACATATATTTTATAAAGCCATCAATTACTTACCTCTTCATGATAATAAAGACTATTCAATAAATAAACAAGTAAAACTTCAAAACTCGAAAAAATAACCAATAACGCCTTGTCCACGAACTTTGTCGTTGTATTGATGACTCATCAATAGCGACTAGCGACAGTTGCCCGGCAATAAATGCATTGGCCCGGCAATTTGCCGGATTTGCTATGTTTACTGGGATCGTGTTTGATCTTTCCCATACCCACAGAACACGGACTAGCCAATGACATCAAATCCCAATAAATATGCGATTAATTCTAGACGTTTGATTTCGATGCCAATCTGCCGTTCAACTGCCAATTTCGGGCCAACGTTTACCATAAACGTGACTTTTTGCCACCGTTAGAAAAACGTTGTTACTTAATTGGCATTTGATGCCACCGATTCCCCATCATTTCCATCATTAAACCGCATTTCGGCCGATGCTTGTGTGTTTGCTGGGTTTAGTTTTTTCAAATTATGGATTTACTGTACCTTACATCTGTCTCCAGGGCCGCGCCATTCTATAGGGCAGGACGGGCAGTGCCCTTGGGCGCCGTGCACTTTGGTGTCACCACGAGGCAATTATTACATTTCTAAGCGAATTCTGCGTAATGACGGCAATTGATGAACAGCTAAAACCGCAGATTCGGACATTTGGTTCACGCACTCGGTCGAGCGAGAGGTGGTGTGAAGCTACCATCCATGGGATTTAGTCCAGGGAAATGAGTAAAGAAAGTACCATGTTCGGGACTGTGACTCATCCAGGCAGAGACCACGATTTTTAGGTAGTATAGGTGTCAATAAATGAAACCTATGTAAAATCTGCGGTCGATTTTCTGCATATGTTTATTTACAGCCATTTTAATGCAAAAAAATGGAAAAAACGTGTTTTTTCACACTTTTTCACCTGCCAGTAAAAAGTAAACTATCTTACAGATAAATCAAATGAATCACCTTGTAGGAAATTAAAAAAGCTTTAAAATGGCGGTTGTTAAATGTCGATATAGTTAATTGTTGCTAAGATAATTGCAAAATGCGGAATTTTATTCAATAAACAATATCTTGTGTAAAAACCGCTGCCCAAGGAATCACTACTTCCACATCCAGATTCTCTATCCAAGTCACTCACAACGAAAAAATTTGTATGTGAAAATAATTGTTTATGGAGCTTTAATAACATAATATTTGAAATCCTCTACCCCAAAAACCCATAAAACGATACCCCGCATCGGTAGTGGGGTGGGGGTGGTGATAGGGGGGTGGTAGTGAGGGGTGGATGAAGTAAAAAAATATTTTGAGGTTTCTGGTTCCTGTACATGCACTAAATCACATTTTTTTTCATCCCCTTTAATAAGGAGGTGGGGGTGGTAATGGGGGTGGCTAACGCCAAAAATTTTTTTGAGACCTCAGCTTCTCTTGTATATACTAAATACCAATTTCATGGACTCTTACCTGCTTGATTTACTCATTTACCCCAAATTTACCCCCCAACCCTTCGACGGAACAAGATGAAAATATAATCTAGTTCTAGATCTCGTTAAAGTACATATGTGTACCAAATTTCAAGTCAATATCTTAAACGGTTCCAGAGTAAACGTGCGCACAAAAAAAGGTTACAGACAGACAGACAGACCGACAGACAGACCGACAGACAGACAGACAGAAATTTTTTTTTTCGCTCCAACTTAAAATCTCGACGTTTCATGACATTTTAAGCCTATTTGGACAATAAAAATTTTTAAAATTTTATTTGTCGTTACTATACTTCCACTGGACGTGGAAGTAAAAACAATCTACTGTTTTGTCCTTGCGTAAATAGTTGACTCTCATAGTGCTTAATATCTGGTAAAAATTTCAAATCGATTCGTCAAATAGTTTTTGCAAAATTGCATTAATTTATCCCAGAGACCTTTTTTTTGCAACCCCACCACGTCCAGAGAAATCAAAATACAATGATTCTACAGCCTCCACCTGAAAGGGAAAGACTTGATTTACCAAAATGCTTTGTTAGATATCGAAAAAATTAATTTTCAGACCTGCAAAATGACGTTGCAAAAAAACTCAGATTTTTTACCTTATAAACAAATAGAATAATTTTTTAACAATTGATTATAGAGCATCGGTTTTTCGATATTTGAAAAGCTGATATTTTTACACGAATTTTGAAAAAAAAAAAGAAGGTCCTAGGTCAATTTGGGGCAAAGTTAGCAATTTTTCCTAAAAAAATACGAGTTGATTGATTTTACCTTATTAGAATGTGTATAGGTATATTATTAAGTAAATTTATATGTGAATCAACAAATATTCTGTATTATTATAAATTACAGCGTTATTTATATCGAACAATGTGTTTCCTCTCACACTTTACAAATTCTATTGTTTATAACTTAATATAACAGTAATTTATATATTTAATTGTACACAAACCTTTCCTATAATTTTCAATAAGAATAATACAAAAATTTTGATAATGTATAAAAATATTTTTTTGTAAAATGTTTAAACAAATTACAGGTAATTATTACTCTCTTATTATTTTGGAGCAGATGTGTTGAACCATAGAAAGTTTCTACTGTATCATACAAACCATTATACATGACAAACGCTGTCACTACATGTACATTCACACGCGTGTTGTATACTTCTACGAAGGAAGTAATGGTTTGTTTTATTATTTATTAATAATTAATAATACGCAAATTAATAAGAGCACTTTTCATAAATTGTATGGTAATTTTGCATTTGAAAAATATCTTAAAAATGTAAATTATATCGAATAGAGTGTTTTTATTTTATAAATTTGAAAAATTCAATTGTTTATAACAATAAGATATATATTTACGTGTTCATAAGCCTTTTCTGCAACTTTCAACAAGAACAAAACAAAAAATTTTGATATTTTGCAAAAAAAAAATTTTTTTTTAAATGTTTAAACAAATTACATTGTTAATATTAATGTTAATAGTTTAACAGATTGAATATTATTAACGTACGCAAAAAGGTACCCCAAATTGAAAAAAGAAACATCAAAATCGGTTAACAAACACCAAAGTTATGACTTATGTGGTCAGTTTGAAGATGCTGTTTCAATTTTTGAATGCGCGGATTTGAGGGTTCCCCTCCACAACCTCCGAGCTAAGTTGATTCGAGCCTCATTTTAGAAGCTTTGCCAACAGTTTTGAGAAAGTGCAATCATTTTCAAATTTTTTACACTAAAAGTTGAACTCTTCCCCTTTAAAATGGCGCTTGTTACGTTTCTTAATTATTATAAACAAAGGAGCTATGAATTTTTAAAAAAAAATTGCTAACTTTGCCCCAAATTGACCTAGGACCTTCTTTTTTTTTCAAAATTCGTGTAAAAATATCAGCTTTTCAAATATCGAAAAACCGATGCTCTACAATCAATTGTTAAAAAATTATTCTATTTGTTTATAAGGTAAAAATCTGAGTTCTTTTGCAACGTCATTTTGCAGGTCTGAAAATTAATTTTTTCGATATCTAACAAAGCATTTTGGTAAATCAAGTCTTTCCCTTTCAGGTGGAGGCCGTAGAATCATTGTATTTTGATTTCTCTGGACGTGGTGGGGTTGCAAAAAAAAAGGTCTCTGGGATAAATTAATGCAATTTTGCAAAAACTATTTGACGAATCGATTTGAACTTTTTACCAGATATTAAGCACTATGAGAGTCAACTATTTACGCAAGGGCAAAACAGTAGATTGTTTTTTACACAAGATATTGTTTATTGAATAAAATTCCGCATTTTGCAATTATCTTAGCAACAATTAACTATATCGACATTTAACAACCGCCATTTTAAAGCTTTTTTAATTTCCTACAAGGTGATTCATTTGATTTATCTGTAAGATAGTTTACTTTTTACTGGCAGGTCAAAAAGTGTGAAAAAACACGTTTTTTCCATTTTTTTGCATTAAAATGGCTGTAAATAAACATATGCAGAAAATCGACCGCAGATTTTATATAGGTTTCATTCATTGACACCTATACTACCTAAAAATCGTGGTCTCTGCCTGGATGAGTCACAGTCCCGGCCAAAACCTCATTTCCCTGGATTAATTATGCCTGAACGCCTCTAAGGCCGTATTTTTTCTAGCCGAAGGTGGCAACGATATCTCTTGCAATTCCGAGAGTCGAAAGGCTCAAAACAATGTGACTTTACTAGGCGGTCGCAGTTCGCCCCGATCGTCGCACTAGTCCTATTCGCCGACGAGATCGACGGTCGGCGATGGAATCGATCCTTGCCGTGTCCGACCTGATCTCACCCCGTTATTATCATAGTCGTAGTCATCGTCGCCATCGATTTGTTGTTATTTGATAATACACGCACGACACGACATAACGACGCTAATAATAAGCCGTTGTCGATTGATATAGATGCGTTCCTTTCTTAACTGAAAGGGACGACGCGACGTAGTAGGAATTCTCCTCTACGTTTGGCTCCCTCGGGCATAGAGAAAATTACGAGTAATTGCGTTCGAGATTCGATCGGTGACGGCTTTTTTATGCGTTTCTTTTTTTGTACATGTCAAATTTATTTTTCTCTAATTTAATTTTGGGTGAGTTAACCAACATTTTATGGAAATGTGAGTTTCCTACCAATAATTAAAAAATTATATCCAGTCAATACTTTTTTATCGCAAAATTTTTGCATATTTAATTTCAGGTCGAAAATATTATAATCAATATACAGTGTGTGCTATTTAATACCGCACACCCCGTTATTTTGGAACGCATTGCCCGATTTGAAAATTTTCTTTTTGAGATATAGTGCCCGATGGGCTCTATTTGATTGTTTTGAAAAAAATGTAATTTTCATATTTTCAAGGCCTACTAAGTTCTTCTAAATGGGTCGAAATTTCGAGATCGACTATTAGGCAATTTTTTATCAGCAAACTGGATAACGTATTCGATTCGAAGTTATCATCACTAAATTTTAGCTCCATACCTCATATAGTGTTTGTTATTCAATAGCCAAATTTAAAATTTCTCCCTTATCGACTGGCCCTGTATAAAAGTGGGCTAGGTTTACTAAAAAGGTAAAGTAGTCATTCGACCTAAGGAACTTCAGATACTAAATGAGAAAGACCAAAGAAAAGTTATTCTGTAAATAAATACCCAAGCAGCATTCAAAGTGATGGGAACTGGCATCTGAGGCATCGGAACTTTAATATAGTAGGAATGACATAACTGTTACTAATTTTGCGACTTCAGGGTAATATTCACTTTGTGGTATGCATTTGTAGTGACAATTATGTAGATTCTACTGAATTTAGGCATTGTATAATTATAACACTTTCAAGTAACTGCTGGAGAATCTGCAACGTCGCGGATACTACTCTGCATTACTTTGAAGCATCCTCAACTGCAAAGTGGAAATTGGTAGTAATGCCGACTGCACAGCTTTACCAAAGGACCACTTCAAAGTAACGATAACTTCAAGTGTGCAATTTTAAGTCCCCGGTACGTTGTTGGGAAATTTTTTGGAACTTCAAAGTTGTCCAACTTATTAGTGACATCTCGACTAAAAATGAGGTTATTTCTACGAACACAGGGGCTTTGAAGTCATTTTTACTACTCCCCACTAATTGAAAATGACTTAAAAGTTACATATACCTTGAAAATCTACTATTAAGTAATATTAACTTTTAAGACAATTTATATAATTATTGGCATTGAATAAAATGGCGGTATCTGAAATGCTCAGTTAAAGCGAAATAAAGTTTATCGGCACTCATCCACGTTTTATAGAAAACTGAAGAAACAGTTAAACAGTAGTAGAAATAGTGATTCTTCAGAATATGATGCAAACATGAAAGATTATTTCGCCCCAGCAAAACCATCATCTTTGGCAACAAGTGCAAAAGTGTTCCCATCAACACAAGGAGAAAAGTAATCGAAAACTATAACAGTCTGCAGTGATATTAGTGATACTGTATACTGCACGAAAGTTACAATTTGTCTTTAAAACACAAATTGACCCATAGTTCAGTTAGTGATCCACTGACCATATTAAATGAATTTGCCGATTAAAAACTCCAAATTTAATAAATATTGTGTCGATGGGGAACGGACAATTTCGGTATAAACGGCATAAGACATTGTTTGTGTACAATAAATTGAACTGAATATATATACAAAAAAAAAATAGCAAAAAAATTATATTTCTTTTCTAGAATATCTCAAAAGTTATCAGTGACGACAAAAATAACAGTTACAACACCATTATCCAACCTCATTTCGATTACTGTGCCAGTCTATTATATTCCTTCGATTTAAATAAAATAACTTCCCTTCAAAAACTACAGAATAGAGGAATGAGAGTGATTTTGAAATGCAGCCGATATACCTCAATCCAACATATGCTTTCTTCTCTTCAGTGGCTGTCTGTAAAACATAGATTGCTTTCCATGGCTATGGTATTTATTTTCAAAATTTTAAATAACTTAATACCCAAGTATTTAAATAAGTTTATATTTTATGCAAACCAAATACATCAACACCACACAAGAAATAACAACAAATTTTATATACCAAAGCAAAATCTAAGTCAAACTAGGAAAATTATGTTATATAAAGGCCTCGATCAATATAACAAGTTGCCAGAGGATGAAAGGAATCTCTCTCTACCTGTATTCAAACGTAAAATTGTAAGCTACATAAAGTCGATTGATTAACTCCACTTGTTTTATATTGGTATTTTTTCCTCGTTATTTTTTAATTCATTTGTATATGTATTAGTCTGAGTGTGTAAGTGCGTGTATTATTTATTTATGTATAAATTATTATGATTCTTTTTAATTACATTAGAAAAGTGAATTTGTATATTAGGATTTTCCTATTCAAATAAATACTTACTATTTTTTGAAAGAAATTAAATGTAAACTGATCACTAAAATATGAAAACTCATGTATTTTTTCCATTATACATCGTTTTCAGTAAAAAAATAAATATTTTATTTGCACAAATTTATTAACAACTTTATTAATATCAGATAATAAAAAGTACTTGGTAGAAATATAATAATTGTTATTTTTAATCCACATTCCTTGTCCACATCTCACACAGTGACACTTTAACAGTTATTACCGTGTTGCCCATTAAAAAAAAAATTACCTATCTCGTATCTGCCAATTGTACCAACATGAAAATAAGTTGATAGCAATAGTTACCAAGATCTTATACCGTCATTAGTCCCATTTGCTACATCTAGGTAAATATAACTACACAGTGAAATTGTTGTAGTTCCCGTCATCACTTTTAAAGTAGCAACAACTATAACGTTGGTGGCATCTGCTACTTTATGGGAAATGTAACTTGTAGGGAAATAATTTTGGTTTTTGCAACCTCTAAGTTACTGCAATTAAAATCGCCATTTTTCTGTTGTTGAATGACACAGATAAAAATATAATTCAATAAAAAATTTCTTTTTATTATGGTCATTATTACTTTATAATATACAAAATTTAAAAAAAAACGTTTTCCATAAAAAAATTTTGCAGTTTTGCTTGTACACATAATTTTTGCAAAAAAATTTTTTTCCGAAAAAACCATTTTCTCGAGGGGGCGTCTTTTTTATCGAAGCATCATGATAACATTTTACAGAAAACAAGTGGGGATTTTAATATCCACACCCAGGGTAAATGCAAAACATCATGATTTATAATATATGCTTAGGCTTCTTGTATATAATCACCTTAACTTGGACCTTGGACATATCATGTGCTCAAACTGAGTAAGTCATTAATTTGCTATTCGAATAACAGACAGCCAAATATATAGTTTGCACTCTCATTTCGGTCAGCTGAGAGCTGTTCCAAAAGTTAGTCATTTCTACTACTTGGTTACATCCCGTTTACGTAATAACCTAGTCCTCAACACGGTAATTAATGGTAGAAGTACCGGAATAGTAATTTTCCACGTAATTATTATTCCCCATTTTGGTGAATACTTGGTAGAAGGATGGTTCCCATTACGTAACGGTCCTTAGTTGCGGAAACCTTTAAAGTTCCCCTAATGGCAACTATTACGTAGAAACTACTAAAATTGCTGCTTGGGTAGTGCTTCTTTACATTATTCGGTTGCCGTGAAAAAATTGATTTAATGCATTCCCTGCAGAATTACTGTGACGAAGTTAAAAATCTTTGAAAAAATTATGTTGCGATGGAAAAATCATTCCGGTGGAATTTTCTTCAACAGTTCTTGTTCGGAAGGCTTTGAACTACCTATATCCAAAGTTTGAAGAAAATTACACCGAAATAATTTTTCCATCACAACATATTTTTTTCAAAGATTTTTAACTCCCAGTCACTGTAATTCTGCAGGGAAAGCATTAAATCAATTTTTTCATATGACATTTTTTGTTCGGAAGCCCCTGAACTATCTATTTCCAAAGTTTGAAGAAAATTCCACCGAAATGATTTTTCCAATGCTAATGGTGCAGGGTCCTTTGGTTATCTTCTTCTATAATAAGTTCTTATTGGTTTTCATCCTCCTTAACTTGCTCTGATGCAATATCACTGCTGGCAGTAGTGAGAGACAATACTGTTATCATTTCTAAATTAGCTCTACGGAATTATTAGTTGCGGTTTGTAAAGTTTGGCCAATGGCCAAGATGATGATATCTTTTTTACTTGTTCTGATAAAAAAATACACTTTTATTTTTCTTCCACTAAGACATTGCTGGGTCCATTTTTTTAAGTCAGCGAGCAAAATTAGCCTATTTTTTTATGACACAAGATAAGGTCATATGTTAACAGATTTTATAACGCAGAACTTGCGATAACTTTATCCTAGGGCACAAGATTTTTGTTCTGTAAACTGTTTATAATAGTGTTTACACTATTATAAACAGCTTATGTAAACAACTGTAATATAATTTTTATATGATTCTTTGAAAATATTTTTATAAGTGGCTATATAAAACTTTATACAATTGTTATAAAAGTGAGTTGTACAATAAAGTTTTGTTCTATAATATGAGCTGTAAGATTTTTTATACAACAATATTATAGAAACGTTTTCTTACAAGATAGAATTGTTGTAAACACTCCAAAAAATAGAACTGTTCTTCAAACGGCGCTACACGATATAGTACAATAACTGGAGGTTTTAACTTCGGAATAATGTCATATTGAACGGATTTCGTTTATTTTTAGCAGTATAATAGTAAATGCTTCACAGAAAAGTTTCTATATTGTGTGGGGGCTTGCTAATTTATAGGGGGTGGATGCCACCCCCTCTCAGGGGGTGGCACTTAAAAAATATATAAATCATTGGAGCTGAAATAGAATCAAATTTTAAGGAGAAAAGGTTCTATGCAATTTTTCACATAAATTGATAGTTTTTAAGTTATAACGACTTCAAAATTGCGATTTTAGCTTAAAATAAAGGTATTTCCAAATGGCGTTCGTCAAGTATCTCGAAAAGTATTACTTTATCGAAAAAATGTTACAGACCAATTACAGAAAGTACAAACTGGGAATTAATTATATATTTTTTTATTAATGTAGGATTAATAATTTCGGAGATATTTAAGTTTATATTTGGTATCCAAGTGTTTCGAAATTACCTTTAAAGTTTAAAATGCATTTCTTATTAAAGCAAGTGCTTTAAATGAGCAAAAAAAATGAGTATCTAGGTAATGCTAGATCTTAAAGAAAAGCTGTATTTGAGATAATTTTTTTAAATTACTGGCTAATTAGAGTAACAAAATGGCGACCTTTTTATATAAAAAAATATAAATACGCACATTTTTCCGTCATAACTTCTTTATTTTTTATGCTACGAACGTAATGTAACGAATAAAATTGTCTTTAATTTCATTTCTTAGCATGCGTGACGTAGGTGTCACAATTTCTGAGATATTTAACATTTAATCTGCATTTTTCGTCTTATAAACGTTCGGACGCCATTTGTAAACTTTCATCTCCGAAACTATTAAATCTATGTAAATAAATAAACAAGCGAAATTCATTATCAGTTTATGAGCCTTATTTTTGGTCTCTATCCATTTGTCAGTAAAACTAATATTTATTGAGATATTTGGAAAAGGAAAAAAAAATTACGTTTTATCGAAAATACCTTTATAGTTTAAACTGTATTTTTTTCTAAAGCAAGTGCTGTATACAAACCAAAAAATTTGAGCATCTACGTCATGCTATATATTAATGAGAAACAGTGTTTGAAATTCCTAGTTTTTAATTACTGGCTAATTACAGTAACAAAATGGCGACGTTGTTATTAAAAAAATGTGTAGACGCACATTGCTTCGGTCATAACTTCTTTGTTTTTGATGCTACAGGAATAAATAAAAAAACGGTACCTTAATTAATAACCTATTATTCTACCTATTAGCATCCTTGACGTAGATGTCACAGTTTCTGAGATATTTAACTCTCACTCTAAATAATTATCTTATGAACACTTGGATGCCAAATGTAAACTTAAATATCTCCGAAATTATTAATCCTACATCAATAGACAAAAAATATAATTAATTCCCAGTTTGTACTTTCCGTAATTAGTTCGTAACATTTTTTTCGATAAAGTAATACTTTTCGAGATACTTGACGAAAGCCATTTGGAAATACCTTTGTTTTTAAGCTAAAGTCGCAATTTTGAAGCCGTTATAACTTAAAAACTATCAATTTATGTGAAAAATTGCATAGAACCTTTTCTTCTTAAAATTTGATTCTACTTCAGCTCCAAGAAATATATATTTCTTTTGAATGCCATCCCCTGAGAGGGGGTGGCATCCACCCCCTATGAATTAGCAAGCCCCCGCACAATATAGAAACTTTTCTGTGAAGCATTTACTATTATACTGCTAAAAACCGCTGCCCGAGGAATCACTACTTCCACATCCAAGTCAATCACAACGAAAAAACTTTGTATGTGGAAATAATTGTTTATGGAACTTTAATAATATAATATTTGAAATCCTCTACCCCAAAAACCCATAAAACTATACTCCACATCGGTAGTGGGGTGGGGGTGGCGAAAGGGGTGGTAGTGGGGGTGGATGAAGTAAAAAAATATTTTGAGGTTTTTGGTTCTTGTACATACACTAAATCACAATTTTTTTTCATCCCCTTTAATAAGGGGGGTGGGGGTGGTAATGGGGGTGGCTAATGCCAAAATTTTTTTTGAGACCTTAGCTTCTCTTGTATGTACTAAATACCAATTTTATGGACTCTTGCCTGCTTTATTTACCCATTTACCCCAAATTTACCCCAATTTACCCCCCTACCCTTCGTCGGAACAACATGAAAATATAATCTTCTCAAGAGGTGGCACTTAAAAAATATATATATATTTATTAGAGCTGAAATAGAATCAAATTTTAAGAAGAAAAGGTTCTATGCAATTTTTCACATAAATTGATAGTTTTTAACTTATAACGACTTCAAAATTGCGATTTTAGCTTAAAAAAAAAGGTATTTCCAAACGGCTTTCGTCAAGTCTCTCGAAAAGTATTACTTTATCGAAAAAATGTTACAGACCAATTACAGAAAGTACAAACTGTGAATTAATTATATTTTTTGTTTATTGATGTAGGATTAATAATTTTGGAGATATTTAAGTTTATATTTGGTATCCAAGTGTTTCTAAAGCAAGTGCTTTAAATGAGCAAAAAAAATTGAGCATCTAGGTAATGTTAGGTTTTAATGAAAAACTGTATTTGAGATTATTTTTTTAAATTACTAGCTAATTAGAGTAATAAAATGGCGACCTTTTTATATAAAAAAATATAAATACGCACATGTTTCTGTCATAACCTCTTTATCTCTTACGCTACAGAAACGAGTAAAAAATAATTTGAAAGCGCAATTAATTGTCTTTAATTTCATTTCTTAGCATGCGTGACGTAGGTGTCACAATTTCTGAGATATTTAACATTTAAACGTTCATACCTCTCACTTTCATATCTCCGAAATTATTAAATCTATGTAAATAAATAAAAAGTCGAAATTCATTATCAGTTTATGAACTTTATTTTATTTATTGAGATATTGGAGAAGGAAAAAAAATTACGTTTTATCGAAAATACCTTTATAGTTTAAACTGTAATTTTTCCTTAAGCAAGTGCTGTATACAAACGAAAAAATTTGAGCATCTACGTCATGCTATATATTAATGAGAAACAGTGTTTGAAATTCCTTTTTTTTATTTACTGGCTAATTACAGTAGCAAAATGGCGACTTTGTTATTAAAAAAATATGAAGACGCACATTGCTTCGGTCATAACTTTTTTGTTTTTTATGCTACAGAAACAAATTCAAAAATAGTTGAAAGCTTTTAAATAATAACCCATTATTCTACCTATTAGCATTCTTGACATAGGTGTCACAGTTTCTAAGATATTTAACTCTCACTCTAAATATTTATCCTATGAACACTTGGATGCCAAATATAAACTTAAATATTTCCGAAATTATTAATCCTACATCAATAAACAAAAAAGATAATTAATTCCCAGTTTGTACTTTCTGTAATTGATCTGTAACATTTTTTCGATAAAGCGATACTTTTCGAGATATTTGACGAAAGCCGTTTGGAAATACCTTTTTTTTTAAGCTAAAATCGCAATTTCGAACTCGTTACAACTTAAAAACTATCAATTTATGTGAGAAATTGCATAGAACCTTTTCTTCTTAAAAACTGACTATTTTTCAGCTCCAATACATATATATATTTTTTAAGTGCCACCCCCTGAGAAAGGGTGGCATCCACCCCCTATAAATTAGCATGCCCCGCACAATATAGAAACTTTTCTGTGAAACATTTACCATTATACAGCCAAAAATGAACGAACGAAATCCGTTCAATGACATTATTCCGAAGTTTTGCATATTTTTTTCCTCTAGGTACTGTACTATTATTCTATTTTGCTAGTTGAGTTATAGTTACAAACGAATTCAAGTAACTCTGTTGATTTTTTATGAAACCAAAAACGGTAAACGAATTATTAATGTAGATGAGATGAGTCAACATTTCCCTAAAAAAAAATAATGATGTTGCATTTGGATCGGAGATACATTAGATTTTACGTTTAGGTCACTTATAAATAAACAAATCGATATATCTTATTGAAATTTGGACTGGTTGTTACTCAAGGCTTTTATTTTTTATCTCTGCTAGTCGAAAAAATTCAAGCTACAATTTTGAAAATTACATCGAATTAAGCGGCTTTGAGAACATAACGCACATTTTCAATTTTTTTTTCTCACTTAATTTTTGTCGCGAAAAAAGGAAAACCAACCCAATCCGAACAACTATTCGTGTGTCTAAGCATACAACTTCGTGAAACTTTTAATATTACCGATGCAATAAAAAAAAGTGCCGCCATCAAAATTTGATCTCTCTAGATACGTAAGCTCTGGGTCAAAAGGCCTGATCGTCTTACTTACATACTGGACTATTTGACGACTAACACCAGGTCTGTTAAACCAGAATATAGCATATAGACGTAACTGACGACTATCGGATCTTAACATAATCGCTAAAGACCCGACTTTCGGACCTCTATACACTAACTTTTAACAATTGTGTTTCTGGATTGTTTTCAACAAGCTGAGACAAAAATATAAGTGTTGAAAAATAATCAGTCCAGGTTTTAAGAAGAAATATCAGTTCGTTTATTTATAAGCGATTGAAACGCAAAAACTGACGTATCTCGGCTCCAAATCCAAGTAGATTTTTTTTTTTTAGAGAAATGTCAGATATTTTATCTATTTTCATAATTCGCTTGCAATTTTTGGTTTGACAAAAAATCCACAGAGTTATTTGAATTTGGTTATAGCCACGAATTCGAAAATTGCAAATAAATTCCAAGAAACGATTAAAATGAAGATTTTTTTTTTCATAATACCATTGGTCGGCTTCACAAGCAAACCACCTAACTCCACGTTTGGTCAAAATTGACATTTTGATGCCATCTGTTGCGGAAAAAAATAACCTTTCTTTGTAGAAATTTGCGTAACTCTAAAAATTTAATTAACCACTGAAAATCTGTTATGAGAAAATCCCGTATCTCCAGTAGTATAATTTTGTACTTTGCCAAACACGTATCTCCATAAGACTCCATTAGTATGCATCAGCTGTTGACAGTGTGTGGTGCTTGTAAACACATTTACATTTACATTTTTTGTGCCTCCTGTAAAATTTGCTAATTTGGAGTTACGTGGTTTGCTTGTGAAGCCGACGCATTGTAGAATACATGAAAGAACCTACATTTTTAAGAATTGTCGTCCTACGAATCAACGCACCGAGCGAAATTTCGAAATCTTTTATTATTTTTAGTCGTTTAAATATATATTTTGTAAGGTATAGTTCAATAAAGGGCTTAGTTTCACCAACTTTCGTTAAAATTGATGCAACATTACATTTATATACTCGAGATTATATATTCCTCTTAAACTACCCAATAAAGACAATTTTTTTTTATCAACAAATTATCAGAAATTTTCTTCATTTTATTGCGAAATATTTGGTATTTTTATTTTTGCGATGCGATTACTAGGACCGGAGATAATAAGGAAAATACCAGAAAATTTCAATGTTAAAACAAAAATTCCACCACCCAGGGGCGGCTTAACGGCCGGGCTACCCGGGCGACTGCCCGGGGCGCCGGCTCGGAGAGGCGCCAAACTGAGGGCAAAAATATTTATTTTCTTCTTTAATATACCTTTTTAATTTAATAATAGTTTTCGTTGCAAAAAAATATCAAATAATAGAATCTATATTAGTTTAAATTGTAATAATTCAGAACGGTCGAATAACATTAAAACCGTCTAAATAATTAAAAAATGTAACCCAAATATGTTTGTTTAGCTATGAGACACCTCACTACTCATACCTCAAGCTTCCTGTGCTATTATTGACTGACAGGGAGTTGATCATTAAAGATTTTGCATAACTGTAGACAGGCAACGTGCACTTTTCATTCAGAAAAAATTCAGAATATTCAGAAAATTGGTATACCAACATTAGTTGCATGTATTTCATATCTTACAGTTTATAAATAAATAAATAGCAATTTGTTTTGTATGAAGTATTAAAACAATAAAAAGGAACCTTCCTCTAAGTAAATTTGTGTCGGGGGTCATTTCATTATAATAGAGTTCAGATGGTGTAGACAAAAAAATTTACACTTATTACAAATTAGTTATTATTAATAATATGTTGTAAACATACATTGATGTGTAAACATAAATTACTTGAGAATGGTTTGTCGAAATGCAACAAAAACATCTTTTTATTTCTATGGATAAGAAAATATTTTTTTTACAAGAATTTTTATAAATATGTAAAAATAAAAATGTTACAGGTAAAACTACTCCTTAAGCAGTTTGACTGGTACTATGTAAATTGATGCCCATATCTTAATTTAAAATATGACGTAATTTTAAAGCAATCGTGTAGAGTACCTTTATTTTTGGATGTACTATCAGCCACATAAATATCCAAAGACAATTTTGGACCACCGTGTATACACGGTTATGTTACTCCATGTGACAAGTTAAAAAGTAGTATTCGCGGGGTCCGAAAGTATATACTTGCACCTTGCACTTTAGTACGTAGTACGTCCGTGAAATTTCTGTGATTATCTCAGGTAGGGGCGCCAAAAAGTGTTCCCGCCCGGGTGGAAAATTTACCTCAAGCCGCCCCTGCCACCACCACTAATACTGTGGCGTAACTAGGGGGACTAGGGGCCGCCTTCATGATGTGGCGCCGCTGCTGCAGGGTTTATAGCGACCAGAATGTATTGAGAAATCAGGCAATGTGAAATTTTTTTATTTCCGTCCGCCAAAAATTTTTTTCCTATTTTGCGGCCCCTGCCCTGCTCATCAAGAAAAATATTTCATTTTTATTTGCAACCTTTTTTATACCTACCACCTTTTAAACTGCCCCCGCATCAAAATTTAGCCACTGCACTAATAGTTTTAAATAAAAACATATTTTTTAATACGACTTATATAATATGTTTGTTAGATACAAAAATGTAAGTTACCGAAACAAATGGGATGGGCTTTTTCCGCCACTTATTCGCGTAAAATACGCCTACATTTCCATAAATCTGTGGCTATTGCTGATTTTTTGTTAAATGTGGCAATTTGTAATTTACAATGCTTAGAAAATAATGAAGTATAAGTATAGCATTATAAAGCAGACAAATAAATACCTACTTAGCGACTAACTTTTATTACACTGGATTGGATCTGATTGAAATCACTGTTTGATACCACAAAATTGGCAGTCTACATTCGGAAAATTATGTGAATCTGCCTTTTGGAAAACCTTCTATATTTAATAATTTACACAGAACAATAAATTAAAGTCGATTTAACCACGTTCATTGGCATAATTTCAGCATTTTTATTGGGTAGGCAGATATTTTTCACAGATAATAACCCAATAGATGGAAACAAAGCGAACCCGGCAATTCTTAAACGATAACCCTATAAACCCAAATGACCGAGGCCTCGCTCAAAATTTAGCCAGAGGCCCCACAAAGTCTTAATCCGCCCCTGCCTAATTGCATTGAAAACCTTTGACTTGATTGGCGTAACAGGGTCGTTGACAATTTTTTTAAAAATTTTGTATTCAAGTACTTTATTAAATTTTATTTGACCCGTATTTTTTATTTTACAGTCTAAAGTCATTTTATTAGTGAAATTAATTATTTAAATTAAGAAATTTTGAATTCGCGCCCATCGCCACGTCAGATGTGAGAGCATGCGCAGTTAGATAAAGGAATAATCGGCGGGCGTCATTTGCTTTGCTTATTTGCTGTTAGCATATAGTCCAAGTCTAATTTGAGTGCTAACGAATGGATTTTGATGAAACCTTGTCGAACGTGTTTGTAATGACGTTAGTAAAAGAGTTGAAAAAAAGGATCGGAAGGGGTAGAAAACACCCCTTTTACCACGGGTTCCGTAACTTGTAGAATTAGGTCAAACATGAAAGAGAAACAATAAATTTACCTTTTTTGGCCCAAAATAATGTTTTTACTCTTGTGAATTTTTTCGAAAAATGCATATTTTTGAAGATATGGCCACTCGAAAATTCCTAAAAGTGGGGAGGGGAAATGTAAAAGTTGAAAAAAAAATCTGAAAATATAATTCAGGTGAATGTGTTATCGAAATACAAAACTTTTTTTATTTCCAAATTTTCTGTAAAGTACGTTTTCACCGAGTTATTCCGGAAAAATATGAACAATCGCTTTCTTTGAAATTGTAACGCTTTAAAAATATGCAATTTAAAATTTGAAAAAAATCAGATGTATGCATGGGGCCTTCTAAACATTTTTTGTCTCTTGGAATTTTTTTGTAACTTGCTAATTTTCCGAGTTACAGGCAGTTTTTCACGATAAATAATGTACTATATTTATGTATATTATTATAAAAAAATATGAAACCTATATAGTTATACCATTTTTAAAAGTTCAATATAATTTTTAAATTTTCATGTATTTTTTAATGGGCAAAAAATGCAGTGCATTAGTTATCGTGAAAAACTGCCAATAGCAAGTTACGAAAAAATTCCAAGAGACAAAAAATGCCTCAATGCATACGTCCGATTTTTAAATTACGTATTTTTAAAGCGTTACAATTTCAAAGAAAGGGGTAGTTTTCATGTTTTTCCGGAATAACTCGGTGAAAACGCACTTTACAGAAAAGTTGCAAATAAAAAATTCTTGTATTTCGATGATACATTCACTTGAATTTTTTCAGATTTTTTTTTCAACTTTTACATTTCCCCTCCCCCACTTTTAGGAATTTTCGAGTGGCCATATCTCCAAAAATATGCATTTCTCGAAAAAAATCACAAGAGTAAAAACATCTTATTTTGGGCCAAAAAAAGTAAATTTATAATTTCTTTTTAAGTTTTGATCTAATTCTACAAGTTACGGAACCCGTGATGATGTTTTCTACCCCTTCCGATCATTTCATACTCTAATCGTTTTTTCAACTTTTTTATTAACGTTATAAACTCATTGCACAAAGTTTTATCAATATCCATTCATTAGCACTCAAATTAGAGATTTTGGTCATTTTATCCAGGCAATGGTCATTTTAATCCAGACAATGAATGCTCAAAAAAGCTGCGACGCATAGTTTCCGAGATATAAGCGAAAAACCAAAAAATGGGAAATTTAAAGTACCCCCTCCCCCCCGCTCACCACCTAGAAGTGGAGACTTTTGATATGTTCATCTCCAGACTAGTCCAAACAAAGTTCCGAAGTCAAATTTTCTGTCCCTAAAATTTCCCACTATAATCATTCGTTGCTTGGCCTACAACATGCTAAATGAAAACATGAATTGAATTCTCATTATATACGTCATACCGCCTTTTTATTTTCAAAACCAATTTGTTCTTGCATGTGATGATTAGAATTTTTTTTAATATAATATATACCAGAGCTGGGTAATTACTTGTAATTTGAAAATAATTGCAATTACAAATTACTTTTTTTAAAAAGGAACTAATTACAATTACAAATTACTTTTTTAAAAAAGGAACTAATTACAACTACAAAGTACATGTCTCTAAAAAAGGAATTAGCAATTACTTTTCTAATTACTTTTATGATAAAGTAAATTATAGTCACCAAACAGACAAAAAGGTAAGTTAAAAATTTTAATTAAAAGTGTTGTGTAATATTGCGTTTTAATATTTATTAGAATCGTTATTAGAATGTTTGACCTTATTAAGAGTAATCAGGAAAAATTAAATAAATATATAGAAAAGGCAGCTTAATATAGTGGAGTCGGTTTAGGAAAGGATTGGAAAATTTTTTAAGATGGATGCAGACCCTACGGAAATTGTTTGTCATAACGAGTATAATAAAACCCTAAAATTTGAAATTCCAAAAAATGCTTTTTTGGAAGGGGTATTTTGGACATTTTAAGGGTAAAATTTGTTGTTTTAATTTTTGTTTATCACTTAAACAACTAGTTAAGAAAAGAAAATGGCATACTTTTATTCTCAATATTAAAGGAACCTTCAGTTTAAATTTGGGGAAGATATCTGACCATCCCCCATCCTGATATTAATATACATATACGAAAAAAATTGAGAAAACCAAATTTCGGCTATCTTGATCAGATTTCAACCGATTAGGCTGAAATTTGGAATGGAAGTAGTCTTTATCACACAAAAACTGTTAGCCAAAAATGTTAAATAGTTTGGCTGAAATTGCAGTTTCAGTCACATTTTCTGACATTTTCAAATCGAAATATCTTCGGACCTAAAACTCGGATCAAAATTTGCTTTGTGGCAAAAGGTAGGTGTGGTACAATATCAAAACACTCGTTTTAAAAAGTAAAAGATAGACTACGGTTACCCTTCGATTATACATAAAGCGGCTATCTGAGTCACGTAAAAATAAAAAAAAATTTAAATTGTAACACATTCACATACTTACAGAAATAAATACACGCAAGCACACACATATATAATATAATATACATTTATCTATACCTAGTCAAAGCAGTATAGGCAGGACTATACAAATAAAAAATATATATATTTTTTAAAGTTTTATAAACAATAAATACAATTGTTTTCTGCTTTATACTGGTGCGCGGACACATAGTCACTGAGTACACATATATTATATATATAGTGCAAATGACTAAAAAACAAGGGCGGATCCAGTAGGGATAATTGCCCCCCCCCCCCCGAGAAAAGTATTCGTTACGTTTTCAAGGCGATAATCCGCCCTTGCTAAAAAACGACCGAATGTAAAAAAAGTCATTCTTGACTTATATCATGTAAAAGTACATAAAATAACCTACCTTTTGCCATAAAGCAAAATTCGATCCGTCTTTTAGGTGTTTTCCTACGTAGTTGATAGGCTCCTCCTTGAGCCATTATTGTCTAAACTACGTTTCGGCAGAATCCCATCTGCCATCTTCAGGTTCTCGCTGAATGCTGCCTACTGCTGCTCCTCGTTGCTCGAACTGGATTGTTCGAGCAACGAGGAGCAGCTTTCAGCGAGAACCTGAAGATGGCAGATGGGATTCTGTCGAAACGTCGTTTAGACAACAATGGCTCCAGGAGGAGCCTATCAACCACGTAGGAAAAAACCCAGAAGTTCCTTTAATATTAAGAATAAAAGGATACTATTTTAGTTCCTTAAATAATTGTTTAAGTGGTCAAAAAAAATTAAAACTGCAAATTTGACCCTTAAAATGTTCAAAAAACCTCTCTTCGGCCAATAAAACGCGGTTCCGCCCCTATTTGGAAATCAAGATTTTAGGGTTTTGTTATACTCACCATGACAAATAATTTCCGCCGGGTCTGCATCCATCTTAAAAAATTTCCCAACCTCGCTATTTTTATTGACTAAATCGACTCCACTATAATAACAATGCCTAATAATAATAAGAATGATAATAATAAACAGTAAACACATTTAGTTTTTAAAAGTTTATTGAACAAAAATACAAAAGTTTGTGTACTTAATAAAAAAACATAAATGTGCAGCGAACCACGGCAAAAACTCGTTTTTAGTCAGTAATTTTTTTTGAACTTTTCAGATTCATTTTAAACTATGCAACTGTAAAATTCTGCTTTAATGTATTCTTGTTTGTTAAATCACATACGCATGTTCTTAAAGTAATTGTAATTGGAAAAAGTAATTGTAATTGGAGAAAGTAATTGTAATTGGAGAAAGTAATTGTAATTGGAAAAAGTAATTGTAATTGGAAAAAGTAATTGTAATTGGAAAAAGTAATTGTAATTGGAAAAAGTAATTGTAATTAGATAGTTCAAATAATATAATTACAAATTACAATTCCTTTAAAAATTTTCCTGCAATTACAATTCCAAATTACTTTAATAAAAAAAAGTACTTAATTACAATTACAATTACAGGAAAAAAAAAAGGAATTGTAATTGCTAATTACTTTTTCACCAGGAATTACCTAGCTCTGATATATACAATGTATATTTAGTAGACTTTTTGATCATATAACAATATTTTGTAAATTTTGTTGAAGGAAACGACCTTATTTGTCATAATTATTATTTTTTCCGGAAGAATTTCGGAATTCGCCAGATTTTCCTTAAACAATTTAATGCTCTTTCAAAATATTGGGTGGGCAGTTGCCTACCCTTGTCCACCCCGAATTACGCCTATGACCACGTTATAAAATTTATTAATTTGGATTTAATTAATGCACAATTAATATTCACAATTCCTAAAATTAGGATTATTGAAATAAAATGAACTAACAAAAATAACTTGAAAAATAATTAATACCCTGACGGGCCAAGCTGCGCGACAAGTTAATGTCCCAGGCGCCCGGACAGGAAGTCGTGTATCCCCTATTTCACCGACGCCGACGTAGCGTCTTTCCATCGGCTGACGGAATTTCTACAGGGGAACCGCTAACAATACTATATTTGTCACTTATTAGGTATTTTATTTTATTTGACTGAACTATCATCCATCAGCCACCACATTTATTTTTTAATATTTACTTATTTGTGTCTATTTCAGATGGATAATAAGGCTTATAAAAGCACGAACACCGGTACCGAGATGACCAAAGTCAAAGTGAACGGAGCATCTACTTCAACAGCAAGAGCTACCACTACATGTACCCCAGAGGTTTGCAGGTTAGCACGGCAACGGTACCAACCACCTGATTTGTCATCAGACAGCCCCTGGAATATGAAGAAAACTTACTTATTTATTGGGACTATAACGCTCTTTGTGATTTGGATAATTGTTTATACGACAGTCAGTGAATTGAAACTTGTGTGATAATACCTAGGTAGTTACTTTTAATTTTAAGTGAACATTTTAATTATAAATAAATTTTGTTATTGAGTGTTAAGCAATTAGATCTTGATTTATTTTCCCAGTGATGTAGCAAGGCGCCGGGGGCGGACTGCCACGGCGACAGGCGGGTTCTAGGGGAACATCTGTACCGAGCCCCGAGTTAGAAAGGGGTTTACACCTGTATAATTACAACTGGACAAATGCATCGTTATGCTTGCATGGAGAAAGCGGAGTGGCCCTAAAACCATCTGTGTACCGGGCCTCAGAATTTTTGACGTCGGTTCTGGTCCCGGGCGTCTACCGGAAGGGGGGGTTGCTATTATCATGACAAAAAAGGTCAATGTGCTGTTATGCTGTTTAATTTCATGTTTTTTTTAGTCCAAAAATAAAAAATATTGGTATATTGAAATTGTACTATTCAATTTTTCTTATTTCATATAGATCTTACACAAATAATACAGGTTGTTTCAGATTTTATCCGAAAAATGTTCCAAAAAATCTTGCGGGCGGACCTAATCTGAAGTTACGCCACTGGTTTACATCATGACATCATGCCATCATAGTGGCCATACCTCAATGCCTCGATTATATCTCCATTAGCGCCATGTAAAAGTTGTTAGGCAACCCAGAATTGGCTTGGTGTACTACGGGTTGAATAAATATTACGCAAGGTAGTGGCAAAGATGAATAAAACCAAGGTTGGTATACTTTTAAGGTTCCTTAATATACAGCTTTTAGGCGAAGAAGTCAGTGCGGGGGTGAAAGGTCAGACTATCTTTGTTCTTCGAACGCGCAGTAGCGGCGCAGTTATCTCACTCTAGAAGAATCGTCCGTACTGGCCCGAAATATGGTCTGACGTTACTATGATCTGTAGTGTTACATTCTACAACTTATCCTCTTTACCAGCATGCAGAACAGTGACTCAAAATGCGAGGATAATTACCACCGACCTCAAAAGCGGGTTATTGTGAGCCCGTTCCAGTTACGAGTTCTTTGCTTAATTAACATTACACAAATTCTTACAATATTTTGAATAAGGCTCTGCATCTGGTGTGATCTCACACCAGCTGTTCATTGGCTAATGCCATTTTTTGGTGGGGATTGTGAGTTATTAGGCCACCTTAAAGTATACCAATCTTGGAATAAAACGAGAAACAAAATAAAGACATGTCCAGACTTCATGTTATTTTCTCACTCGTTGCCTGTGCCGTTGTCATCAATCACACATCAATCCATCACACATAAACGTAGCGGCAAATTTTTGTTTGTCTAAAAATAGCTACTGTGGTTCATTCTGCCTTATGCAGATTCAAGGGCGGATCTAGAAATTTCAATAATATTTTTCTTGTCTGTGGCGCATGGGACCCATACGAAATATGGGAAATAACATCTAGAGAAGCAGTCCTCTAACGGCCCCTAAAAAGTTTTGAAAAAGCAGTTTGCGAAAATTTTTTTCAAAATTCGAGTGCCCCCCCCCCCCCCCCCCCCGAGCCAAAGGACTCCCGTTTAAAATTATTCTTTTTTGTCATATACATTTTACTTTTCATCAAAATCCAACAATAGGTTTTGAGTTTATGAAAATATTTTTATTACTAACTGAGATACAACGAATTGAAATTTTGTAATTTGTTAAATTGTAAATTACAAAATTTCAGTTCATTGTATTTCAGTTAATAATGATAATATTTTCATAAACTCCAAAACCTATTGTTGGATTTTGATGAAAAGTAAAATGTATATGACAAAAAAGAATCATTTTAAACACTCGAATTTTGAAAAAATTTTTCGCAAACTGCTTTTTCAAAGCTTTTTAGGGGCCGTTAGAGGACTGCTTCTCTAGATGTTATTTCCCATATTTCGTATGGGTCCCATGCGCCACAGACAAGAAAAAAATTATTGAAATTTCTAGATCCGCCCTTGTGCAGATTCGGCAAATGTAGTTTTATGTATGGCTCCTGAGATTAACGAGCTCAAGAAGAAACAGATAAATTAGGAAAAGAAAGACGTATCTACTCCCACTACAATGCATAGGAGGTTTGAAGCGATAGGTACCGATGCCCTACGTTGACACGCGGCAAGGTGATAAAAATAAGATTTCACAAAGTATGGAACGTGCAGGGAGCAGTATATCCGTTTATGTTTTCCTAGTTTCTCTGTTTTTATATTTACCGAATCTGTATATATTTTTTTCATGCATTTCTAAACCATTCTGAGCTGAAAGTTGTCAGGTAACAGTTGGATTGAGTGTATTACGGGTTGTATAAATATTATGTAAAAAAATGGTAAAAATACAAAACAAAAAATAAAATAAAATCACCTCTAGGCCTTGGCATATTATTTCCTCCTTCATCTTCATCAATCACTCACACGTCGTCACACATGCACGCCGCACGGTGGGAAATTTATGGCTTTTTTTTGGACAAAAATCGAGACGCAGCTCATTTCACAATCGATTGTAGTAATTTTTTTCTTTTAAGTAATCGTCAAGAGCTGTAGTTTACTCTACTACTGTTACAATTTGGAAAAAGTCGATCCTTCTTTTTATTTTTGACCGTTATTGTGGAAGTAAGGAGTCGGAAGAGTATGGAAAACCGTGCTAAAGTTATGAAACCTATTCGATCTGCCTTAAAATTCAAAAAGGTTTGGTATTTTTGACTGAACGAAATAGGCAGTTTTGTAAAAAAAAATTGTATAACGAATTCGGTATAGTTTTAGAAGCACATTCTTTAGTAATTTTTATGTTATGAACTGCAGATTTACATGGGTAATTGAATATCTGTTTTTAAGACTTTAGCAAGATGGTATATATCAGACTGTAAGTGATAAGAAGAATTGGTGTGTCCGGCACCATCCTTCGTATCTGATGACTGAGATGTGCTCTCTTCTGGTACGTTCAACAATTTTATCATTTTTGCCGTTGAACAACATGACAACTTTGAACCCCTTGCAATTATTAGTAATTTATCTGCAAAATTTTAGTTTAATTTCTTTGAAATCTCATCTAAACTTGGATATAATTCAGTCCAATAGATGTTGTATTTAGTGGCATCTGTATGAAGAAGGTGACGAATTTGAGCTATTGTTAAAACTTTATCAATAAAATTTTTTCTAATTTTAATAAGGGTTGCAAAAACAAGTCTTTAAATTGAAGAATATTAGCTTTGTTTTGTTTCTTTGAAGT
This sequence comes from Rutpela maculata, assembly GCA_936432065.2. Lineage (NCBI taxonomy): Eukaryota > Metazoa > Arthropoda > Insecta > Coleoptera > Cerambycidae > Rutpela > Rutpela maculata. Next base: position 167,583,545 of record OW386287.2, on the reverse strand, counting down.
ATTAGCACAGAAGACCTTTTCTGTGGTATTAGCGTATTAGTTTAAAAAAAAAATCTAACATACATAAATTGTGATATTTCAAATCATTTGCTGTCATGTCTATGCAACTGTCGCCGAATCCTTGAATTCTATATAGTATTTCTTTGTCGCTTAACTCCTCAGCTTTCTGGAAAATTTCATTTTGTCGGTTAAATGACCCTATACAGTTGCTTTCGGTTACCTTTAATGTCGCGTTCTTTATTGCAAATAAGACATTTTTTTAGTAATGCCTTTATTATCGGCATTTTTCATAGGAACATGTATTAGACGGAGAGCCAGACCCAAATCAATTCTCTGAATTTACTATGCCTGGTTTTTTGTCAGTTGATTACAGTAGTTGTGTACACAAACATACTTCGGTCAGTCAACCGAAATCGAGAACGGGTGTCTCAGGTACGCCTTCAAAGTTGTCATAATTACGAAGGTAATAAAATGAATCTACTATGGCTGAAAATCGTTATGCACATTAAATATTGCATATAAATAACAGTTATGTCAGTCAGTCAGTTGAATGTGGGGACGGAGCTGGTCAGTCAGCCCCAATGTATGTACAAAAAATAAATAACGTGCAATTCATTTACTATACTTCAAAATCTCTGTGAAGGTATTAAATGCTATATTAATCATAAATAAAATAGTCAGTCAACCATCTTGTGGGACAACGCCTGTCAGTCAGCGAAATTATAAAAAAAAATTTCGCGCACGCGATCGGTGTGGCAGGCGGCGGCTCGCTCTTTTCCTTAATATTACTTAACGAACTATTAACTAACTTTATTTTAAAGTGTAATTGACAGCAATGTTAATAATATAAATTATGTAAATAATTAAATTTGTACTAATTACATTGAATAGACAATAATAGACCATTAGGAATGAAATATTGAAAAGTGTATGCACTTAAAAAATTATATTAGATAATCAATATATACAATATATAAAAATTAAATTATTACTTAAAGTATGAAATTTATCTTTGACATCACGTAAATAAAATTAATGTGAATAAAAGTGTATACTTAAAGTGAGCAGGTATAATCCTAGGTAAGAACCGAAATTTCTGTACACAACTGATAGGTTTCATTAACCTCCCCTTTCCTATTTAAGATGGAAAGATACCCCCCCCCCAACGAAGGTCCCTCTACACCAAAACATAACGACTTTTCTGCTGAAAGCATTGCTCTCAGCAAAAGAGTCGTTATGTTTTTGAATAGAGCACTTTCGTTGGGGGGGGGTTAGAGGTGGGCAATCCGGTTCAACGAACTGGCTCAATTGACCCGGTCAACGCGTAAGCATATTTCGTTCTTGTCACCCCTGTCGAATGGCTCTCAGTCTTTAGTCTTGCCTCCGTTTCAACTAAAATTAACCGCCATTCGCTTGAATCAAGTGAGGAATATATGCGTACCTGGCAGCGCATTTTAATTTTATTAAAATTCGTTTTCTTTCATAAAATAATTTTAATATTCATCATTTGACAAATAATTATAACTAAACTTTGTCTTGTCTGGCTGCCAGACAAAGCGAATTATTCGTTTGTTACCCTCAAGCGGTTCAGCTCATAGATTACTGGTTCAGGTAAATAACATATCCAACTGATGAGCCGAGGATTCGATTCATTTAATTTTGTCAGATCTTAGAATTTCTGATGAGAGCGAAATTGACGAATTTGATTGGGAGGAATAATTTGATTACAAAGAATTAAACATTGTAATAATAGTGTTGTAATAGTATTTTTTATAATAATTTATGTTAAATATAATATTTCAACTGCATAGATTTTCAATATTTCTTTCCTAATGGTCTATTGTCTATTCAATGTAATTAGGACAAATTTAATTATTTACAAAATGTATATTATTAACATTGCTGTCAATTACACTTTAAAATAAAGTTAGTTAATAATTCGTTAAGTAATAATAAGGAAAAGAGCGAGCCGCCGCCTCCCACACCGATCGTGCGCGCGAAATTTTTTTTTATAATTTCGCTAACTGACGGGCGTTGTCCCACAAGATGGTTGACTGACCATTTTATTTATGATTAATATAGCGTTTAATACCTACACAGAGATTTTGAAGTATAGTAAATAAATTGCACGTTATTTATTTTTTGTACATACATTGGGGCTGACTGACCAGTTCCGTCCCCACATTCAACTGACTGACTGATATAACTGTTATTTATATGCAATATCTAATATGCATAACGATTTTCAGCCATAGTAAATTCATTTTATTATCTCCGTAATTATGACACCTTTGAAGGCGTACCTCAGGCCTGTAGCTAGAAAGTGCTTTCAGGGCGGGCAAACAATTTTTCAGGGCGGGCCCGTAAAAAAGTCCGAAAAATTTTTTTATTAGAAAAATCCAAAAAAAACTTTTTAATCCGAAAAAATTAAAAAATTGTTACCGAATCTCTTTCAAAATATTAAAAAGACAGTTAAAATTGCCCCCATTACGATCACCGTAGGTCGGGCGAAACTTATTCCAGGACGGACCTGCCCCCCCCCCCCCTAGTAATTATGCTTCACAAAAAAAAATAGTGTAACGCAATTATTATGTAATAAAGTATGCAGCATGGAAAAGTCACATTAAGTAATTGAAAGGTAAGTATATTTATCAGTAATTATCTGTGTTCTGTATTTACAATTTTTAAAAAATCATCTCTTAATACGATTTTTGTTTTGTAAATATTAGTTAAAAATAATTATCCAAATTTCTAAAAATTTATCGTAGTAAATAAATGAAAATTACTTTTAAAAGGTGGTATGCAAATTGCTATGGACATCATTTTTTATTTTTTTTTGTATAAAACGCCAAGAAAAAATGCACGAAATTATGACCATTGTGTATTTACACCTTTTGGAAGTTAATAAATTTATTTAGCTTCCAGAAGATTATTACAATTTCGTGCAATAATTTTTTTTATTGATGTATACAAAGAAATATACCCAGCAATTTGTTTACTTCTTTTTAAACTTAATTCGTTTTTTTTTCTCAATTATTTACTCCGAATTTTTTTTTTTTTGGAAATTAGATAATCATTTTTATCTAATATTTACAACATAAAAATTACATTCCCAAACAGCACAAGGTCCAGTGGATGTCCACCAGACAAACAATGGACATCAAACGGACGTCCATTAATGTCCATCCAGTGGACGTCCGTTGAGTGTCCATTGTTTGTCTGCTGGACATCCACTGGATGTCCATGATTTTAAATGAGTTAGTCCAATGTATGTCCACTGGAAGTCCATTGGACCTTGTTGTGCTGTTTGGGTACAGGTCTGGCGTACCTGAGACACCTGTTCTCGATTTCGTTTGACTGACCGAAGTATGTTTGTGTACACAACTACTGTAATCAACTGACAAAAAACCAGGCATAGTAAATTCAGAGAATTGATTTGGGTCTGGCTCTTAGACTATATGTCTTGATAAAAAATCCTCATATACGATCTACATTTGGTGTGATAAACGGGATTCTAAGAAATAAAAAATCCTTATTTTCCAAATGAGCTCCCAATGCTACTGATATATTGTCCAATTTAAATGACGCCGAGTGTAATACTTTTGTATAGTTTTCTTCTGTAACATTTTAAACAGTTTCTGAAGTTCGTGCCTGACACAATACACTGATCAAAGTCAATCACAGAGGACAGGAACTATAGTTCCTGTCTTCTGTGACTTAATATACATTTTATGAAAAACGCTCCAAATAAAAAAACTTTCTCATTCCATTAGCTACAGCTTACTCGATTACAGTATGAAGTTATTTTGAAAAATAAAAAAGTTACCTCGATCCACGCTTTATCGCTGTAAAGTATACAAAAGTACTGTCCCTTTCATTAATAATTATTTATTTTTCAGTCATATCAAAACATATATTGTTTTCGCATGCACCATTGAAGAGCGAAATGATTTATCAAAATCGTCACTTCAACTGCCTTTGAAATCACTAAACGTCAAGCCGAGCCGAATTTTCCAATTACGATGTGTGATTTATGATCAGGTTTAACTGGAAGTCTTCCTCTTTACGTCGCGACATCGTACGGCCGTCCCGCCCTGCTGGTGTTTTTAAAAAATATGAACGTGTCAAGATCGCATGTTTTTGCAATTTTTCCGGTTCTGAAATACGAGCTATTGTTCTTTGTTATTTTTCTTTTGCGAATGTTTGCTATTTTTCGCAGATATCTCCGGAACCATGGGAGCTTTTGCTACCATTAGCATTTGGGCGGAATTGGGAACTTTTCGTTTTCCGGCAAAATTACGCCATTTTGTCGCCGTAATTAATCGGTAATTAATTGAAACTGATCTCATATACGATGTCCACTTAAATCATGTATCAACTAGACGCTCCATTAATCTCTCTTGAAAACAAAGGTTTCTGGGAAAGATGTTTTTTTTAAGATGAAATGGTTGAAGATACATATAAAAAAATAAATATAATGGTTTATTAAACATTTTAGGGAACGTTGAGAACTGTGTTGTTAAAGTTACCAAACACAAAAAACATTACAGAATTTTTAATTTCTTAGAAAATAAAGAAAAAAAAAATAACCAAGAAAAAGTTATTATAAGATTAATTACTAACAAAATGAAATATTATTATCTGTAACATTATTAGTCATTTATATTTTATTAGATTTAATAAATATGGCTGTGCTAATCAAACATCGTTCATGTTATTTTTAATAAAGAACTTTTATGAAACCTACATTCTCACATTCCACGCATTTTTAAATTTCGCTTGTTTAAACATTTTTATTGTATTACTCGTTTATAGATATCATGTTTTCAAGTTAGGTTAATAAATACTCTATGTATTGAGAACAGAATTGTGCTTTAATTTTTACTCTTGAGAACAAAACGAAATCAGAACAAAACTTCTGTTCTTTGAGAACAGAACGAAAATTAGATCGATCATATTTCTTAATAACAAAATAAAGAAAAAATAAAAAGAGAACAAAACAAAGATCAAAATGTATTGAGAATGAAGATATGAACAAAAAATTCAGGAACCAAAATAAACGAGATGGCATGTGCATATCATAAGAGCTCGTGCTGAAAACTTCTTGTAAAAGTGGCTTATAAAAAAATTAAAAATTCATTTTTATATGAATTTTTTGCATTCGTGATTCTTTAACAAAGATGGCTTCTTGTAGAAAAACATGGCGTGGCGGCTTATAAAAAAATATGGTCTGTAGCAAGGATACAATATCTTTGTGTACAATCCATCTTAGTCTCTAGCCATTGGTGTGAGAAAAAAAATAAAGTGGTTTGTAGAAAAGTATGTGCAGTTTAGCTTTCGGTCAGTGCTGTTTATAATAAAAAGGCTTCATGACTCAGAGGCGGCTGGAGAGATTAAAAAAATAATTGGAAAAATTTCCTAACTCTGATAGTTCTCTGGAAAAATGTTCAGGCAATATTGTTAGAGCCTTTGAAATATTTTTTTCTTCTTGATATTTATCTTCTCATTTAAGACTTCGACATTTTGTTATCAACTTTTTCTCTTCCAAATTTTATTCCCGCTTTATTGTTCTTCATACATTTCGTGCTAAGATTTGTTATCAGCTAAACATTTTATATCCCGGTAATAATGTTATTTCATTTTGTGCTCAGTAACACTTATCTTAATTTTGTATTTCCATACAATTCACTAACATATATAAAACCTAATAGTTAACTTAAAATATAAATACAATATTTGTTACTAAGTCACTTTTTAACACATAATTTACAAAACAGTGGCATTAGAAGGCTTAAGTTACCTACATTGACTGAATAACCGGTTATGAATATAATTATTTAATTTCTCTCCTTATGTCCTTACCATATTGGGGTATACCTGCAGACAAAGAATTTGTTTATGTGGTTGCATAAACTTGATTATACATTAAAACTAAAAATAATGTACATACCTAATTATCCCTTTCTATATATAATTATTTCATGGATGTCCTATATTGGCTGTCTTATTATTAAGAATTGAAAAAATTCAATTAGATAATATATTGTAATTCAATAAATACATAACTTAAACTTTGTACTACATAATTGTAATAACTGAAAATTTAACAGTTTCAATAGACATTGAAATCGTTCAGCGTTTTATTTTAAATGAATCGTATGTAAACTTGCTAATATTTTTCGAGTTTGTAAAAACTGCCTTGTCAATTCTACTATGTGGACTTCCTGTCTTTTCTAACCATTGTTTCCTGAAATAATTTGCAATAATTAAGGTTTAATAATATTAATATATTACTAAACCAACATTTCATCAACTTTGGAAGGGGTTCCCTCCACAACTCCTTTGACAGTATCTACATTAGTGTTCATGCACCATCCCTTTAATCCCAAACGGTTTGCTTGTTGCTCCGTATACTAAAATGTAAATGTTATTCAAGTAAAGACAAGTATTCATATAGTTGCCCTACCTTCCGAAAAAACACACCTGGAAACGATTAATTACATTATTATTACGAATTTACGTAACAAGATTCTCTTACCTTGTACTTTTCCGAAAACCTCAAAATCCACAGCAACTAATTTTTCGAATGTACTCATTTCTGCAATATCAAACGTGAGAAATATCCAGGAAAATATTGCAAACACGGTAAAAATGTATAAAAACTCTGTTACTCTAAACAGCTGAAAGTAGTAAACAAACATTGTCAGACAGCTCAGTGCCCTGTTTGATCGATAGACGAGAAAATCATAGATAACGACAAAATAATAGATAGCTTATATTTCAAAATATTCATGCTGTTGGCGCGGCATCTTCGTAGTAAGCATTCTTTTTTATAAAATAAAATCCCTTTAAATATAACTTTTCAGTTTTCAATTTATTGAAAATTACGATTGTTTTAACAAAAAATAGATTTCATTGGCTCCAGTTAGCTAATATTCTACTGGCAGAAAATTTTGAATGATTTGATTAACGAACGTACTCTTGGATCCAACTGTCAAACGTCAGTGACAAATTTAAGTGACGTCAAATGTCAATGATGTGAACACAAAGAAATAAGAAATACATGGGGGCTGGTCAGCTTGTTTTGATCAGCAGTCAGCGTTGATTAAGTCAGTTTGTGTTTTTCCGCCGTGTAGTGGTCATGTCAGTGCGTTACGTTTATTGACAGTGGACAGTGTAAATAATGGTGACCAAAACAATGACTACTCTACTAGTGTCAGCTGCTGAGTGGACGAATATATGCTCAATTTTGGCGGTGTTAATATGTTTTTGTGCTATGATCCTCTTCATAACCAGGTTTGTTATTCTTCAAGTTTAATCTATATTTAGGTTGATAAAAATACAATAGACAACGTTCCATTTTTTTAAGTTGCCAAAATAACACCTACATGGCAAATCTGGCATTCAAGAAGGACGAGAGTGTCTACTTAGATGACTGTCCATGTGTTTAATTGTTATTTAATTAAGGTCTTCACAATATAAGTATTTTATTAAGTCATTAAACCAAATTTGCGATTTCTTATAGTCCTATAGATACCTACCCAATTTCATCTCGATTTTCTTTGCATGTTTATCTCTAAAAAGTCATTTTACCGTGATTTAAACATTCTTTCAATCACAGCTGACAATTAAGCGATAGGTAAGTGCTATCGCTTAATTTTCACATATCGCTTAATTTTCTTGTTGGGATGTTTTGCATTCTAAGCAACAGATAACAGAATACAAAAGTAGCGAGACAAGTAGGTAATTTAAACAATCAAACAATGATACAAGTACCTAGCCCACTAGAAGTAAATACCTAAATAAAGCATCTAAAGCATCACTTTTCAAAAAAAATACTTAAACGAAAAGATTTTCATCTGAAATCTATGTAAAAAACTCACAGGTATGGTTAATTTTACTGTGACAAATGCATTAGGTATGGGCTGCTCTCTATTCAAGATACCACTTATAATGGAAAATGGGACTCAAAAACTATGGGAGCTGCATGTATAAAAAAGTCAAAATGCCAAAAATAAAGCTTGGAAAATTAGGGTACCTTAATTGATTTTTTTATAGTTTATTCACTGCTATAAAAAAAACCGCTGCCCAAGGAATCACTACTTCCATATCCAGATTCTCTACCCAAGTCACTCACAACGAAAAACTTTGTATGTGGAAATAGTTGTTTATGGAACTTTAATAATATGATGTTTGAAATCCTCTACCCCAAAAACCCATAAAACAATACCCCACATCGGTAGTGGAGTGGGGGTGGTGATAGGGGGGTGGTAGTGGGGGTGGATGAAATAAAAAAATATTTTGAGGTTCTGGTTCTTGTACATCCCCTTTAATAAGAGGGTGGGGGTGGTAATGGGGGTGGCTAATGCCAAAAATTTTTTTGAGACCCTAGCTTCTCTTGTATATACTAAAATACCAATTTTATCGATTCTCACCTGCTTGATTTACCTATTTACCCCAAATTTACCCCAATTTACCCTCCTTCATCAGAACAACATGAAAATACAATCCGAGATACAATCTAGTTCCAGATCTCGTTAAAGTACATACGTATACCAAATTTCAAGTCAATATCTTAAACGGTTCCAGAGTAAACGTGCGCACAAAAAAAAGTTACAGACAGACCGACAGACAGACAGACCGACGGACAGAAATTTTGTTTTCGCTCAAATTTAAAATCTCGACGTTTCGTGACATTTTAAGCCTAAGTATTTGAACAATAAAAATTTTAAAAAATTTTTTTGTTGTTACTATACTTCTACTGGATGTGGAACTAATTACGTATTGAAGATTTCGAAAAATAACATACCTATATCTCTACCTAATTTTGCAATTCTAGAAATAGCCAACTTTCACAGACTATTTTACGCGAATATCTTGAAAATTTGTTAAAATCACGTAAGTATTTTATGTAACTATGATTGAATGACATACATGTCTACAACTTGTTTACGGTTTACGGAAAAAAATACTCCATGATACCTTTTTGTTAAATCTGAAAGAGCTTACGATTACTTACTGCTACTTTTTCGCTTTCATTAATTTTGGCCGAAATTTTTATAATCGATAATTTTTCAAAGATTATTAAGATAACATTTTTGTCGCATTTTTGCGAATTTTTCTGAAAAACCGCTGCCCAAGGAATCACCTCGGGAATCATTACTTCCACATCCAGATTTTCTATCCAAGTCACTCACAACGAAAAAATTTTGTAAATGGAAATAATTGTTTATGGAACTTTAATAATATAATATTTCAAATCCTCTACCCCAAAAACCCATAAAATGATACCCCACATCGGTAGTGGGGCGGGGGTGGTGATAGGGGGGTGGTAGTGGGGGTGGATGAAGAAAAAAAATATTTTGAGGTTTCTGGTTCTTGTACATACACTAAATCACAATTTTTTTTTCATACCTTTTAATAATGGGGTGGGGGTGCCAAAAAATGCCAAAATTTTTTTTGAGACCTTAGCTTCTCTTGTATACACTAAATACCAATGTTATGGACTCTTACCTGCTTGATTTACCTATTTACCTATTACCAAATTTACCCCAATTTACCCCCCAACCCTTCGACGGAACAAGATGAAAATATAATCTAGTTCCAGATCTCGTTAAAGTACATATGTGTACCAAATTTCAAGTAAATATCTTAAACTGTTCCAGAGTAAACGTGCGCACAAAAAAAAGTTACAGACAGACAGACCAGACCGACAGACCAGACCGACAGACAGACAGAAATTTTTTCCGCTCCAACTTAAAATTTCGACGTTTCATGACATTCTAAGCCTATTTGAACACTAACAATTTTGTTGTCGTTACTACACTCAAAGAAATAGTATGGGTAAATTCAACAAAAAAAAAATGGTTAACTAACAATATCGTTAATTTTGTTAAACTAAATTATATTAATGGTATTTTTAAACAAGAGGTGATTGTTATTTTAATTAATAAAAAATTGTCTTACAACAAAACAAACATTAACTTAAAAAATAGATGAATAAGACTATTACTTTTTTCGTCTGACTATTATTTTGTTGAATTTTGTCAAATTAAACTAGATAATAGTATATTTTATTTTTAACTATTATCGAATTGTAATTCTAACCCAGTATTAGTTCGCTGTATTATTGTACTTGGTAGACAAACCAATATTATTGTCGTCTTCTAGAAGTTCTAAAAGAATTACCATAAAATTTGCTTACTTACTACGTAGTCTACTACAGAAATTATTCCGAGATGACGCCACGTACAAATCACTGACAATAATCAATCATGCATTATCTTATACTCTTATGAATTTATAGAAAATTAATAACATTCGTCACAACCCCATATAGAGTAGTCTAATCTAACCCCATATAAAGACAGACCACCCTAGTGTGGTTTTCAAAAAATTCATACATTATCTGGACTGACCTTGCGGATCTAAATGGGAGGGCGCCAGCCTTGCCGCGATTGCAAAAAGACGTAACAATTTTTTTTGTTCCCACCGCATTTACAGGCTCATTTTTTAACACTTCTTAAATGATTTTCGAACCAACAGAAAGGTTATTCTTTCTAGATTCGGTTGCTGCCCAATTATTCTTGAAATTGTTGTTAACAACCCAAGTAGCAAGGTGTCGTCACTATGACGTCAATTTTTGTCAGCAATGATGGCGGGATGGCCTTTATTATGCCATACTTAAGACGTGAAAACGAAGGTCGTAAGTCACCGACAACTGACGTCATACTTGAGACGTCAATATGACATATTGGTAATAATTCCTTGGGCATCCTAGTAATTTGAGAAGTGTATCTTGGTTTTGCGATAAGGGATGCAAACCAAATTTCACTATAATATTTTTCCGCAATTACTAATAATAATATTTTTAACGAAAAAAATCCGAAATGTGTAGGGATCGAACCGCCGACCTCTTGAATACAACGCTTTAACTCACTGAACCACTGAACAGTTATATTTTAGTTTACTTGACAGCTATATAGTTGGAAATAGTACAAAAAAAATTAATTACAATATGTGTAATTAAAGGCACTTGCGACTAGATTTTGCTGGGCAACCCGGCTGTTATGTTATTATTAATATTTCATTGAAACCAATGGCCCTTCTCAAATCGCCGCGTGCAGAATGCGTTACGCAGTTTTTAGTAGGAGAACTTACTTCGCTTTTCCAAAATAAAAATAGTTTGTTAGTAGAATGCAAACTTTATATAGTTTATCCAAAGAAGTTTCTTTTATATGTACTGTAAAAAAAACCCTCGAAAAAACCGCTGCCCAAGGAATCACTACTTCCACATCCATCAGATTCTCTATCCAAGTCACTCATAACGAAAAAACTTTGTGTGTGGAAATAATTGTTTATTGAACTTTAATAATATAATATTTGAAATCCTCTATCCCAAAAACCCATAAAACGATACCCCACATCGGTAGTGGGGGTGGATGAAGTAAAAAAATATTTTGAGGTTTCTGGTTCTTGTACATACACTAAATCACATTTTTTTTTCATCCCCTTTAATAAGGGGGTAGGGGTTTGTAATGGGGGTGGCTAATGCCAAAATTTTTTTTGAGACCTTAGCGTTTCTTGTACATACTAAATATCAATTTTATGGACTCCTACCTGCTTGATTTACCCATTTGCCCCAAATTTACTCCAATTTACCCCCCAACCCTTCGACGGAACAAGATGAAAATATAATCTAGTTCTAGTTCTCGTTAAAGTACATATGTGTACCAAATTTCAAGTCAATATCTTAAACGGTTTCAGAGTAAACGTGCGCACAAAAAAAAGTTACAGACAAACAGACCGACCGACAGACAGACAGAAATTTTTTTTTTTCGCTCAAACTTAAAATCTCGGCGTTTCATGACATTTTAGGCCTATTTGAACAATAAAAATGTTTTAAATTTTTTTTGTCGTTACTATACTTACTTCCACTAGATGTGGAAGTAATAGCGTGCATTGTCGGTACATTTCCATATGAAAAGCTGTTACTTATATTCGACATTTTTTTGTTTGCAATGCCAAGGTGTAATATTTGTGTTCACTTCTTAATTAATTTGTAACGTGACTTACAACACTTAACAATGTCGTGTAACTGACGTCACCATATTACTCTTCCGCAGCTACACCTAAAGATGTCAGCATTTTTATGGTGTCAATATGACAGCTCTAATGTCACGTCATTATTACGTCATTAACTGGTCGAATGACGTCTACTGATGGCTGATCACCTTAAAACGACTTCATAATGACGATACTTTGCTACTTGGGAAATGCTACATAAATTGTTTTATTTAAACAAAACGTAAGTACTTACCATCAGAATAGTGCAATGTAAATGTCATCATCCAGACATTTTAAAAACTATTGCGGATATATGCATATCTGCATTGCTTTTTGGTGTAAAAGATATGATTATTTTTGTACGGAGCCCGTACCGTTTAGAGTTTATAGGTGCACGTCTCGCGCGTTCTGGTCCACTAGTACTTGCACTGCAATATACTATGATTGTAAAATATTTACAAAGGCTTCTTATTATGCTTATTATTTATATGTAAATGTCGTTAATATTATCACTTATTGTGAAAAAAAAAAACAGAAAAATTTAATTTATTTGCGAACGTTACTGTATAAATTATATAACTTAAAATGCACAGAAAACAATGTGCAACTAAATAAACTTAAAGATGGTCTCGCCGGTTAAGTATATGGAATTGGGCCCAGCGCCTTATTGGGCTATGTTGCTTATGACTGACTAAAAATGCTCAATAAAATATATAATAAACCTTTAAATTATTTTTTTTCAAAACGATTGAAGATAATTAAATTAAACTAATAGATGTTGATATAAAATCGCTTTATAGTTTACATTTTTTTTTACATTCCTATTACGTCATTTAGTATGTAAAAAAATAATTTAATTTTTGAGGGTGCTGTTTTTATATCAACCCCTCGAGTGACAACCTACCAAAAAAATCTCTATTATTTAACACTAACAATTATCGTGTGTAAAAATTACTTCAAGGTCAGATTGGTGAAAGATGCTTAAAAATTTAAACCTAGGTAATGAACACAGGCACAAAAAAAATTATATTAAGTGCGAAGACTTAGACCACTTAATTCCTACTCATTTGGAAGCAAATAATCGAAAAAATATTATGCTACTTTTAACTTTGCTCTCAATTATTTTTTCTTTGCTTAAGAAGCATTGATTTTATTAGACAATATGGTTAGGCCATTTTAATTAATCCACAGTAATATCTCCTCAGGAAGGGACACTAGCGAAAAATGTTTCAGACAAAAGTTGTTCCGTTCAGAGATGACACCTTTTGGGCGGAACAATTTTCCATCCCTCACCCTTGATGAGCGGAGGGCGGGGCTAACTTTTGAATTTTTAATGGTACTTTCCATTTTTGATCGTACTCTGATTCTACAAAAAAAATTACATAACCTTTCTCCCCCCCCCCCACTCTGATGAACGGGGATGGGGGTGTAACTTTCGAATTTTCAAAAACCTGCAGGTGAACATCTCTGAACTGGGGCATTTTTAGGGCAAAAGATGTCCCTCTCTGAACAAAACAACTTTTGTTTGAAACATTTTTCCTAAAAATGCCCTAGTTCAGAGATGTTCCCCTGCAGATTTTTGAAAATTCAAAAGTTACCTCCATCCCCGCATCAGGGTAGGGAGGAGAAAAAAATGTTTGGTACAGAAGTTATCTAATTTCTTCCGTAGAATCAGAATACGCGATAAAAAATATAGGGTGCCATTAAAAATTCAACAGTTAGCCCTACCACCGCTCATCAGTGGTGGGGTGTGGAAAACTGTCCTGTCCAAAAGATGTTTCCCTCTGAACGGAACAATTTTTGTCTGAAACATTTTTCGCTAGTGTCAATTCCTGAGGAGATATAACTGTGGATTGATTAAAATGGCCTAACTATATTTTCTAATAAAATCAATACTTGTTAAGCAAAAAAAAATGAGAGCCAAAGCTAAAAGTAGTAGTATATTTTTTTGTTTATAAGCATCCAGATGAGTAGGAATTCAGTGGTCTAGGTCTCCCCACTTAAATTTTTTTGTGTGCCTGCATTATTGTTCATTACTTATAGGTTTATATATTTTTTAAGTACCTTTCACCAATTTGAACTTGCAGTAATTTTTACACACGATAATTATGTTAGTGTTAAATAATAGAGACTTTTTTGGCAGGTGTCACTCGAGGATATAAAAACAGCACTCTAAAAAATTAAATTATTTTTTCAATATACTAAATGACGTAATAGGAATGTAAAAAAAAATGTTAAATGTAAAGCTATGTTATATCAACATCTTCTATTAATTTCGTCGGATTATCTTGAAAAAAATTAATTTTAAAGTTGTTACCCCCATAACATTGGTAATATAGGGGATAGAGGTTTATTATATATTTTATTTAGCATAAGCAACATTCATGTCAATGAATAGCCCAATAAGCCTTTGGGCCCAATTCCATATACTTAACCGGCGAGACCCTTTACTTCTTGTGCATGAAAAATAATCATACTTATCGAAGTTATATAAGTATTTACATTATGCATACCTACTTGAATTAAATTATCACCTAATAGTCCAGTCGAATTAGACATCATAAAAAATTTTGCGTACTGCGGACTTTTTTTGTGGAAGTTGTTTAAGAGGGCATAATAAGCAAGCACAGAAAACTACACCCTGCTACACCATGTGCGTCCCCTATTTTTAGGGGTTGAAACTTTGAAATTTTACTTATGTGTCCATATCTGTTTCCCTATTGCCCGTAGGGCTCTTTATCAAGTTACACTTTTTGAAGATTCATCCCTCCTCTACATAATATATATATATTACACATTTGCCGTAGGACAAACGGTTTTGGCTGTACGAGGCCGGAAAGGTCGCGCTGTCCGAATTTGGGGGTCTTCTGTACAGGACAAACGGCTATTATTTTCAATCTACAATACTACACATACTAATGCCCTTAAGGAGGGATGATGATTTGTGAAAAAACTTTCATCGAATACCGCGCGGTTTTCATGATACGGGATGTTGAAATTTTGAAAACCCCTTTTTTAAAAAAAAAGTGAACCTACTTTTTTTCGCCCATTTTTTTTTCATGTATGTGCGACCCTAATATAAGAAAATTTACGTTGGTTTCATTTTAATACATTCGTTGGTTTAGGAGCTAGACAGCAAAATATGCCAAAAATGGCTATTTTGGTATTGTTGCATTAAAAAAACCAAAACCAGTATAATTCTGGTAAGTGTTTTTGTTTATTCTAAAAGTCCAATTCATTGCGCATAGAAAATGTGTTTTTGTATTTAAGTAGGATCAACACCTATTGTGTAATAACGATTTCTGTCATGTGTTCTCCAGTCTCCTTTTTCACAATTTTTTTTTGCGGCCTTATGGTTCATAGTATGGCAGAAAGCATTATACACGTGGATAGGGCACATAATAGGGTGTTTTATTAGGGTGTCTCTTGTTAAAATGCGATAGGACGTACCGTTTTCGAGTAAAACGCACTTGTTTGGTTATGTTTGCTTTGAGTTTTTATTGTGTTCTGAATTGTGATCTGATAAATAAATTCTACATTTTGGTGTTTTCTTTCTTAAGAGTTTGTTTTTTTAAATCATTTTTCGATGAAATGGACATATAATAGCTGTTTCTCGAGGAAGGTAAAATTACTGTGCATTTTGTTATAGACACAAAATAAGTTGCAATGATGATTTCAGACAAGCGTGAACCCTCAAATAGGGGTTGAGAACCCCCTATTCCGTCCGAGTTCCTTCATTTTTTCATTAGCAATGTCCCTCATAAACAGAAAAAGCAAGAAGCGACACATAGTTGTATTTTTTCGTAGTCAGCGGTGAGTATTTACTAGTCAGTCGATGAAAAGTGTAATCTGAAGTAATTTTTTGCAAACAAGTGCGGTTTACTTGAAAACGGTACGTCCTATCGCATTTTAACAAGAGACCCATTTTAACACCCTATTGTGTGCCCTGTCTACGTGTATATTTATTTTCTGCCCTACTATGAACCATAAGGCCGCAAAAAAAAATTGTGAAAAGGGAGACTGGAGAACACATGACATAAATCGTTATTACACAATTAGTGCTGATCCTATTTAAATACAAAAACACATTTTCTATGTTCAGTGAATTGGACTTTTAGGATAAATAAAAACATTTATCAGAATTATACTGGTTTTGGTTTTTTTAATGCAAAAATACCAAAATAGCCATTTTTTTGCATATTTTGCTGTCTAGCTGCTAAACCAATGAATGTATTAAAATGAAATCAACGTAAATTTTCTTATATTAGGGTCGTACATACATGAAAAAAAATGAGCGAAAAAAAGTAGGTTCACTTTTTTTTTTTAAAAAGGGGTTTTCTAAATTTCAACATCCCGTATCATGAAAACCGCGCGGTATTCGATGAAAGTTTTTTCACAAATCATCATCCTCCTTAAGGGCATTAGTATGTCTAGTATTGTAGATTGGAAATAATAGCCGTTTGTCCTGTACAGAAGACCCCCAAATTCGGACAGCGCGACCTTTCCGGCCTCGTACAGCCAAAACCGTTTGTCCTACGGCAAATGTGTAATATATATATTATGTAGAGGAGGGATGAATCTTCAAAAAGTGTAACTTGGTAAATAGCCCTTCGGGCAATAGGGAAACAGATATGGACACATAAGTAAAATTTCAAAGTTTCAACCCCTAAAAATAGGGGACGCACATGGTGTAGCAGGGTGTAGTTTTCTGTGCTTGCTTATTATGCCCTCTTAAACAACTTTCACAAAAAAAGTCCGCAGTACGCAAAATTTTTTATTATGTCTAATTCGACTGGAGTATAATAATTTAACCTTACATCAACCTATATACATTCTAACCCAGTTTGTTAGCTTAATAGCCCACCTAATATTACTGGTAACTTTTACTAATCCAACTGTTTACTAACTGAAACCGTCAAACACGTGGTGCATACGAATTATGCTTAGCTGACTGATAAACTTTATCAGTTTGATAGTTAACAACGGATTTAACTGAGTAATGGTGCATATGGCTGTTAGCCTACGATTCTCTAATTAGTAATGCATCCCTTTTTTTAATAAATCAGTTTCCCAACTACGGGCTTTAAGTCGTGAGTAAAAGGCACGTCTCAGGGACTCATTTATAATAAATATAACATATTTCTGATTGGTTCATATATAACACGAAAATGGTAACTTCAACATAATGTTACGAATGTGGCCTCTCCAGTGGAATTCTTGTTTTTTTGGTTTACCAATGTTGCCTAAAATATCACTTTGACTTCCGCTAACAAAATTTAAAGAACTGTATTGGAATATACTTAGACTAAGTTTATAGTCTAGTGCCTACATAAAATGCAATTTATACATATCTTCTTATAACTTCTTGTATGGCATAATTGCACCTACTCTACCACTTTTTTCCTCTGCGAAAATTTTCGTAAACGCGGCTTTCCCCCTCCCATTTTTCCAAAAGACGTGCATTTCCCGTTGTATGAAAAATTTATAGATACTGTACTTTTACAAAATGTAGTCTCAAGAAAACTTGATGAAACGCGTGAGAAAAAAATTGTCCGACAAAAATTTTGGAACGTTAAGGGTGTCTACCACCCTGAACATGCCGAAATAACGACTTTAAAAAATGTATTGATAACCAGCTGATTTTTTCAAGAAATATATAGAATCTAATTTTTGAATTGTCCCACAATATATATTTTCCGACTGTCCAGTCCGACGTGTGGAAATCGTCAGTTTCATGACGACAAAAAATGTATTAATAGCTGTCGAACAAACAAAAATATATATAAGACCAGTACCTATGGCGGACAAATATAAGGCGGCGAATCTACAATCGGACAAAAAGACAACAATTTTTCACAACATTTATATATAGCCCGGATAGTCGACGCCCCCGCTAGGAAAAATATTCTGGTTCCGTTTTTTTTGCATAATCTTACTTCAAATAGGCCCCCTGCATGTTGCCGTTCACGGTCATAAATTGTTGAAAGAATTTTTATTAAATAAATTCCAAAAACTAGTTTTTTAACACTCCTCCACATTTTTTTTTTTTTTATGTTTTTTGGACCATTTTAAACAAAAAAGGCTAAATATTAATTATTTTTTATTAAAAAAATTAAAAAATTTAGGTTAAAATTTTAAAATAATTGCAATTTTTGCACTCTTTATCGGCCTCCTCATCATTCAAACTTTCTTCATCCGTATCACTCCTTCATCCTCCTTATCGTTTTCATCATCAGAATCTGAAAAGTTAATGAATTTTGATTTCTTGAAAGCTATTGTAAATGTAACATTAAATTGTACAATATAATTCAAAGTAATGAAAATTATTGATATAATATTTGAATCTTCAAATTAAGGACTTTGGGGCCCATCAAACCAGTAATGATAATGGTTATTATCTATTAATGTTCACCCACAATTTTCCGGCTTCAAATTGGTTGGATATTTCATATGGGCGTTACACCACACACCAAACCTGTCAGTGGATTCCTGACATTAAAATATTACGATTTAACCAAACTTACCTTAGTTCAAAAGTTGATATTAACAGAGATACAGGGTGTTAAAGTCAATATTATATTTATAATTTTGCTACATAACTTTTGAAGTTTTTCAAATGTTGGTACGAAAATTGGTGGATAGGAGTTTTTTGATATGAGAAATTCAAATCTTCCTATTTTTGGTGTAAATCCTAGAGGGCGCCACATAAGCAATATTTAGGGTGTAAATGTACTCCTAACTTTTTCACCCGTAATGTTATCTCCTTTTTTATTAAAAAATCCTGAACCTACATCATTTTGACGGAGAAAAAGTATACTTGTCATTAGCCTTAGAAATTGACCGTTTTCGAGATAATTGCATTGTAACAGTCAGAATTCATTATAAGAAATATTAACGTAGTTAAACATAGCTAAATCTGACAGTTCCTGTGTTGTAATTTATTACGAAAAAATTTTATTTTTTGCACAATGCCGAGGCATAATTTTTTTTCAAATAGCTAAATGATTCAAATGGTGGCTATTTATGCTCAAGAAAATTATAATGGTCGTGCTGCAGCCAGAAAATATGCGAATACTTATCCAAATCGAAGGCAATCTAATCGAAAATTATTCTCAAGACTTTTTGCAAGATTAAAAGAAACGGGTTCTTGTCGTCCTAGACGTTCCCATGGACGCCCTGTAGTTTGTAGTGTCCAACAAGAGGAAGCAGTATTAAATCTTATTGAAGACAATCCTGAAATAAGTATTCGCCGAATCTCTGCAAATACTGAACTAACCCGTGGCACAGTATCAAACATTCTACATGAGGAACAATTACACCCATACCATTTCACACCTGTACAAAATTTGTTGCCAGGTGATTTTCCTCGTCGCATACAATTTTGCGAATTTATGTTAAGAAAGCAAAGAAGAGATCGAACTTTTTGAAATAAGGTTCTTTTCACGGATGAGGCAACGTTTACTCGAAGGGGAATCTTTAACACAAAAACAGTCATTTGTGGGCTGAAGAGAATCCAAGGACCGCAAGAGAGACATTTTCAATATGAATTTAAAATTAATATTTGGTGTGGAATAATTGGAGATTATCTTGTGGGTCCTTTTGAACTTCCACCGCTAGTAAATGGAGAAAACTATCTAAACTTCCTTGAAAGTGTTCGATGAAGTGCCTTTAGATATCCGAGAAAAGATGTGGTTTTTTACTCGCCGGAGCACCTGTTCACTATCCTCTGATTGTAAGAAATCATTTAGATAATGTATTTCCTAGGCGTTGGATTGGACGCGGAAGTGAACATCCGTGGCCACCACGGAGTCCAGACCTAACGGCAATGGACTTTTTCCTAAGGGGTACCATGAAAAGCCTTGTATACTCTCAAACAAGTAACACAAGACAAGAATTCTGGCAGAAAATAGTGGCAGCTGCAAACCATATTCGTGATTTTCTGCCATCCTTTTTTGTATTAGGCAAAATTTTCTTAAAAGATGCCGAAAGTGTATTGAGTTAAATGAAGACAATTTGAAAATGAATTGCAGCAATTATTTTAATTATTATTTTGTTGTTTAATTTGATATCGTTTTTGTTTACTTAACTGCTTAATTTGTAATAATAATAAAACCTCTCCTTTTCTACATAACTGCATTTTAACTATCATTATTAATTATTTAACTGTCAGATTTAACCCTGTATCTCTGTTAAAATCAACTTTTGGACTAATGTAAGTTTGGTTAAATCGTAATATTTTAATGTCAGGAATCCACTGTTCCTCTATGGCCCATTCTTTAATGGACACCCTGTATATTGTTCTTTTGATCTGTTGCAAGAGTTCTTCTTTTGTTGGTGGCATACTGGAAGCATCGAGTCCTTTTAACTTATTTTTGGAATCAGCCTCACTGAGTTTTTTGTTGCTGAATGCCTTCTCAAAAACTTCAAGTCGTCCTACGTTTACATCATTAGTTTTCAAGGAGTATATTCTACATATATACTCTTTTATGACGGGAGTCACATCGTTTGATAAAGTAATTTCACGAGGAGAAATGTTGAGAAGATCAATGAATGCAAGTTGAAATTTCAATTGTTTTTTTTTAAATATCTAAAGGGGACTCTTCTTTCCTTTTCTGAAAAAAAGCTGAATTATAATCGTTGCCAGTAAATACGTGACAGACTGTAAGAGCTCGCGACAACTGCTCCCAACATTTTTATAAATTTCATTAATATTTAAAATTTGCTTTTTCTTGCTGATACTCATATCCAACTTATTTATTATGTTCTATACTTCATTCAAAAACAAAAAATTTAAAAATGAAAATGTTATTAATAAATTTTTGGTCGTCATGAAACCGACTCCACGCATCAGACTGGACAATCGAAAAATATATGTTGTCGGACAATTCGAAAATTGGATTCTACATATTTTTATTCAGCAATTTTGAAAAAATCAACTGGTTATTTAAAAGTGGGATGTAAATACATTTACAAACGCATACACTCCAAGCATTTCTAGATAACTAAATACAAAAAAATGTTTTCTTTTTATTTTTCATATAAAAGGCAATATTTTACTGCCGGCCAACTTATTTATTATGTTCTATACTTCATTCAAAAACAGAAAATTTTAAAAAGAAAATGTTATTAATAAATTTTTGGTCGTCATGAAATCGACGATTTCCACGCGTCGGACTGGACAATCGGAAAATATATTTTGTCGGACAATTCGACAATTGGATTCTACATATTTTTATTAAGCAATCTTGAAAAAATCAGCTCGTTATCAACAAATTTTTTAAAGTCGTTATTTCGGCATGTTTAGGGTGGTAGACACTCTTAACGTTCCAAAATTTTTGTCGGACAATTTTTTTCTCACGCGTTTCATCAAGTTTTCTTGCGACTACATTTTGTAAAAGTACAGTAGTTATCTATACATTTTTCATACAACGGGAAATGCACGTCTTTCGGAAAAATGGGAGGGGGAAAGCCGCGTTTACGAAAATTTTCGCAGAGGAAAAAGTGGTAGACTAGGCTCAATTATGCTATACAAGAAGTTATAAGAGGATATGTATAAATTGAATTTTATGTAGGCGGGCACCTAGACTATTATGTTAATGCCAACAGCTAAATCCAGCGAAATTTGAAAATGTTGGTTCATTGAAGTTTATAGTTGTTTCAGAAATATGATGGTTTTGCGAGTGCATGGGGAAGAATTCGTATTTCCTTCTACGCTACATCAAGTACCACCCAGAGTGCCGCAAATGAACATGATGAAAGTCCATATTCCTTTCACATTTAAGTTACTAGAGACATCTAAGTCATCATATAATGGTAAGTTGTTTTTTTTTTTACAAAATTCATAATACATTTCCCTAACCTAACCTGATCATATTTCAGGAAATAAACTATAATTGACAACAATTCATAAAGTTTATCGCACTAATAAGCAGGGGCGGACTGGCAAGGGAAAGGCCCGGTCGGACTTCAGAGGTCGGAGGCCCGGCAGGCGCGTGCTGGGGGGCTTAAAAGGGCCCAATAAAATTTCCCCCTCGAATGATCTAATATATAAAAATCTCGTGTCACAGTGTTTGTTATCGAACTCCTCCGAAACGGCTTGACCGATTTTTATGAAATTTTTGGTGTATATTTGGTAGGCCTGAGAATAGGTCGTAGGCTATTTTTTATATCCCTAGGTGATAAGGGTGGCCCTATTCAGAAATTTTCTTTTTATTTTTTGGACAAAAATTTATAATTTATATGGCAAAATAACGCTTGCTGGGTCAACAAGTTATATATAAAATCGACAAAAAAGGACAGGCAACATTTAGAAAAATTTTACTTGCGGAGGTCCCGAACAGCACGCATCTGAGTCCCAATGGCACTTTGCCTCCCCCCACCCCCCTGCGCCCCTGCTAATAAGTGCTTGTAAACAAATGACATGATATGCTATTTTAATATTGCGCTCAGTTAAATTTTTAATTATAGTGTCGACCTATCCTCGAGTGTCGAATGTTCAATTTAAAATATTAACCAGAAGCGAGCTACTAGCTGAAATCTACAATAGTTTGATAGCATTTGTATTTCAGCATTTCAAAAATATTGAAGATGTTATCTAGAGCCGTTTAGTGAAAACTTCATTAATACCGGCTCAGTGGTTCACGAGATAAATTCTTAGGAACAGTATGATCAAAGATAATTGGATTCGCAAAAGAAAATTACAAAAAGATGACTATTGTAAACAGTACATCTGGAAGCCTACATTTGAATACCACGAAATAAATATTTTGTCTTATCGAATAGTACTGTCAAGTTTTGTTAGTTCTTTCAACAGATCTTTTAACCTCCCCACAATAAAATTGTGGGAGGTTACTGAAATTGGTCCAAAATCGAAAATTGAGATAACATCAAATCTTTACGTTTTGAGGTCCCAGAAACCCAAAAAAGTGGTTTTTGAAAAATGTATGTGTGTGTGTGTGTATGTGTGTATGTATGTTAGCACGATAGCGGCGAAACTACTAAACGGATTTAGATGAAACTTTGCATAAGG
The DNA here is from genome assembly GCA_936432065.2 of Rutpela maculata. Classification (NCBI taxonomy): domain Eukaryota; kingdom Metazoa; phylum Arthropoda; class Insecta; order Coleoptera; family Cerambycidae; genus Rutpela; species Rutpela maculata. The sequence continues at coordinate 167,560,450 of OW386287.2, read as the reverse complement.
GTTTCTTCTGTGCTACAGAAGATCCGTTTTGGCACAACAAGTTGCTTGTTTTATGATTACTTACAATTTGTAATCGAACCATTGAAAAGCAGTAAAAATTCCAATTTCAACGATATATCACACTTGCACCTTGCACCCTTTCGATTTGGTTTCCGTGAAAAATATTAAAAAGAATTCGTTATATGTGCACACATGACAGTATCTAAAAAATATTATTGATATTAATGTTAGGGGAAAATGTATTTTGCCATCTGTCAAAAACATTTGTGAATGTTGATTTATAGGTTATGGTACATTTATCCACGTGACGTCACAGCTAACCTCAAAAATATATATTTCTTAAGATTTAAGAATACTACGTAGCTATTATTAAAATTTCTGCCTGGTTCCCGTACTTTCAACTAAAATCTAGTACAGGGTAATGTTTATGAAGTTCTAAATACTTTGTCCTAATAAAATAGGACTCTTTTTGTAGGCTGGAAATCTAACCTGTAATTAGAAGTCTATTTTTATTAATCAACAATATAGAAAAAATATTTGCGTGAATTTTTAAATTTTTGCTTGGAGCCACAAACATTAAACATGAGAATAAACTTGAAAAACTTGATGATGCAGATGCCCTATTGTATAGGTTATGTCCCTAAATATATTTCATAACCTAAAAATCAACATTCGTAAAGGTTACCAACCCAAATATTTTTGACAATGTCAAAACTTATTTTAGTTTTTTTTTTAAAGGTAATAATTATTTATAGCCGTGTTCGGATATTACGTCTGATTGATGGGACGCGTCACAATCGTTCATTTAATGCAAATCGAGCTAACCGAGCTAAATCTGAAACGTTCGAATATTACAAAATAAAGGCCTCGAACGAAGCTCGACTTGCTCGGACCTTTTTGATCGAGCAGGAAGATTTTAATTTGACGCATGCGTAGTCTGCTTGAATTGACCATAATGTTATTGACTTGAGGTTAGAGTGTCACTCGGAGTGTCATTTGGACTAAATTCTGTGTTATTATTTTTTTTTTCGCTATCCAATGTTCTATAAAATCTTTGAAACGTTATCTGTTAATATCCTTATAATATTCCGCAATTGATTAACATGCAACATAAACAGACATGAGAGGTTATGTTTTAACAGATTGCTTGTAGTCCATTTCAGTTCGTTCGATATTTGTTCATGAAATAAATGGCTCCAAAATCACGTGTAGTTTATCTGTTTGCTCAGTGCCCTGATTTCCGATGTAATATCCAAACATAGCATATAAAGATCCACTGTGTGGGGAGGTTCCAGCCGCTTCCAGTAGCTGCCGATTTTTTTATATTATAAACAGTATTTAACATTAATTGCTTATATTAATACAGCAATAAATAATTAAGTGTTGATTTTGATAAAGGACTGTGTTTTTAGATTTATTAGTATATTTAAGGACAGTATGCAAAAAAACTTACTTTTTAAAGTAAAGGATTTTGAGAAAATACTTGACTGACCATACAGCTGAAAAAGTTGGACATGTAATTTTAAGGTTGCTCTCTATTATTGCATGTTTCACCCAATAGGGCAGATTTGGGGCCAACTAAAAAAGAGAGCACGACGAAACTACGCCTTCCCTATCTTTAGTCATAAAGTGAGAAAACTCTTGAAACGAGAAAAGCATCATATTACGGCTGAGAAGCGGAAAAAAACAATTCAACACGTTATTAAAATGCGCGAAATAATTAAAATTATTTGGGTTTCCTGTGTCTTAATACTTCCATTCCCTGTATATTAAAACTTTAGTATGAATAGTTATTGTAACACGTCTTTGTGGTACTTGTGGTACATTTTTTTTTACTTTTTATAGATTCAAATCATTCAGAGTACTATACATACGATAAACAATTATATCGGGGTAACGGTCAACTTTGGGTTATTCGTAAATTTCTATTAAAATCCATTAAATTGCATTATTTTGTATCTTCATTACAAAAATTACGTAAATTGTTAGTTTTATCAAAAAAGATTAACGCCGTGCCTGTCGGACCTCTTATTGCTTCCGAGGCGATATTTTTAACATTCTAGATTTTGGCAGTAAATAACGCCATTGTGGAGTTTTTCCTCTTCTTTTCATCTTTTATTTGAACTACTTTTTTGTAAATGTCATATTTCCCGAGAAAATAAAGAAAAATCGATTTTTTCATCCCCTATAGGTTCCCGCGGATCCGTAACACTACTAAACTTTTTTGTTTCGTGACTTTGGCCTATTTTAAACTTATAACCAAAGTTTTAAAGCCTGCAGAATTTTTTTTCGAGTTACAATGTTTTTTTTGAATCCTTCCCTGTACTATAAGTGTTTACAATATTTTTTCGTTTGGGCTGCATCGACTACCTTAACGCGTCACCCTGTACTATTAAAATTATCAAATATATTCACCGTGCTTGATACCATTACATTATTATCATCACACTCCAAGAGTGTGATGATACTGATGTTTACGAGATCTAATAGTGTTAATAACATTATGACCGCAGAAACGAATGAACGAAACCTGTTGTTATACATAGTGTTAATAATATAATTAGCATAAACGATTGTGGGTAACTAAGTGGGCCAACGGCCAACGGTGTCTATCTAAATTTTAACAATGCGTTACTCATTGCGTAATTTATTTATCTCTATCGAACAACAGTAATATATCCAAAGAGACTGGTAGAGAAACATACCTAGAATCAAACGAGGAGAGAAGCATATCTAGATAATGTATAATGTATTATTTTCAAGATTTGTAGGTTTCTTTAATTCCTTTCATAATTTATGTGTACCGAGCTTCATTAAATTTTGAAGTAGGGTAAATTATTTTCTGTGTAAAATGGTACTAGGTTTGCTTTAAGTGGAAATGTCGAGTTTCCGTGTTTTATATGTACCTGCTAGCATGTTTTCATTTAGCTATAAATACTGTAACGAATATGATAAATAGAGGTTTAGAAGATAGCGAAATTTTGTACGCTCAGTTTTTAGATTTAAGTAAGGCGTTCGACTGCGTCTCTCATGATATATTGATAAAAAAAGTTAGTTTTTTATAAATTTTCTATTACCAGCCAGAAGTTACTATCATCATATCTTCAAGACAGATCCCAGTATGTTAACTATAGCAACACCTTGAGCAACACGAATTCCAAGCCTATAAATGTAAAATGTGGTGTACCCCAGGGCTCTGTATTAGGCCCAACTCTTTTCCTTATTTTTATTAATGACTTGCCATACAACACAGTTTCAACAAGATCTGTCCTTTTTGCGGATATTAATATATAATATTAATGATGTTACTAGATTGCTCTCAAATGCATGCGATACTCAATCCACCGTTCAAGACTGGTTTTTAGCAAATAATTTAAAGCTAAATGAGGACAAAACTGAAACGATGATTTTTAGTCTAAGACATGCGTCCAAAACATGGGGAAAACACGTACATGTCATTTGTGGCAAAATGTCCGAAAATATTTACTTATTGCGTAATCTTGTGAATTGTGTCCCCCAACTTTATTAGCAGCATATTTTGGTTTAATTCACTCCGTACTCATCTATGCCATTTTGGTTTGGGGGTCACTCTCCACATGCTGCCTGTCACCGTAGCGTGTTACGAAAGTCTACCTTGAAGCTGCATACGTATTTTAAAGGAATCTAGTGTCAAGTCTGACTGTCATCAGCTCTGCAAACGGAAATACGTTTTGAATCACTCACAAGAGTCACAAGGTCAATTTTTGTTTCGTCTGAGAACCCATTTTTTTAGTCTTATTTAGATTAATGTTTTAGCTATTTTATCACTCGATCAAGACACACGCAAGCACAGACAACCTCACAACAGTCACATTTCCCGCGACATTGTCATTTGCTGGAGCTGAGTCTCGAACTCGGAAGAGTTAACAGTGCTATGTTGTCTCACTCAACCGGGATCTACTCTACTATCACCGTCTGGGTGCCACTCTAAAACGCCATTAAATATACATATATATCCTGCCAGGATTTGAACTCCGATTTTTTTTCTGTGCCCATTAGAATCGAATACTTTTTTTGAGAAACTTGGCAACTAGCTCTCAAAATGTGTGGCTGCAAGGCAGCTTTCGATGGCGGCATGTTCGAAGTTGTTCTATTTTTGAATGTAAATACTGCCTTCCGAACTTGATTCACTTTAAGCAGAAGTATTGCAGTGCATCCGAATAACAAACTGTTAAAATAGATTCCATATTTCGCCAGATGTGTGTTGTTGGGACTTTGCTTCTGTTACCTGAATATACAGCCCAAGTTTTCCAAGCAGCCACTTCTCCCTTTCCAGAAAAAAGTAAACTGTATCACATCCCGTGAAAGAGTGATGCAGTACACTTCCTTTCTCCTGATTTTTGTGCAATCCCCAAATATGAAATATTTATTAGTCCCAAACTGTAGATCCAATGTCTTCAGACTTTGCTTATGAAAATAGTAAAAAAATTAAACCATATCGATGTCTACAGTTCTAATGCAAATATCCTTCCAGTCTTGCTGGACACAATCTTGTACATATCAGCAATATTAGAGGGGTAGTAATATGTTGATATTTTACAAAATTCGTGAGTATTTCTAATGATGAAACTGAATGACCAATATGAAATAGAATCAAGTAACCTTGTCTGTTCTATAAAATTAAGCTTGATATAAAAAAAATAACACCCATGTCTCATACTAAAATGATATTAGAATTGTATTGCCAATTACTTCCACATCCAGTGGACGTATAGTAACGACAAAAAAATGTTTAAAATTTTTTATTGTTCAAATAGGCTTAGAATGTCATGAAACGTCGAGATGTTAAGTTTGAGAAAAAAAAATTCTGTCTGTCGGTCTGTAACTTTTTTGTAGAACTAGATTATATTTTGATCTTATTCTGTTGAAGGATTGGGGGAGTAAATTGGGGTAAGTGGGGGTAAATTGGTAAATCGAGCAAGTAAGAGTCCATAAAACTGGTATTTAGTATATATATAAGAGAAGCTAAGGTCTCAAAAAATTTTTTGGCATTAGTTACCCCCATTACCCACCCATTACTGAAGGGGGTGAAAAAAATAAAATTGTGATTTAGTGTGTGTACAAGAACCAAAGGCCTCAAATTTTTTTTTTACTTCATCCACGCAAATGCCTGAACTTTACAATGTTTAATAGAACTCAGTATGTCACTGGTATAAACTAAAAATAGGAGTGGCTTAATATGGAACCCTGAGGTACGCCAGATATAACACTTTTTCGAAAGAAATACTGTTATTTAAATGTACTATCTGAGATTGTTTCTCGATATAAGAACTAATTAGTTTTACAAAAATTAAATTTATTTGTTTCAGCATAAGTAATGGATTAAAATCCACTTTGAAGAACTCTTATCAGTACTTTTCTGACCAAATAAATATTTTGGGAAAAATGCTGAATTTCTTGGTACATATTTGGTCACTTTTTTTTCAGTGTTAACTTTTTTGAATTGTTTTAATACAAATCGCTTAAAAAGAGTTTCATTTAGCGTTTTGTATTACAACGTTAAAAGTTAAAACTAGAAAAAAAGATAACAATTATGCACCAAAAGATCAGTATTTTTTCCCAAAATATTTATTTGGCTAAAAAAGTACTGCTAAAAGTTCTTCAAAGTGAATTTTAATCCATTACTTAGGCTGGAAATATTAAATACAGAACATTATTAATAACAGAAAAATATTTAAAAATATAGTTCATCAGTTATGCGCAAAAAAGTGGAAAATATTAATTTTTAAAATAGAACAACCAGATTTGCTATCTGAATATAACTTTGCATTATAAGCAACTCTTTGAAATAACATATTTCGATATCACTTTTGTGATAATTTCAGAAAAATTAATTTTCCGACTTAAGGTCCAGGATTAACACACATTTGTGTTGCCCCTTTTTCGTTTGAGAACATGCACTAACTTTTATCAAAAATAAAATATTTCAGAAAGTCGATAACAACAGAGTTTCCCATATGGCGGGCACTATATTGTATATCCCGTGTTTGATAATAACTATTATTCAATTACCTATAGAACTACATATCAGGAGTCTCTTTGTCCTTTCATATCAATTAATTCAATATTAAAGTACATAGAATTTTTTTTCAATAAATATTCAAATGCCATGTTGGTGTAGATTGACCCTGCTGTCTATCGGAGATAAAGTACGTGCTGGATGTAATTCCACTTTCACTGGTAGGTATTACGGCATATTACATAACAGTTATTGCCGCCTGCTGACCGCATTTTGCAGGTACCTCAGCTGTGGAAAGCACTACTTTATCTTTTATTTTACTTCGCCAGACCTACTTAATTCTAGACAATATTGGTATCATTGTTCTCGTTTTAAATTCCCAGGATGTTTACTATTATTTATTTCGTAGTTATTGTTACAGTATTTTTATGCAATCTACTTTAGATTATTGAATTAATTATGGACTAGTGAGGCCAGATAATGAAATACTGTATTTGAAATAAAAATAATTGTACGCACATAAGTTGTTTTAAAATGTATTTTTTATAACTAGAATTAAATAATATGTCGAACTATTCCATGTAACGGGAAAAGTTTCTCTGGTTCAAACCCATATAAGCAGTATTAATACATATTAGCAGTATTCAAAATCAGAATTTTATTATTTTTTTCAGTTTTACTCTAATTTTTTGAAAACAAATACTTCCGATTTTTCCATACACTATTTTTTGTATTCGCAAGAAATGTATGAAAATGGTTTACTACCACTCATTATTAAACTTCAAGCAAAAATTGAACCTTTTGCAGCAGTTATGTTTTCAGAAGAGGTAATATGCAATGTTAGTGTCTTATAATGGTGGGTTACACAAAAAAACACCCTTGATACTGAGAAATTTCTTCCTAAACTGAAGCAATTTTTGTGTGCTGTCTCTTCATCAGCTTCGGTGTAATGCATTTTCTACATTTGGGTTCGTTCACTCCAATTTACGAAATAAATTAGGATTAGAGAAAGCGGGACAATTAATGTTCCTATCAAATTTTATGAGATCTCAGTCAAACAAGTACACTTGACTTATATCATCCCCCATTAGTAATCAACATTGATTTTGCACACATCGAGATCCTTAAAAACAAGCTCATAGAAAAAGTATTCCTCTTCCATAAAGCAAACTTTCACGCCCTCAACAACCTACCCATGAATGTGTTGATTCAGCAGTATCCCAGTTTTATGACATACTTTCATCAGGAATTAACCAGTTCCCAAGAAGTACATGATCTCCGATAAGTACTCAAAATGGTACAACTCCCACTTAAGGAAACTTTTGGCCTTAAAGAACAATTTGTACAAAAAGTACAAAAAGACTAGGCTTTAGAGTGATTACCTTGAATATTCCAATATAAGGAAAGAAACTAAATACCATATAGACATGTGCTATCGTTTATATGTATCTATCTAACACGGAACTCATGATTCCCACTAATATTAAATATTTCTGGTCTTATATTAATTCTCTTAAAAAGGAACATGGCTTACCGAAACTTATGGAGTACGATTGTGTATCTTTAGATGATCCTCAGGATATTGCTAATGCTTTTGCTAAGCACTTTCAGTCTTGTTACTGTGTTCATAAGTATATATCTACTGAGAATGTCACAGCAGATTACAACAATATTCACTCTCTAAGTTACTACCTTTTTATCACGGCAGAAATTGAAACTAAACTTAAATCGCTGGATAAAAATAAAAATGGCGGCCCAGATGGAATACCGCCTGTACTTCTGATTAATTGCTCATCAACACTTTCAGAACCACTTAGAACTCCATTTCAAATGTTCTTAGATAAAACTTTTTTTCCTACTGAATGGAAATCTTCTATTCTTACTCAAATCTTTAAATCTGGTAACACATCCAAAATCGAAAATTATAGAGGAATAGCAATTATTTCCTGCATTCCAAAAATAATGGATCCATACTTACTGATGAGCTTTTCACCACGTTTAATAAGTTAATAAGTCAATAATCGACGAGCAACACGGATTTTACAAAGGGCGGTCCACCACCACAAACTTGGCGATATATCATGACTATCTAGTAAACAGCCTTGAACTGGGAAGGGTCTAGTTGTCTCCCGTTGACTCCCGTTGATCGCAGATAAAATTGTAGCGCAACCGAATTGTGTTCCGCTACGGGCCGAATTGTCTCTGGTGAATCCAGGTATAAAAGAAGTGGCTGAATGTGAGATATCAATTTTTCGATTATCTACCCGAAGAGCGGTTTCATTATTGCAAGATGAGTGAAATTCTGAGTGAAAAGGGAAAAGCATTACTTCTTGTGGACGGTTACAAATTCAGTTTTCAAAAAATCTTAGCGGGTAATATGAAACGGTGGTCGTGTTCATCGCGGAAGACATTGTGCAAGGCTTACATCAAAACTGAGGGCGCCGATAACATAATTACGGAGTCCGTACTGCTGCATAACCACGAGAAAAATCTTACAAAGTTAAATAGGCAACTACTGAGCAATAGTGTAAAACGTGTGGCTGTTGATGACATTTGTGAGAAACCAATGAAAATTGTTAGAAAAGAATTGAAGAAAAATTACTCAGAAACAATAACAACCAAGGATACAGAAAGTAGGTATTTTTATAATAGATAAAAAGTGTGTAAGTTGTGATTTGCATAATACCTAAATAATATTCTCTAATATTCAACGAGTTCGAAAGAACTTGTATCACGTCAGAAGTTACCAAAAAATCGGGAAGAGTTCCATAAAGTGTTGCGACAACTATCGTTGAAGACCAATAAAAGTGAAATATTTGTAAAAAGAAATGACAGTGAGAACAATGTAGTAATTTTTTCATGTGATACTAATCTGAAAAACTTTTAACTATTACATTCTGCTTATTAAATTTTAGTAAAATGAAGTACATAATTGAGAATATTGTTTTATTTTAACCCGTTAATCGTCTGGTGTATTCATATCTACTGGTTTTTATACCTACCTATAAGTGTTACGTCGGGAGTTCCTCAAGGGTCCCACATCGGTCCAGTCCTTTTTTTTGTTAACGATGCAATTGACGCATTTTTAAATTGTAATGTCCTTATGTATTCAGATGATCTAAAATTTTATTATGTAATTAAATCTTTAGATGATTGTCTTAAAGTTCAAATAGATCTGGATAACTTTTTAAGCTGTTGCCTGACAAATCACGTGTGTGTTAATACCAACAAATGCAAAACTTTTCGTTTCTATAAATGTCAGAATCCCATTATTTATAATTATAATATTGATAACACTATTTTGGAAGCCCCTTGCACAGTGTGCGACCTTGGCGTCACCTTCGATAAAGATCTTAACTTCATAGATCATGTTAACAACATAACTGTCAAAGCCCTGAGAATATTCTTCATTAAAAGATATACACACTCATAACATACACATATCACACTCTAGTCCATAGTATCCTAGAATATAACAGCGTAATATGGTCACCACACTATGCCACTCATATATTTCGCTTAAAAACTGTACAAAATAGGTTTACAAAATTTTATGTACCTGAAGTTTCGAACGCTCACTTGAACGAATTTTAGGTGAAAAAGAATAAAAGTTAACAAAAACCACACATTGGTTTAGGCGTAAACACTTCATTGCCACATTTGCTGACAATAATATTCACGATACTAAGTTTTTAGACCTAAATCGAAGTGTGGTTTTTATTAATTGTTCAAGTGAACGTTCGAAACTTCAGGTACATCAAATTTTATGTCAATAAAATGACTCTTCCGTATCATGCTTTTGATTCTCATATAAGATTAGAGATAACTGGCTTAAGTCACTAGAAGATTGTAGGAAACTTGCCCTTCTCTATTTTCTACATAAGCAATGGATCTACCGATTGTCCATCTCTTTTGAGTAACATGTTGCACCCTCTACAGGGCCGTTTCTAGAGATTTGGGCGTTGGTGTTCAAAATCTGAAATGCTCCTCATACTTCAAAATTGATGAGCAGGAGGGAATCTAAAAAAAAAAATTCCACCAAAATGAAAATTGTAAACCGGAGCGGTTCTATCAACACCACGAACGCCTGCTCTACACGGCCCTGACCTTGTAACACCCGCCACAGAAGACTATTCTTTATCATGCCTTATAGGACTAACTATGGACAACAAGCTGTTTGTGACAGAACGATGGCCAACTTCAACAACAATTTTGCTGAATGCGGCTTGTTTGGCACCAGCTTATATAGCCTTAAAAAAGCTGTTACTTTATTACTGTATTGCTCTTTATATGTAGTTTTAATTAGTTATAAGTCGCAATGTACCAATTGGAATTTATATATAATTCTGTAGTGTACAAATTTGAAATAAATAAATAAATAATGAAAATCACTGTTGAAACTACCCGTTTTGTACCAAAATGTTCCTTATTTATCAAGAATATTAATGGTTGATTTATATTTTGTAATAAATACTATTTTTATTTCCAGAATTTTCTTGTGATTTAAATCATCGATTAAAATAAAAAGAATCACTTGATTAAAATCATGGATTTAAACCAAACGATTTAAATTGGGCGAATCCTGGTTTGTGAGATACGTGCCGTGCCGCATTGCGTCGTGATTAGGCTTCTCTCTTTTTTTCATTCTAGAGTTTTTCTTTTCCGGAGTCTTCCGTTTCATCCGTTTCTGATTTCGGCAGCGAATATACCTATCTTTGCAATTTCTTCTTCGTCCTTTCTTAGTTTGTTCATGATCTTCTCAACTGATATCCACGAGTAGGATGATTTCCGTATTTTTAGTGTTGCTGTCTAGTAGTATTATCGCTCTCTTCAGTAGATGTATTGGCTATCCCATTTTGTTATTGTTTTCCCTCATATTAATGATGTAATTTTTTTACGTTTCTTTGGTTTCTTATTTGTTTATTTTGTTTATTGCAGGTATGTCTACTGTATTTCTACCAGTTGATCTTTTGGTGATCCTTTTCTAAGGGTCGATGGTGCGTTTCTTGCATTTATACTGCTCATTCTTGCTTTGTTTCTTCCTTCATCTATTTACTTGGTCCAGTGTTTACTTCTCGTGTATATATTGTTGTTTCTTCCGAAGGTTTGGTTTCACCGTTGTCCTGCTGGCAGGGTTTCTACATGTTTGTGAAGAATTTTCTGCATTTTTATCGCCATGACTTCTCTCCGTCTCCCTTTTTCTTTCAATTCTGCTTTTAGTCTTTCGTTTATGTTTGTTATTGTTCAAACTAAAAACAAACTCTAATTTTTAGATTTCGCTCGGAAAGTTGTGGTCTTGGACCAGATACGCATAATATGGCATCTTGAATCACAGAAGGACAGTGTTGCCGAATCTTGCTTTGTATGTATTTCCTTAGTATAAATTAGCCGATTTGCAAGTTTAGAAGTCAACCCAGGACATTTTCTTACAAGGACCTTATATTCTGAAACTATCATGACTATCTTGGGTAATTCAGGAGTATCCCTATTTTAGAAACTTTCTTTTAGACAGTCCACGCACAGATCTTTTCTTTAGCGAACTTTTCTAGGTTTATTCTCATAGTAGTGCATGTGTTTTTCTGTAAAACATGTTTTCTTTTTTGCTAGATAAATATGGGTATTATGATTTATGTTTAATAAAAATTGCCCAGTTTTGTTGGCTACAGTGTGTCCCCGGATTGAGTTTGCGATAGGTGTAATATACCGACAAAATAATACGGCTGTCATTTTCTGCAGTCTGGATCTGCTTGACCTAAAATGGATTTTTACCAAATTACAGTTCAAATGGGATCTAACTCGCTGAGTTAATCTAAGAAGAAAATAAATCATTGTAGGTAAACCGGTCTAGTCTAGGTGCCCGCGTACATAAATGCAATTTATACATATCCTCGTATAACTTCTTGTGCGGCATATTTGCACCTAGTCTATCACTTTTTTCCTCTGCGAGAATTTTCGTAAACGCGGCGTTCCTCCTCGGCATGAAAAAGACGATTTCCACACGTCGGACTGGAAAATCGGCAAATATATGTTGTCCGACAATTCGAAAATTGGATTCTACATATTTTTATTAAGCAATCTTGAAAAAATCAGCTGGTTATCAATAAATGTTTTAAAGTTATGTTATGTTATGTTTAGGGTGGTGGTCCAAAATTTTTGTCGGACAGTTTGTAGAAATATATAGAATATATATGGAGAATCCAATTCTCAAATTGTCCGACAAAATATATTTGCCGATTTTCCAGTCCGACGCGTGGAAATCGTCTTTTTCATGCTGAGGAGGAACGCCGCGTTCACGAAAATTTTCGCAAAGGAAAAAAGTGATAGACTAGGCGCAATTATGCCGTACAAGAAGTTACACGAGGATATGTATAAATTGCATTTATGTACGCGGGCACCTAGACTTTCTGTTAATTTTACGGAAAAATTTATTTGGATAAAATAGTTCCCCACCTAAATTACTACACAATTCCATCCTTCTTCTAATTCTTTTAACTTCTAATTTTTTCAAGAGGTATTATTATTATTATTTTTAATATTTTTTTGTTCAAATGCAATGAAAGTTGGCATATAGCTCTAACTTTCAATGCAAAATATTTTTTCCCAATAGAATTTTTCCGTAAAATTAACAGAAAGACCAGTTTACCTACAATTACGTCAAGCAGACCGAGACTGCAGAAAATGAAAGCCTATCGCAAACTCAGTCCGGGGACACACTGCATATACAAGCCTTTTAAACGAAAAATGGAAGTTAACGTCATTTTGAACAATAGTTTTAATAACATAATTTTGTAACAACCGAATGAAAGTAAAGAACATGCAAAATGTGGAAATTGTTGCCTCAATTCCAGGACAATGAAAAAAATAGTATGCCAGTGAATTCCTTATTAAGTTTCATTTCCAATGATGTGCCACACATGGTGCAACGTTTGAAATTGTAGAAGAGGCAATTTTTACTAAACATAAATCATAATATTTACCCATATTTTCTAGCAAAAAAGAAAATATGTTTTACAGAAAAACACATGCACTACTATGAGAATAAACCTAGAAAAGTTTTCTAAAGAAAAGATCTGTGCGTGGACTGTCTAAAAGAAAGTTTCTAAAATAGGGATACTCCTGGATTACCCAAGACAGTCATGATAGTTTCAGAATATAACGTCCTTGTAAGAAAATGTCCTGGATTGACTTCTAAACTTGCAAATCGGCTATTTTATACTAAGAAAATCTGTACAAAGCAAGATTCGGCAACACTGTCCTTCTCTGATTCAAGATGCCATATTATGCGTATCTGGTTCAAGAGGGTTGATGACACACGGCTGATTTTTACGAAGAAATATGTCCCTCTTGATATTGTAGCCATGTCTCAACGTTTTTCAAATAAAAGATGAGTGACAGTTACTTAGGGTGCCTAAGTTTCGTTAAACGTATAGGAAATAATCATGGTAATTTGTTACTTTGTTAACTTAAACCAGACATTGGTTTATTTTCACTATCATTTCCATTCGCATGCTGAATTTATAATAAGTGTTTGGAATCAATATTAAGGAAGGTTAGGTTCCATTACCATATCCTCATATGGCATTCATAATATTGATGATTTAATTAATACCTACACGTTAACAATGCATTATCAGTTTAGCCTGTGAGGTCGGGGATCCTTGCCCCAAATGCGGGGTATTTAGTTCTTTCTATCTGGATTACGTGTTTTGCAAGGAAAATATGTGTTGGGCAATATGACATTCGTGGTCTTCAAATCGGAACTGGTGACATTGACTTTTCTTTTTCATTTTAACAATACGTGCCCTGCAAATTTGTCATACATTTTATTATGATATATCTCACTTTTTTAAATCTTGTTTTAGTTAAGTAATGAGTAATGACGTTACAGACACTTTTTAACCCCGACACAAAAAGGAAGCGTGAGATGAGTTTGACGCTTATGTTTTCGTTTTTTCTTATTTGAAACAGTATTTTGCAGAGAAGGTTTTTAGTAAGGTTTCATCTCGGAGACCTTCAGAGAGCTGCACAATACCAATAAAGAGTTAATTATTCTTACGTAGCTCTCTATGGTTTAACCTGTATCGACGTGGTTTTCTTTGTATGATACAGTGTCCGCTGTATACGTACAAATATTTTGCATGATAATATATTGACCCAAAAGAAGCAAAAAGGTCTTATAAAATTTTTGCTTTAGTCCAAAGGTTTTGCTTAAATTAATTATTTTCTAATAAACCGATATTTTCCGGCCAGGTAATATTCGGGAATAATATATAAAATATTGTGTAGGTCAGTATTCCAGTACAGTTCAATGTGATCTTGCGACCTGCATCTCCCTTTTTATTATATTTATTGTATGATAATGAGACATAAAAAAACTTTTAAAAAATGCCGGTGTCTGTTTCATAAAAGGAATCCTCCGCTGTCGGCATCTGCGGTTCAAAGAAAATGTTTATACTTCGTTATTTAGCCGTAGTAGGCCACTGCTTCCAATCGTACAGTATTGTCAATGTGTTCGATTTATCTAGTTTTAAAGTAAAAATAATAAAATGGTGTAATGAATGAGGTGATGCATTAAGTGTTTATTAAAATTAAATTAACCGCTATTAATTTAATTACTACAGTAGTTAAAGAAATTTTTTATAATAAATGTAAGAAATGGTAATTTTTTTAATCTCGTTTAAACACATTTTTTGTAGACAGTAAATTACTGAGATCGGTGCTATTTTTTCAATAAAGTTACAAGGAGCTTAAAAAGACCGACCTGGACGTTCTACGTTTTCACCCATAATACACCTAGCGCATTGATAATACCGAGATAATTTTGTCATAGAGACTGCTGAAAGCGTGTTGCTTGGTAATAGCTATTACCTTTAAGCGACACGCTTGAACTTTGGGGTTAGGGATGAAAAATTAGCCAATCTGAAAATTCTAACTTCGATTTCGGATTCAGCTGGTCAAAATACGTATACCCCAGTAAATAAAGACAAATTTGAGGCAAAGTAGGAAAAAATTACGAGAAAGCTGGTTTTTTGTGGAGACCTTCATTGAGATGCCCTTAGTACATCCTGAGAAGTTCGAACAATTTGAGCCATGGGTTTTTTTTGGAAGGGGCGATTTTCAGTTTTTGCCATTATTTCGAAAAGTACCACTTTTTCGACAAAAATAGTCGTGAGCAAAAATATTTCTTATAAAATTCTACACAAAAAAGGTCATTATACTTTTTTCGTAGGATCAATCGTTTCAAAGATATCGCGTGTTTGCTGGCCACTATAATATTAAATAGTTCTGAAGTACATACAGAACAAGCAAACATTAAGGGCCAGTTGTACGAACTAAGTTGAGCCAAGTTCAGCTTGAACCAAGATCAAAAGCCATGGTTACGATTATTGTAACAATCGTAACCTTGGCTTTTGATCTTGGTTCAAGCTGAACTTGGCTCAACTTACTTCATACAACTGGCCCTAACAGTTATTATTGACGACGTCCTTATCTTAAAAATTGCATTGGAATATTGTCACGCTAATAACAAAGCAATAGTGGTTGGTGAGATGTTGATTTGTTGATAATTTTAATTGCAAGAGCGTTACCTGAACACGAAATTTATTTTTTAAAACCAGGAAAAGGCAAAACCGAAACCAAAATATACTCGCCGAACAGTTTGGTCCAGTTCAGCAATACCAAAACGCATATTTTATTGATCCATGCTTTTAGCGGATGTGACACAACATCTCCATTGTTTCATATTGGGGAAAAAAAGTCATGAAGTTGCTTCTAAATCGCGCGTACTTACAGGATTGTGCCGAAGTTTTCAAAATGTCACACACTTCGCGCGAATTAATTACGGAACATGGAATTAAATTACTTCTGGCAATTTACAGTGCTCCTCCAAATGAAAACTCTATCGATCAGTACAAGTATTACTCATTTGTAAAGACAACCAATCTTAACAGACCAGTGAAATTGTCCAATCTACCACCCACATTCAGTGCAGCACAACAGCATTTATTTAGAGTGCATCTCCAGGTCCAAAAATCACTTGATAATGAGTTAAATCTTGAAGACTGGGGATGGAAGATCATCAACAATAGATCGTTCCCTATTCAAAACCTCTTGCCACCGGTTCCCGATCAGTTGATCAATACTATATCTGCAACTATACCAAAGGCTGTAACGCTAGTTGCAGCTGCAGAAAATAGGTCTCCGCTGTTCTGCAGTATGCGGGCATTGCCATGGGTAATCTTGTTTGAACGCCGCGACGGAAGAAATAGATAGTAACAACGGAGCTATAGATGAAGATATAGCTGAAGATACGATACCATCAACTGATCAGCCAATTGACGAAGCTCTTTGACACGGAATTAGATCTGCTAGAAGAGAACGAATGATTTATGCAAAGGGTTGTTTTCAGTGTCAGATGTAGATTAGGCCTACTGTTTGTTACTGTTAAAAAATATAGACATTGTATCTTTCCGTAATAGTCCAAGATCCCATAGCCGCCAGACCTACGTCATTTTAGCAAAGCTAATATTTTGACAACGAATAGTGTAATATCTAGTTAAGAACGTATGCGTATTTGCTAGCTTGAAAGCGGGGCGCTTTTGCAGAAAACAGGTACAAAAGGTACATAAAAATTTTTCACTCCTACGTTAAAGTATGATAGCTGATTTATTTTTCAAGTGGCAGGATAACGACAAGGTGTAAGCGCCAACCTCCGAATCTTAAGGTCCGAGGTTCGATCCCTGAGCGTTCTCAGCTTTTTTTTTTTTCAACAAATATTAACTTAAGGTGGCGATTACTAAGAAAGAGACAACCGATAGGGAAATATTTATTATCTTTGGCCATAAGTTTTTTTCTTAGTACGTATATTTGAAAAAAAAACTGAGAACGCTCAGGGATCGAACCTCGGACCTTAAGATTCGAACCAAATTAGACCAAATTATATATTCTTTATTTTGTTTAACTATTTAACAAGTCAGAGTAAGTCATTTATTTTATTAATTCAGTATACAATCATAATATATATTGCGTCACATAAACGCGACTGAGGCGCAGGGTGACACAGCTGCCGGGTGTTGCGGCTGGAATGACTTTCAATCTTGTTTTAATATTTAATAAAACGATCTCTGAGAAGTTTAACCGTATTATATGGATTATATCAGCGATTTCACAATGAATTCAGTTATAGATTTAAAAGAAGTGTTGGGGTTCATAATAAATTACACAGGGAAAATAAATAAAAAAAACCCTGTTTCAGTTGTCTGCTTATAAAAACAATTATTTGCTTAGCATAAGCAAATTGTTAGATGGATAGACCTTCGTGGGAGGTCAAGAGAGGTAGAGGGAGTGGGTATAGGATTGTGGTTTGAGGGGTTTTTGTTTTGGAGGAAGGGGGTGGGTTTTATGGGTTAAAATAATGTCAGTTATGTAGAGGTTCGTCGTAGATTGGAAGTCATTAAGATTCGGAGATTGACGCTTACACCATGTCGTTAACGTGTTACTTGAAAAATAAATAAGCTATCATACTTTAACGTAGGTGAGAAAATTTTTATGTACCTTTTGTACCTGTTTTCTGCCAAAGCTCCCCGCTTTCAAGCTAGCAAATACGCATACGTTCTTAACTAGATATTACACTATTCGTTGTCAAAATATTAGCTTTGCTAAAATGACGTAGGTCTGGCGGCTCTGGGATCTCACTATAACTTTTACTCAAAAACGATTGATCCTACGAAAAAAAGTGTAATGACCTTTTTTATGTAGAATTTTATAGTAAATATTTTTGCTCAGAACTATTTTTGTCGGAATCTCTTCGAGATAATGGCAAAAAACTGAAAATTTCCCCCTTAAACCACCCCCCACCCCAAAAAAAAAATACCCATGGCTCAAATTGCTCGAACTTCTCAAGATGTACTAAGGGCACCTCAATGAAGGTCTCCACAAAAAACCAGCTTTCTCGTAATTTTTTCCAGTCGAAATGTCTTTATTTCCAACCTGAAAAACCCCCAAAATGCCGGTTTATCGCCTTTCACTCAAATGAGCAGTTAGAAATGTTTTTAAATATGTTAATTTCATAACCTCATAACGCCATAACCTCATATCACTGTAACTCCATAACCCTAGAACTTCATAACAGTGTGACAGGCGAAAAATGGTTTTTACGGGTGATTCTTGAGGTTAGAGATAAAAACCAAGCCACTCTGACAATTCTGACTTCGGATTCGGATTCAGCAGGTCAAAATACATAGAGATACATTCGTCAGATCCGCCGGACAGACCATATTTTTTGTTTTGTTTTAGGGGTGTTTTTTGGGGTTAGGGATGAAAACGAGAAAAATCTGACAATTCTAACTTCGATTTCGAAATCAGCGGGTCAAAATACATCTGATTTGCCGGACAGACCATTTTTTTTATTAGAGGTGTTTTTTGGGGTTAGGGATGAAAAACGAGCCAATTTGAAAATTCTGACTTCGGATTCAGTGGGTCAAAATACATGGTCAGGTCCGCTGGACAAACTTTTTTTGTAGGGTTGTGTTATTGATTTACTTAATTTTCAGATATAATTGCAGTATAATTTACAAATTGAAATAAGCAAACTTTATGACAATAATTAAAATTAACTGGAATAATGTAAATGTAGATAGATATCCACCTAATTATACCGGGTTAGTAACATGAACATGGTATACTTCCAATTTTTTCTTTATTTGCAGATAATTTATTGAAACTTGGTACGACCTCCGTACTTGATAAATGTCACTTTTTGACGTATAAATGATTTTTATACTTCCGGTTTTAGCGGAAGTGGTACCAACTTTTGATTTTTAAATAGAAAACCCTTTACCTATATTATTTTTGTATTCTACGTGATTTTCTCAATTCAATAAAATGTAAAAAATCATTGTGTCAGTGTATACGTTTTTTTTTTGGTCTTTTTTCGCCGAATTTTTCGCTAAATGTGATGCTTTTCCAGTTATTCGACTAAAACCTGGGATCCTACCTTCTTTCTCAAGCTAAAATTGCAATTTTCAAGTTGTTAAGTAACTTAAAAATCATCGATTTATATGAAAAATAGTATAGAACCTTTTTCTCAAAATTTAATACTCTTCCAATTCCAATTGTTATTTTTTGGGTGTCACTTCCTGAAAAGTCATCCTAAAAATGACAAGCCCCCACATATTGTATGTTATATGACAATTTCTCTAAATTAAAATCTCTAGTACAATCGTACTATCAATTCACAGCCACACACAAAAAAAAATTGTTTCTGATCTGGGGATCTGACCATGTTCACTGTATGTTTTTGGGGTCGCTGAATCTGAATCCGAGGTTTATTTAACCCCATCGCATCAGGATTTTGCCATAACCTCAAAACACCCATAATTTAAGGTATTAAACGCATACAACCCCGAGAATGAAGTTGTAATCTGAAAACCCAAGCTCTTAAACCCCATAACCCACTTATCCCCATAACCCACTTAATCCCATAACTCTAAGAATGAAGTTGTAATCTGAAATTGATTTCAGAACTCAGAATTGTTAGATGGGTCGTTTTTCACTACTAATCCCAACCCCCCCCCCAAAAAAAAGTGGTCTGGCCTGCGGACCATACCAGTTTATGCTTATGTATTTGGACCCTCTGAAACCGAATTCGAAGTCAGAATTGTCAGATTCGCTCGTTTTGCACCCTTAACCCCACAAAAACCACTCCAAAACAAACAAAAAAAATGGTCTGTCCGGCGGACCTGACCAGTGTATCCTTACGAAATACATAAGGAAACACTAGTATGGTACGCTGGACAGACTATTTTCAATTCTGACTTCGGATTCGGTTTCAGCAGGTCCAAACACATAGGGATACACTGGTCTGGTCCGCAGGCCAGACCACTTTTTTTTTGTGTGGCTGAGAAATCAGTTTCAGATTACAACTTCATTCTTAGAGTTATGGGATTAAGTGGGTTATGAGGTTATGGGGTTAAGTGGATTATGGAGTTATGAGGTTTAAGAGCTTGGGTTTTCAAATTACAACTTCATTCTTAGGGTTATATGCGTTTAATAGCTTAAATTATGGTTTTTTTGAGGTTATGGCAAAATCCTGATGTGATGGGGTTAAATGAACCTCGGATTCGGATTCAGCGATCCCAAAAACGTGTAGTTAACATGGTCAGACCCCCAGATCGGAACCAATTTTTTTTTGTGTGTGACTGTGTATCAATGTTCTTTACAACAGTTTTTGCAAAATTTCATCATGTCCGGGGCTATTATTGATTCGACCTGTGTCATTAATAACTTACCAATATTATTCTAATTTATAATAAAAACACCAAGAAGGTATTGTGTTTAATTTATTTGAACTCGATTAACTCCTCGATTATCTCATTAATGCTTACTACGAATAATGTTACATAATACTTATCTCTTAATAGAGGTCACGAGAACTCATTGCCGAAGGCATATACATATGTGAGTATGCATAATGTAAATATATTGGAAACATTTTTAATAATCGTTATAGTAGATACCTTAGTTAATGTAAGAGTAAGGCTGAAACATTGTTTTCTTCCACTGCTATTTTTCCATTTTAATCTAGAAAACCTTGGAATTTAATGAATTATTGAAAGTCTTCCATGACTGGAATCTCGATTTTATGCTAATATTTCAGCAGTGTTGCAATAGTCACAATTATAAAAGGTGAGAACTGATAACTTAAATTTGTTTATTTTATTATGATGTTGACTTGCTTAGCATACGGGGGTGTTCGCGAGAGTTGTTAGAAAAATTTAATAGCATAAGAGAAAAGTCACACAAGAAAGTGCAATATTTTCAATATCGATCTATCAAAAAGTTTGAATACAGGAATTTGGTAGAGTTTTCAAAATTATATGTAAATTTTACTTCGCAGTATAACTATTAGCAGTTACTGGTCTCACAGACTATTATTTATTAGAGCCGCTAGCAGATTCTAATATCCGTGGTACAAGCGTAACACGTAGGATCTCCTGTCTACTCCACACGTTGGGCCAAGTCTAGCAGACCACGCCCAACACCAAAATATGGATAGTAAGTTTGTCCTGATTTGCCATGATTGGTGCAAATTTGTCTGCATTCTTCTCGGTGTCGGTAAATGCTACCAGCCCCCCCCCCCCCCCGCATCAAATCATGGGCCCCGGTACGAAATTCACTGGCGGGCCCCCTCGCCTAATAATTGATGAGCGGGAAAAATTTTGTTTGTCAAAATCTCTGGCGGGCCCTCACTACGGGCCCCTCAAAAGCCTACGGGCCCTCGCGCTTAATAATTAATGAACGGGAGAAATTTGAAAAAACAATTTTTGTAGCCCCTCGGAGGTCAACGCCCTCCGCGCTTAATAATTGATGAGCGGGGGGGAGAAATTTGAAAAAATTTTTCTTAAGATCTCTGGCGGGCCACCGCTACGGGCCCCTCAGAAGTCCGGGCCCCTAAACTCAGTACCCCCCCCATACGGGGGGGGGGGGGCTGAATGCTACACAGATCAATAGGATTTCGGGTACGTTTGGGGCAATCACAAATTCCCCGTCCACATATTGGTGTATGTCTATCGTTTGCAGAGCTGTTTTTCTCTTGTTTGTAATTAATTAAATGCAACCTGGAATATTCTTGTAAAAAATCTGCAAAACACTAAAAGACTATAATAGCTATTTATGTAACCAGTTACGAAAGACGTTATTTGGTGTAACGAGTGGAATTTTCGGGACGAGCGAAGCGAGATCCCGCAAAATAACACGAGTTACACAAGATTGTCTTTCGAAACGTGTTACATGATTTTTTCTAATTTTAAAAGTCTAAAAACCATTTAAACATAAATGAAATAGGTGTATTTAAAGATCTTAGAAATTAAGTAATCTTTGCTGCTATCATCATCCGCTCCACACATCCGACAAATGGATCATCCTTCAACCTTATTGTATGTAGGTGCTTGTTCAGAGGACCAGTGTCCTGCTATCAGGTGTACCATCCATCTCATTCCTTCTCTATCGAGCCTAAGCAACGACTTCCCGGAGGAATCAGTTGAAGGCCCATTTACATGGAGTTTTAACTGCCTCATTCCGGATATTGAGCCCAATTGTTGTACTGTGCAGTGGCCTAGTCTCGTAGTTCTGATTGAACTAGACTTTTTAGCAAACTGAAGGCTGGCACAAGGTCGGGGAAATGAGTTTTTGCTCCTCCACCAAATGTTCTGTTCCTCCATTGCCCCCCGCTTCCGCATCACTATGTCCATATGATTTTGAGTGAGTTGTGTTTATAAAGCTCTTCTGAGATTTTTGCTTGCACTCAGTAAGATGGCATATACCTCTACTTGGAATACACTAGGATGCTTCCCAAGTGCTCTTGTATGCATCTATGTACGCCAGTTCCCTCCCTGTCCTATCTGTGTACCATTTCAGACTTCCAGGAATCAGAAGACGTCTTTTATTGCGTTCCCAGTCATCCCGACTTGGAAGCACGATTGTACATAGTATATGAACTTATAGAGGGAAAGATACCGGTCATCCTCTGACTGAGTAATCACTTGGTCCCTTCTAGGTAGAGTTAGCCTTGGTGTGCCCCAGCGCTTGGCCCTGGCATTCTACATTCCGTTCTTGAACAGTCTGTTTGCTGCTTTCCTGAAGTTCCACTTCAACATGCAAGACAAGAGTCCAAGAATGGTCTTCACTCTCCATTGCTGCTGTCGGAGTGGCCATGATTGCTTCTGTTATTTCTTGACAGGCTAGCATTTGAACTTGACATAGGCAAGCTCGTTCAGTAAAATTTCAGATATATAAAAGGATTTTTCAGACATTTTTTTATCATTTTTAACATCTTGTAACTCCCAATAGAACCATTTCTGAACACATTTCTGTATAAACTTTTTTATTTTTAGTCGTAAATTTCGCAGTCAATTTTCTCAACTTTCGTTATCACTCTGTATGTTGAATTAAAGTGATAAACAGCAAGCGAGGTCGCGTAACGGTAATTATTTTATACAAATAGTATGTAAATATTCTACAGGTATATTTGGTAATTAATTATTTGTTTAATAATGCATTATATATTCTAAGTTATATAATAAGTTGCAATATTTTGCGCAGTTTTTTTATCCGTCTGTTATGAAGTCCTGAAGAGAAAAAAACTAATACCGGATTTATATTAGTAATTCAAATTATTTCTATTTCTCGAAATCTAATTAGTGTCTATATTGCCAAAAATAATTGATGAATCACAGCACCTACCCAGCTAGATAAGAATTTAGGACTAAATTAAGTCCGATAGATCAATTAGTGTAAGCATTCTGTTTAATTTGTTAACTTTATAACATAAATATGCCTTATGGTCAGGCCCCCACATCAAATCATGGACCCCGGTACCAAATTCATTGGCGGGCCTCCGCGCCTAATAATTGATGAGCGGGAAAAAATTTTTTTTGTCAAAATCTCGGGACCCCGCTACGGGTCCCTCGAAAGCCAAACGGACCCCCGCGCTTAATAACTGATTAACGGGGCGGGAAAATTGAAAAAAAAAATTGTCAAGATCATTGGCGCTACGGGCCCCTCGGATGCTCGGGCCCCTAAACTCAGTACCCAATAGACCCTTCCCCCAGGGCCTGCGTATGGTCTTACGAATCCTGGTAGTGAGAAAACAAAATTTCATAAAGCAATGTTAGTATAGTAACTAGAGGTTTTAACTTTGGAATAATGTCATATTGAACGGATTTCGTTCATTTTGGCAGTATAATAGTAAATGCTTCACAGAAAAGTTTCTATATTGTGCGGGGCTTGCTAATTTATAGAAGGTGGATGCCACCCCCTCTCAGGGGGTGGCACTTAAAAAATATATATATTTATTGGAGCTGAAATAGAATCAAATTTTAAGAAGAAAAGGTTCTGTGCAATTTTTCACATAAATTGATAGTTTTTAAGTTATAACGACTTCAAAATTGCGATTTTTAGCTTAAAAAAAAAAGGTATTTCCAAACGGCTTTCGTCAAGTATCTCGAAAAGTATTACTTTATCGAAAAAATGTTACAGACCAATTACAGAAAGTACAAACTGGGAATTAATTATATTTTTTTGTTTATTGACGTAGGATTAATAATTTCGGAGATATTTAAGTTTATATTTGGTATCCAAGTGTTTCGAAATTACCTTTAAAGTTTAAAATGCATTTTTTTCTAAAGCAAGTGCTTTAAATGAGCAAAAAAATTGATCATCTAGGTAATGCTACATCTTAACGAAAAACTGTATTTGAGACAATTTTTTTTAAATTACTGGCTAATTAGAGTCACAAAATGGCGACCTTTTTATATAAAAAAATATAAATACGCACATTTTTCCGTTATAACTTCTTTATTTTTTATGCTACAGGAACGAGTAAAAAATAATTTGAAAGCGCAATTAATTCTCTTTAATTTCATTTCTTATCAATCGTGACGTAGGTGTCACAATTTCTGAAATATTTAACATTTAAACTGCATTTTTCGTCTTATAAACGTTCGGACGCCATTTGTAAACTTTCAGATCTCCGAAACTATTAAATCTATGTAAATAAATAAACAAGCGAAATTCATTATCAGTTTATGAGCTTTATTTTTGGTCTCTAATATTTATACTAATATTTATTGAGATATTTGGAAAAGGAAAAAAAAATTGCGTTTTATCGAAAATACCTCTATAGTTTAAATTGTATTTTTTTCTAAAGCAAGTGCTGTATACAAACCAAAAAATTTGAGCATCTACGTCATGCTATATATTAATGAGAAACATTGTTTGGAATTCCTTTTTTTTTAATTACTGGCTAATTACAGTAACAAAATGGCGACGTTGTTATTAAAAAAATGTGTAGACGCACATTGCTTCGGTCATAACTTCTTTGTTTTTTATGCTACAGAAACAAATAAAAAACAGTGGAAAGCTTAATTAATTACCTATTATTCTACCTATTAGCATCTTTGACGTAGGTGTCACAGTTTCTGAGATATTTAACTCTCACTCTAAATAATTATCTTATGAACACTTTGATGCCAAATGTAAACTTAAATATCTCCGAAATTATTAATCCTACATCAATAAACAAAAAATATGATTAATTCCCAGTTTGTACTTTCTGTAATTGGTCTGTAACATTTTTTCGATATAAAGTAATACTTTTCGAGATACTTGACGAAAGCCGTTTGGAAATACCTTTTTTTTTAAGCTAAAATCGCAATTTTGAAGTCGTTACAACTTAAAAACTATCAATTTATGTGAAAAATTGCATAGAACATTTTCTTCTTAAAATTTGATTTTACTTCAGTTCCAATAAATATATATATTTTTTAAGTGCCACCCCCTGAGAGGGGGTGGGATCCACCCCCTATAAATTAGCAAGCCCCCGCACAATATAGAAACTTTTCTGTGAATCATTTACTATTATACTGCCAAAAATGAACGAAATCCGTTCAATATGACATTATTCCGAAGTTTTGCATATTTTTTGCCTCTAGGTACTGTACTAAGTATTGAACAAAATTTTAAAGGGTACAAAATATGGATGGTGAAAATGGATAAGATAGATAATATCCAGATTTAAAGTACCTACTCGCCAAAAGTTACCAAAAAAATCCAATAAAGAAAAGTTGTCTATTGATTAAGGAAAATATTCATTTATAAAATAATTAGGTACATACTATAAAAGTAGAACAAAAGGAGAAGCAAACATTTGTCAGCCCAAGTAATAGCCTCATACTGATGAAGGGCTCGCTCTCAAACTATGGCCGATTATACAATTATTCATTAAAAAAATGACCTCTTCGTTCAAGTCTTTGCAAATTAGATAATCGTGTGTCAATATGTGTCTCAAATCAGTTTGAATATCTAAAAATAAATCCCTAAATTCTGGAATTATCCCTAAACAGTCATCTGTTTGTTACAGACCAAAAAAAGTAGAACTTATAGTTGTCTACGGATTTATTCTGCAAGTAAAAAATGTCGGTGTGTCTGATGTTGCGGTACAGATCAAGGGCGCCGACGTTTTTTGTGTGCAGAGTAAATCTGAATACAACTATATCCAGATAATTTTGGACGATAATTGCCAACGAATTATGTTAAAAATCGATATGAATAAATCATAATATGTAATTGTAATATAACCGTGAAAGACTGTACTCATTACTGTTTTCCCCGTTCTAGTTTACGTAAAAGGCCGAGATTTGGCACAGTCGTCACTTGTGAAGAACTAGAATCACATTTAATAAATTTTTATAAACCGACCCCAATAGGGTGAAAGGGGGTTTAAAGCATTCACCATATCACAATAATTTCTACCATTTCCAGTAGGTATACGTAAAAAGCTAAGATTTGACAGTTCTCGCTTATAATACGGAAGCCAGCGACACTCTTTCTTGAAAGATCTGCTTAAAATTATTTTATTTTTTCTGTTATATTTAGGCTGTTTTCACAAACACGCCTCCGACAGCCGCACCAGCGCACACTGGTCCCAAATTGAGCACAAATCTTGTCGGAAATGAAGATTTTTTTTAATTAAAGCTTACTGAAATTCCAACAAATCCGCGGAGCCCGAATTTTGAAAATAGTATATTGTGTATCTAGGTGTGAAAGCGATACATTCCCGGACGACGATGCAATTGTTGGCCGAGGCGCTAGCCGAGGCCAACAAGCATCGAAGTCTGGGAATGTGCTTTCACACCGAAGTACACATACTATTTTTTCTGAAATCACAATAAATACTATTTTAAACGTATAAAAATCAAAAATACAAACATAAAAAAAAAAAAATTCTGAAATCACAATCAATACTATTTTAAACGTATAAAAATCAAAAATATTAACATATTAAAATATATATAAAAAACCGTACGGGAATGTTACTTCCCGGCCTAGGCCGGGAAGTAACATTCCCGTACGGTTAAATATTAACATATTAAAATATATATAAAAAACCGTACGGGAATGTTACTTCCCGGCCTAGGCCGGGAAGTAACATTCCCGTACGGCTTTGTTGATCGTTGCTTGGCAACGGATCTTTTCCGGTCTGTTTTCTGATAGTTTCCTAGCAACGAACTAAAATACTGGAATTGTGCATTTTTCGCTCTAAAATCGCGCCGAAAATGTAGACATTCACGATCGATTTCAGAAAAAAAATTTTCCTTTTTTCTTGTATTAAGTTAAAGACAAAAAAAATGGCTAGAGAGCGCAAATCTTGTCGGAAATGAACACATTTTTTTTAATTAAAGCTTACCAAAATTCCAACAACGCCCGATTTAAAAAAAAAACATTTCCCAAAGGCCTTAATATAATAAAAAAGGAACATTTTTTTTTTTTAATTCGGGCTCCGAGGATTTGTTGGAATTTCTTTAAGGTTTGTAGGTCTCTGGTTATGACCATGTATTACAGATGTGGCCCAATTTAAATAGGGATTATTTGTAGGTACTATGCTGTTTTACATATGTTCCAAATTGTAATTAAATATTTTAAGTCTAACAAGTTATCGTGTTTACAAGAAATGGTATTCACACACACATACATATACACGCACACACACACACTTACAGAGATTACAAAGATTCAGTATGCTATGAAACGGATAGTGGAAGTAAGGAGTCGGGATTTTCCCTAAAAAGTACAAAATTGTGCTAAAGTTATGAAACCTATTTCCCTCCCCGTTTTCGAGCGTGCTGAACACGAATAACAGGGTGAAAAAAGTTTTTAGTCATGCGCACCCCCTAAAACGGCCAAAAACCACTCCTTCTTGCTTATTTCTCATATAACAGCTTGGCATCGACTATGCAGGGATTCTTTATTTTTTCATGGGGATATACCAGATGGTGAAAGGTGATGATCGGTAGTAGACCGCAATCGCCCTCAGAGGTGAAATCCACCCTGTCAGGGGGAGTAAAATTGCTTCTTCTTCTTTTTTTTGTTAAAAACTACTCCCCGTTCTCGAAGACGTTGATCAAGAAAAAAATGGTTATACGTTGGTTCGACCCTTTCTTCACCCTTAAACTGTCGGAAACCACCCCTTTCATGATAATAATAATAATAGGTAGTGACTGCATTAGGGACTCGTACTCTCATTTTATTTGTTTTCTGTTTTCTGGGTAAATCATGTGTCCTCAAGTTATCCATAGTCAGAGGATGAAGATGATAATATGTTAGTGCTGTAAACTTCTTAAATTTTATACCTGAAGTGTATATTTCCGATTATGAATGGGAAACGGACAATGCGTGCGATGGAGGCAATAGCATTGAATGTGATGTTCATTTAGACTTTAGAGGAATACGAATCATGTAATTCTCTTTGTAAGCGCCCTAGGTTATGTTAATGTCTTGTAACAAATATTATATTATACTAAAAATCGTGTCCTGTATATATAATTTATTAAAAACAGAAATGTTTAACAAAGGTATTCTCTTCCTTATATCCCGCTTTAGGGAACATGAATTTCAAATCCTTGCGAGAATAGGTTCATTTTTGATGAGGATTAAAATGGACACATGGTGACTTTGAAACCACTCCCACTCAATATACAAATTAGAAAATAAAAAAAAACACCCCCCGGGTTGGGGGGGTGAGACCAGTGAGGTTGTCACAATACACTCTTACCATTTCCTCGAAAACGGGAAGTAAACGTCTAACAAAAAAAAAAAAAAAGTTACTACCTCTACCTGACATCATCTTTCACCCTCTGTTATATCCCCATGAAAAAAAATAAAGAGTCCCTGCAAAAATAGTCGATGCCAGCTGTTATATGAGAAATAGGCAAGAAGGGGTGGTTTTTTGTCATTTTAGGAGGTGCGCATGACTAAAAACTTTTTTCATCCTGTTATTCATGTGCAGCACTCTCGAAAACGGGGGGGGGGGGGGAATAAATTTCATAACTTTAGTACAATTTTGCATACTTTCCGACTCCTTACTTTCACTAGGATATCTATACAACAAATTATTTTCCACGATGATTATTAAACATTTTTTTCAATTTATAATAAAGTTGGAATACAGTTAAAAGATATACAATCCATTACTGAACCATAACAGATACAACAAAAATTAATAGAAACATTATTGTGGAAAATTTAGTCAGCTTTAATTTTGCATATAGCCACTTTTTGATTATGGCTAACCGTTTTCGAGATATGAGCGAAAAACAAAAAATCGGGACCTTCTTCGCGCCCCCCCCTGTACCCCCCGCACCTCCTATGTTCGGGGGCTTTTGGTATATTTATCTTCTAAATAGTCCAAACACAGCCTTCAAGTCAAAAATTGTGATCTCGGCATTTCCCTCTAGACACCCTTATTGAACGTCCATTGACAGGGCTACTAGTAGTTAGTAATTTAAAAAATATGTTCTCATATATTGTTTTTCGTTAACATATAGTATGACCTAGACACTTTTTCGTGTGTTTACAGCACTTGCTTCAGAAAAAAATTTCATTTAAACTATAAAGAAATTTTCGAGAAAGTCGTAAAATTTGGTTTCTTTGCAAATCTCTCAATAAATATTAATTTCAGCGAAAAAATTAAGCATGGACTGAGAGTGAATTTGTTTTTATTTGTATGTATGCAGGATTAATAGTTTCGGAGATATTTAAGTTTATAAATGACATCTGAACGTATTATAGGATGGAGTATTTAGTTTAAATGTTGAATATCTTAGAAACTATAATACTTCTATAAAAAAATTAAGAAACAGTATTAAATATAATTAATCGGTCTTTAAAATGCTTTTTGGTTTGTTTCTATATCAAAAAAAAATAAAGAAGTTATGGCCGAAGTAATGTGCGTCTTTACATCTTTTTAATAAAACCTCGAGAGAGTGGCGAGGCTTTGGTGATTGTAAATAACAGCCAGATTTGTTTTTTTCATGGAATTATAGTATATACTATCATGGAAAACATTTTCAGGACTTCGAAAATAAGGGCAATAATTTTTTATTTCTGCAAATTTCGACTCATTTGGTAATTTCAAAAATTTTTAACTATATTCCATGATAATATCAATTTATATAATAAGTTTCAAATCTGCAAAAATAAGGGTAACGTATCCGAGAAATCGATATGATTTCCCGATCAGCTAATATATTGAAACACTTCAGCCAGACTTACTTCGGCCAACCGGAGATAAGCCAGATTGCATTTTCAGTAAGTTTTATGACCTACTCATAACTGCAAAAATAAGTTCAATTCATTTGTATTTTCCTCCCATGAACCCGCCGGAAAATCATAACAATCTTGTCGATGTTCGCTGTCTGCAAAAATTAATACCAAAAACATTAACAATGAGGTATTTACCAAGGCAGATAATGCTGAAGTCTGAACTGAATAAATATAACGTTATTTTGCTGGCATGTGATACCATCTTCAATCATCGGACCAGATATCTGTCTCCCATATTTTACTTCCACATCCAGTGGAAGTATAGCAACGACAAAAAAAAATTTAAAATATTTTTATTGTTCAAATAGGCTTAGAATGTTACGAAACGTCGAGATTTTAAATTTGAGCGAAAAAAAAATTTGTCTGTCGGTCTGTCTGTAACTTTTTTTGTGCGCACGTTTACTCTGGAACCGTTTGAGATATTGAAATTTGGTACACATATGTACTTTAATGAGATCTAGAACTAGATTATATTTTCATCTTGTTCCGCCGAAGGGTTGGGGGGTAAATTGGGGTAAATTTGGGGAAAATAGGTAAATCAAGCAGGTAAGAGTCCATAAAATTGGTGTTTAGTATATACAAGAGAAGCTAAGATCTCAAAAAAAGTTTTGGCATTAGCCATTACCACCCCCACCCCATTATTAAAGGGGACGAAAAAAAATTGTGATTTAGTGTGTGTACAAGAACCAGAAACCTCAAAATGTTTTTTTACTCTTCATCCACCCCCACTACCACCCCCTATCACCACCCCCACCCCGCTACCGATGTGGGGTATCGTTTTATGGGTTTTTTTGGGTAGAGGATTTCAAATATTATATTATTAAAGTTCCGTAAACAATTATTTCCACATACAAAATTTTTTCGTTGGATAAAAAATCTGGATGTGGAAGTAGTGATTCCTTGGGCAGCGGTTTTTTAGTATATTCTGTGAAGGACTCTCACTTCAACTTTACCAACGGTTTTAAGCACCTCGGCTGTGATATTATCAACTCCTGCTAGCTGCTTTGCCACCTTTTAGTTCGTACCTCCACTTTCAATTTTAATATTGACGTTTCGCGTCCGTAGTCCTGCTGCCAGTATAGTTATCTTGTAACTCAGATCACTTTCGAAAAGCTTTTTGCAGTATTGGTGCCAAATCTTAACCTGATTCCTGTCAGTTCTTAGAGTCCTTAATTGAACACGTTTTATTTTTGCCTTAATTCATGAGATCATAAGACTGTTAAATTAATTAGTCCGATTTCCAACTCCGACTACCAGAATTATTAATTCTTAAGCAATCTACAGTTCAATATTGTTGGTAAAAAAAGATTTCCACAATTAGAATGCTATCTATAGACCCACATAATAAAAAACATTTACGGAAGCAATTAATATGATACATTAGTTGCCAAATTCTAGACAAAATTCTGTGAACTTTAGATTTCTTTTTAAGTTATTTCAACATTATCTTCTTAAGTTCTTATGCATTATAGTCTAGGAATTTGAGATGAAATTACGTTAAAATAATAATGTGAAACTAAACATTTTCAAATGGACCTAATTAAGTGTACTAAACAACATAGTATAAGTTTCTTCACTGCCCGTGTTCGCGTTGTCGCGTCTTGTGTAACTCACTATTTTTTTTTTATTGAAAATGCATGGATAGTTTTCCAAGTTGATATTTTGACTGCTATTCATGCAATTTTAGGTCTACATGGGTGCCTGTTAATATCGATAAATGACACCGGCGCACTCACAGTGTCACTAAGGACCAGACTACCATACCCATATGTATTTTGATGATGCACTGAATCCGAATCTGACGTTAGGATTGTTCCATTCATGTCACGGTTTTTTTTAACGTAAAGAAATAGCCAAAAATCCATAAAAATAGTTATTTTATAACAAGAGATGAAAATACTGTTTTTTTCGTGAGATAAGAGTTGGGAAATCTCACGAGCGAATGAAACGTATTTCATCTCGAGTAGGAAATGCTATTTTTTCTACTCATACATATATAAAAATCAATTTTTCCACTGTCTACTCTATATGAAAGTGACATTTTTTTACTCTAGAGTGAAAAGTGGAAAGACTGGAAAAATTGTTATTTTCGTATATATGAGTAGAAAAAATGTTTTTTCCGGCCTTAACTGATCTGCCCATAAAGGTAATTCAAAGAAACAATTTATTTGTAAATTAACTCTAAAGGGGTCTACAGACGATTCAGCCAACCGTCCTTCTCGGTACACTTTGAAAGTTGCCATAACAACTCTCGTAAAAGTGAACTGGTCTGCTGGAATTCTAGGTCTTCAAAGCGTACCGACAATCGAGCAGACCACTTCAATCCAGCAGACCAGCTCACTTTTAGGAGTTCGCATGGCAATTTTCAAGATGTACCGAGAAGGTCGGTTGGTCTGCTCCCTGCCGCTGGGTCGTGTGTAGATCCCTTAACAGGTCACGTTTTTTTCTATTTTGAAGAAATAGCGCAAAAACAAGTTATTGCAAAACACGAATGATAGCGATATCCGCATTTATTTTTAACATTTATCTGTATTAATACAGTACCTAGAAGTAAATAAGTAAAATTTCGGAATAATTTCATATGTAATGAAAATTTTTCTTTATGACTTATTATTGAAGTAGAAGGTATCGTCTTCAGTTTCTATATGATCCGGATACTTGCTCTTATCCTTAAGGGCAAGTTTTGCATCATATAGAATGTGACGTTTTTAATATTCTGGTAGATTAAAAAATCATTGACATCTATAATATTAGTATTAGCTATTCTGTATAAGCATTAAGCAATAATCTAATTATTTTTGGAAACGCGGTTAATTGAATAATTAAAAACTAATTATCTCTCGCACTTAGACTAATTTCATAATTACTTTAATGCGGACACAAGTCACGTAGAGCGGTCTGTAAGATAAGTTTATCGATTAAGTATTAATGTTTATTTACGTCAGTACATAATAATTATGATATTACATCGTTATTAGGACTAATTAATGCTGATTTCGAAATTATGACCTTTGCTAGTAATTTTTAATACAGCTTGTCCTTTGCCATATTTTAAATTAGAAAAGGTATGTTATACAGGGTGTTCGGAAAATGCATCAGAAGATTTTAGTTGATAGTTTTTGCAAAAATATGAAAAAACTTCCTGTGTCCGGAAATGCCTCCAAAGGGAGCTAAGGCGCTTTGAAGGTGCAGTCCTAGAGTAGGTTTTTATTTAGTATTTCAGGAAACCTTTGTACTACAACGATGAGATTCGGTTCGTTAACTAGTATTAATAAAGATATTGACCAAAACTAAATTCAACCACTGGCCCCAGAGAGGCATTTTCAAAATAATTTGTGTTATGACATCGGTGAGTAATAAAGTTACCATTGATACAAATTCAGCCTCCAATTCAGGGACGTCTTAAGCATTCTTGAGGCCCTGGCCCCATATGCAAATGTAGCCCCCCCCCTCCCCTTTATAATTTTGTTTGCAATCAAAAAATTAGCTTATACCACCTTATACTGTGAGAACATAAACCATAAACCGATGTTTTTACTGCGCTGCGCTTATAGTCGAATTCGTCCGACGTCCGAACTTATCGCAGCACTCGCAGCAGGTATAACCGTAGGTAGGCCATAGGCGTAGGTCAATCTTTCGATGATCTCTATAAAAATGTATTTGTCGCCTCGCATTTATATTTTGAATTATTTCAATAAGTATATTTTGTTTTTGTTTTTTGGATTGTGTGTCGTAATTAAATTAAAATAAAAGTAACCTTTAAATGGGCATGTACGACGAGACCCCTCGGAAGCCGAGGCCCCGGCCATGGCCCAGTTTGACCATGCCTTAAGACGACCCTGCTCCGATCTTACTGCATTCTTGAGATAATTGACCGTATATTGGCTATAGCGGGTATTTTTGAAAATTATTTTATTCAAAAACTATTGCAGCTAAACTAATAAACCGAAAATTCTTTGTTAGATATTACATTGTTCTATATCATATATTTTTTGTAGAATTTTTCAACTATATTTACTATTTAAAAAAATGAGTTCACACGGAGGTACAACCATAGAAAAAATATATAATGTAGCTTAAAGATGTCTAGTATTATCACCAAAAGGTGTATTCAGATAAAATGGGTGCAACAGTTTTAAGAAAAATAAAAACTCGTTATGACCGTCCTGGAATTTTTTCCTACTTTATATCTCTATTTAATATAAACTTGCTCATAAATGTATAAACAAGTAGTTATGTGTTTGTAATTTAAATAAATAATGTAAATGCTCTGAATTACAGTTAATTATTTACGTTAAGAGTAAGAAAGGTGCAGTATAGATAAAAATGAAA
This sequence comes from Rutpela maculata, assembly GCA_936432065.2. Classification (NCBI taxonomy): domain Eukaryota; kingdom Metazoa; phylum Arthropoda; class Insecta; order Coleoptera; family Cerambycidae; genus Rutpela; species Rutpela maculata. The sequence continues at coordinate 167,525,961 of OW386287.2, read as the reverse complement.
TCCAAGAAAATATTATTTATTATGATACAAATCATTAATTATTACAATATAATTAATCTTCGTCGCTGTCCTCATCAATAACTACGTGAACATTTTCTGATGTAAATATATTAGATAAAACTTCTGCTGGAGGTACTATGCGGGAAAAATATCGAGAATGAGAGAAGTAATATACGACTGCGGCTATATGTGGACAGGATCCTACCGTTCTTATTTCATTGGGACAGTCGCAGAAATATCGGCGTATACTTTAAATTGTCGTTCCATTAGGTATATAATCAATGTAAATGTGGTAAATTTTACTGTTGATATGCCTTGATCTTACATTTAGTTTTAATATGCTGGGCGCGACTTTAGCAAAAGTAATCTCATCTAATGTCCGCTTGATATCATTGAACTTATTTTGGTTCTATTTTTAGTCTATTTCCAGAATTTTTTAAAATCATTATCAACGTATCAGCATCAACTTACGTAATTACTGACTTACATCTATATTTCCATTATTAAGTTAATTCCAATAATTTACTGTCAGAAGAACAATTTAGACAACTAAAAAAGGCTATTTTCTATTCTAAGAGTTGTACTACTTTTTTTTAAATCAAGTGTACTTACAATCTCTGTCAAACAAAATTAATAGTCCAGAATCTGAAGACGTTTATCTTTCAGTCCTAAGTACCCGTCAGGCATAAAGCTGGAAAGTGTCGTATTTGATGTAAAATTTTCTGCTAAATTCGAATCCGGAGGGCGTATAAAAATCGGGGATTGCCTTCAACCCTCAATCCGCGCATTTCCCCTTATTTTAGAAATCGTAAAAATTTGAATTTTTAAGATGTAACTTGAGCTTTCTCCCACAAAAGATAAGCTAAAGATCCATTACTTTGTTAAATTGTAGCTCACAGTGTATTTAATGCAACAGTGTAACCAAAACACATCTAATATTTATAGAAAAGCCGCACCCAACATATTAAAACTGGAAGTAAGATCAAGGCATATCAACAATAAAACTTACCACAACATTGATTAGATACCTAATGGAACGATAATTCAAAGCATACGCCGATATTGCTTCGACTGTCCTAATGGCATAAGACCGGTAGGATGCTGTTCACATATAGCCGCAGTTGTATATTACTTGTCTCGTGTCAGATATCTTTCCCGCATAGTACGTCCAGCAGAAGTTTTATCTAATATATTTACATCAGAAAATATTCACGTAGTTATTCATGAAGACAGCGACGAATATTAATATTGTAATAATTAATAATTTGTATCATAATAAATAATATTTTCTTGGGCCTTTTTTTATCTATACTGCACCTTTCGTATTCTTAACGCACTTTTTGGTGATAACACTAGACATAGTAAGCTACATTATATATTTTTTCTGTGATTGCACCTCTGTGTGAACTGTGAAAAAAAAATAAGAATTTTTTATTTTTTATTTTTTTAAATAGTAAATATAGTTGAAAAATTCTACAAAGAATATATAATATAGAACAATGTATTATCTAACAAAAAATTTTCGGCTTATTAATTTAGCTGCAATAGTTTTTGAATAAAATAATTTTCAAAAATACCCGCTCTAGCCTATATATGGTCAATTATCTCAAGAACTCAGGAAGATCGGTGGCTGAATTTGTGTCAATGGTAACTTTATTACTCACCGATGTCATAACACAAGTTATTTTGAAAATACTTCTCTGGGGCCACTGACCCTATCTTATCCTGCTAGACCCTTTACCCCAAAAAAGGTCCTCTTTATTAAACACCGTAAGGCCAATCGTTTTTTTTAAATAGGTTTAAAATAGTTGTTGAAATTGAAATTGGATTTTCAACGAAAACATTTTTTTTTTTTTTTTAAATGGAACTCCTATGGGACAACCTGTTATTTAATTAAATCTTTAAATTACGAAAAAAATGATATGCATAATGTCTATCTTCTCTTTGTACTAAATTTATAATTAAAAAAATAAATGTTTTTATAATCGATTTTTTACAATAAATATTTTGAAAGAGTTGCCCCTGAGTAGGTTCGATACATGAAATGAAATAGGTAATGTTAGCACCTGAAGAGATAGTATTTTAAGGGTGCTTGCAAATCGATTTTTAACAATTTTGACAAAATCGTGGCTTTCTATGATTAAAAACTAAAAATTTAAAAAATATATATATATTTTTTTAAAATAAAAATAACATTTGACAGTCAGATCATGTGTATTTTGGCCAGCAGGATTCAAATATGCAATATATCGGTGTTCCAGTGGCGGTTGGTGAAATTTTAATTTTTTTTTTCTCGTCTGTGGCGCATGGGACCCATACGAAATTTGGGAAATAACATCTAGAGAAGCACTTCTCTGATGACCCCTAAAAAAATTTGAAAAAGCAGTTTGCGAAAAAATTTTTGAAAATTCGTGAGCCTCCCCTGAGTCTAGGGACTCCTGTTTATTTTTATTTTTTTTTGTCATATGCATTTGACTTTTTATAAAAATACAACAACAGATTTTGGAGTTTATGAAAATATTTTCATTACTAACTGAGATACAATGAATTGAAATATTGTAATTTGTTAAATTGTAAATTACAAAATTTGAGTTCATTGTATTTCAGTTAGTAATGAAAATATTTTCATAAACTCCAAAATCTATTGTTGTATTTTTATGAAAAGTCAAATGCATATGACAAAAAAAAATAAAAATAAACAGGAGTCCCTAGACCCAGGGGAGGCTAACGAATTTTCAAAAGTTTTTTCGCAAACTGCTTTTTCAAAAAGTGCTTCTCTAGATGTTATTTCCCAAATTTCGTATGGGTCCCATGCGCCACAGACGAGAAAAAAAATATTGAAATTTCACCAGCCGCCACCGCGGTGTTCGGTTTCGGTTTACCAAAAATTTTCATTTCGGTTTTCGGTTACGGTTTCGGTTTGGTTACGGTCCCTGGTTTCTACTCCCAAGTATTATGAAATTATTGAAGTATATTCAGCAAATTGTGAATATCTGTTACTAGTCAACACTAGAACAAGTCAGTGAGCTTTAAGGCAAAGATCAACAAATTTTAATTCTTCAGCAAAAATTACGTTAGATTATTTTGATGGAATGCGCTGTTTTGGAATTACTTAACTCTAACAATTAATAAATGCACCAGTAATGTCGTTAAACTTATATATTAGTTTTTTCTCTTTTCCTTCTCGGCTTTTGGTGAACCATCAGTCAGTAGCTCTTGATTTATAATAAAATCATGACATATGCAAACGGAATTAACTAAGTAATCCTATAGAGCAGCGATTTCGTAAGTCTATCGTGTCGTTTTTTTTTTTTGGCGTAGAACCAGGTCAAACATATTAGGTTCCCTTGAGTATGTCACCGGGCATATGAAATCATATTTTACGACATTTTTTTGTGGTCTGGAACTTTTTAAATCAATAAAAAGTGAAAAAAACGTGTTTTTAAAGAAAATTGTTTTTTTTTCGTTTCCACCGCCATATCTTTAAAACTATTAAAGGTACCGAAATTTGTTTTGTATCAAATTAAAGGTCACACTGTAGCGCTTTTACCAATATAAACGGTTTGGGTACAATTCGCACTTTCATTTCTCTAAATATCAGATAAACTAAAAATATATATTTTTTTATGTATTGAAATCTGCACCAATCGATAAACTTTTTTATTTTTGAAAATATTTACATACATGCAGCGAAGAAAATAAAGCCTAATAATCACAAAAGTTTTTGAAACAATATATTTTTTCCTAAAGTGTACCGTTTGGCAACAGCGATTTTTTTTATCAGCGCTAAATGCGAAATTGGGACGCAATTAATACATCTCGCATGCTAGTTACAGTAACTAGAGGTTTTAATTTCGGAATAATGTCATATTGAACGGATTTCGTTCATTTTTGGCAGTATAATAGTAAATGATCCACAGAAAAGTTTCTATATTGTGCAGGAGCTTGCTAATTTATAGGGGGTGGATTCCACCCCCTCTCAGGGGGTGGCACTTAAAAAATATATATGTTTATTGGAGCTGAAATAGAATCAAATTATAAGAAGAAAAGGTTCTATGCAATTTTTCACATAAATTGATAGTTTTCAAGTTATAACGACTTCAAATAGCTTAAAAAAAAGGTATTACAAACGGCTTTCGTCAAGTTTCTCGAAAAGTATTACTTTATCGAAAAAATGTTACAGACCAATTACAGAAAGTACAAACTGGGAATTAATTATATTTTTTGTTTATTGATGTAGGATTAATAATTTCGGAGATACTTAAGTTTATATTTGGTAGTGTTCCGAAATTAAATTTAAAGTTTAAAATGCACTTTTTTCTAAAGCAAGTGCTTTAAATGAGCAAAAAAATTTAAGCATCTAGGTAATGCTACATCTTAACGAAAAACTGTATTTGAGATAATTTTTCTAAATTACTGGCTAATTAGATTAACAACATGGCGACCTTTTTATATAAAAAAAGTCGCACATTTTTCCGTCATAACTTTTTTATTTCTTATGCTACAGGAACGAGTAAAAAATAATTTGAAATCGCAATTAATTGTCTTTAATTTCATTTCTTAGCATGCGTGACGTAGGTGTCACAATTTCTGAAATATTTAACATTTAAACTGTATTTTTCGTCTTATAAACGTTCGGACGCCATTTGTAAACTTTCATATCTCCGAAACTATTAAATCTATGTAAATAAATTAACAAGCGAAATTCATTATCAGCTTATGAGCTTTATTTTTGGTATCTACCCATTTTTCAATAAAACTAACATTTATTGAGATATTTGGAAAAGGAAAAAAAAAATACGTTTCATCGAAAATACCTTTATAGTTTAAACTGCATTTTTTTCTAAAGCAAGTGCTGTATACAAACCAAAAAATTTGAGCATCTACGTCATGCTATATATTAATGAGGAACAGTGTTTGAAATTCCTTTTTTTAATTACTGGCTAATTACAGTAACAAAATGACGACGTCGTTATTAAAAAAATGTGTAGACGCACATTGCTTCGGTCATAACTTCTTTGTTTTTTATGCTACAGAAACAAATTAAAAAACAGTTGAAAGCTTAACTAATAACATAATATTCTACCTATTAGCACCCTTGACGTAGGTGTCACAGTTTCTGCGATATTTAACTCTCACTCTAAATAATTATCTTGTGAACACTTGGATGCCAAATGTAAACTTAAATATCTCCGAAATTATTAATCCTACATCAATAAACAAAAAATATAATTAATTCCCAGTTTGTACTTTCTGTAATTGGTCTGCAACATTTTTTCGATAAAGTAATACTTTTCGAGATACTTGACGAAAGCCGTTTGGAAATACCTTTTTTTTTTTAGCTGAAATCGCAATTTTGAAGTTGTTTTAACTTAAAAACCATCAATTTATGTGAAAAATTGCATAGAACCTTTTCTTCTTAAAATTTGATTCTACTTCAGCTCCAATAGAAATATATATTTTTTAAGTGCCACACCCTGAGGGGGTGGCATCCACCCCCTATAAATTAGCAAGCCTTCGCACAATATAGAAACTTTTCTGTGAAGCATGTGAACGAAATCCGTTCAATATGACATTTTTCCGAAGTTTTGCATATTTTTTTACCTCTAGGTACTGTAGTATGCAGGGTTGGTCAGATTAGTCGCGTAGAAATGGCGGTTGTCGAAAATCATTAGTATTCATTGTTCGGATAAAAATTGTGACAATCGAAAATGTGCTTGTTTTAAGGAAGGCCTAAAATGTTGCAACGAGTGCAAATGTCGTTCCTGTAACAACATTATTAAAGATTTCGAGGCAGATATGAACGAATTAGAATGCTCTTAATGTAGGGCCTACATAAACTACATACTACATATTTATCTATCCAAATAGAAAATTTATTTCAACAATAAAACTCATTTTATGCGTACGTTTTTACTTTCATTCATTTAAAAATGTCTAATAAACTTACTAATTAGATGGGTAGTTAGTAACACTGATTGATATTTATAGATTAGGTATTTATATCTACCTACGTCTTTTTATTATTAAAAGGAGACTATTTAATATTTTTTGTACAATTTCTTAATATTAACAACATATGATCAATACTACTGTACATTATATGAAATATTGAACAATAATATTGATCCCCTAGATCTTTTGATCACTACTGGTTTTGTACCTATTGATATAAGTTAAACTAGTACACACACCCCGACCGGAACCGTCAGATCGTTGCAGTCGGCAGGCTTGCTACAGCCGAGCGCGCAAGAATCTGACTTTGGCCCGTTAAAAAAAAATCGCTGACTCAATACTATCAACGGGACTTGAAAAATTTTTATCCTAAAAACTTTTTTCAACTATTGGCTTCAATTTATACGCAGCATGTATATACAAATTTTCATAAATAAATTTTTTTCTCGATTGCCTAAAATTACGCTACTGAAAATAACAAGTTTGAGTTTCCTATTATTTTACCAACTTAAAAAAAAATAAATCGGGTTCACGTGGGACGTTGTTCGAAGCGCTATTGTGTCTACTTTAATCTAAAAAAAAATAGCTTGATAGCACAAATATTTTCAGAGATATAACGGTGGAGACGTTAAAAAACATATTTCATTAAAAATCTATTTTTTTTGAGTTTTTCCGAAATAAAAAAGGTCTCGACCACCAAAAAATGTCGTAAAAAATGATTTGTACACGATTATCTTACTAAAGAATCCCACTAAGTCTGGTTCTACGCTGGTTTTTTTTTTCTCGAAAACTAAGCGACTTTACTTCCAGATTTTACTCTACTACTACTCATACTTATGTACAATTCTAGAGGTGAATAAATAAATGTGAAGTGATTCCAGACATGCAGTGTATGTTATCAAACAAATCTAACTAACCTTTTTACGTGATTTTTGCTGTAGAATCAAAATTGTTCATTTTTTTTAAAGACACGGTGGTGTATCCTTTTGACTAATAAAATCGTACACATATATGTCTACCGTCATATGGAAAGAACCAATGAGATCTTCCATATGGAGTCCATATGCACATGTCCATAATAACCAAAAAAGATCTTCAAAACAAAACAAACTGCACCCCCACGGTGTGCTTCAACAAATTTAAATCAAAGGTGTTGCCACTCGAAATTTTTTTTAACACATTCTTGAATGTATATAGAACCGATTTCCACGATATTTAAAATCATTCATCGCAGAAATTTTTTTTTACAAATATTTTACTTTTTTTGTTTAATGACACAGCCACACAAAAAAAAGTGGTCTGGCCTGCGGGCCCGACCAGTGTATCCTTATGTAGTTGGACCCGCTAAAACCGAATCCGAAGTCAGAATTGTCAGAGTGGCTCGTTTTTCGACCCCCCCCCCCCAAAAAAAAAAGGTCTGTCCGGCGGACCATACTAGTGTATCCTTATGTATTTGGTCTTCTGAAACAGAATCCTAAGTCAGAATTGTCAGATTCGGTCGTTTTTCACCTCCAACCCTAAAAAACAAAACAAAAAATAGTCTGGCCTGCGGACCAGACCAGTGTATCCTTGTGTATTTCGACCCGCTAAAACCGAATCCGAAGTCAGAATTGTCAGATTGGCTCATTTTTTCAGTTTTTCAGACCAGTGTATCCTTACCAAATACATAAAAGATACACTGGTATGGTCCGCCGGACAGACCATTTTTTGGGGGGGTGTTTTTTTAGACCAGGCAAATCTCAGTGTAAAATGGGTTTGGCGTGAACTATTTGGGGACAGTTATTTGTTTATTGCAATGGATAGCTCTTTTAATGTAGGATAAGTACATAAAGCCGCAAAAAATCCCGACGTGAGCTAAAGCCGCCATTTAGAAAAAATGACCGCCAGAGACATTTTCTTTAAAATCATATATCTTAGTAACCGTTGCTCCGATTTTAGATTTCTTTTTTTTTGTTCCATTCCTCACGTCAGATTTTACAGAAAATATGATTACATATTTTACGATAAATTAAACGATAAACTTAGGAAATTTAAAAATAATTTAAATATTACGGAAATTTAAACTTTTGTAAACTCGAGACGTTTGTACAGAAATTTCTAGTCACTTTTTGAAAAAATAATTTTAATAAAAGTTCTAGAGCACACAATTAGGTTTCATTTGTTTTTTGGCCGATGATACTAACTCAAATATTAACGGAGTAATAGTTATTTATATACAAAATTGTAATCATATTTAATAATGTACATTAAGGTATAAAGGGTGTCCGTGTTTCTCGGAAGATTGTGCAAAACGGCTAACTTTATAAAAAACTTTCTTAACAAAACTTTCAATGATTCGTCTCTACTACAACTTAAAATTATTTTCAATTATACAAGGTGTCACAAAAACGAGCCACACAAGAAAGTATAATTTTTTTAAATAGAACAGCCTGCATTTCCTTAACGCCAGTTAAGCCTCCAAGGGCCCTGTATTACACCCTAAAATATTTTGCCAAGTTATTTTTTTCTGTTTTTTTGGGCAGTTTACAAACATTTTTGACTGGCATATCTCCGCAATTTATTAATCGTTATTTCTAAAAATGTGGGATGTTGTTTGATAATGATTTATTTACTATAAAACATTTTTGAAATAAATTTTTAGTATACCGGGTGTCCAAAATATTTGCGTACATTTCTTGATATTTAATTATTATTTTTCTCATTTTTTTTTTTTAATGGAATGCCTAGGTATACTTTTTTTACATGAATGAATAAAACATACAATTCCTCACATTTTAATATATTTTTATTTCAAACGTTTTTTGAGATAATGATTATTACAATTTCTCACATTTTGATATCGTACACTTTCTTTTATGAACGGTTCTTGAGCAATAATTTGTTTTCACGATATTGAAACTAAGCTAAAAACTGCTGTTTTTGAGATATGATTATTTCAAATAAGTTTTGCGTAAATTGAGGTGCTTTTTATTTTAGCATGAAAATCTAGTATGGCTTTGGTGTTTTGTTTTGCGCTTGTTTTTCACTCTATTCTATGACATTTCTCGAATGTGTTTAAGATTATCGTGATTAAGTTGAATTAATATTGTTAATATTTAAAAATACGAATTATAATTATTGTCAATAAGATTTAATATCTATGGTAAATGTTATGTTATTGGTGAATATGATGGAAACTGTTTATTGGCATCAAGAATGTATGGTCAAAAATATCCCTATAGGAGATGTCCTAATGTGAGGTCTCTAGAAAATTTGAAAGAACGTTTTGAACGTACTGGAAATTTTGCATATGAAAAGAAGGCGAGACGACGAAATGTATTGTAATGAAGAAAATGAGATGGCTATAACTTTAGCGGTAATCGAAAATCCTACGGCACGTGTTCGGGACTTAAGTAGGGATTTAGAGGTCTGTGAATCTAGTGTTCCCCTATGTCTTCGTAAAAATATGTTTCACCTCTATCGAGCTCAGATGCATCAAGAGCTTTGGGATGTGAATTTAAATCTTAGGTTAAATTTTTGCCAGTGGGCTCAAAACCAAATTGGAGAAAATGAAGAATTTTTCAAATTTGTATTGTTGACGGATGAATCAACGTTTCATCGCAACGGATTTGTGAATAGGCACAATTTCCATTATTATGCCAGAGAAAACCCTCATGTTGCACAGAAAAATCAGAAGCAGAGTTTAAATGTAAGGGAAGGAATTGTACATGATTATGTTATTCATCTTTCTCAGATTTTACGCAAAATAAGTTTCCACAAATAATCGAGCATATTCCTGATTACATTACAAATAATATGTGATTACAACTTGAAGGTGCACCACCACATTTTAGTAGAAATGTTCGTCAGGCCATTGGTAATCAGTTTCCTGAAATGTAGATAGGAAGAGGAGGTCCAATATTTTAATAAACTGTTAAATAATATCTAATTTATTATTTTATTAAATTATGTTAGGTCTCATTGCATGGCCACCTAAGTCACCCGACTTGACTTCAGTGGGGATTTGTGAAGTTAGACGTTTATAAAGTAGAACCAACGACTCGAGAAGATATGATGGAAAGGATTCGTCGATGTTTCAATCGTATAAATGTTGATATGTTACACTGTGTAAGGCCCTCATTTATCAAGAGACCTCAGTGTTAATTGAATCAATTACGCAAAACTTATTTGAAATAATCATATCTCAAAAACGGTTTGAAATAAAAAAATTAAGTGTATAATATTAGAATGTGGGGAATTTTATGCTTTATTCATCCATGTAAAAAAATATAGGCAGTCCATTTAAAAAATTTGAGCAAAGTAATAATTAAATAACAAGAAATGTAAACAAATATTTTGGACACCCGGTATAATAATAATTTATTTCAAAAATGTTTTTCAGTAAATGCATCATTATCGAATAACGCCCTACATTTTTAGAAAAAACAATTAATAAATCACGGAGATATGGTAGTCAAAAAAATGTTTGTAATTTGCCAAAAAAACAGGAAAAAAAATTATAACTTGGCAACGCTGCATCTGATTGGCAAAAAATTTCAGGGTGTAATTCAGAACCCTTAGACACTTAACTGGCGTCAAAAAGTTAGAGAGTATTACATTAAAAAAATTATACATTCTTGTGCAACTCCTTTTTGTGACACCTTGTATAATTGAAAATAATTTCACGTTGTAGTAGAGATGAAACATTGAAAGTTTTGTTAAAAAAGTTTTTTTATAAAGTTACCCGTTTTTGCACAATCTTCCGAGGAAGCACTAACTGGACGCCTTGTATATTTCCAAGAAATTAAGTCTTATTTTCTTCAGTTATCTTCTATTTTATGCCCAAAGATGTAATAACACTTTCGATTGTACATAAAAAGGGGAAGAGAACAAAAAAAAGAAATCTAAAATCGGAGCAATGGTTACTGAGATATGTCCTTCTAAAAGAAACGGTTCTGGCGGCCATTTTTTCTAAATGGTGGCTTTAGCTCACATCGGGATTTTTCGGGACTTTAATATCCTCATTATACATGAATAGAGCTATCCATTTCGATAAAGAAATAGCTGTCCCCAGATAGTTCATACTCAAATCTGGATTTGCCTGCACTATTTGGCGTTAGAGGTGAAAAACAAGCCAATCTGACAATTCTGACTTCGGATTCGGTTTTAGCGGGTCCAAATACATAAGGACAAATTAGTCTAGTCCGCAGGCCAGACCATTTTTTTTTGTGTGGCTGTCATTAAACAAAAATAGTAAAAAAAAATTTCTGCGATTAATGATTTTAAATATCGTGGAAATTGGTTCTATATACATCCAAGAATGTGTTAAAAAAAATTCCGAGTGGCAACTTTGATTTAAAGGTTGTAGCACACCGAGCCCCTCTAGGCCAACTCCTTGATTTTTATAAAATTTTATACTTATTAAAAATTTAAGAGGCTATTTTGGTTAGAAATTGAATTCAGAGCCAACAAATTACTTTCTGCGTGTTCCTAAAATACCGTCCCTCCCATAAGCCTGTATAAATAACAACTTGATTTGGCGAAAATTTCGAGTTTCGTACATAAAATCGCTTATAGCTAAAAAACTATAATCGAAGATTTGGCTTTCCACACGGCTGTACACATATACAATGTGTCCCAAAAAGAAGTGTCATAAATCATGTCTGCAGTGTTTTCAAAATAGCCAACGATCGAATTCATATAGCTTCCTGGCACCGAGCATCCATTAATTGGACATTTAGTTTTTAGGATCTAATTTCCTACTCCTCAAAATTATTGCTTTAAGAACCTACTGTCCACTATTATGAATGAATATTAGAGCGTCGTCTATGTAAAAAGTTGTCAACTTTTAGACCTTTTAAAACAAATTAGCTGTTAACGTGGCCTCGTTTAGACGTGTTACGATTGACGGTAAGTAAAGGGCGTTTTTATGTAGTTTTAGCGCATTTTTAAATGACTACGTGTTTGGAATTATAAACTTTATCATTCAAATACACGATTTTGTATAAATTACCGTCTCGCAGCCCCCCCCCCCCCCCTCGGAAGCCAACGGGCCCCCGCGCTTAGCTTAATAATTAATGAGCAAGGGGGAGAAATTAAAAAAAAATTCACGGGCCCCTGCGCTTCATAATTACGGGCCCCTCGGAACCCCGGGCCCCTAAACTCAGTACCCTATAGACCCCCCCATACGGGGGCCTGCCGTCTCGTCCGAATATTTCTTCATGTACAGTTTAAAAACAAGTCACGTCCATTTCAATGCCCATTGAGGACTTCCTCAGTACGTTTCTTTCCTAACCGCATTTTCTATCGTAACTATTTTCGGCAAAGATAAATGTCTGCATCCAGGAAAGAATGATGATCAATCACTGGAGTTATTAAATAATGATAATTTGGATAACTTAAATTTAAATAAAGTATTATTAACGTTTTGAGTTCTCATTGATACTATAATAATTTTGACAGGAGTAAGTACCAATGTCCATTCAAATGGACTTAATTTTTCTTGTAAAAAAAGTAATTACAAAATTTTTTAAACTTTATTATTATGCGTTAGAGACCTCAAATTTCGAAAAAAATAAGTTTCAACAAAACACATATCTGTTTTCCTCGTAGTCCAATCAATGAATGCCCAAAAGGGGATTGTAGAGAACATTTAGGAGGGGAGAATTTTCCTTTTCAGGGATGTGTTGGGGGTAGTTAGGAGGTAAAAATACTAAAAGTCCCCACCCCTAGCCCCGCCGCTTCAGGGGGGGTGGAAAGGTTCCTTTTTTCTATTCTTCGCTTATAACTCGGAAACGATGCGTCGTATGGAAAAAGGTTATCTATGCAAAATGAAACGTAATTAATTTTCTATAAGAATGTTTATATTCATTTTCTTCCTATGTGTTATAGTTTACGAGATACTCGCCAGCGAAAATCGATGATTAATAAAAAAAAAAATCAATTATATAACTTGAATATTTCTATCAAAGCGGTTTACCGTGGTCTGCTAATAAATCACAGTCACAAAACAATCTCGAAGTAATGATAATAATATTTTGTCGAAATCTATACATTTCCTTAAATATACAGTATGACTCACTTAAAATGAAGATACCCTTATAACTTTTTTATTTTGTTTCCGATTTGAATCAAATTTTACTCAAGTATAGAACAAATTAGAATCTACTTATGACCAGAAAAATATTCGGTTGCTACAAAGGCAAAGCCACCTGCGGTACCAAAATATGCTGAAAAAAATAAAATATTTTGAATGTTAGAAATTCTAAAAAATGCATCCGATCGGCGCCACAAACGTCCATACACCAAAATTTGATTTGGTTATTGATGGGGGATTTCTCATATATAAGCTCATCTGGCAAAGGGGATCCTCAGTTTCCGCATTTTGTGGTGGCTACGTGAAATTCGTCAAGACCTATGAATATAATTTTTAATCTTTTTCCGCATATTTTGGTACCGGAGAATGGCTTTGCCTTTATAACAGGTGAATGATTTTCTGGTCATAAGTAGATCCTAATTTGTTCTATACTTGAGTAAAATTTGATTCAAATCGGAAACAAAATGAAAAAGTTATAAGGGTGTCTTCATTTTACTTCCACGTCCAGTGGAAGTATAGTAACGACAAAAAATTTTTTAAAAATTTTTATTGTCCAAATAGGTTTAAAATGTCATGAAACGTCGAGATTTTAAGTTTGAGCGAAAACAAAATTTCTGTCTGTCTGTCGGTCTGTCTGCCTGTCTGTCGGTCTGTCGGTCTGTCGGTCTGTCTGTCTGTAACTTTTTTTTGTGCGCACGTTTACTCTGGAACCGTTTAAGATATTGACTTGAAATTTGGTACACATATGTACTTTAACGAGATCTAGAACTAGATTATATTTTCATCTTGTTCCGTCGAAGGGTTGGGGGGTAAATTGGGGTAAATTTGGGGTAAATGGGTAAATCAAGCAGGTAAGAGTCCATGAAATTGGTATTTAGTATATATAAGAGAAGCTAAGGTCTCAAAAACATTTTTGGCATTAGCCACCCCCATTACCACCCCCACCTCCTTATTAAAGGGGATGAAAAAAAATTGTGATTTAGTGTATGTACAGGGAACCAGAAACCTCAAAATATTTTTTTTACTTCATCCACCCCCCATTACCACCCCCCTATCACCACCCCCACCCCACTACCGATGTGGGGTATCGTTTTATGGGTTTTTGGGGTGGAGGATTGCAAATATTATATTATTAAAGTTCCATAAACAATTATTTTCACATACAAAGTTTTTTCGTTGTGAGTGACTTGGATAGAGAATCTGGATGTGGAAGTAGTGATTTCTTGGGCAGCGGTTTTAAGTGAGTCACAATGTATATTTAAGGAAATGCATAGATTTCGACAAAATATTGCGTTAGTAAATACGTCCAGTGTTGTAAAATAAAGATTGTTTTGTGACTGTGATTTATTAGTAGAACACAGTAAACCGCTTTGATAGAAATATTTCAAGGTACATAATTGATTTTTTATTTTTAATTAATTATCGATTTTCGCTGGCGAATATCTCGTAAACTAGAACACATAGGAAGAAAATGAATATAAACATTCTTGTGGGAAATTTAATTACGTTTAATTTTGTATAGATTACCTTTTTCCGTACGACGACGCATCGTTTCCGAGTTATAAGCAAAGAATCTAAAAAAGGAACCTTTCCACGCCCCTCTCCCCCTGAAGCGGCAGGGCTACTGGCGGGGACTTTTAGTATTTTTACCTCCTAACTATCCCCAACACATCCATGAAGAGGAAAATTCTCCCCTCCTAAATGTTCTCTACAAGTCTTTCATTGACTGGACTATCGGGCCTCAGGAGGATAGAATAAATCATCTAATATATAAAAATCTCGTGTCACAGTGTTTGTTATCGAACTCCTCCGAAACGGCTTGACCGATTTTTATGAAATTTTTGGTGTATATTTGGTAAGTCTGAGAATAGGTCGTAGGCTATTTTTTATATCCCCAGGTGATAAGAGTGGCCCTATCTAGAAATTTTCTTTTTATTTTTTGGACAAAAATTTATAATTTATATGGCAAAACAACGTTTGCTGGGTCAGCTAGTTATAATATAATAGATTTATGCAATTTTCCAACTTATTTCATTCAGAAGTGTACTAGACCATTTTATGTAATTTGGCGCTTACACTTTATGACCAACTATAACGGAAGAACGTGTTGAATGACTAATATTACTAACTACAAGAAGAATGTGTGTATAAAATACTGCATATACAGGCTGTCTGCTGTATACGTACAAATATTTTGCAGGATGACATGTTGGCCCAAAAGAAGTAAAAAATCCTTATACATTTTTTTTAACTCAAACCCATTTTTTTTTCTAAAATTAATTAGAAATAAGCAGTGTTTTTAGTTTAGACAGTACAACTATAAACAGAAGACGGAAGAACAAGGATATCGCGTTCACTTGTCGTATCAATGACATAGGTTTTACAGTGTTGCGAGACTGTCATTTAAAAATAATAACACAATTTTACTTTTACCCTGTTTAATCAGTTTTGAAATGAAAACACTAACTGGCATTTAATATTAATTTACACATTGCCGTAGCAATTTTTTACAAATCACAATTATTCTATAGGTTTTATTAGAAAAAGTAGGACGTCCAGATCGGTTTTTTGTGTATATCTTGTGTATTTATTGAAAAAATATCACTGATCTCAGTAATTTACTGTCTTCAAAAAGTGTATTTTAACGATGAGAATAAAATATTACCATGTTTTATTTATTATGGAAAATTTCTACAATCAAATTAATAGCAGTTAATTTAATTTCAATAAACACTTAATTCATCACCTCCTTCATTAAACGGTTTTATTATTTTTACTTTAAAACTGGATGAATCGAAAACATTGACAACACCGTGTGATTGGAATCTGCGGCCAACGAACAGCCTCGCTACGGCTAAACAACGAAGTATGAAAAACCATGAACAGTTCCTTTGAACTGTCGGCGCCGATAGAGGATGATTCCTTTTATGAAAGAGACACCGGCGTTTTTCTTTAAGTTTTGTATATCTCATTATCAATGCCATAGACACGAACACATTGAACTGTACTGTAATACTGACCTACACAATATTTTATATATTATTACCCGAATACTACCTCGCCTGAAAATATCGGTTTTTTAAAAATAATTAATTTAAGCAAAACCGTTGGAGTAAAGGACTTGTTTGCTTATTTTAGGTCAATATATTATCATGCAAAATATTTGTACGTATACAGCAGACGCCCTGTAGTATGATTATTAATTATTTTCGTACGAAAATAGAAATAATATTTGTAATCTATTTTTTCTGCAATCGATCAAGAATGTCTACTTTCTCGGCGCAATCTCAGATCCCAAAATATGCTATTCTAGTATTTTAGTCCGTTGCTAAGCAACTCTCAGAAACAGTCCGGGTAAGTTACTTTTTCTGAAATAGATCGACAATGTCTACATTTTCGGCGCGATTTCAGATCGAAAAATGCACAATTCCAGTATTTTAGTCCGTTGCTAGGCCGGGAAAGTAACATTCCCGTACGGTTTTTTATGTATATTTTAGACAATAAATAAATACACGCAGACAAACCAACTCACATTAAAATTGCATTTATTAGTAAATAGTTAGATTGTAATGAAGAAATGTTATGCATTAATACAAATTCTTTCGTTTAGAATAATATTGATTGTGATTTCAGAAAAAATAGTATGTGTACTTCGGTGTGAAAGCACATTCCTGGACTTTGATGCTTGTTGCATCGTCGTCCGGGAATGTATTGCTTTCACACCCAAATACACAATATACTATTCCCGGCCTAGGCAGGGAAAGTCCCGTAAGGTTTTTTATGTATATTTTAGACAGTAAATAAATACACGCAGACAAACCAAATCACATTAAAATTGCGTTTATTAGTAAGCAGTTAGATTGTAATGAAGAAATGTTATTCATTAATACAAGTTCTTTAATTTATAATAATATTGATTGTGATTTCAGAAAAAATATGTGTACTTCGGTGTGAAAGCACATTCCCGGACTTCGATACTTGTTTGCATCGTCGTATTGTATTGCTTTCAGACCTAAATACATAATATACTATTCCCGGACTGTTTTTTATATATATTTCAATATATAAATATTTTTTTGTTTTTATATATTTATAATAATACTGATTGCGATTTCAGAAAAAATAGTATGTGTACCTCCTAGTGAAAGCACATTCGCGGACTTCAATGCTTGTTGGCCTCGGCTAACGCCTTGGCCAACAATTTACATCGTCGCGTCGTCCGGGAATGTATTGCTTTTACTACTAGATACACACTGTACCATTTTTTAATTTCATGAGATGATTTTTTTACGTGTAGAGTGTCAGTAATAGAATAGGTGACGATAATTAGCGTATTTTGTTGCCAACATACACCTACGTCAATCATATTTTTTATTTTACTTATTATCATAATAGCCCTCTTTGTAACACTGATATTAGCCTTGTTTACACTCGAAGAATGGTAATGGTCTATAAATAAGGTACATGCCGGTTTTAGCTTTTCTTTATACAAGGACGTATCGATTTTATGATAATTTTAAATTCAATTTCCTACTTTAATCCACTGCCTGATATATCGGCAAGGATATGTTAAGCGTTGCTTTGGTATAAAAATACATCTTGTCTAATATGAGTTTTAGAATTTGACCAATAAAGGAATTAATTTGCGAGAATGTGACGTTTTAATATACCCAAGAGATTCGTACAATGAAAACATTCGTAAACATTCTCTTCGCCGGTTTACTAAACTTCATGTTAATATAAATGTTGGAACATTCCATAGGATACCCTTGACAGTATTTTAACAATAAGTTGATTTCGAGAGGTCAACCATCTGTAAAAATTTTCACGTCGATTGTGTATACTGCTCAAATTCCGAAGAGACTGTCCAGACTACCGAAGACTGCTTTGACTGCCAATTAGACTGCCGCGACCCTTATACTGCTTATATATAGTACGGGAGCCAGTTAGACTCATTTTTTGAAAGATCTGCTTAAAACTAATTTCTTATTTTAACCTCCCCATAATTACAATAAAATTGTGGGAGGTTACTGAAATTGGTCCAAAATTGAAAATTGAGATAACTTTACGTTTGGAGGTCCCAGGAACCCAAAAAAGTGGTTTTTAAAAAATGTCTTTGTGTGTGTATGTGTCTATGTGTGTATGTATGTGAACACGATAGCGGTGAAATTGCTAAACGGATTTGGATGAAACTTTGCATGAGGGTTTCTTTAGTGCTCCAGAAGATCTGAAAAGGTTTTGATTGAAATCGTATTACGTTTAGTGCCGTTTTGGCACAAGTTGTTTATTTTATGATTACCTACAATTTGTAAGCGAACCATTGAAAAGCAGTAAAAATTTCGATTTCAACGATATATCACACTTGCACCCTTTCGATTTGTTTTCCGTGAAAAAAATTAAAATAATTCGCTACATGTGTACACATGACAGCATCCAAAATATATTATTGCTATTATTGTTAGGGGAAAATGTTTTTTGCCATCTGTCAAAAATATTTGGGTTGGTAACCTTTGTGGATGTTCTCAAAGTTTTTTTCAATATGGCGTGTAGGGCAAACACGGGTTTATTTTTATTAAATTCCGGAAACGTAGCCAAGGGAACAGAAAAACACAAACGTTTAACGACTGCAAAACGAATGTTTGCCCTCCACGCCATGTTGGAAGTCACGTGGTTTGGATTGCATACGTAACCTCAAAGTTTAAAATCTTGTTTAATGTTTGTATCCGCATTTTAAGGTTGGAGCCATACTGGCCAAGCGGATATTTAAAAATTCATGCAAATATATTTTTAATATTGTTAATTAATAAAAATGGAAGTGACTAGGCACACGCCGCGGCGTGTACGGAAATCCGAAATTAAAGACCCGTCCGACGTGTTTTATTGACAATAACTAGTTATTGTCAATAAAACACGTCGCGCGTCGGCCCTTTTTGATCGAGCAGGAAGATTTTAATGTGACGCGTGCGTAGTCTGCTTGACTTGTTGAGGTTAGATAGTGCAGTCATTGAAGCGTAAAATAGTGTTTTACCTCCTAAATATTTTACTATGAATCGATTTACATGAAATTTTGGAATTAGGCTTATCTCACCCTTAACTTCAAAAGTGATATTGACCCGACCTCCGTTTTTTATTTTTAAGGGGTGAAAACAACCCCTTAATGAAAAAATTGACATTGAGCCTTTTTATCACTAGAAAACGTGTTTAATAATACGGAGTGACATTTTATAGTATTCTCTGACACAATACCTCATGTTTAACCCATTTTCAACCCCTGAAAAACTTTACAACCCCTGCAAACGACCCCTGAATTGAAAAAAATCACAAACAAATTACTTTTATATAACTTAAAAAGATTTAAATATAGAGTAAATATTGTTTTACGTTGTCTACCTTATTTGTCATAATTTAACCCCTTTTCAACCCTTAAAAACAACTCCTCTATAAAAAATTGTATAAAAAAATTTTTTTTGACGAACTGAAAAGGATTTAAAGGTTGTTCCACGTTCTAAAAAATGACTTTCATATGTTTAAGCTTTTCAACCCTTAAAACTACCCCTGAATTAAAACATTGAAAATATAAGTTTATACAATTAAAAATAATTTGATTATAAAGTAAAAAATATACATATACCTATATATATATATACATATATGAACGTTGGTATGTATTCATGCCTATGTTTCCGATATATATATATGCCATATATGTATATATATACATAAGACAGTAGTTGTTTTGGGTCCATATTATTGTGTACTTTCACTTTGCTCCAAATATTCATGCTCCGAAATTTTTAGTTTACTAAATAGAAAAAAATACGATTAGTTTTTGGATCGTAACTCCTACAATTTTGAAGCTATCACAACTCAAAAAAAACCATTTTAAAGGTAATTGAAAGAGCTACAACTTTTTTCATTATGATATGTAGTGAAAAACCTTTTATTTTGAAACGGTGAAGGGTCAAAGGGCTCGAGAGAGACTGCGATTGCGCTACCGCGCGCTCTTTAAACAATCATATCTCCGTCAATTTTGGTGTGACAAAAAAAGAAAAAAAACCAAAATTTTTGTCAAAAAAAGACCTACATTTTTTATTATCACAGTTTTTTACGTATCTTTCATTATTTTTGAAATATTATGAAAAAAAGGTGTTTTTTTCAAAAATGTAAAAAAAATTTTTTTCTCAAAATCGTGATTTTTTTGAAAAATATGTATTCCAAAGCAGCCAAACCGCTGGAATCCAATAAACTCTTCATATTAAAGTTAATTCTAGACGGAATACGATTAATTTTAATTTTGGTGGAAATGGCATTTATGAAACACATCGATTTAAAAAAAAAAAACATTAGATGTCCCTCTTTTTTTCATTACAACTCACTCACTTTACGCGCAAAAGACTTTTAACACTCATTTTAAAGATTATTTTAAGCACTATAAAAAAGTTTCTTATTGTCATATGGATAAAATGTATCCGTTGTCCGCTAGATGGCATTGAATACATCGATTAAATTTCAGACAAAAAAAAAAACGGCTTTGATCTTCAATATCTCGCTTAATATTGCACTTAGAACACTTTATAAAAAACCAATTTGTTTATTTTTTCACTTGCTATAATTCATTATAAAATTATCGTTAAAATGCATATTTTTGAGATATTTGCAAGAAACCGTTGAAAAACGTGGGAAAATTCCGAATTTTCAATCGCCAATAACTTGAAAATTATTGAGTTTTTGAAAAAACTTTACAGAACATTTTTTGCTTAGAATTAGGTCTTCTATCGATACCCGATTATTTTGAAAAAAAAAAATTCCACCACTGAGAAGGGGTGGCAACCACCCCCAGGGTGAGAACGCAGGTCGGGTCAATATCACTTTTGAAGTTAAGGATGAGATAAGCCTAATTCCAAAATTTCATGTAAATCGGTTCATAGTAAAAAATTTAGAAGGTAAAAAGCTTCAATGACTGCACTAAGAGTGTCATTTTGGCTATCCAATGTTCTACGAAATTTTCGAAACGTTATCTGTTAATACCCTTATAATATCCGGCAATTGATTAACATGCAACATAAACAAACATGAGAGGTTACGTTTTAACAGATTGCTTGTAGTCCACTTCAGTTCGTTCGATATTTGTTCATGAAATAAATGGCTTCAAAGTCACGTGTAATTTATCTGTTTGCTCAGTGCTCTGATTTCCGATGTAATATCCAAGCACAGCTTATAAAGATTCACCGTGTGGGTAGATTCCAGCCGCTTCCAGTGGCTGCCGATTTTTATGTTATATTTATTATATTTATTTATTAGTCTGTGTTTCCACAAAATCGACTCCTGCAGGCGCATCAGGCGACGCCTGATAGGACTTTTTGCTCCTGCCAAAGCCATGTTCCCTGGAATTAACTTAATTTTAATTACATATTTATGTTAATGGCAGGAGCGCCGGTTTTCAATAAAGGTTTTAAGAAATCATTTTCCATCATACTGTAATGTCAATAAAGAACGCATCTTAGCTTTAAACACGTATGGCATTGACACTTTTTTTAACATAGGTAATTGAAATGTTGCTGTCAAGCATTGTCCCTCTAACGATGGCGGGAGTACTGGTTTGTTTTTATGAATTTATTTATGAATTTTTTTTTTCGTTGTAAGAGACCGGGATAGAAAATCTAGATGTGGAAGTAGTGATTCCTTGGGCAGCGGTTTTTTAAAAATCGCTTTAAAAAGCCACTAAAAACTATGAAATTAAATTTCACCCTCGGCGTCGCCCGGTTATTTGAACCTTTTACCTAATTTCGATATTGAAAAATAAGTTTATATTTGTTTATTTTTACACTGACCTCAATGTCAAAATAAGGTAATAATGTCTTAACCGGGCAACGATGAACTCTCCGTCGTTTTGAATTTTTAAGCTTTAACATCAGACTCGTTGTCAGAGAATCCTGAAATCTCCATGTACCAAATTTCATGTAAATTTTCTGGCAGCCATATTGGATTCGCCATTTTGTATTCTTAACTTTTCACATCAGATTGGGTATCAGCTACTCCAAAAATCCTAACTATCACTTTTAATGCCATTCTGAGAATATTTGAATTTTGTCTGGTTTTTTTGAAGTCTTCCTCACTATGCACTGGTCGCAGTTTGATGAAAAAACTACAATGGGATCACCGCCGAGAAATAATACCTTATAGTATAGTACCTAGAGGTAAAAAATATGTAAAATTTTTTGATGTCCACTATATACAGGGTGTAATTAGTTTCATGTCATTAAAAAAACTGGTAATGGGGACCGACTAGACAAACAAAAAACCTTAACGACTTTTCCCCCTAGGGGCACAATTTAAATATTGGGGTAGGAAGCATTTGAGAACCACTGCGCCTTTCTGGGTCAATGGACGTGTAGTAGTTCCCAATTATACAACTTTTAAATTGTCATAAAAAAGTGCAAAGATTACCGACCGACTCGTTCCGCCGGCCGGCGCGGCGCGGCGGTTCAAAGCAAAGGACTGCGGCACCTTTGATGAGTGCCTCAAATAAAAATGTAAATAATTCGTTATCTCTTTTTGCAGAACTGCAAAAGCAAATAGTGGGCGTAGAAGTTAAATACAGCATTTCTTAACGTGTGTTTTTTTTAATTTAGAACAAAATATTGGAGCTTTTATTGTTGTTTATAATTTATCAGATTTAAATGTGGTTTATTAAAATTTGTAACCTAAATGAGTGTTCTGGGTTAAGAGCTTAAAAAATGAATAATTATTGATTGACATTGGGAAATAAAGAGTTAGACCACGACCGGCTTTGATGTGAACAGGCCGGAGTGGACGATGTGGCAACGCTGCAATCTTAAACTCTGTCAGTCCTATTAATAATCTATGTAATGAAGGAAAAAATAGTGTAAATATTTCGTGCAAAGACGAGATTACCTTCGCCCCCTGTTTTCGAGGGTGCTGAACACGATGGAAGTGGTGGAAGAAGTTTTTGACCGCCGCAACCCCCTGAAGCGGCCAAAAACCATCCCTTTTAACCTTTTATGTTTTCATATATAAACTGGTCTGGGGAGTGATTTATCGACGGGTTATACTTGATATTACATGGAAGAGAGGTATTCAAAGAATTACATGAAAATATTTTTATGACAAAATAAATTATTTGCTTACAATTAATTTAAAAAACCTAGGTCGTTAACAAACAGCATAACAATCGTCATATTCCTCAAAATGCACATCGCACACGATCCCTTCTCCTTCATCATCGCCTCAGCGATAACTGGTGGATGAGGGTAAGTTTCCGTTACACGGGGCACTGCACCAGACACTAACATAAACTTTTCCATTTCTCTCCTTCCACGCACCATAAGCATCTTTGTATCGTTCAGATTTGGATATTGCACTGTCATAAAAATGTTTTAGGCACACCACTTAATATTTCGTAGGCTGCCAATTTTTCCTAGAAATACTCTTTAGCCACTGTTTCCTCAGTTCTGTCTGGTTCTTTGGGAAATCTAAAGGCTCGGACATAACCTTCAGATGAAGAACTGTAATTTCTTGTACAGCCAGGTACACAACATTTATCCGGCATGTTGTTATTGTTTTCAGACCCCAGACCTAGAATTAATTAAAATTATTTTATTGGTTTTGGTAGTAAAAGTGAATGAATTAAAAATTTAGCTTGCATAAAAAGTAAGGTTATAACGTAATTTGACGCACAAAAAGTGATTTCAGGTGCGAGCGGTGCGATAGATACCCATATAATTAATTAAAATGATAACTACTTACTTTATAAAACACAATTTGTGAAATTACACCAACAGAGAGGCACTTTTTATGTATTATAATGCCAATTTATTCGTGACAGATTACTGCACAACAATTTAGTTTTGCCAAGAACGGGGACTGAAGCACACGCTGCCACATTTCCATATACTGGCCTGTTCACATTAAAGCCGGTCGTGGTTAGACGTATGAGATACACGATAACAGAAAACAATTATGTGTATTTTAAGTTAGGAAAAAATCTGATTTATTTAACGAATTGCCGATCAGGTATCGAAAACTAAAATATTCGGTAAATTTAGAACTTACCAATAAATTCGTTGATTTACATAAATTGTTCGAAATGGCTTCCGTCTGCATCAATACACTTTTTGGCACATACGTACTCCGTTCAACACATTTGGTAAATTAGGATCATTGTTTATGGTTTCTATGCACATTAAAATACCACACTAAACTATTAACTAACGTTGTCAATAAAGAAAATAAAAATAAAAACTTGGTCCAAAATCCACAAACACAAAAAGAACGAACAAGTAGAGTCTGTACGTAATCAAGAACTTGAACGGTAAGTCAATAAAATAAATCTTAACTGTAAATACGTGGTCCAAAATTCAAAAGAACAAAGTAACATACAAAACAAGGAACGACTTCCACGTGTGTACTTAACGAAATGTCCACAGAAACTAAAATACCGCACCACTAAAGACCTTACCTTACCTAATTTTAAAAAGCCATAAAAAAATGGGACTATCAACTCGTGTCCTCGTCGACGCGCGGCCTCTAACAAAGGAATGCGGCACTTTGAAAGAGCCGTATTAGCGTATTTGATGGTTAGAGGCGCCGATATACACGAATATAAAAGCCTATCCCAACATTCCAGCAGTCTCAAACAATTTTACTGAAAATTTTCGAAATTTTTGTTTATTTTTTTTTTCTAAAACTATGGGTTTTTGACCCCATGTTATATAAGGTTTTTTTGTTCGTTTAGTCGTTCCCCACCACCAGTTTTTTTAATGACATGAAACTGATTACACCCTGTATTTTCTCTAAAACTAATATTTATTGAGATATTTGCAGAGAAACAAAAATTTTTTGCAGTTTTAAAGCAAGCGAACGAAAAAATTATTTGAGCTTCTAGGTCGTACTATATATTAGCGAAAAATAGTATATGGGAATATATTTTTTTAATTGTTGACAACTTACATTAACAAAATTGCAACGTTTTTATTAAAAAAAATTGAAAAGTACATTTTTTCTGTTATAACTTTTTTGTTTTTTATGCTATGGAAATAGAAAAATAATTTGAAAGCCTATTTAATAGTATTTCATTTTGGTTCTTATGGCTTTTGACGACACACAGTGGCACTTTTATGGCACTTTTTGAACAAAAATCGAGACGCGGCTCATTTCACAATCGATTGCAGTAATTTTTTTTTAAGTAATCGCCAAGAGCTGTCGTTTACTCTACCACTGCTACAATTTGGAAAAGGTCGATTCTTATTTTTACTTTTGACCATTATAGTGGAAGTAAGGAGTCGGAAGAGTGTGCAAAATCGTGCTAACTAAAGTTATGAAACCTATTCCCCCCTCCCCCGTTTTCGAAGGTGCTGAACACGAATAACAGGGTGAAAAAAGCTTTTAGCGGCCAAAAACCACCCCTTCTGCTTATTTCTCACAGCTTGGTATCGTTTTTTTCCAGGGATTCTTTGTTTCTTCATGGGGATATAACAGATAGTGAAAGGTGATGTCAGGTAGTAGGCCACAACCGCCCTTGGGGGTGGAATCTACCCTGTCAGGGTGTGTAAAATTGTTTCTTTTTTTTCTCGTTAAAGACTTTTCGAGGATGCTGATCAAGAAAAAAATAGTTTTACGCTGGTTTGATCCTTCATTCACCCTTAAACTGTCGGAAACCACCCCTTTCATAATAATAATAATAGGTAGCGACTTGGCTGATATTAGGAACTCATATTATCATTTTATTTGTTTTTGTTGCCTTTACTGTTTTCTGGGCAAATCTTGTGTCCTCGAGGTATCCGCAGCGTTTATTGTAAGACTTGTCAAGGTAAATTTTGTGAGAATTGTGCGCCAGAGGATGAAGATGATGAACCAAGCACAGAAACAAACGAATCCAATGATAATAGTTATGATAATGCTGTAAATTTCCTAATTTTTATACCCGAAATATATATTTCTGATCATGAATCGGAGACGGATGATGCGTGCGATGAAGAAAGAGGCAATAACATTGATTGTGATGTTCATTTTGAGAAATATGAACCATGTAATTCTCTTAGTCTTGTAAAAAATACTATATTGTACTCAAAATCGTGTCCTGTATATATACTGTGTTAAAAACAGAAAGCATTCTCTTCCTTATATCCCGTTTTAAGGAACATGAATTCAAATCCTTGCGAGGATAGGTTCATCTTTGATGAGGATGTAAAATGGACAAATGGTGATTTTGAAACCACTTTCACTCAATATACAAATTAGAAAATAAAAATAATCAATTTTCCACTCTTTGGAGGTGGGTAGTGTTACCAACCCCCTGAGGTTGACACAATTCACTCTTATCTTTGTCTTTGATCAGCACCCTCGAAAACATATTTAACAAGAAAAAAAAAGAAACAATTTTTAACCCCCGACAGGGTAGATTCCACCTCTAAGGGCGGTTGCGGTCTACTACCTGACGGGTCATTCCATATCAAATCAACCAAGCAAAAAAAAATGACCTCTTGGATTTTAACGAATTTTGGTACACATATTTAACCCCTCCAAGGTATTAAAAATCCAGAATTTCAATTCAATTTTTCTGAGGAATAGTTTTTTTTTTATAGGACTCAAAAGAATAAAAAATTAACACAGTTATTACAACAGGGGTATTTTTAATAATTATTATCTCAGGATGCTGAGGAAGAAATTTTTTATGTAAGCACTCATTTTGTAGCTTATGGACTAAAATTTATTTCTATTTAAAAAATTGACATAATTTTTTTGTCTCAAGGTCACCCTCAAGATTATAAATGCTTAAATGGTTTTATCTAGAAAAGTAATTTTTTTTTTCAACTCAAAAAATTAAATAATATTAATTGAACTTTCCTGTACCTCTGTGTCAATATTGAAAGTGGGGCGACCACAAATAAGTAAATAAATAAATAATAAAAGTGTGGGTACATGCGTTGCATATAGGCGTTGCCAGGCGTCCGGCTTTAGCCGGACATGTTTGGCTTTTTACAGTTTTGTCCGGCTAAAAATTAACATGTCCGGCCTGTCCGGCTTTTGTCCGGCTTTTGTCCGGCTTTTTGCCTTAGCTCTCTGGAAAATACGGAATTTTACTCCGAATTATCAATATTAGCCGAATATTATTTTGCTATTCCAGACCACAATGCCAAATATCGAAAGAATATATATTTTCATTAATAAATGCCCAATGGTCGAAAGAACAAAATAAACTACATATAGATACGATAGCCAAAATGATATTCCTACAGTGTAATTTAAAAATAAGTTGCCAAGAATTCTACCATATGATCCGCGATGCGAAGAATTTTTGTTTCCGTAAGAAAAAAACTTAAACTTAAATATACATAATTTCTGCGCTTTTAAGCATTTTTTTTGTTAATAAAAATTATTTTATTTTCTATGAATTATAATTATTATAATAAATTATTCAGTTTTTTATGTGATACACTTACCAAAGTTTCATTTGATTTTGTATGAATTAGTTTCATACGTAATTTTTTCGTTTTTAGTTGCTTTTTTTTGATATAGGTATTTTATTGATGAATTTTCTGTTTCCATGTAACAAATATTCATTTTTAAATTAAGGCTAAGATTTTGCATAGTGAGAGGGAAATATGCGTTTATTTTCGGTTTATTATCAGTATTGAAAAAATCATAAATGGTATAATCTTTAAAATAATTTCAGATACTTCCCATTGCTCTAAGAAATACAACCATATATAGTTTTTATCATTGATTTTGTATATAGTCAAATGCCATACTTTAATAATGAAATTAGGAACTATTTTCATTGACAATAAATAATATAACAGAAATTTATAATAAAAAATATATATAGTTGTATTCGTTAGAACAATAGCAAGTATCTAAAGTAGTTTCAAGATTATATTATGTGTAGTTTTTTAAATATTTACAATAAATCGAAAATAAACGCATATTTCCCTCTCACTCTGCAAAATCCTAGCCTTAAGTTTAATAAAAAATATTAAAAGACTGATTTTGTGGTTTAGTAATTTTTTTATGGCGAACGAATGTTGTCCGGCTTTTTGTACCCAATGTCCGGCTAAATTTATAAGTAAAGTCCGGTTTTCGAATTTTAGGCCTGGCAACCCTACGCGCGACCCGTCATTTGCCGCGAATAGTGCATATTTAGATGTATATTTATCAGGTTTTGAACATTTTAAATCAAATTAATTTATATTACTTAATATTATCAATAGAACAATGTATAGTTCCTCAGTTTTTAAACTTAAGTGTTGTAACCCATTTAATATTGTTGACTACAGCATTAAAATTTTTAAGAAATGTAAGTGGAAAGATATGGTTTTGAGAGGAAAACTTATTCAAACAGCAGTTGAGTACTGAATTTAACCTTGGAGATGGCTAACCTAGTATTGAATTTGAGGAAATTTCTGGCTTTGTCACTGCCATGTATTATGATTTCTGGTGACTAGGATGTGTACTAAGTAAAAATGACGAAACAAAGGAGGTGACAATCAGTTTTACTTCCACATCCAGTGGAAGTATAGTAACGACAAAAACATTTTTGAACATTTTTGTTGTTCAAATAGGCTTAGAAACGTCGAGATTTTAAGTTTGATCGAAAAGAAAATCTCTGTCTGTCTGTCGGTCTGTCTGTAACTTTTTTGTGTGCACGATTACTCTGCAACCGTTTAAGATATTGACTTGAAATTTGGTACACGTATGTACTTTAACGGGATCTGGAACTAGATTATATTTTTATCTTATTCCGTCGAAGGGTTGGGGGGTAAATTAGGGTAAATGGGGGGTAAATAGGTAAATCAAGTAGGTAAGAGTCCATAAAATTGGTATTTAGTATATACAAGAGAAACTAAGGTCTCAAAAATTTTTTTGGCATTAGCCATCCCATTACCACCCCTACTTAATTATTTAAGGGGATGAAAAAAAATTGTGATTTAGTGTGTGTACAAGAACCAAAAACCTCAAAATATTTTTTCACTTCATCCACCCCCACTACCCCCTCCCCTATCACCACCCCTACCCCACTACCGGTGTGGGATATCGTTTCATGGGTTATTGGGGTAGACGATTTCAAATATTATGTTATTAAAGTTTCATAAACAATTTTTTCCACATACAAAATTTTTTCGTTGTGAGAGACTTGGATAGAAAATCTGGATGTGGAAGTAGTGATTCCTTGGCAGCGGTTTTTTACATCCAAGTGGTGTTTCCCAATCATTTCTGTATCCAAATAAACCCGACGTTTTAAATGTCAACCCAAAAACAATACTACTTAAAGTGGATCCTGTCACTGAAACGGAAGCTTAGTCAAGCTGAAATGGCATTATCTCATACGGCTTCAAAATTGTATAAAAAAATAACAATTATTAAACAAAAAATTTTTGTATTGGGCACCACCAATAAATGTTTATCTTTTACGTACAACATATTTCATTGTGTATTACCCATTTAGTATTTAATTATGCTTATTACCGGATTCATGTTGTCATGTATGACAAAAGTGGTTGTGGCAGGGAAACGTGGGTGGGGGAGGGTTACACAAACCTATTTCCAAGACTAATAATAACGACTCTTTTGATATATATGTAAATTCAAAATCATAAATTGCAAAATAAAATATTAAACTGCGATTAGTGTCTTGAAAGTGCACATTGTCCTAAAATAATATTTTTTGTACAATTTTTCCGTTGTTGCCCCACTTTGAAATTGTATGCAATGGAAGATATGACCATTAGGGACAAATACAATTTTTTTAATGATTTTCAAAAATATACTTTTTGAGAATAATTACTTTTACATTTGTGACCTTGACCTCGACCTTTAAATTTGAGGTTGCAACATTTTTTAACCTCAAATAGAAAAATATTGTTTAAACTCCATAAATTGACGTTTGTCCCACCCTTGTATCTTTCACCACTTTGGAGATATTGTGATTTAAAAATCCTTATTTTCCAAAATTACTAACTTTCTTTTAATTTTCAAAGACGTATTACTCAAAAACCAATATTAAAAAAAAATAAAAAAACTGAAATTTTCATGTTGTTGACAGGTACAACACTTTCACCAAAAATTATCAAAATCGGAGAAGTCAAGTTTCAAAATTTTATTTTTACTGGTTGATTTGGCATGGAATGACTCTGACATCATCTTTCACCATCTGTTATATCCCCATGAAGAAACAAACAATCCCTGGAAAAAAAAACGATGCCATATGAGAAATAAGCAAAAAGGGGTGGTTTTTGGCCGTTAAAAGGGTGCGCATGACTAAAAACTTTTTCGCACTGTTATTCGTCTTCAGCACCTTCGAAAACGGGGGGGGGATAGATTTCATAACTTTAGCACGATTTTGCATACTCTTCCGTCTCCTTACTTCCACAATAATGGTCAAAAGTAAAAGTAAGAATCGAGTTTTTTCAAATTGTGGCAGTGGTAGAGTAAACTACAGCTCTCGACGATTACTCAAAAAAAAAAAAAAAAAATGACTGCAATCGATTGTGAATTGAGCCCCGTCTCGATTTTTGTCCAAGAGCCATAAATTTCCCACTGTGCGACTAGGGATTGCAATTTACCGGAAATTTTAATAACCGGTAAATCGGTAAATAAAAATGGAAATAACCGGTTAACCGGTATTTACCGGTAATTTTTAAAATGAATGATTAGGGTGGCGAAAATGGCAATTGTCTTTTTCCATGTACAGAATTATCTAAATTTAACAAAAAATATTTTTATATATGTATATTTAATATAATGAACAGACAAAAGGTTTTTTGACAAAAGGAAAAAATATAAATGAAATAAATTTAAATAAATAATTATTCTGTAAATAACAAAAATATCAACTTAAATAACAAAAATTACAAACATAAACTCAAATAGGGCATTTACTGAATACCTAATCTAGAAATACAATATTTCATAAAAATAGCCTGTTAAAAGGGTTAGTTTTACTTCCACATCCAGTGGAAGTATAGTAACGACAAAAAAAATTTAAAAAATTTTTATTGTTCAAATAGGCTTATAATGTCACGAAACGTCAAGATTTTAAATTTGAGCGAAAAAAAATTTTCTGTCTCTCTGTAACTTTTTTGTGCGCACGTTTACTCTGAAACCGTTTGAGATATTGACTTGAAATTTTTTACACATATGTACTTCAACGAGATCTAGAACTAGATTTCATCTTGTTCCGTCGAAGGGTTGGAGGGTAAATTTGGGGTAAATGTAAATCAAGCAAATAAGAGTCCATAAAATTGGTATTTAGTATATAAAAGAGAAGCTAAGGTCTCAAAAAAAAAATTGGCATTACCCACCCCCATGACCACCCCCACCCTGTTATTAAAGGGGATGAAAAAAAATTGTGATTTAGTGTGTGTAAGTACAAGAATCAGAAACCTCAAATTATTTTTTTACTTCAACCACCGCACTACCACCACCTATCACCACCCCCACTACCTTTTATGGGTTTTTGGGGTAGAGGATTTCAAAGATAATATTATTAAAGTTCCATAAACAATTATTTCCACATACAAAATTTCTTCGTTGTGAGTGACTTGGATAGAAAATCTGGATGTGGAAGTAGTGATTCCTTGGGCAGCGGTTTTTCTATATCTGTTAGTCGTTTGATATTTGTGCATAGAATACCACCAGCTGAAGATACCCTTCCTCAATTGATATTGGTGGGTGGATAAGTTAATAAGAATTGGTATTAACATACTTCTAAATGTATTCCACGGATATTTGCGGCAGTGAAATATTCAATTTCCTGTCGCAAGATATTGTATGGATTTTACTTT
This sequence comes from Rutpela maculata, assembly GCA_936432065.2. Classification (NCBI taxonomy): domain Eukaryota; kingdom Metazoa; phylum Arthropoda; class Insecta; order Coleoptera; family Cerambycidae; genus Rutpela; species Rutpela maculata. The sequence continues at coordinate 167,494,128 of OW386287.2, read as the reverse complement.
TTATAAAATTATTTATTTATTGTTAAAAGTGTTCAGTGTTGGGACAGTCACTCTGTATTTAGTGAATACTGATCACTGACATAAATAGAAATGTTGAATACGTGACATATCGTAAGTTCAGAATTTACCGAAATAACCGGTAAAAAAATAAAATAACCGGTAATTATCGTCATGTGTTTTTTGTCATGATAACCGGTTAACCGGTATTGCAATCCCTATGTGCGACAGTGCCATAGTTTCTGAGATATTTAACATTTAAACTAAATACTTCGTCTTATAGACGTTCGGACGCCACCATTATACTTTCAGATTTCCGAAACCATACAGAAATTAGAAAAAAAAAACGGAATTCATCCTCAATTTAGTATCTTTATTTGTCTAGCATGTTTTCGCTCAATGTAATACTTTTCGAATTATTTGACGAATATTGTTTTCAAATAAGTACCTTTTTTTTAAGCTAAAATCACAGTTTTCAAGTATTTATAATCTCAACTGTTATAAGACATCAATTTTTATGAAAAGTTGCTAGAGCCTTTTCTTCTTAAAATTTACTTTTTTTCAGTTCAAATGTTTTTAATTTTTTCTTAGTTGCCACCCCCTGAAGAGGGGTGGCATCCACCCCCCTATAAATTAACAAGCCGCTGCATAATACAGAAACTTTTCTTTGATGCATTTACTATTAAGTTGCCAAAAATGAACGAAATCCGTTTCATATGACATTATTCTGAAGTTAAATCCTATTATAGTTTGTAAAAAAAGTATTATTAAAAATCGTTCTACTATCACTGGCGCATTCGCCCAATTTTCAGACAATTTTGCTTGATGAAACTATGAGACTACCGCCGAGTCATAAGCCATAACCTACCATTTGTAAAAAGCATATACGGGTCGAATTGGACCCTTTTTAAAAAAATTTTAAAGATAGTTGAAAAGGCCAAATCGGTTGATCCTATCAATTCTGCCTCTGGGTTGGGAGTAAAAAAGTGTGACCAGAGTCTTCAAGTTATTTATAGCTGAAAGTTGTAAATTATATTAAAACGTGTGAGTGACTAACCAACCACTTTATACTCAATTTACCAAGATACATAATTATTTCGTGTTTTTTTGTTTTGTTTCAGTACAATAATGAGTCATTGACTAATACACACAATTGAAATTAACCTTGAAATTTGTTACTTGTAATTGAAAAACGTGATTTGTTTATGAATTTTCGCCGGTATAAATTGTCGAGGGTGCAATTTAAATTTGGCTTACGGTTTCCTCACTTGAGATATACCCACTAAACTCGACTTACAAAACCAGTTATTTCCTACTTATAACAAATTGATATCGAGTTTACGTGAAAACTAGTAATAATACTATTTTAATAACTGTTTTATTTAAGCCATATAATTATGGTTTAATGAACTGTATTCACATTTGTTTTGTTTAATTTATTTAATGTTTATTACAAACTCATACGTACAAGGTGAACTTTAATAAGTTAACCACCTTTATTTTCTTTATATAAACGAAAGAAAAGGTTTTAGAGGTCATTTCTGAAAATTTTTCAATAAGAATTTTTTATCAGGAGCACCTACACAAGTTTGTGTAAAAAACGTTTTACCTAATTTAACCGATTTTTTTTGCACTTATTATTTTTAGGTCAAATTTTCTATCGTCAAAAGTTTTCAAATTTTGTTTTTTCTACGCTATTTTCATTCAAATGAAAAGTCTTATTAGTTCAAAATATTCTAAAACTATTAGTAGTTCAAGAGCCACTCGTAACCGAACACCCTCAAAATAAGTAACAAATTGGCATGTTAGGATCAATAATTCGGAATCAGATAATTATTTTGCAAGCTCTGGTGTCCCTCGGGGGTCACATTTGGATCCCTTATTATTTGTATTGTTTGTAAATGACATTGCTTATTTAGTAAAAAATTGTAAAATTTTCCTGTTTGCAGATGATATAAACATGTATAAAACCATCCGTCATTGCGACGATTCCATGTTAATGCAACATGATATTAATAACGTACTTATATGGTCTATAGATAACTGTTTACCTTTTAATCTTAAAACTTTTCACGTAACTATCGAACTATGGATTTTACCTATTTAATGGAAAACTTGATGCTGGAAAGAGTGGAATTAAAAATTGATTTAGGTATTAAGTTCGATTCAAAATTATCATTTAATGAACATGTTATCTGTTTCAAATCTTGCTTATAGAAATTTTCGTTTTGTAATTCGCAATTCTAAAGTTTTTAAAAATATTAAAACTTTATTAGTAGTACAGTACCTAGAGGTAAAAAATATGTTTTCGATATAATTTTATATGTAATGATAATTTTTCTTTATGGGTTATTACTGTAGCAAAATGTATCCTCTACAGTTTCTCTATGGTCCGGATACTTGCTCTTGCCCCCAAGGGGTGAATTTAAATATTCAATATTCGAAAAAGTATTACTAATTTATTTTTGAAACTTAGGATAGTCATGTTTTTTGAGTTTAGAGCCACCTTTTTTAATTTTGACTTCAGATTCATAAATCTGAAGTCAAAATTAAAAAATTCAAAATGGCGGTTCTAATATGGTGGATTGAATTTTTTTCTAAAACAAGTATTTTAAGCGGACAAAAAAAATGTGCATCTAGGTGAATATTAACGAAATAATAAATCCTGAAAACCGCATAAAGATATCCTATTCTCTTTCTCAAAAATGTGGATTTAAATTCAACCTAAAGAGTCACTTGGTCCGTTTCAATTGGCCAACAGTTTATATATGTTGCTTTTTCTATGCAAGCCGCTGGTGGGTTTATTTAAATAAATAACGTTTTTACATTATATACCAATCGATATAAAAGGTAATATAATTTTTTATCTAGTATCTAATTTATTGGGTCGGTTCGGTGACAGCCAAAAATAGCTGGAATATCATCCTTATATTTTTGCTAAAGGGCTTTATGCAAGAAAAAATAGAAAACAAAAAAATGCTAGATAATTTTTAAGTGGTACTGTCGTGCGCAAAAAAAATGGGACAAGTCTTATAATGTATTTTTGCTAAAATCTAGTTGTGCTCATCTTATCTGATTTTTGTGACATTGTCAGTTATTTGTCATTACATATTCAAATAGAGATAGATTTACATTAGAAAAAAATAGTTGTCCTATTTTTTTTTTGCTCACGACAGTACATCAATATTTTTCGCAGTTTGTAAGAAGAATAGTAAATTTTTAAATAAGATTATAGCGCAGTTACACGTGCAACTTCTTTATACGTCACTGGCGGCTTTATTTACAAAAAATAACATATGTAAATTACATATCAATCGACAGAAAAATAATGACCTTTATTTATTATATCTCGTAGAATTTTAATTTATTGGGCCGTTTTAGAGTTGTAGCCAAACATGCGTTATTGCTGGTAGGCTCCCCCATTTTTTTTTTTTGAGGTGGAACCTTACATAGGAGAAAATAATAAATAACAAAATAAGTGTCTTATGCCAAATTTTATGCTCTGTCGAATGGCGTCAAGATCATTTCTCTATCTTCTACTATTTTTGAGGTGCCACAGGCTCACCCTATATTTCCTTTATTTTTTAACTTATCCATTTGAAAATTGGGGTGCATAAACTACCTGCAAAAATGGAACACTCTGTATACTTTTGCATATTTGGATTCAAGACAACATTCTGAGTATACCATGAAATTTGAGAAATCTCTGAGTATACATTTGACCTCTAAGCACACAATTTTTTCAACATTCACCATAAATTAATATCATGTCAGTTTTTTCATTATTGGTGTAGTTCATGTTAAGAAATATCAATAATGGACACAAATCTTTAGCTAACAATAATTGTTTACATTTGTCACCTTGTTTTATAATATTGTGTCAAATCGTAGTGCAAAGGCAACTACGTTAAAGTTCAATAAAAATTATATTGAAAGTGATTTTTTATTTTTAAATAAATTCAATAAAATAGAAAAACAAATAGCATAGATTTGAAATGGATATCAATGAATTCTGAAAAAAAAGTTTTCGATAAAAAAATGATGTATCAATTTTGGAGGCTTCGTAAATAGTTATTAATGAAATTAAACGAAAAATTATATTTTTCTCTTGGACTTTACCTGCCGTAGAACAAATTTTGGTATTCCAAAGCACACTAGACGAATGTCTTAAAATACTTTAAAAAACTGAACATTGACTCAAAAATTCGCGAAAGTCTCATGGTATACTCAGAATGTTGTCTTGAATCCAAATATGTAAAAATATACAGGGTGTTCCATTTAAAAATCGAAAGTTGCGGTCATTTCCGGGTAAACCGGAAATGGTCTCGTACCGTTTTTTATGTCCAAAAATCCATTTTTACAGGTAGTTTATGCATCCCAAATTTCAAATGGATGAGTTAAAACCGCTGCCCTAGGAATCAGGCCTCCCGTATGGGAGGTCTATTGGGTACTGAGTTTAGGGACCCGGGCTTCCGGGGGGCGCGTAGTGGAGGCCCGCCAGAGATTTTGGCAATTTTTTTTTTAAATGTCTCCCCCCGCCCATCAATTATTAAGCACGGGGGCCCGCCAGAGTTTTTGGCAATTTTTTTTTTCAAATTTCTTCCCCCCGCTCATCAATTATTAAGCACGGGGGTCCGTTGGCTTCTGGGGCCCGTAGCAAGGGCCCGGCAGAGTTTGACAAAAAAAAAATTCCCGCTCATCAATTATTAGGCGCGGGGGCCCGCCAGTGAATTTAGTACCGGGGCCCATGATTTGATGCGGGGACCTGCAAGGAATCACTACTTCCGCATCCAGATTTTCTACCCAAGTCTCTCATAACGAAAAAATTTTGTATGTGGAAACAATTGTTTATAGAACTTTAATAATATAATATTTGAAATCGTCTACCTCAAAAACCCATAAACGATATCCCACACGGTAGTGGCTGATAGGGGTGGTGTATGAAGTAAAAAAAATATTTTGAGGCTTTTGGTTCTTGTACACACATTAAATCACAATTTTTTTTTTCAACCCCTTTAATAATGGGGTACTGGTGGTAATGGGGGTGGCTAATGCCAACATTTTTTTTTAAAACCTTAGCTTCTCTTGTATACACTAAATACCAATTTTTTGGACTCTTACCTGCTTGATTTACCTATTTACCCCAATTTATCCCCCAACTCTTCTTCGATGAAATAGTTCCAGATCCCGTTAAAGTACATACGTGTACCTACCAAATTTTAAGTCAATATCTTAAACAGTTCCAGAGTAAACGTACGCACAAAAAGTTACAGACCGACAGACAGACAGACATTTTTTTTTCGCTCAAATTTGAAATTTCGACGTTTCATGACATTCTAAGCCTAACAATAAATACTAGTCATTTGGTGCTCAAAAAAGAGGTTACCTGGGAAATTTTCCGGGAGTTTTGAAAATTGGTGATTTTATAGATTTCGATGTGCTCTTTCCGAATTTCTACTTTGCCACCTCGTATCTTTGCTGCTCCCGCTGCCATATTGGAAAAATGGCGCCTAAAAACCGTTTTTTGACAATAATCTCCTTTCCGATTCATTTTACGATAAAAACAGTTATATAATAAGTTAAACTAGAGAAAAATTCCTATAATTTTTTTAATAACCTTTTTTTTTTTTTTGTAAAATGAATAGTTTTAGCGTACTCCAAGATGCGTTTTGGCCAGCTCCGGAAACCTTGTTAAAACTTATTTCTTGCAAATGCAAAAAGGGATGTGAGAAAGCCTGTGGTTACAGAAAGACTGGATTAAAGTGCTCCATTATATGCACGAATTGTAGTGGTATCTGTTATAATTCGCAAATTCTATCACAAGATAGCGATGAAGAGAAAGAAACGGAGACTGTTCTCGAGCAAACGTATGATGAAATCGAGGACGAAGAGGATTGCAATAAAACTGATAATCCCATCGCGGATTATGTGGATGAAATTTCTATCTGTGACGTTTTGATCGGTACTGAAGACGATGAACTCGCAACACCTGGTCCATCAAGAATAGCGAAGCGAAGGAGAATGCGTTAAATTTTGGAATAGTGCATTGCATGTGGATTAGGCCTACTGGGGATACCACGATAAAAAAAACGCGCCACTTACTCTACCTTATGGTGGTGTGGAAATGAGTTTTTTGGCCAAAACGCATGTTGGAGTAGATTTTGCGGCGCTCGTACGCTAACTATTCATTTTACAAAAAAAAAGGTTATTAAAAAAATTATAGGAAATTTTCTCTAGTTTAATTTATTATATCGTCAAATGAATCGGAAAGGAGATATTGTCAAAAAACCGTTTTTAGGAGCCATTTTTTCAATATGGCGGCGAGAGCGGCAAAGATATGAGGTGGCAAAGTAGAAATTCGGAAATAGCACATCAAAATCTATAAAATCACCACTTTTCAAAACTTCCGGAAAACTTCCCAGGTAAAACTACCAAATGACTATTAAAACATTTTCAAAATTTTTTTTGTCGTTACTATACTTCCACTGGATCTGGAAGTAAAAATAAAGAAAATATAGGGGTGAGCCACTAGCCTCTGGCACTCGGTATAGACAGATGCGAGTAAAATTAAAAAGATTAAGAGATTCAGTTAGACGCACTTTCCAAAATTTGTGTCCAATTTGGGCGTATTTTCCAAAACTTCCTCGTTTGCGAACAAATCTTCATAGGAATTTTTATGCTTAGAGTAACTAACTTGTGAAGTTTAGTGTTTAAAAACGACCATGTATATTGCTAATGGGTAATAAAAGTTATTATTAACAATAATTATAGACTGCCGCGAGCTGTGATCGACCTATACCACAGGCTGTGCCTATACTATAAACAGCTGTCATGTAACCTAGGACACTAATTTGTTTACTTTGGTTGTGTTTAAATATAGCACGTTCAGCTCCACTAAGTTCATTCACTTTGTCTTCAAATTTGCGCAGCTGTTCCAGGACATTCCTTGTTTTTTTTTGCTTTCCTTCACTAAGTTTTCCACATCCTTGACCTCGCTAAATCTTAATAACGTCTAAACTGATTTTGATAAAATTTGCCACACATATTCGTTATAGACCAAGTGTGCAAAAGTTACGAAGTTCATTCGAATTACACAGCCCCACAAAAAAAAAGTTCTGATCCCTGAACGCGCCCGTATGTGTATTTTTCGGCGCTGAATCCTAATCTGATAATAAAAAAAACCGTACACCCCCAAATTTTTGCGCTACAGCCAAAAAAAAACAAAATGTGGTAAAACCACCATATACATCAGGATAGAGTGAATGCATGCAAATACATTGTGGAAAATGTGAATAACATACAATTTTTGTATTCAGCGATCAACTTCCCAAATACTAAACGAAAACCACCCCCATAATGGAATGGAAACTACCCCCATATCAAAATGAAGTCCACAAATGCTCGTAAATCGTGTAAAATGTTGAAGTTTTTATAGTTTGTAATAAAGTGTATGAATCCGGAATGACTCCTACCTGTTCGTCCCACTTGTCACTCACAAATACCCTAGGGTGGAATGGAAAACACGATACGTACATACATGCACAGCACAGAGTACAGAAATGACAATAAATTGAAAAAGATTGTATTTTTTTTGTAATTTTTGGGCACAATATATTTCTCAATCTCTTTTCTTGAAATACCTCTTTGTCTTGTCTTCAGATGTTCTTCTCATTGACTGTGGTGTTCTTTTTATGGACCAACAGTAGTCTGCCATCATGTGTAACAACCGTAAACATAAAATTGTAAAGAGAAGAAGTAACAGTAACAAACAAGTCGACATGCAGCAAACGTAATTTTAAAATCAAGGGTAAAAGTAGATTTAACAGTGACAAAGAGCAAATAAAAAAAAACGACGAATCAAGATGGAACAATGCGGATGAAAGATCATCCATTAATATACAAAGTTAGATGCAAAAGTGGAAATATGAAATTCTGGAGAATAAAACACAACGTGCAATACGGGAATTCTGGATCAGGAGTTCGGCCAAGCCGGTGACATTGTAGGTTTATACTCCGGACTTCAGCACACTAAAAATTTACTTCTTCCAAAATGAATTGGTACTCATGTCCTTTGTTTTTTACGTGGGTGGTTTTGGATCATAGTATTAGCTTACAGTCGCTTCAGATTCAGACACTTTCCTCCAAACTATAAAAACTTGAACATTTTCCACGATTTATTGGCATTCATGTACTTTATTATATTCTTTGCAAAAACGAAGAGTTTGATCGGCACATTTCTAAAACCGTAAATATAGCTCGTAGAGAAAAAAATTTCATATCATTGTGTTAGTGAACGAATTCTGAACAACTTTCAAAATGTCCGTCCGTCACGTTTCTTGTAAGTACGATAACTTAAGAAAGAAAAGTCCGATTGTATATTGAAATTTGGAAAGTAAGTTAGTGTTAGCTACAGGAAGAACCCCATTGTTTTTGAAGAAAATCAATCAGTAAATAAGAAAGTTATTAATTATTTAAGTTAAAAAAGATATTTTCTTAATTTTTGTCGCTTGTACTTAAGTAGAAATCTTGCAAAATGTTATATCTTTAATTTATTTTTTTTTGTTTATACATTTTACTAATATATATTTCATAATAATATGTCTAATGAATTGAAATATGATTCTCGAAAGATATATATCTCAAACATTCAATTTTCGTAGCAATATGTGATGGTCCAGTGGATAAAGTTTTGCCTTGCAATCCAAAGATCGTATGTTCGAATCCCACGCAGGTTGGATGTTTTTTTTTTTCAATTTTTTTTCCTATATTTTTTCCTACCTATATTTTTTTCACAACAAAGTTGGTATCACAAAATTTAGGATGTCCAAAAACTAACATTATTTACAAGAAAAGTGCGAAGAGTATCCTATAGAGTGTGTAACAATTATATAAAAAGCTCAGTAAATTGGCGAAGAGTACGTTTTTGGCTTGTTTTTCGTAGGATTGAAGAATCCTGCATGAATTGAATTAAAAATATGTAAAATAATTTTTACGTTAGATGCCACATATGACATCTAATCTAGATAAGCCAAACAGAAATGTTTAAATAACATTCAATAATAACAAATTGTACATTCAATTTTAATATTAATAAATAGTTTCTTGTATTGTCGGAGCAATGGATCTTTGAACTGACGTCACTAATGCAGGTAGCCATCAAAGACTATCGTTTATATATTGGCGTCTCACTCCTTACAATCGAACTTCCTGGACGCTCATCCTGCGCGTTATATTGAGAGTAATGGTAACGCGTACGTCTAGATTACATAGAAGCGCATCGGTCTCCTAATTCAATCGGCAGTCAAATATCTTATTTTATTTACCGCACATGTATTATAACAGCATTACGAATTTTTTGTTTCTATGGAAACGAATTACAATGTAGGAAATTCAATTTATAAAGCCTATCAAAATAAAAATATTTTATTTTATTTACCACACGTGTATTGTTATGAATTATAACAACATTACGAATTTTTTGTTTCTAAGGAAACGAATTACAATGTAGGATTATTTTAAGTATTCCAGTAACATTCTGTAATCATACAAATTGTATATTCAATTTTAATATTAGGTAATAAATAAAATTTCTTATATACTATTGTTATACAGTTCTTCTTATCAAGGTAGAAATTGCATGATTTACACATAAAAATTATCTTATTTTACTTGCCGCACGTGTATCGTTATAACGCTACGAGTTTTTTTATTTCTATGAAAATGAATTATACAATGTGGGAGCTTCAACGTATGTACAAGGCATATCAACAATAGCGGTAAGTAATAAAATATTCACAATCGGCATTATCGTGCTAAACCAATAATTGCTACATAGATATTAAGACATTAGGTAAAAATCATAAATAAATTGTTGTAACCGCATCCCTGATTGCCTGATCGGCTCTGTCACAATACGATTTTTTTAAATGATCAATTTTAGTAAGTTATTACTGTTATTAAGTATTATTACCTATCATTATTTGTATTATTTCATTGTTTGAACGTAAAAATGATTATGTGTATTCATTATTTGACATACTTGATAATTTTAAGTATTTGTTTATTACATAATAATCTGTTAACCTCTTTCTATTAACAATTATTGCCAGGGGGCTTCTGTAACCTTGCTGCAATGCCAATTTTAAAAACGTCCTGCAGTTAATTGACAAAATATCGAAAAGCATGGACTACATGAATGTTACACATCATGAATGTCTTATTTACATAAAATAAACAGTTCTTCAACAGAGAATTGGGAGCGGTCCAAATTAGATTTCATATTGCGTTTGGTTAACCGTTGTAAAAAATCTGGAACAAATTCAGTAAAATTGTAGGCATTTACTTCCACATCCAGTGTAAGTATACTTAATATCGACAAAAAAAATGTTGAAAATTTTTATTGTTCAAATAGGCTTAGAATGTCATGAGACGTCGAGATTCTAAGTATGAGAAAAAAAAATGTTCTATCTGTCAGTCTGTCTGTAACATTTTTTTGAGCGCACGATTACTCTGGAACCGTTTAAGATATTGACTTTAAATTTGGTACACGTATGTATTTAACGTGATCTGAAACTAAACTATATTTTGATCTTATTCCGTTGAAGGGTTGGGGGTAAATGGGAGTAAATTCGTAATTCAAGCAGGTAAGAGTCAATAAAATTGCTATATAGTATATATAACTTTAACACTTTCTCCTGCGATATCCTATCTCTACCCTACTCTTTAACTTTCCCCAACTTTATATCTTTCAATCCCTCTATTCCCCCCTCCCCCTTTTTATATTTGTACATTCTTGTTATTTTATCATTTTTGTTCTTTTTGTGTTTCCAAATCCTCTCTAGGCCGATAACATCTCGTAAATTCAAACTTTTTAAAATCATACCCCTTTTCAACAACCCTACCTTCCTCGACAGCGGTCAGACCACGAGGTCTGAGGCCGTCATTTGTTCGTTTTTTCGTTTAGTTTTGTTTTTCCGTATGTAGTTTATGACGTGTTATTTTTAATTAGTTTTAGACTCACGTGAGCATACTTTATTTAACTTTAATCTAGTTTTTAGGTTCGCTTGTGGCGGACAGAAGCTCTGCCGTTAAGCCAAACCGGACCCACCCCGCCTGACCACACGTCCACCGCGACACTACACACCGCGGTTTTCTGGTCGGCTTCGGGAGGGGTTCTGGCTAGGCGCATTGCATGTAAAAAACGTTAAATAAAGTCTTTTTGAATTTGAATTTGGTTAAGATATTGACTTGAAATTTGGTATTTTAACGAGATCTGGAACTTGATTATATTTTGATCTTACTCCGTTGAAGGGTAAATGGGTAAATCAAGTAAGAATCAATAAAATTGGTATTTAGTATATATAAGAGAAGCTAAAGTCTCAAAAAAATTTCTGGCATTAGCCATCCCCATTAACAACCCCCACCCCATTATTAAACGGGGTGAAAAAAATAAAATTGTCATTTAGTCTGTGTGCAAGAACCAAAAGCCTCAATATATCTTTACTTCCCACCCACACTACCACCCACCAAACCAAAGCTCTCAATTTTTTTTTTATATTAACCACCTCCTCTACCACCCCACTCCATTATTAAAGGTATTAAAAAAAATTGTGATTTAGTGTGTATACAAGAACCAAAGGTCTCAATAATTTTTTTGGCATTACTCACCCGCTCTACCACCCCCATCCCATTATTAAAGGGGGTAAAAAAAATAAAATTGTAATGTAGTGTGTGTACAAGAACCAAAGGCCTAATTTTTGTGCGTCAGCCTCCCTCCCCCCATACCATCCCCACTATCGCGTGGTGTAATCGTTTTATGGGTTTTTGGGGTTAGACGATTTCAAATATTATATTATTAAAGTTTTATCAGCAGTTATTTCCACATCGTGGAGTGCAAATATGGTATTAATTTTTTTTCATTGTAAGAGACTTGGAAACTGGATATGGGTTCCTTGGGTAGCGATTTTTTGAATGATATGTATTTACTAACGAATAAAAAATAAAACTGTAAAATACGAAAGCAGGAAATATGACAAGAAATGTGACAATACTTCTTCAGCTGCCAAATAGTGCAAATTTTTCAATTTGATTTAAACAATGCTGACACTAAATGAATTTCGAATTTTTCAAAAATCAACCAACTATAGATACTGATTACGTAAATTGTGTAGAAAGAAAATCGATTTTTATATAAGATATGCTTTGTGCTATATTTACTTTGATTTGAATTATATTTCTCTTTTTTTTCAGAATTACAATGCAGCATGTCCAGTCAGGTACAATACCGTGTGCACGCCTACTGGGGAGTGAATATAAGAGAGTTGCATACCTTCCTTTGGAAACCTTGGTCTGATCTTAGAGATGCATGTTTACGAGGCGATTCCATGACAGAATGTTATCAGTACCCTGGTATTAAATTGGAGTAAGTTGAAATAACTATATAAAAATATAAATAATTATCTGGTTTAAGCTGCATAAAAGACAAGTGTACCAGTCTCAAGGTTTTAATCCTACTCTACCTGTTTGTCTTTGTCTTTGTAGTTGGTATAAAATGTTTAAAAACATGTTAACTGATAGACTAATCACATGAGAAAATGAAGCTGAAAATATTTTGTACAAGTTGAACCCTTACGAATCTGTAGGTAAAATATTCCCAATTAATATCTGATGCTGATTGAAGATGTACCCTTACGGGCCATTTATAAAAAAAAATAGCGTAAATAGCAATAATTAAATAAATAAAAACTTTGAGTAAAAAAATTAAAAACAAAATTGAATCGCCTTCAAAAAGGTCGCTAAAAATTATGAAATGACGCGTTGCGGCACCCAGTTCATTAAACCTTATCTGCATATGGTATCGATATTGATAGTCGGGAATTTAAGCTTCAATTTAAGGCTTAGTTTTTGAAGCCAGTCAGACATATAGTACAGGAAAAGATTGAAAAAAATTATCGTAACTCGAAAAAAATTTGTGCAGACTTTAAACTTTGGTTATAAGTTTAAAATAGGCCAAAGTTCACGAAACAAAAAAGTTTAGGAATTTTACGAATCCGCGGGAACCTATAGGGAGTAAAAAGGAGTATTTTTAATAAAAAAAAACGATTTTTCTGCACTTTCTTGGGAAATATGGTATTTACAAAAAAATAGTTCAAATACAAGTTGTTTCTGGCAAAATTATGTTTAATTTGGTGTTTTAAAATTAATTTTACAGCAGCACGGCCATTTTTCGATGGGGGGGGGGGGGGGGTCGGATGGAATTTTTTCTAAAACAAGTGTTTTAAAGGGACAAAATAAATTAAGCATCTAGGTGATGCTATATATTAACGAAAAACACAGCATTTTTGAGAGAAAATTAATTACTGAGCAATTACAATAACAAAATGCCGACATGTTACCAAAAATGTGAAAACGCACATTGAATCGGCCATAACTTCTTTATTTTTTGTGATCTAGAAACAAACAAAAAATCATTTTAAAGATTTATTGATTACCTTTAATTTTGTTTCTTAGAACTTTTGATGGAAGTGTCACAGTTTCTAAGATATTCAAAATTTTGAACTAAATACTTCATCCTAAAACGGTCAGATGCTCATCAACCCTACACAAATATATAAACAAAATCAATTTATTCTCAGTTTATAAGCTTCATTTTTGATGTCCACCATATTTTCTCTTAAACTAGTATTTATTGAGATATTTGCAGAGAAACAAGAATGTTACATTTTTTCTAAAATCCCTTTACAGTTTAAAAGGTATTTTTTTTTCTAAAGCAAGCGCTATAAGCCGATGAAAAAATTTGATCGTCTAGGTCACACTATATATTAACGAAAAGCAGTATATGAGAATATATTCGTTTAATTACTGACTACTTACATTAACAAAATTGCGACGTTTTTGTTTAAAAAAAATGTGAAAAAGTACATTGTTTCTGTCATAACTTCTTTGTTTTTTATGCTACAAAAACTAGGAAAAAAAAATCATTTCAAAGCCTAATTAATAGTTTTTCATTTTGGTTATTAGCGTTTTTGGCCTAAGTGCCATAGTTTCTGAGATAGTTAACATTTAAACTAAATACTTCGTCTTATAAACGTTCGGACGCCACTTTTAGATTTCCAGATCTCCGAAACCATTAACTCTGCAAAAATTAGAAAAAATGTTCATCCCTAATTTAGTAGCTTTCTTATTTGTCTCTAGCATGTTTTTGCTCAAGGTAATACCTTTCGAGTTATTTGACGAAAACCTATTTGAAATACCACTTTTTCAAGCTAAAATCACAAATTTTCTAGTAATTATAAAACTTAAATCTACACTCAAAGAAAATGATAGGTAAATTCAACCAAAAAGAGCATATGAAATCGCGCCTATCTAGTTTCATAGTTAAATCAATCAGAAAAGAATAGTCATACAACTTTATTTGTTTTCGTAAACAAATAGTAGTTTAATAATCATATCTTCTTGTAACAAATTAAATAGTACAATGACATTTTTTTATGTTCACTAACCATTTTCAATTTGGTCTACAATTAAATAGTCCAACGACTTTGTTTTTTGTTCACCAACTAATTTTTAGGTTGATCTACACTTTATTGTATGATGAAGTTTTTTTTGGTTAGCCAAACTCTCAGTATTGAGACATCAGACCACCCAAACCAAAGATTAGAGATCGTTTATAAGATCCATCCAAATATATCGATGATCCCTGAGAGAATTTGAACATTGCAATCATGTTATTAATTTTCTATAAATTCATAAGAGTATAAGATAATGCATGATTGATTATTGTCAGTAATTTGTATGTGGCGTCATCTGGGAATAATTTATGTAATAGACTACGTGTGGTAAGCAAGCAAATTTTATGGTAATTCTTTTAGAACTTCTAGAAGACGGCAATAATATTGGTTTGTCTACCAAGTACAATAATACAGCGAACTAATACTGGGTTGAATTACAATTCGATAATAGTTAAAAATAAAAGATACTATTATCTAGTTTAATTCGACAGAATTCAACAAAATAATAGTCAGACGAAAAAAAATAATAGTCTTATTCATCTATTTTTTAAGTTAATGTTTGTTTTGTTGTACGACAACTTTTTATTAATTAAAATAACAATCACCTCTTGTTTAAAAATACCATCAATATAGTTTGGTTTAACAAAATTAACGATATTGTTAGTTAACCATTTTTTTTTTGTTGAATTTACCCATTACTATTTCTTTGAGTGTATCAATTTTTATGCAAAGTTGCATAGAATCTTTTCTTCTTAAAATTGAATTCTCTCTCAGCTTCAATGTTTTTGTTTTTTTTTTAGGTGCCCTGAAAAGGGGTGGCATCCACCCTTTATAAATTAGCATAATAATAGAAACTTAATATAGAAACTTCTTTTTTTTTATGCATTTACTATTAAGCTGCCAAAACTTAACGAGATCTAATTCATAAGACATTATTCTGAAGTTAAAACCGTTAGATTTCGGTTAATTATTGCTATAAAATTAAATTTAAAAACATCAAGTTAAAAATAATTTTGTCAGAAATAACTTTTATTTGAACTATTTTTAAATACCATATTTCCCGAGAAAATAGAGAAAAATCGATTTTTTAATTAAAAATCAACCCCTATAGGTTCCCGCGGATCCGTGAAACTCCTAAACTTTTTTGTTTCGTGAATTTTGGTCTATTCTGAACCTACAATCGAAGTTTAAGGTCACCACAAATTTTTTTCGAGCTACAGTAAAGTTTTCATATATTAATACGGCTCAAAAGTGTCGTATTCGACGTAAAATTTTCTGCTCCATCCGAATCCGGAGGGTGCGAGCGCATAAAAATCGGGGATTGCCTTCAACCTCTAATCCGCGAATTTCCCCTTATTTCGGAAATCGTGAAAAATTGAATTTTTAAAATATACCTTGCGTTTTCTTTCTCAAAACATAAGCTAAATACCCCTTTATTTTTTTTTTTAAATTGTAGCTTACAATGTTTTTAATGTAACAGTTAGTCAAAACATATATTTAAAGAAATTTCAGAAATTATCGCGTGAACCTCTACGCCGTCGGGCACATTGAAAAATGTAGCCTGCGAGAATTTTTTTTATTTTGGGAAATTGACAAAACTTGGATTGTACAAAATTACAAGAAAATATCCAAATTATTTTTAGTGATTGGTTCATATTGATATATTGTGCGAAACGGTAGATTTTTTTTAATTTGGATCACCTGCGAGGCAGCGCGCCGCGAAGTAACAAACCGAGGAATGCGGGCAGCCGTTTGTGTTACTGTATTAGTAGATACAATATTCGTGTGTTAGGTTTTACCGGTTTTATTTTGTTGAAAAAGATTTAGTTATTAATATAGTTGTTTAAAATTTCTTACGTTTAATTACTTCCACATCGTGGAAGTATAGTCCAGCTTAATTTGAGTGCTAATGAATGGATTTTGATGAAACCTTGTGCAGTGTGTTTGTAATGACGTTAATAAAAAAATTGAAAAAAAAACGATTAGAGTAGGAAATGATTGGAAGGAAACACCCCCTTCATCAGTTCCGTAACTTGTAGAATTAGGTCAAAAATGAAAAAGAAATACTTACCTTTTTTGGCCCAAAATAAGATGTTTTTACTCTTGTGGTTTTTTTCAAAAAATGCATATTTTTTCGAGATATGGCCACACTAAAATTCTTAAAAGTGAGAAAGGGGAAATGTAAAAGTTAAAAAAAAAAATCTGAAAAAATTCAGGTGAATTATCATCGAAATACACGACTTTTTTTATTTGCATTTTTTCTGTAAAGTGCGTTTTCACCGATTTTTTCTGGAAAAATATGAAAAACTTTCTTTGAAATTGTAGGGCTTTAAAAATATTTAATTTAAAAAAAATTGAAAATTTGAAAAAATTCAGACATATGCATTGAGGCCTTGAGGCCTGATTTATATACAGTGTGTCCCAGGATAGATGTAACAAGAGGTGTAATGGACCAAAAATTTTGGAATGGTATTTGGGGATTGAGTTCTGCTTGTTGTAAAACTAAAGTATACCAAAAATGACTTGATTTGGTGTTCTACAGGGTGTTTTATAAGTAAAAGTTGTAAAAATCACCACTAATAAAGTACCTTTATTTTTCAAAATATGAAAAAATTCCACTAAGAAAAGTTATTTAGAATGCAATTTTATACCTCTATACCAATAAAATTATTTTTTTGAAACTTCCCATTTTTTCAATAAATTAGTATTTTATTTTGAACCATTCAATTAAAACTGCATAGAAATTATTTTTTGTGAATTACCAATAGCCTACTTTTTGAGATGACTTAACATTTGCTCCTACACAACTTTAAATATGAATTCAACTCTTTAATTCGCAAAATTTCAGTTCATTGTATTTCAGTTAGTAAGAAAATATTTTCATAAACTCCAAAATCTATTGTTGTATTTTTATGAAAAGTCAAATGCATATGACCAGAAATAAAAATAAACAGGAGTCCCTAGACCCAGGGGAGGCTACCAAATTTTCAAAATTCTTTTCCCAAACTGGTTATTCAAAATTTTTTAGGGATCATTAGAGAAGTGCTTCTCTAGATGTTATTTCCCATATTTCGTATGGGTCCCATGTGCCACAGACGAGAAAAAAAATATTGAAATTTCACCAGCCGCCACTGAAATATAATCTAGTTCCCGATCCCGTTAAAGTACATATGTGTACCAAATTTCAAGTCAAATATCTTCAACAATTCTAGAGTAATCGTGCGCACAAAAAAAGTTACAGACAGACCGACAGACAATGTAGTGGTGCGATAGCTTGTGCTATCGCACCGACTAAGGTAGAAGCACCAGTGGTCGACATGTTAAGAAAAATTTGACACATTTTGCCCTTACATTCTGTTCAAGAAATAATTTTTTGACAAAAGTGTATATATATTCCGAATCCTTTGAAATTTCCGTTTAAATTGATGTATATTATATTAAAATTTGATAAATATATATTTAAAAAAAAATTAAAATATGGTCACATGTAAATGCTCCTATAGGCGTCACTCAAATTTGCCTAAGCTCCAATAGTCGACATAGTATTGCCTAGTAGGCGACACCTTCAGGTTGTGGGGTTAATTGTGAGAATTATGAGGTGAAGTTAACATACCAACTTTACTGAAATCAAATCTTATTTATTTAAAAAATATAAATATAAAATAACAAAACATTAAGTTAATTTTATTATTACTTAGGCACTAACATTAAGAGATCTATTAAATCGGTAGCTCACCCGCTCTCCCTTAACAATAAGTTCAGGTTGTTGGACCTTCCTTCTGATTTGGTCGAAAGAAATTTCAGATATGTCATTATCGTTAGCAACAAATTCTTTTTTATATGTATCAGTATTCTTAAGACCCATAACAACAATGTTTTTATCAGACGTAACTTTCTGCACTACACATAAATAAATGAAAGATGTTGAGTTTCGTTTGCCTCCTTTGAATTCAGCAAGGATAAAATCGCCTTCTTTCAGTTGATTGAAACAAATGTATTCAGCAGAAGAATCATTGCCATCACTCTTTTCTTCATATTCAGAGTCACTTGATTCATGAAGAGACAAATCAGTCTCTGAATCCGAAGAAGAACTCAAGTCAAGCTTCCTTTTTCCTTTATTTTTTTGCTTCTTTTCTTTGGCTTCCTTTGCTTTAAGCTCTGCTTCTTTCTTTTTTTCTGCTCTTATTAATTTTCTTTCTTCTTTTTTTAATTCAACCTGTTTTTTTTTCTCCTCTTTTTTCTTAAAATATTCTATCATTTGCGGAGAAGTTGCTACAGCAGGTAACTTTTCTTTTCTTCTTTTCGATTTTGGTTCATCTTCTTTAATCCAAAACAGAGCCCTCTTGAATGGAGAAGGAATAATTTCCTTTGTTGTAGTTGGCCCTGCCGGTGTCTGTAACTCTTCAGAGGCCTTCCTATTTGGAGTAAACGCTGAGTTATTGACTTCTCTTGATGTAGTTGGCTGCGCCAGTATCTCTAACTCTTCAGCGGGTGTCCTCATTGAAATAGACAACGAATCAATTTCTGTCAAGCTAGTTGGCGTCACAAGTACCCGTAATTCTTTAGAAGGTGTTATTGGAGCTGACACTGAGTCAGTCACCAGAAGCTCTTGTGCTTCCACTGGTTCTTCTGTAGTCAATCTCTCAGCCTCTCCATTATATTCTGAAGGCTTCTCAGATACCTTTAAAGAGACAAAACAATTGAAACACTCATAATACTTGAAATGAAATATCTAGTTACCTGTATCGATTTATTTTCTGCTTTATCTTTCCACGGTTTCCACAGGTTGTATAATGATTCATCCTGGACTGCTCCTCTCCAATCACCTTCATTCCTTATGAAAGACCCAATTTTTTCTGGTCCTATTTCCCTTTCTAAAATACTGAAAAAGATCTTTTCTTCTTCAGTCATATTTATTTTCGTCTTGGTATTTTCTGATATTTCTCCTATTTTGACAGCTTTGGAATTCCACGGAACTAATCCACATTTCTTAAATCCATTGATTATTGTGGTGTCTTTGATGAATGGTAATACTTCCTTCAATACCGGTGCGAAGTTGTGTTTTTTAAGTTGGTCTCCATTATTTTTTATTTTCCAGTCATGAACCTTCTGTTTCCAAACACTCTTTAAAGCATGGAATACTGCAACATCCATTGGTTGCAGGATATGGGTTGCATTTGGGTACAATGCCACCAATTCAATTCCATTCTCAATGCAGAATTGACTCAATTGTAATGATAAATGTGATGTATGGCCATCAAGGAAAAATATAATAGGAGTCTGTATACCTTGTTTCTTTACCCAAGGAAGAAAAATGTTAGCAATATATTCAAAAAATAGTTCTTGCGTCATCCATCCATTCAATGATTTCCCAATAGCCCATTCAGCAGGGAAAGAGTCAGCAATGTGCTGAGGTATTCTGGAATATCTGTATACAACTAATGGAGGAGCAATTTGACCCTTCGCATTGGCTGTAAGAAGTGTAGTTAGGTTAAATTTTTCATCATTACCAGCTGCTGTATATACAGACTTGCTTCCTTTTTGTGCCAACACTTTTCCGGGCTTGGGATTCAAGAAGAATGCAGTTTCGTCTGCGTTGAACACCCTTGCTGGATCAGTGATGACATTATCTAAGTTATTTTCTCTAAAATATGTTGTCACTTCTTGAAACCAACTGTCAATATTGTGTTGTGTTACTGCTCGTCTCATTCTTGTAAGATTTTGGCTTACTCGAAATTTTATATCTGGGTGTCTATTGAGAAATAATTTCAACCATTTTTTGCCAGGTTTGGGGTTTCCTTTGAAAGTGACACCCAATTCTTGAGCCAACTTTGCAACACTTTCCATAAAACTGTCTTTGGTCAAAGGAAAACCTACACGTGCCATAGATTT
Source organism: Rutpela maculata (assembly GCA_936432065.2). Classification (NCBI taxonomy): domain Eukaryota; kingdom Metazoa; phylum Arthropoda; class Insecta; order Coleoptera; family Cerambycidae; genus Rutpela; species Rutpela maculata. The sequence goes on along the minus strand of OW386287.2, from coordinate 167,473,729 downwards.
CACCCACTGTACCAGTACTGCTTCTTGATCAAAAGTGAAAGTACCTTCGGGTCCCATTTTTCTTTTCATTGGTACTCGCCCTTTATGCTTATCTACTAACGTTGTTCTTGGCACTCCATGTGCCCTTGCTGCAGCTTTATAAGACATTCCCCTATTCACAGCCTCTAAGGCAGCAAACATGTTCTCTTCCGGATACTTTAGAATTTTCCTTTGATGCTCCATACCTAAAAAATATTACATTCCTGTTTATTGAACTAATAACAGCCAAAAATATGAAACTCCTGAAGTCGACACTCTATTGTTCCAAAGGTCGACACCCTGTGTCGACTTTTGGATCCTGACATAATATTCTGTTAATACTAGGGGCACATTAAAAATCGTAAAATGCTCACTTAAGATTTTTTAATTGTCAATTAACTACTTAATTTCTTAAAGTCGACACCCCTGTCGAAATTAGGAACTGACTAATTTTTCAGATCCAAAAGTCGACATCTTCACAATAACACATTTTACAAACCTGATATGAAAGACAGTGTTAGAAAGAGACAGTTTGAACATATATTTTAGTAATTTGATACAATATCAGGGATGCTTAAACCGAAACTCACGAAAATAAATATTTGCATTACTTACCTCTTATTAAAATTGCTAAGGAAAGCACAATTATTTCATAAAGTCAGTAGTCACTGTGCTGATATGCTCACTATTCAATAACTACAACACTTCTAATCTCAATATTTGCAATGACGGCACTTCTGGGTTTTATGTCAGTATTGCCACCATAAATTTGAACAACTATTGGCGCATTTATTTGTTTTTAAACCAAGAACTTTTAAGTGACGACCATAGGAGCAATGTCGAGCACTAGCACCTTTACCTTACGACTTTTTTTGGAGAGGGACATTATGGACTTTGAATCAGAACGCTAAGGCCATAATATATCTGCAAATTCTCTTCGTTGTATGAAATTTTATTGAAAACCTTAACTTTTTTTACATATAATGATAGACTATATCATATTTTGATATTAACACACCACAGATAGTAGAATGGGGAATATGGGGAAAGGATCTCCGGAAAGAGTGAACCCAAAAAATAGGCTAAAAATCGCCCATTTTCTCGCCCTCAAATTTTATTTTAAACTGCTAAATTATTGTTAATAATGAGAACATCCTGAATACAAAATTTTAAGATGAGCATGTTTGGTTTTTGAGATATGAGGAATTGGAGTTGTGATATGTATGATGCAATATAGGAGCATATCAAAAAATGCACAGTCCCACAAAAAATGGATACTCATCAGCTATGGCAGAGCAATCAAGATATTCTTACAATTTTTTGACGCAGGATTCAAATCTAAAATCGCAAAATCGATTAATTCAGAAGAGCCAAAAATATCCCCTATATAAGGATGAAAATAGGAAACAATGATGCTATTGAGTTATAGAGCTTCCATGAACAGAAATATAGTATAAGTCTATTGGATGAATACGTGAACGAAAGTGTTGACTAGGGCTCACGCAAAGAAATCGAAACATGCCCTTAAGGGGGTGAAAACTACCCCAGTACAATATCAAACTGCACAAAGCTCCAATAACTGGTGAAAAAGCTTTATTGATAGGAATGAACCATAAATCTGTTATGACCTAGTACACGAAAACAATCTATTACAGGGTAAAAAACTGCCCCTCATCTTGAATTTTGAACTTGAGTCAGGGCAAAAATAGTGAAGGTACCAGATATCACATTTTGATTGCAGTAGGTATGGGTGTTTCTAACGGGAAATCTGCCCATACAAGTTTGTCCGAGGACTTTTTTTTAATTAATAGGGGTTAACACTATTTTAATATAAAGGTACAGTCTAACTCTCTCTCTATTATCAAGGACCAGTCAAGTTATCCAGCAGTATTCCTTTTATTTACGATTTACTAAAATATGATTCCAGGGTACTGAGACCCTTGCCTATTGAATTGACTATGTGGAACAAAAATTAAAGCAATTATAGTAGATTATTATATTTAAAGTTTTCTATTATTCTCTACAGTAACATAAAATAACAAAACTTCTTTGAAACAAAACTTAAACTTCTCAAAAAAGAAAACAATTCTAAATCAAAAAGAAAATGAAAATCAACTTCTACACTTAAAATGAAATAAGTATCTGATTCTTAAGAATTTAAGAATATCTTCAGAATATCAATTTTTACGTCGATTTTTATATTAATTATTCTAAAAACTAGGTAATTATTCATTTATTATTATTTTTTGGCAGGGGGCTGACGATGGGGCACTGACAAATTCATTAAGAATCGATCGTTATTAAAAAAGTTACAATAATTACACAATCCACTAGTGGCAATAGTAGTATATTTTTGTTTATAAAATGTATAATAACTGAACAATAACTCAAATCGAGAAAATTAAACCCAAAAAAGCTTACCAGAGAACTGATTTATTGAGTGGTCTAGACACGTCTGCCTTAGCATCAAAGACCGATTCAATATTAAACAAAATAGCGCCAAAACGTCATGTTTCATTTGTACAAACTTCATGTTGGATGCGTTCCGTTTAGCATAACTACGTGGTTAATCGTAGATTCGCTTCCAATAGATTTTTAAATGTGGCTGGGGACTGACGTCAAAAAGTGTAGGACAATGTTTTATGCAGTATTTTGAGATGATAATCTTCAAAAAAATCATATAACAATGTACATTGCCAACAACCATTGTCATAAAATAGTTTGAGTAATAATAATAATAATGAATAAAAAGAAAATATAATATTTACAACAGTTGGTATCTTTGATTTCAGGTTTGGGACACACCAGGGTACTGACAGTTTAACTCTATTTCCATAAAATTTGAAGATTTCGGCAATTTGTATTTATACCTTAGAATATAGGGTCGACATAACTAATCATTTACTTTAATTTTAATGAAAAAAATATTGGTATTTTGTATTTTTTGACATTTAGTTTTCTCCGGACACAAATTTTCCCATTAGTAGAAAAACACCCGTATGAATGTGGGACGATAACTAGAATTTTTGTAACTATTTTATGACACACCTACGATGGGGTAAGAGAACTGGACGAAAACTTATTGGTGGGTTTTCACCCCATGACCCCCGTCGGGATCATTTGGGGTATGAAAATGAATCAAGAGGCCCTGACATAAGAGAAAAGCACTCTTGGAAACCGCTATATCAGTATTTTATTTATGTAATGCAGCGATTACAAGATTGCTCTGATATTCATTCCTTCGCTCCCTTACTCCCCACCAGGGTGTATTAAATAGGTGATGCGACGACAACCCTCACAGTGGCTTCGTAAGTGCTTACTTTGTACATAATGTAATACATGGAGGACCAATAAATTCTCTCATTACTTACGCATAGATAGATAATTTTACAGATTCTGTGCATACGTGCATACAGTATTGCATACATTCCCGGCCTTTTTTTTGTTTAGTGAAACAAGAGTCTAGTGACATCAAGTAGCTAAATTAAAACATTGAAAGAATATATGCAACACTACATGCAGCATTGCACGTGTCGCCACAGCTAATCTCAAAAATATATATTTCTTAAGATTTACAAGTATAATGTAGCTATTATTAAAATTTCTGCCTGGTTCCTATACTTTCAACTAAAATTAAGTTCAACGTAATGTGTATGAAGTTTTAAATAGTTTGTCACAATAAAATAAGACACTTTTTGCAGGTTAGGAATCTAACCTGTAATTAGCAGTCTATTTTTATCAATCAACAATATTGAAATTTATTTGCGTGGATTTTTAAATATTTGCTTGGAGCCAGTATGGCTCCAAGCTAAAAATGTCTATACAAACATTAAAAATGAGAATAAACAAAAGAACCTTAAAATTTGAGGTTATGTTAGTACATGCCCAGGTAATTGTAGGACCTTATTGCTCGCGCCATCTACTAAAGTAAATAGAAACCATGCACTTATGAAGCCATTATTATAATAGGAAAGTGCCGTACGTTAGACCACCTATTTAATACACCGTGCCCCCCACAGATACTTACCTTTATGGCAGAATTTTTTTCGATACAATATAATGATCGTAAAATTGCTCAGATTTCCACCCTCTAACCCCTGTGAATTTATCGATGAGAAAGAATCACGAGGCCATGACATTCCTAAAGAGCACTCTTGAAAACCCTTGCTACAGGTTTTTCGCTAATGTGATGCGGCAATTGCGGTGTCTCTGATATTCGCCCCCTCGCACCTCCACCTTCTTATAAAATTCACTTGAAGTTTGAAAACAGACCATTAGGACATTAATTTTATGGAGAGCGCCCTTTATTATCTTTGTGACAGAATTTACTTTAATGTAATATTCTCTCAGCGAGATCACTTATCACAACTTTAATCCCTCATATCTCAAAAACCATAGATATTATTATGCTCATCTTGAATTTTGTATTCAGGATGTTCTCATCATTAACAATAATTTAGCCCTTAGTTTGAAACAAAATTCGAGGGCGATTTTTGGGGTCATTCTTTATTGTAAGGTTTATATATGAAAAAAAAAAATTCAAATCGAAATATAAAATGGTAAATAGTCTGAGTACATTTATTTCGTTCAGCTAATTGTTTTGTCTTACAATATAGTCTATTGTCTGTGTACTGTAGAAAGGAACTAAAATGTTAAAGGGTTTTTATTGTTTATTATGTTCAACTGACCCCAAAATATGACAAAACCGCGGAGTGCTACCATTTAAAGGGTGCGTTTTTGAGATCGAAGTAAAAAGGTCTACTTTTCACATTTTTGAGTTTTGCTCGAAAACTATGCATTTTTCCTATAAACACGTCAATAGAAAAGTTGTAGAGAATTAAATTTCCAATCAAATTTTTTTTTTTTACAAAAATACGTCCAAAATACAAAACAAAAAAAAACGAAAAAATACAATTTTTTATTTTTTTTTTATTTTAGCCTGTAACTTTCTTTCGGGTACATTTTGGGCATAGACATTGCTGCATAAAAAAAAGCTGGCGTTTTACCTGTTAAAATGAGATTTTGTAAAAATTTTTACGATTAATAGTGACCAAGATATTAATAGTGACCAAGATTTTTTGCTAATTTTTACAATTTTTTTTTTCAAATTTCGTCCTGTAACTTTTTTCTGAGTGAATTTAGGTATAGACATTATTATATTAAAGCTGACTTTACGCCCGTTGAAATGGTGGCTGGTAAAAGTTTCTACGACAAATAGAAACCTAGATACAGCGTTTCGAAGATTGTTACTTTTATTAACTTTTTTCTAATTTTTAGGTTCTTTTTTAAATTTCGGCCTATAACTTATTTGTCAAATACTTTAAGTACAGATATTGCTACATTGAATGTACTCGCAACATTCTTGTTTAAATGGTCTGCAATAGAAGTTTATGTGATCAATAGTAACCAAGATACAGTCTAGATATAGTAGATTATTGTACTTAAAAAATAATTTTTTACATTTTTCCACTTCTGAACTTTATATCACGTGATTTTTTTAGAAAAGATAGATTTAATTAATTTATTCATAATTGTATGAAATGTTTATGAAATTATTCAAATGCTGGATTTAACATATTTTCAAAATCAAAGCCGATTTCTTCATCGGCATCTTTGTGAACATCGTCTTCCGTTATTTCAGGTACATCAGCGTTTTCACAGTTTATTCCCATACATTCTTTGCAAAAAATGGAGCAATTCATTCCCAATTTCCTGCAACCGCAGTTTCCTCTGCATCCTTTGATGCATTTACAGGCTATTTATTCCAGCAAAACTTGTGGTGCAGGAGGTTTATTTGTCAAAATTGGTACTAGTCCGTTTTTTGAACTTTTCCAACCCCAGATGAGGCCGGAAATACGAAAAATGGATAAGGATAATAAGGAGATAAAACAATGCTTTAAGATGGGTTAAACTTCTATTGGAGACCATTTAAACAAGAATGCTGCCAATACATTCAATGTAGCAATATCTGTACTTAAAGTATTTGACAGATAAGGCCGAAATTTAAAAAAGAACGTAAAAATTAGGAAAAAGTTAATAAAAGCAACAATCTTCGAAACGCTGCCTGCCACCATTTCAACGGGCGTAAAGTCAGCTTTCACTTTAATATAATAATGTCTATACCTAAATTCACTCAGAAAAAAGTTACAGGACGAAATTTGAAAAAAAAAGTAAAAATTAGCAAAAAAAGTTAAAAGTCTCAAATTTTGAAACGCTATATCTCGGTCACTATTAATCGTAAATTTTTTTACAAAATCTCATTTTAACGGGTAAAACGCCAGCTTTTCTTTATGCAGCAATGTCTATGCCTAAATGTACCCGAAGAAAAGTTACAGGCTAAAATAAAAAATAAAAAATTGCATTTTTTCTTTTTTTTTGTTTTGTTTTTTGGACTTCTGAGGGTGCCATTTCGATTGGAAATTTAATTCTCTACTACTTTTCTATTTACGTTTATAGGAAAAAAATGCATAGTGTTCGAGCAAAACTCAGAAAAGTGAAAAGTGAACCTTTTTACTTCGATCTCAAAAGCACTGGTAGCACTCCGCGGTTTTCTCATATTTTGGAGTCAATTGAACATAAGAAACGATAAGACATAGACAATAGGCTAAATAGTAGAAGAGTAAATTATTTTAATTTGCAGGCGAACATCACACTCTGACCAAACAGTAACTTTGAAATATGAAGGGCCAACGTTGGAATTGGGCACACCACCAAGATTATGTTATCCTCTAGTGATATTCTTGTTCAGAAATGACATTGAGGACAATATTCATCCTGATGAGACAGTAAGACACGACAGCCAGCAATTTTGTATTATGTTAATTATAAGTAATTATTTCAGGTTGCCTTAATAAATGTTGTCCACATCAAGGACACGGTCTGCACGCTGCCCACCAGTATTTTAGCTCAGTATTTGAAACAGGCTAATGGCCAATTGTCCTGTCTTAAAGTAAGTTTTAATTATTTAATTGAGCGACTGTCCAGGAAATGTCAGTTTAGTAATTTAAAAAGTAATAAAAAATGTTTTACTGTGACATGATTTTGTTAAGATAATTAACTTCTTGTCACGAAAAATGATATTTAATAAAATTATATTTAAATAGGAAATATAACAAGTAAATGTAAATTTATTACGGGAAGTAAACAGTTTTATTGGGCTACAATTATTTGGAACAGAAGATGTTCATATTAGTTAACCAGCACATTGACTTCTTTTTCAATATCAGATATATGATCTAAAAAGAGTAGTTGTGGAATATACACGGTGGTAAAAACTTGTCTTTTGGTATTTCTGTGGCTGATACTAAATTCAAGGATAATACTCTTTTATAAAATTATTTCTGGACTTGAATAATAAGGGAGTTATACCCCTTTAAAGGGGAATAAGAAATATCAGTTTTTCTGCAATACCTTCCGACCGCCCTAAAATATTAAATTAATATTTTAAATTTAGATATAGCCCATCTGGACACCAGTTTACATAGTCAATCAGACCCTTTCTTATGGTCATCATTTGATCTTTTGGAGGTTTTAAGAAAGTTTTGTCGGGGTTAGAAAATAGTCTATTGCTTTATTAAGATTTTTTAAACTTAGTATATTTGCTCTTATAAAGTAAGTTTTAAAGCGTTCTGTAAAACCTAATATAAAGCTAATTTGCTGCTAGGATTCTTTGTATTTGTAATGAGTTTATCATATCTATATAAAACTCTCCGTAAAGCTAAATGGTTTTATTATCTTCTTAAATTCCATTAAGATTTAAAAAGGCTTTAAATTATTCTTTATGCTTTAACAAGTATGCAGTAATTACATTTCAAGTTATTTTTAAAACTAGACATTTTAAATGGTTATTAGTACTTATTAGAGGCCGTTACAAAACTAATCTCTTAAAACATCCTTGACAAATGTTTTGATGAAACCGTAATAAAGAAAAAGGCATCTATAAATCTAAAAGACATCTCAATTCGATAAAACTTTCTCAAAACTTAATTCAAGACAACAGATGTATTAGAAGTATTTCACGACTTGTAATTGTCTTTTCTAGAAATGTAGATGAAAATATAAGAGAGTGGCCTTATGTTAAAAGAACTGGTAAAAAGCAGAAAATTACGAAATTTTGTATTTTTATGTATTCTGTAATGCTATAGTGATAGGAAAAATATTTTACAAAATCTGACATAAAAGTTTTATAAGTATTGAAAAAAACATTCAAATATATAATTATTATATACTTGTTAAAAAGCGTTTCAGGCTAGAAATAATTTCAATTTTGAAAGTGAAGGGCAAAATAAGGGCACAAATTTCAAACGTAAAATATTTATTTAATAAAAATTTAAAAAAAGGCTTGGTCGCACTTGGTACCAAACTAAATGTTTCATTATTACTAAGAACAATTAACATTTTACATTGACGACTTTCAATTGGCATTTACAAAAATATTACTGCTTATCACAAAATTATCAGTACTAGAAAATGTAATACACACCTGAACTTAAAGCCTCCATAGCAAAAAACTCGAATTTTAATACAGTAATAAACAAATAAACGAGCACAAAGATCTAATAAAACTTTAAAATTCACAACGCATTATCTGCACTACTCACCAGCTAAAAACCCCTCTCTCTCTCTTTAGTGTTTCCTGTTGGCCTGGGACTGCTTTCACTTTTCATCGGACCCACAGGTCATTTAAGATTGTCGGTGTTAATTGGCGTTTCTCCATGGGTTGAAATCCATCTCTCTTTCCTCCTCTTCCTTCTTTTTGATAATGCGGGGTTATTCAATTCCTCCACCCTTCTCCAGTTCTCTTCCGTTTCTAGCATCTTCCCTACCATATCTTCTGGAGATAATAACGACGCCCCACCGTCTCATCTCTCTTCTCTCCATCTGTTGCATGCGAACACGGTGTGCTCCACGTCATCGACTTCTCCACAGTGTGCACACTCTCTGCTGTCAGTCTTGCCAATATCATATAAGTACTCCATGAAGCACCCATGTCCGTTTAGGGCTTGGGTGAGGTAATAGCCTACCTCACCATGCCTCCCCGTTCCATCCATGCTCTGATGTTCGGGATGAGGCGTCTCGTCCACCTTCCCTTGTCTGCAGTGTCCCACCGCGTCTGCCATCTTTCAAACAGCCCGTCTCTGGCCTCTGCCCTCCCGGCTCCTTCAAAGATTTCCAGCCGTTCTTTGGCCATCAGATCCAAAAAGGGGATCCCCGCCACTACCAACGCCGCCTCGTACGAAATCGTCTTATATGCACTGCATACCTTTAGTGCGGCACATTGCTGGATCCTAGCCATCCTCCCTCTCATCCTACCCAACTTCATCGCACTTTCTCAGACCGGAGCTACATACAAGAGGATAGAGTGCACGACACTGCACAGCAGTCTCCTCTTACTCGCTCTCGGTCCATGCGTATTGGTCATAAGCCTCCCAATGGATGTGGCTGCTTTTCCCGCCTTCTCAGCCTTCTTTGTGGCATGGACCCGAAGTTCAGCTTGGAGTCCAGCCAATCCCCTAGGGATTTCAGGTGGTTCCCTGAGGATATCTCCATCTGGCCCACCCTCCGATTAAAGAACTTATATCTAGATACATAATGGCATGAATTTTATGATCCCGAAAGACTCCCAATCTAAGGCACTTCTTCCCATAAGTTGCTTATTGGCCCATCGGCGTATTCGCGGCCGCTCGTACACGGTCGGCTTCAGTCAACACCACCTAGAGATTAAAGCCAGACAACCAACTGACATGACGTCACGCTTCAAGGGCTGTCAAGTAGTCAAATGACTCAAATGACCCGTTCACGAAGATTCGTTCATATGACCCGGTGGGTACATGGTCATGGATTAGAGAGACACAGCTCGCGATGAGATCCGTTTCGAAACAACTTAATCGTTCATTCCCGTGTATCGGCGGCTCCTTTGATGTCTTTTCTTTTGTATTAAGCACTTTCCGCCGAAAATAATTTAGTGTGAGTAGCGCGGAACTTTTATATTTTTTTGAATAAATCAATAAGAGGTACCGACACTATTTAAAGACAACATTATGAATTTCCAAGTTTATAAATTATGACTGCATTTCATCTCCCTGAATTATGAAACACTTTGAAAATAATATATTTTCTACAAATTCAAAACCCAAACACGGGATCGAATGTTTAATAATAATCAATAATTAATTATGTTTAAACAAGTTGATTTGAATTGAGTTCATTCTGTTAGTTCTCGTTCATCGCACACCGATCGTGAATATCTTAGTAGAAAATTAAGAAAATATTATCCGAAGTTCCGTGTTCGGTCAGGTCATATGAACGATAGGGTCACGGAGAGTGATCGAATCGTTCACGGGTCTTTTGGAAGATCCGTTCATTGTGAACGGGTCGTTCATGAACGACACATTACTACTGTCAAGTGTAGTGTCAAATAAAACAAATCGTTGTATTTGAATTTTAGTAGTATTGTATCTTATTGTTTATTCTGTGTTTTAAACGTGTAAATGTGATCTAAAACCCACTTTAATAAAACAGACAACAAATAATACATTCCAGTGATAGTTATAAAATATTTAATTTCCGTGCAAAATGGTAAACAAATGCTGCTTCCTCGCTGTACTGGTAATTATGCCACCGGGGAAAAGGTACACGTTTTTAAATTTCCCAAAGATGAGAAACTCAGAAACAAATGGATTAAAGCTATTCATCGAGAAAACTTTAAAATTTCTATGCACTCTGTGGTGAGTTATTATTTTTAAGTCCCGTAATCTAAATCAAACGAAACTAAAATTGAGGCTAGGTTTTCACTTATTTGAGTGACCAAATACGCTTTTCGTTAGTTAGTTTTGCCTCAGAATTTAATTAGGTACCTTTTTACTTTATAAGAATTAGTAGAAGCAAATTAGAAGTGATTTTTATTGTTCTAATTACGTCCAAATGTATTATGTATCTCAATATCTAAAACCTTCCTTCCGTGACGTCACCAGCTGGTTGTGTGGCTTTAATCTCTAGGTGGTGTTGCTTCAGTTCGATTATCATAATTTCAGTTTGACAGTTTTGACAGTATCCGTAATTAATGTTAATAAGTGTTTTTCATGTTTTTCGAACAAAATGTGGTGAAGAAGTCTTTTTATTTTAAGTTGTGATTTGCCTAATACCTAAATAATACTCTCTGTTCATATTTAGACAGTTTAGTGACAATTTAGTGCAACATGCAACAGTGCTGTGCCATTTGCAGAAATCGATCGTTTCATAAGTAAGTAGGTCATAGTCTTAACATGATGAGGTTCAGTTTATAGTTTTAACCCTTTCCGTACCATCGCCTTATATTTTAGCCAATACCTAAATGGTCCCTCAGGCCCACTGCCGTATATATGTGTTCAAGGTTATATGGCATATTTAGACCGTTGTCGTATATGTGACGATATTATGTTTGTACCTTTTAGTAGGACCACAACCGCATAATTGTGTCGCTTCGTGTTGTGTCCGTTGGCCCAATGCCCAAGAAATACGGTGCCTAAGACAGGACCACCTGGCTCACTGCTGTATAAATACGGCAAATTTACTCGACATCATGAATCTCGTTATTCTGATTGAAATAAGCTCTACAGAATGCATCAGAAAAACTGTAAAATGGTACAGAAAGCTATTTTTTCATATGGCGGACCTAGCCATGCTCAACGCACATGCACTGTACCAAACACAAAATGCAGGAAGAGAACCTTTAGCAGATTTTCAGTTGAAAATCATAAGAGTTGTCTCGCTCAATAAGTTGTTATTGAGCGGTAAGTTTTAGTTAGTAAACAAACTATTGCCTATCGATTTCTTTGTCTAATTTCAGGTACAAAACACCACAGTCTAACCAAAGCCGAGTAAAACTTATGACCAAAAATCCTGAGAGACTTATAGGCCGACATTTTCCCGTTCTGGTACCCAATAATAAGGTTCGACAATGTACTGTTTGTAGCGAAAGCAAGCTTCAGGCAAACAATAGAAGAGAGTCTAGGTTCATGTGTGCAAAGTGTAATGTTGGTCTGTGTGTACACAGACTTGTTTTGAAGTGTACCATACAAAACAAACCTTTTAAATATATACTTTGTATCATAATATATTACAAATACTTTAATATAATAAAATATTATTATAAATAAATGAACCCCGGTCCTAGTAACATGCATTGCCATTTCATGTCCGGTACAGAAAGGGTTAATAATAATATTATAAATAATATCCTTCCAATGCATATTTCCCTTGAATAAAACATCTTTACCTATTGTATTTTTTCAATCTGCATTAATATTCCTAGAAGTTAACCAATAATTATCACATAAAAGAGGTACAATATTTTACAGTTTCCCTTCTACACATACCCGCCTCTGTTGCCTATGGGATGTGATGTTCATCTATCCATTTTAATGGACATATAATGTGACTATGTTAGGAGCAAATAAGGTATATGAAGAAAAGGTAGCCATTATGTATCTAGATATAAGTTCTTTAATCGGAGGGCCCACCCTAACTTTCATGGGTGGAAGATTTCTTTTCCTCGTGATAACCAGGAGCTCTGTTTTCCCGAAAGCTAGCTCAAGCTGCATACTTTCTAGCCATCTCTCAATATTTCTGATGGCCTCGTTGGCTGCTTCCATTATTTGGACAGTCCACCTTCCAGTCACCATTATGCCCAAGTCGTCGGCATACCCGATGACCTTTACATCTTCCTTCCAAGACATCGTCAAACATCACATTCTACAAGGTCGAACCGAGCACCGACCCTTGTGGAACCCCACACGTGATGCTTTTCCAGGTTATCTCTCCCTCTGACACTCGAATTCCATCATCCTGTTTTGGAAGTAGCTCATCATCACCCTAACAAGGTACGGAGCTACCCCCAAGCTCTGCATCTTTCTGACAATCATCTCCCATCCCTCTGTGTTAAACGCATTTTTGACATCAGGGTCACAACAGCACATACTGTTTCGTGGCTAGGGCTTCCTCTGCTGTCTCCTTTAGTAGTCTAATGGCTCCTACCGTTGGTCATCCTTTCCGAAAACCGAACTGGCTCTCAGATAAGCCGCCCTTCTGGGCTATCTCCTCTAATCTCCCCAGTATCAGATACTCGAGAAGCTTGCCCATTGCGTCAAGTAAACATAGCGGTCGGTGGGATGACGGGTCCTCCGACGGCTTGTTCCCTTTCCGGATCAGGACGACCCTGGCCTTCCTCCATCTGCTTGGGAAATCCCCACTCTCTAGGGCACGGTTCATTACTCTTAAGATATCTCCCGGGTATTCTTCCGCAACTAGCTTGACTATTTCAGGCGGAATCTCGTCTAAACTTGAAGCCTTTCCACTTTTAACTGCACTACTCAGTTTCGACTGATGTGGGCGCTGAAATGAATCATGTAACGGCCAATTGTGATGCATTTTATTACGTGTAAAGATGTTGGCTACACATAGCTCAAAAGAGCGATCTTGTTAACTCTATTACATATTTTGATTTTTGGCCAGATTTTCGGGTCTCCTGCCCCACTGTGCGGCGGCTCTCTTAAATCCCAAAGGTTTTATTATGATTTTAGTATAGCCTTATGGAGTGGAGCCTATGTGATCTTCGCTAAGTGTATTTGTACTTGTGTAGGGAAGGAATTATTTGTGATAATCTTCAAAAAGTCTAAATGGACTTCATCTAGAGTACAATGTTCTTTCTAGGTCATTACCATTATTAGAATATATAGTTTAATGAGAGGACTGCAAATATTAGGCTTTAGGCAAGAGTTGACAATGCTATAGGGTGATGCAGGAATTTTACAGGGTATTCAACTTTCCTTAAAACAGAGGCTCAGATTGTGCTTTAGGCCGAATGGAGGTCATTTGGAGCAATTTTTATGATTGATTTGAGCAATTGAGCAATTCTGTATGTTTAATTTAATTATTTTAAAGCATTCTTTGTGTAAAAGAATTTCTTAATAAAATGTCGTAAATGCACGCGGATTTGTAAACATAATTTACTTGAAAAAGGCTCGGTTTATCAAAATGCAACAAAAATGCCTTTTTTATTTCTAATTGTTTTTTTATAACAATTTTTAGAAATATGTAAAAAATAAAAAGTTAAAATACTGACAGCTACCTCCTAAAACTACCCCTTGAGCATAAAAGAGGGTTTGATTAATACTATGTAAACTGGTGTCCAGACGGGCTATATCTAAATTTAAAATATGAATTTCGTATTTTAAGGCGGTCGGAAGACATTGCAGAAAAACTGGTACTTCTTATCTCCCTTTAACCCTTTCGCTCCAAATGCCTTAGATATACGACATGGCATAAAGTGTCTCTCATTTCCACCGCCGTATATACAGTGTATTCCATTTTGCTTGGAACGCCCCCATAAAAAGTTTATTTTGGGTCCGATTTAGATAGTTTTTTTTTAAATGTAGGCCTCTGAAAAGTGCATTGTCAGTTGTTTGAGTTGAGGCCAAAGATCTTTAACTAGTAGATGGTTTAATCCATAAGGAATTCGTATATGACAAAGCTGCAAACATCTCAACAGAGAAAGCAATATTAACACGCATCAAAAAGCGAGACAGCAATTCTGGAACTGCCGAACTTTACCGTTGCTAGTGTCGGGTCAGTTCGAGTTTATCAACATAATTTTATGCTCTTAAAGCGCAAACGCAATCAAATCTCAACCGACACTAACAACTGACCGGAGCAACTAGTGGTGTTGCCAGACTGTCACCATTTTCTCTGCATTTTCTGATCGCTCAACGTTATTGCGTTAGACCTTTTCAAAATTCCCCGCTTTAAGCGGCTTTTGTCTGTGATCTTTGACAACGTCGCGAAGGTTTGCGACAGGATACCAACTAGAAGCGAGGCACGCGCATAGACAACACGCGTATTTGGAGTTGGGCCCGGAGTGGAAGCAAAGTGGGAGAGATAATGGGCGGTTCTTTGCTTGAAATGTTTTACACAGAATTGAGACAGGGTTGAGCGATCTAGGAGTAAAACATCTTTGGTTGAGGCACTCTTTTAAATGCACAATCCCATTGCAACAGTAGATTTTCATTAGCAATTTCAAAATTTTTATTTCTTACAAAAAACATTCAAAAATTGGTATTTTTTCACGAAGATTTCTTCATTTTCTGCCCTGAAAAAAGCACTGTAATAGGTCGAGCTATCATGTAAACCGGACTTAAAATAAACTTTTTATGGGGGCGGTTCCAAGCAAAATGGGACACACTGGTGTCAGTTAAGAAAAATCTAAAAATATTTTAAACATTGAATCTATTCAAATAACCATTTTCAGCAACTCTACTTAGCTACTGGCAATCCTGGAGGATACGAGGAAGGGCATATACCTCTAGCCGTCGCTGAACCGGTAGAAGGAGGACCAGGTCCTTTGGGGCGTACTTTGGTTTGTCCAACAAATGAAGATTCTACCTTGTGGAACAGTTCGGGTGAACAGCTGTGTGTAGTGTGTCAGTATTTTCCTCTATCAAGGGCCCTTCTTCCTTGCAGGTAAAGCAAAATGGTGAATTGTTCGAATTCTTAATATTCACATATATTGATATAGAAAGCTTGAAATCTATTCAAAATTGAAAATGTATTTCTAAAATAGTCGAGTGAACTGAATTAATACTGGGTAAAATTAATATTGCCGTAAAACATGTAGCATGAAATGTTGTAGAAGCTTGAACATTAGTTTCAAAGATGTTGCCTTAAACTAGTTTAGGTATCATTTGTCAAACCGCAATAGTCAAATAGTCAAGAAGTCGTCTTATTCCAACAAATTAAAAATAATATATGTTATTTCTGTTAACATACTGATTTTAAAGACAATTTCACCCTTTGCTGATGAAATTAATGTATTGTGACACAACAAAGATGGTAATACGGTTGCGAAAAGTGCAACTTTTCATTAATTGTATCACAATTGAGATACAGTATTTCTTTCTGGGTTGTTGCAATAGTTATTTGATAAATATGATATTTGACATTTGTACTTCAAAAATATGCTGTTTGATACCAGTGTAAAGCGAGAATTCGTAAGTCATGCAAACCACTTTTCTTGGCCCATGGAGTTCTTAGTGATTTCCATTTACATTGTGAAACAATATGTTTAATTCACATGTGTAATGTCAATATTACTTCTCCCCATTGCCCATTAATGTCACTCTTCGAAGTAATAACATAGCTTTAACCAATTCCAACGTCCACTCTAGCCAAAAATTCTATATATGTAATGATTATAAGATGTACTTTATAATGTTAAGATATTAAGGAGGTTAAAAATCACACCAAATTATAATTTAGAATATTACTAAGCCAATAGAATTAAGTGAATTTTGACTTGAAACTAACAAAGGGTGTAGCAGAATAAGCATGGTAAAATGGCCCCAGAAGCGTTTGGGCCTAATTCGGTGTCAGTAGATCGACACTAGGAAAAGAAATGTTTTCCTCGAGTTTTAGTCCCACGTTTGTTTGCTGTAACACTAATATACAAAAAAGTTATTCCTTAATTTTTTCATGAAAAAAGGGAGTTAGGTGGCTGAGATTTTTTTGAGGTAGGTGAATTAGATAAGAATTGATGGAGCCGGAGGACGAGGGTGGTGGGCCAATTAGGAGAGGGGGAAGAGTTAGGGAAAGGAAAATTATTCAACCCACCCGAACTTTTATCCCTGTCGTGCGATTTTGAAAAATCAAATAAGTAAATAAAAACGCATTTGAAAAGAAATTTGTTTATTTGAAAAAAATTAAAAAAAATTAATCAGTCAAATACTAGAGATAACAGCGAACAAATTCCATTTTGGTTTTTCGCACGACAGGGAAAAAAGTTTGATTTTCCTTTCCCTACCTCCTCTCCCTCCCCTAATTGGCCCACCACCCCCCATCCTTCGGCTCCAACAATTCTTATCTACTTACCTACCTCAAAAAATCTCAGCCCCCTAACTCCTTTCTTTCCTGGAAAAATTAAGGAATTACTTTTTTGTATATTAGTGTTATGGCAAAAAAACGTGTATTTTAAAAAAAAGTTTCACGAAAAGTTACCGTCCGATTTGAAAATTTTATTAGATTATGCGCTTTCGTGAGGTCTTCAATTTTTAATTTCACTTTTTTTTCGTCAAGTCAATAATAAGAAAGTTATCGTGAAAAAACGTGTTTTTCTAACATACTTTTTTGTGTTGAATTCCATACATTTACTTTCTTTGTTCATCATAACTCGAATAATATCAGTAGTAATAATATTCCACGATTCTTGTATTTTATGATAGGTACATGTGTGGACTATAAATAAATTCATCTTGTTGTTGCTTCCTGAAGCTTCCCATCTATCCTCTAGACAGAAGTTAAAATTAGGGGCACAATGTTGGGAAAAATAAATCTATGAATGGGTAGCGGGAACTTTGAATAGGTAATTTGTCGTAGTCACAACTTTGCTGTGACTTTAAAGTAACGCTACAGTCTCATTCGGTACTTTGTAATAGACATAATTTTAAAGTTATATATTTGCAGTTCCCATCACTATTGTCAAGTAACAATTACTTTCAAGTTGTATTTCTTAGTGAAAACGACTTCAAAGTGATCCTTTCTGAAAAACACCATATTGATGGCCAAAACTTATGACTCCATTATCACCAAAAACATGAACCATAACTTCATAAATGACTTAAAAATTTAATTTATCACCGCTTCTATAATTAATTAATGGATAAAAAATAGTTTCGAGTTCTAAAGAACAATAAGAAATACTTTCAGTATATACAGTGCCATATTCTCTCATGAAGTTAAATATTTTAAAGATATTTTATTTAAAAAATGTAGATTATAAAGGTTCTCTTGGTCAGATTCAGATGTTTCATTATAATATGTTTGACAATAAATTTGTATTCATTTTTGATGCTTAGACCATGGGGAAATACAAGTTTTGTTTTCTAATATTGCTCCTCTAGTATTCTACTAAGTTTCTGAGTCAGGGAAATCAACAAGAATCATGTAGGAATGAAACATAAGTATAATAAAATCATTTGCAAACAAAGCAGACAACATTGATCTCAAAAAGTGGTGGGTGGTAAAGTTCCCTCAAAGTCACGGCTTCAACACCACGATGTCGCCGCTACGTACCCATGACATCATTGGAACGTAGTCGAACAAGTTATAGGAACGTGCTCGGAATGTTGCATTCACCGAAAAAATATTCCCCATTTTGGTCATTGACACGTAATGGGAATAATAAAACTGTCATTGGAAAACACATATCATGGCAACACTGTTTCGGATGGCAAATAGCACAACTTCATTGGTTTTTGACTGGGGCAAATTTAAACTATGCTGAAAGTAAATAATTTTTTTTGTGGATTTGGAATTTAAAAAAGTCAACCGATTATAAATGATTGTTACATATATAATATAGAATCATATCCATAATACTCCAGTCAAATAGGGAAAATTGGAGGGAAAAAACTGCAAAAGTTTTGAAATTTGGCAGAGATGTTCACTAAGACCCACTATTAAACATACTAAAAGTCCCCAACCATATCTCTTGCGCTCGCGCCGCCATCTTGCAAAAATGGTGCTCCAATTAAGTTTCTTGCTTATATCTCGCTAACCATTAGCGACATTGAAATAATGTTTCCCTATATAAAAAAAAGCTTATAAAATTCTCTACAAAAAATATAATATACATTTTTTCCGTATATTATTATAATTTTTGGAAATACGAAAATTGCATTTGGTCGACACATTTCTAAAACCGTAATTATCACTCATAGAGAAAATAATATTCATATTACGTGAGTTCCAGAATTCCAAATAACTTTAAAATGTCTATGTGTCCGCCTGTCCCTCTATATGGCATGTTTTTGTGAGTATAAAAGAGAAAAGTCCTGTTGATTTCGAAAAAAATCAATCAGTAAATTTAAAGGTTATTAAAAAAATCCATGTAAAGAATATTGAGACACCTTTGTTAAGATTTTATAAACATAAAGATAGTATTGATAATATAGAGAGATAGTATACTAACCAACGTTTCGACAACCATGATGGTATCATTGGGAGATCATTAAAATTGCAAGTATGGCACTTAAATCTACAGTCTTATCAAAGATTACAACACTTTTCACGTGCATTTTTTTCATAAAAAGCTTCATAATCTTTACATTTAATGATCGATTTTTTTCAAAATCAATAGGATCCTCTAGCTAATAAAATCGGACTTTTAAGTTATTTAACTTAAAAGAGACAGAGACAGAGAGAGAGAGAGACAGAAAAAGTTGTTGCGAATTCAATGACTAACACAATGATGATGATAGTTTTTTTCTCTACGAGCCATATTTATAAATTTTGAAATGTGTCGATGATATGCAATAGACTCTTTCTTTTCGTATATTCCAAAGAGTATAATAGATACGAAAAAAATGCATATTATTATATTTTTTGTAGAGGATTTTATAGGCTTTATTTTTTATATAAACATAATTTCGATATTGCCCATTGTTAGAGAGATATAACCAAAAAACATAAGCGCCTTTTTCCAAGATGGCGGCTCGAGCGCAACAGTTTGAGCTGGGGACTTTTAGTATGTTTACTAGTGAACCTTAATGAACATCTTTCCCAAGTTTCGAAACTTTATCAGTTTTTTCCATCAAACATCGAAATTTGTTCTAATTTGACTGGGGTATAAAAAGATATCCAATTTTAAATGTAGTGGGACACATCCATTGACCTGGCCTATAAGCAGTATTAAAATAATATATAAACATCTTAATGAAATTTAATAAATTTTTCAGGCACACCTGTATCTGCGCGAGTTGTTTCGACAAACTTGACCGATGTCCAATGTGCAGAGGGCCTATAAAAAGTTATTTTTGTATCAGAGGCGAAGAGTACATGCCCATCCAGTCAAATTCGAAGACGCAGAGCTCCCATGGACCTCTTTATAATTGGTTACACAGTTGGGATGATCGCTTAACGGACTTCTTAGGATTTCAACGATAACAAGCTACCATGTTAAATTATTTATTTAATTATCTCTCAGACAGACTAATTTTGAAACTGAGGTGTTTCTCTTGATGTATTTCGAGACGTGGAAGAAAATTCATGTCAAGTAAACGTATCTCCTACATTTTCTTGTATTTCATAGATTAAATGCCTTGATGTTTCCTAATGTAGTCGATTATTATAAATAATCCGTAGGGTGGCAGCAAATAGGCAAACATATTATTGCTGACTACCCTACTTGGTAGATTTTAGAACAAACAACTCTCAATGATGATAATGTTCTCAGTTTTAGTGACGATAACATCACTTAAATGTAAATTTAATGTTAAATTTAGGTTGTGAGATGTGTAAACATTAAGACGTAGTGGTACCTAATTCTTTATCTCTGATGTCTGTTTTACAAAACATCTAAACATCTCTGTTTATTTTTGTCATAAATGCAATACCTAAAGTTTATACAACGTTTAAGTAGCGTTTGTCAATATGTAATGTGAAATTGAAGTTTTACACAATATTTTAGTATTTATCTGACTAAGCCTGTGATAATATATAATGTATTAATTAAAGAATTATTTATACATAACTTATGTCTTTTAATTAATTTCCTAGTAATTCTGAAAAAATAATTTGTTATAAATTACTTTTTAATTATGATGCTTTATAAACAGACTGTACAATATAAAAGCATACGAATAAATTTGTATAACATATTATATACATCACTTTGGATATTTAAATAAAACAAATTATAAACATGTACATAACGATATGAAAGTTAATGTTACGAAAACCAATCTGTTGTCAAACCACCAAATAACGACGCTGCACTTTGCCTCATCATGCTTGCTGGGTCGTGCGATTTTTTCGGAGTTACCTTCACTGGTTTCTGACTGAAATCCTGAAACATTAAAATTACTTAAATAAATACAAAAATATATAGTTGGAGTAAATTATTAGTTATTAGCTTTTTACAATACAGTTAGTAAATACTCTGTTTAAGGCTGTTAGTATGATAAACTAATGGCAATATTCCAAGTAGTTCAGTAATATAACGATTCATATCGGACAAATTTCATAAAGTTTTCAATATTGGTGGAAATATTAAGGATAGCATAAGAATTAGTAAACCGAAAAGTTCCCACCTTTAAATAGTGTGCTTCGTCCCCTAGGAAGTCGTTTCCACCCCTATTTTGAGGTTTTCTAGATTATTTCAGGAACGGTGCACTTTTTGATAAAAATACCTATATACAAAATTATTCCTTATAAAATTCTTTATCGAAAACGTATCTACTTTTTTTCCTAAAATTAATAGTACTGTGGGAAATAAGGCGCACACATTAAGGGTTGGCTCCAGTTAACACAATAAATTGTAATCTTTAAAGTTCAATGCTTAACGTAAACGCAGTAGCTACTAAACTCCACTTAAAATTATAATAAATGTAGCGCTTCCACCCTCTCATCCTTAAAAAATATCGCAATTTTTAAAGAAGCGAGAATATTGTATATTGTACTTGTTGCCACGCCACCACAGAGGTAATGTAATTGGCGCGGTTTTTTTACGTGGTGTCTCCTGTATACCTAATTACCACTAATTATCAGAAGGTTACCTGCATTAATTAATCTTCGTCGTCTTCCATAGATTCGACATTCATGTATCCTTGTTCGTGGCAATGGTAACATATTGTGGAGCAACGTAAGCCTGCTCTTCTGCAACTGCGCTTGTCTTCGCACCCTAATTTGCATGAACAAGAAATTAATTTTAAAACAGATTCAGGAGCTGGTTCTTTAGTTGTCATAGTTGGGGTTAATATACCGCCGACTTTTTTCCATCCCCAATCAGTAGCTTCTAGTGTAACGTTTTTCCATGTTTGAATTTGGTAAAAAACGCGATATGAGTGTTGCCGAGTAACAGCAGAAGTTGGCGGTAGTTTTGATAACATTACAGTATTGTTCGCTTTACCAACAAGTTTGTTAAAAGACAAATCTGTATACATCTAGACTTTTTTCTGCGGAGATAGAGTTGTATAAAGCTAGAACAAATCGCTCCTCTACGTCTACAATTTCTTCATGACTAGCTTTTTCATTATTAAAAGCGTTGATTGAAGAGTCTATAAGATATGCAACTATACGGCCAAAACCGTTCCTATATGTTCATCTCGCTCATCACGCTTCCCCCACACGTCCCTATCCACATATTGTTCGTTGACTTGTGGTGCCACCGCGCCGGTGTTATTTTGCGTGAACCGCGAATAGAAATACTGGACGTTGATATCCAGCGAACGAGGGTACATAATATATTTATTAAATTATAATTCTCCACGCAGGTTGTAGATCGGCGCAATCAGTGCCGGCGTCAGGGCATTTGGCACCTGTAGCAAACAGTTGCTTGCCGCCCTGATAAAAAACATTTACAAGTTACTACTGTTAGGACAAATTTATTAATAAAAACTTACAAACAAAAATCTCAGATAAATAATTCTTTCACTAGTTTCACTTAAAATTCAAAAACAAGAGAAACCTTTAAGAGTGTGCAATGCCTATGCTTTTACATGGGAAACTTTGTGATTTTTTTTCAAAGCTCCCTGTTCCACAAAAAAAAAATTAAAAAGGAATAAACATTTAGAAGTATGCGTTGCACAAAATAAGATTTTTGTAAAAGTTCATTCATAGTTTCATAGATGGCGACACATTGATAATTCAGACTCGGAATGGATTACAAGTGTTTATTTAATTTAGACCACAACAGTAAATATATCAAATATCTAACTTCGTAACGACAAGCACAATATTTTTCTACATAATAAAATATGTTTTCTGTATTTTTATGCAATGCATTTAGTAATAAAAGTGATAAAACGAAATATATAAATAACTCTCTAGCCACGCCTACTTCCTTACCGTTTGCGATTCAGCCAGCATATACTGGCCAACATTTTCAAGGGACGCTTTATGTTTAAAAATGCAGCGGTTTAGAGAATATTATAGCGGAGCGGATCTGATTTTGAAATGAAACCAACTTTTTTTAATTTTTTTTTTTTTTTTGACAATTCGGTTACACGGATTCTCATTTATCATGTTATCAAGTTAGTTCAACTTAATCACACAGGGTGGGGGATGAATTCGCATTTAAAATTCGCAAAAACACGTTTTTCCTCGACGAAAAAAAAGTTAAATTAAAATTTGAAGATCTCGCGGAAGCTTGTAATGACTTAAAATTTGGTACATGTCTGTATTTTAACGAAATCTGGAACTAGATTATATTTTGATCTTACTTCATTGAAGGGTTTGAGGGATAAATTGGAGTAAATAGAGGTAAATATGTAAATCAAGCAGTGAGAGTCCGTAAAATTGGTATTTGGTATATAAAAACGAAGTTAAGGTCTCAAAAAAATTTTTGGTATTACCACCCCCCATAACTAAAGGGGGTGAAAGAAATAAAATTGTAATTTAGCGTCTATACAAGAACCTAAGGCCTCAATTTTTTTTTTACTTCATCCACCCCCACTGCCACCCCTCTACCACCACCTCCACCTCCACTACCGATATGGCATATCGTTTTATAGTTTTTTGGGGTAGACGATTTCAAACATTATGTTATTAAAGTTCCATAAATAATAATTTTCACATAGTGAAGTGCAAATATAGTATCAAAATTTTTTTCGCTGTGAGAGACTTGGATAGAAAATCTAGGTGTGGAATTTTAAGATCTATAAACACCCTACAGGTTGCATTGTAATCTAGTCCTATGAACAAACCAACAACAGCGT
This sequence comes from Rutpela maculata, assembly GCA_936432065.2. NCBI lineage: Eukaryota > Metazoa > Arthropoda > Insecta > Coleoptera > Cerambycidae > Rutpela > Rutpela maculata. The sequence goes on along the minus strand of OW386287.2, from coordinate 167,449,970 downwards.
ACCTGCCTTTCAAGATTATTTTAGCAGGTTGCTAAATTGACACCAATGTTTCAAGGATAAATGAGGAGGATAGCGTCAGAGACGTGTCATCGCGTGTGTGTCTAGCTTCTACGATTTAAAATTAGAATACAATGCAACCTGTATGGTGTTTATAGATCTTCTATTATGTTATTGATTCTATACTAAGTGGGTTACCTCGAGTAGTATAGATGCGTAGTAGGTTTCCCCGAGTATTATGGATGCGCAGTGGCTTTCCCCGAATACTATTGATGCGCAGTAGATTACCCCGAGTAGTATGGATGCGCAGTGGCTTTTTCGAGTACTATGGATGCGCAGTAGGTTACTTCAAGTAGTATGAATGTGCAGTGGCTTTTCTCGCGTACTATAGATGCGCAGTAGATTACCTCAAGTTGTATGAATGCGTAGTGAGTTTCCTCGAATCAAATGGGTGAGCAGTGGCTTTTCTCGAGTAAATTGCATGCACAGTGAATTCCTTCGAGTAGTATGGATGCCTAGTAGGTTTCCTCGAAGAAAATGCTTGAAAGGGTGGAGTGCAAATATAGTATTTTCGTTGTAAGAGACTTGCATAGGAAATCTGGATGTGGAAATAGCGATTTTTAGACAAAGGTTTTTTTCAAATCAGACGGTACCTCTTCGTGAATTTTTTTTTTTAATATTTACACGTTTCTTTGCCGTAACACTAATATACAATAAAGTAATTTCTTTTAAATTTTTTCGCAAAAAAGGAGTTAGGGAAATGAGATTTTTTTGAGGTAGGTGAAAACGATAAGAATTGATGGAGCCGGAGGATGGGGGTGGTGGGCCAATTGTGAGCGGGGAGGAGGTATGAAAAAGAAAATCATTAGACCTATAACTACTACCTGTAACTTTTTCCCCGTCGTGCGATTTTGAAAAGCTAAAATGGAGTTTGTTCGTTATTACCTCTAGTATTTGAGTGATTATTTTTTTTCAATTAAACAAACTTATGAGAGGGGAAAAATCTTTTGCATTTTTTTTCAAATTCGTTTTCGAGTACGAAGGAAAGGGTTCAGAAGACAATTTTTTTTACATGTAAGTGGGGATTTTAAAGAATATATCGCAATTCAAGCAATAGGAGGGGAGGGAAGGGACACAATGCGTTTGTGGGAATAAAGGAAAAGGGATAGGGACCTTGGACCTTGATATTCTTTTTTCCATCTTAATGGAATTAATCTACCCTTTATTAAATATTAAACTTATAAATAACTATATAACGGCACGGCACAATGGATTACTCTCAAACTCTTATCGTGTTATCACTATACATTTGTTAACAAAATGCGTTAATATGTAGGGGTCAAATTTGAATAAGTGTAGCAACAACTTTTTATATAATTGTTGCAGATTCCTTTAGAATACTCTTCACACATTTATCTAAATTGGAAAACAATTTTTTAGATTTTAAAGGATTAATAAGTTTTTATTTGCCTATCGATTTTGTTAAAAAAACAAATTGTTTGTTTTAAGCATTTTTAAAGTTATAATACCAACTTAGTTGTTAAAGTACTCGTCCGAATCTAAGGTTTGTGCAATGTGTACGCTATAGTAATAGCGCAACTTATTTATAAAATGCCGCTTCGACCGTTTAGTATTTGATAATGGGTAGATTGATAAAATATTAAAATGGAAAAAAAGATTTATATTGCCGCATTTCAAAGTCCGAAGTCCCTATCCTTTTTCTTTAACCCTCATTCCCGCAAACGGATTATGCTATGCTATCCTATTGCTTGCGATATTTTTTGTTTTAAATAAAAATTTAAAAACTCCTCACTTATCTGTAAAAAAAATTCTCCTCTGAACCCTTTCATTCGTTCTCAAAAACGCATTTGAAAAAAAGTTTTTCTCCTCCCACAAGTTTGTTTATTTGAAAAAAAATTGAAATATTAATCAGTCAAATACTAGAGGTAATAGAGAATAAATTCCACTTTGGTTTTTCAAAATCGTACGACAGGGAAAAAAGTTATAGAGGGTTGAATAATTTTCCTTCCCCTATCCAAGACTGTCATAACGAAAAATATTTGTGTGTGGAAATAATTGCTTATAGAACTTTAATGATATAATATTTGAAATTGTCTACCCCAAATACCTAAAAAACGATGTCCCACATCGGTAGTAGGGTGGGAGTGGTGATAGAGGGGTGGTAGTAGGTGTGGTTGAACTAAAAAAATATTTTAAGGTTTTTGGTTCTTGTACAAACACTAAATCATATTTTTTTTCACCCCTCTTTAATAATAGGGTGGGGGTGGTAATGGGGGTGGCTAATGCCAAAAAATTTTTTAGACCTTATAGCTTCTTTTCTATATACTAAATACCAATTTCAATGACTCTTATCTGCTTGATTTATCTATTTATACCCATTTACCTCAACGGAATAAGATGAAAATATAATATAGTTCCAGATCACGTTAAAATACATACGTGTACTAAATTTCAAGTTAATATCTTAAACGGTTTCAGAGTAATCGTGAGTACAAAAAAAAAAGGTTACAGACAGACCGTCAGACAGACAGAACATTTTTTTCACTCAAACTTAAAATCTCGACGTTTCATGACATTCTAAGCCTATTTGAACAATAAAAATTTTCAATTTTTTTTTTCTTTTTACTATGCTTACACTGGATGTGGAAGTAATTATTTAACTTTAAGGATAGGATTTTGCAGAGTGAGAGGGAAATGCGTTTATTTTCGGTTTATTATAAATAATTAAAATATTGAACATAGTATAATCTTTAAAACTGTTTTAAATAATTGTTATTACTCTAACGAATACAACCATATATATTTTTTATTACAAATTTCTGTTGTACTTGAATATCGTAGTTTGTCAATGAAAATAGTTCCTAATTTCATTATTAGAGTATGGCATTTAACTATATACAAAATTTATGATAAAAACTGTATAAGGTTGTATTTCTTAGAACTATGGGAAGTACCTGAAACTATTTTAAAGATTATACCATTGATGATTTTTTAAATATTTATAAAAAACCGGAAAAAAAACGCATATTTCCCTCACACTGCAAAATCCTATCCTTAATATATATTTTTTTTAATTTTCGACTTTTTACTGCATTAAAAAGTAAGTTTGTTTTATTTTTTATTTTACAGTTTCTATTTTAAGCTAACTTTTCTTTTTTATCAAGTGCTTCACAATTAGTTACATATTATTGCCCTTATTACTCTGGTATTAGTTTTTACAACAAATTACCTAGTGAGATTAAAGATGTCAACAATTTTAATAAATACAAATCTAGTCTCAAACAATTTTTACTTGAGAAATGTTTATATTCATACAAAGAATTTTAATCTGTATTTGTCATATGTTTTGTTTATTGTGTTTTATATTTACTACTTATTGTCTCACCTTGTAAACTAAATTTTGTATTTTTTTTATCTTATGACGTTCACATCTGTATTGTAACAGCCCAAGTGATTATATATATAAATAAATAAATATAAATAAATAAATAAATTTAAATATATCGTTCGTAATATACAAATATTTATAAACAGTTAGATTTGTTAAAACAAAGCAATTATGAATTATTACGAAAATATAAATATAAATAAGTAACATCTCATATCATGGCGAGCAGTGTATTATGCAGTTGCTTGGCTAATAATTCGTTTTATGATCGACAAACACTACAAATTTGTCGAGATAGTCTGAAAGGCCACGCCCATCATCCGTATTTCCCCTTATGCCACTTCCTCACAGGTGAAACTGTTTGATTGGCATTGTCTACTCTTAACTATCAATTATTGTCGCATTTCATCTTTTAAGTTGTGCGCTGTAACAATCGTGTTTTGTTCGAAATTGCAATTGTTCCTTGTCCTCGAGACCCATTTGGGGTTCAAAAAATGGTTTTTTTTGAGATTTTTGTTCAATTTTGAATTTCTGAAATTTATAAAAATGTGATAAATTAAAAATATTTTATTTTGCTATTCGGTTCAGCTTCATGGAATAGTATTTATGAGTACGTTTAAGACCTCCCAATTTTTTAAAATAATTAGAAAAAAGAATATGCAAATGTCGAGGATGGTGTTTTTGATCTTTCAGCGCTTGCGAAGCGAGAACGGTAATAAATACGAAAATGCACCGCACTTTTTTTTGTACAACATGGAATTTTCTACAAACAAGTCTGCGAGGGCATATTCTTATCTACTATAGTTTTCGAGCTACAGGTGCTCACGTGTAAGCATAAAAATGACTGTTTTTTACGCTACTCTGCAAGTGGCACTGGCGACTTAATTAACAAACAAAAAATTAAGAAAACGGCGATGCTAATAGTCAAATTTAAATTACACAAAACATAATGAGTAACTTCTGTTTAAAACTGTTTTTTATACGATGCATAATATTAATAATGGAGTTACTAATATTAAAAAAATGTTGAAATAAAATAAAAAAATAGTTAAATATTCTTTGTGTTATTGAAATGTATGTACAATTGTACAGAAAAAAACACTAATTAATAAAAATATGCGGCAAGTTCCAGTTATATAAAAATCGATGAAAATGAAAAATTACACTTTTCGGACCTAATATTAATTGTTTATATGTGATAAATAAAAACAAAATGATATGTCAATAATAGATACATTTTTTTAAGAAAGAAAATTACTTCCTACAAGGTGGAAAAGTTCAAATGTACGATTTTTTAAATGTTTTTTGCATTAAAAAACGCATATTTAAGAAAAATGAAGGACGTCATCGTGCAGAGCGATCAGAAATTCATAAATAAAAAAATCGACCACAAATTATCATTGGACAAATTGGAAAAACAGTTACTTTGAGGTTTGCGCGCGGGCGTCTTTGGCATGTGAGCTATAATAGATAGAAATATGCTCTCAGGGACTTTTTTGTACAAAATTCGATGCTTTATAAAAAGTGCATTACCGTTCTTGCTGTGTAAGTCAAAAAATACCTTCTTCGAAATTTCAATATACTTTTTTATAATCGTGTAAGCAAATTGGGAGGTCTTGAAATATTCACAAATACTGTTACCATCGAACTCAATGAAATCGCACTAAAATATTTTTTTTGCTAGTACCAGAAGAAAAATGCAAGCGATTTCAGAAGTGTACCATTTGTGCGATACTTTATCGCCTTGAAAACTATGCTCTCGAAAAAGTAATACTACTTGTAATAAAAAAAAAAAAAATTAACCCGCAGATATTCAAATTAAGTTAATTAGTTCCACATCCAGTGGAAGTATAGTAACGACAAAAAAAATTTTAAAAAATTTTTATTGTTCAAATAGGCTTAGAATGTCGTGAAACGTCGAGATTTTAAGTTTGAGCGAAAAAAAATTTCTGTCTGTCGGTCTGTAACTTTTTTTTGTGCACACGTTTACTCTGGAACCGTTTGAGATATTGACTTGAAATTTGGTACACGTATGTACTTTAACGAGATCTGGAACTAGATTATATTTTCATCTAGTTCCGTCGAAGGGTTGGGGGTAAATTGGGGTAAATTTGGGGTAAATGGGTCAATCAAGCAGGTAAGAGTCCATAAAATTGGTATTTAGTATATACAAGAGAAGCTAAGGTCTCAAAAAAATGTTTGGCATTAGCCACCCCCATTACCACCCTAACCCCCTTTTTTCATCCCCTTATTAAAGGGGATGAAAAAAAATTGTGATTTAGTGTTTGTACAGGAACCAGAAACCTCAAAATATTTTTTTACTTCATCCACCCCCCCACTATCACCCCCCTACCACCACCCCCACCCCACTACCGATGTGGGGTATCGTTTTATGGGTTTTTGGGGTAGAGGATTTCAAATATTATATTATTAAAGTTCCATAAACAATTATTTTCACATACAAAGTTTTTTCGTTACTCTTTTTCCCAATAAAATCGCTTTTTCGTTTTAATTATTAAAAAAATCAGTTACAGAGAAAAGCCTATAAACAAATAAATAACTTTTAATGAACCCATCACTGCAATAGCAGTATATTTTAGAGAGGATAAAAAATATTTTTGTACAAATTGGTTATTACAGTTCAGCAGAATTAAAGAAGGGAATGGTGTAAACCCGAAAAATATTGCAACATGTAATATTTTTGCGGCAGTAGTAATGGAAAATGTCATCTAAAACATATTCAAAATTTACTAAGGTGAAGACGGTTAAGAAAGGTGCAAAATGGATAATTTTGTGATATCTTAAAAATAACAGTTTCATCATAAAATGTCAATATGCCTTTTACTTCCACATCCAGTGGAAGTACAACAACGACAAAAATTGGCATTTAGTAAATACAAGAGAAGTCAAGGTCTCAAAAAATTTAACCATTATCACTCTCATTATTAAAGGGGGGAGGGGGGGATAAAATTGTGAGTTAGTGTGTGTACAAGAACCAAAGGCTTCAAACATTTTTTTTTACTTCATCCACCCCCACCCCCACTACCGATGTGGTATATCGCTTAATGAGTTTTTGGGGTAGGTGATTTCAAATATTATATAATTAAAGTTCTATAAACAATTATTCCCACATAGTAGAGTGCAAATATAGTATCAAAATATTTTTCGTTTTGAGCGACTTGGATAGAACATCAGGATGTGGAAGTAGTGATTCCTTGGGCAGCGGTTTTAACATTTTACTTGCTTAATTTACCTATTTACCCCCATTTATCCCAATTTACCACTCAACCCTTTAACAGAATAAGATAAAAATTCCAGATCTCGTTAAAATACATATGTGTACCAATTTTCAAGGCAATATCTTAAACGGTTCCAGAGTAATCGTGCACCCAAAACGTCAGAGACCGACGCGATAGAAATTATTTTTTGCTTCAACTTAAAATCTCGACATGTCATAACATTCTAAGCCTATTTAAATAAATGTTTTCAAAATTACTACATTTATACTGGAAGTGGGAGCAATACATAGAAAATGGCACGACAAAAATATAAACAATCATAATGTGCCGTGGACTACACGGTGGAAGTAATCTACTTCAAGCACTTTCTTTGAGGAAACGCATCTATACTGCTCGAGTTAACCCACTGCGCATCCATTTTACTCAAGGAAGCCCACTGCGTATCCGTATAAGTAACCTACTGCGCACCAACAGTACCTACTCAAGGAAAGCCACTGTGCATCCATTATACTCGAGGAAACCTACTACGCATTCATACCACCTGAGATAACCAACTTCGCATCCAAACTACTCGAGGTAACCCACTGCGCATCCATGTTACTCGAGGAAACCCAATGCGCATCCATACTACTTGAGGTAACCTACTGCGCATCTATTTTACACATGAAAACCCACTGCGCATCCATACTACTCAAGGTAACCCATTGCGCATCCATTTTATTCGAGGAAATCTACTGCGCATCCATATTACTTGGAGTAACGTACTGCGCATCTATAGTACTCGAGGAAAGCCACCGCGCATCCATAGTACTCGAGGAAATCCACTGCGCATCTATATACTACTCGAGATAACCCACTTATTAAAGAATAAAGAAAATAATAGAAACACCGAACAGGTTGCATGGTATTTTAATTGAAAATCGTAGAAGCTAGATACACACGCAAGGACGCGTTGCTATATCCTCATCTATCCTTGAACCGTTGGTATCAATTTAGCAACATGTTTATAAACCTTAAAATTCCACATCCACGTTTTCTATCCAAGTCTCTCACAAAGAAGAAAAAAATTGCACTCCACTATGTGAAAATTATTTATGAAACTTTAATAACATAATATTTGAAATCGCCTACTCCAAAAACCTATAAAACGATATGTCACATCGGTAGTGGGGGGGTGGTGGAAGGGGGTGGTAGAGGGGGCAAATGAAGTAAAAAATATGTTGAGGCTTTTCCACCCCCCTTTAATAGTGAGGTGGCGGTGGTAATGGGAGTAATTTTTTGAGCCCTTACCTTTTCTTATATATACTAAATACCAATTTTATGGACTCTTACATGCTTGATTTACTTATTTACCCCCCCTTTATCCCAATTTACCCTTCAACGGAATAAAATGAAAATATAATCTAGTTCCAGTTCTCGTTAAAATACATACGTGTATCAAATTTCAAGTCAATATCTTTAACGGTTCCAGAGTAAACATGCGCACAAAAAAGTTACGGGCAAACAGAAATTTTTTTTGCTCAAATTTAAAATCTCGACGTCTCATGACATTCTAAGCCTATTTGAACAATGACAGTTTTTTTAAATTTTTTTGCCGTTACTATACTTCCACTGGATGTGATTGATGTGAAAGTAATAAAATTCACTTTATCACGTTGTGCGCATTTGTGATGCACATGGTACATGGAACTTTTACTTAATTTTCTTTGTTATGTATTATTTAATATATTATCAAAATGGTTTATTTTACTGGGAAAAAAAATGTTTTATGTTGCCAGCAGCTCATTGGGTTTTTATATTTAATTGTTATGAAAATAAACATAATAAACACGCCACACACTAAACAGAACAGGAAGGTATGTGTTTGATTCAAAATTGTTTTTTATTTGCTAGGTATGCATTACATGTTTTTGTAAGAATCATTACCGTTTTTAGGTTAAATTTAAAAATACAATGTAGCTGGCAATGATGAATATTTCACCATTTCGTCGTTTTTCTGAATGTTTCAGATGTTTCATTGCATTTAAATATTATGTCTATATGAGAGCCGTCTCTGGCGCAGAGACAAATCTCCTTGTTTATCAAAAGCGACGATTTACGCGACGCGAACCATACGAGTGCATGCCATCAACCTAACTGATGTTTGTGCAACTGACTAAGATCTTAGACCCCAATACGGTGGCGCCGTACTATACATCAGACCCTGCTTGGGCTACGATTTCAAGTACACGGTTGCGCCTCTTGGTAAACTTTTCACACAACGTTAAAAGTTTGCACGATGTCTTGTAAGTCATCTCTTTTATTAAGCACATTGATTGCATTAACCTTTCCTTTGGAAAAAAAAACGCTGAGGTTGTGTCGCAACCGCTAATAGAGTGTGCAAATAATAAATAATAATAATAATAAAGTACTTTATTGGTAAAACCAAATGGCTATCGACCGAGGTCCTTCTGTCAGTTGCATATTTAAACATATTTTACATATAATTTTATAGGAAGTTATAATAAGAAAGTATAAATATCTTGATTTGCAAAAAAAAAAAAAAGAAAAAAGGGAAACTCTTCTTGCATTTATTCTTCATTAAGTTCTTTAAGGAGTTCCAATATGGTTTTTTCGGGGTACTTGTGCTTCGAGCGTTGTTGTTCTCGTGTCTTACAAAATGGTTGCATCGTAGTCAAAGTGTGTTCGTTTTTTGCAAATTTAGTGGAGAGGTGCACAAGACGTTGGGCGATGGGTTGGGTATTTGTTGCTTCGTAGAGAAGATTGTTTGGAGGGTTATGTAGGGCATCTCGTGGATGGCAGATTTTAGTTATTGAGCGTATGGTGGATGTTTCTGCTACTTTAAGGTTATTGCTGGTTTTCTGCAATTTATATATAATGGGTGTGCATACTCAAGAATTGGTCTGCATATGGATTTATATGTGTGCCGCTGTTTTCTTGTTTATTCCCTTATCTTTGTATGTCAGGTTTCTGAAATGTTTTCCTCTGGTTATGCATTTTTTCTTTATGAGGTTTGTGTGGTGGTTGAAATTAAGCTTGTGGTCTAAGTGTATACCCAAGTAATTGGCAACAGGTTTATTTTTTAATGTTTGTCCATTTATATTGGAATTGTTGGTGAATTGTCAGTTTGGGTGTGATTGAATATAATGAACTGTGACTTAATTGGATGCAAATAATATTGTTTCTTTACAGTTTTTTAAAAAAGTTGAGGATTGGAAATTTCTTAAACTGTAAATCCTTTTGCTGGTATTACCTTGTTTTTCTTTTAAAAATGTAATGTCTTTGTAGGAGGGAGAAAGGGCAATAAAAAGGACTAGCAGGTCAATATCTTGCCCTACGACAACAGCTGTGTCGCACTTATAACATTTTCGATAGCAGTTTGTACTATTAATAAATCAGTGTCATCCGCAGCAACGAACACCTCGATTCCTTCATTACTAAATTTTTTCACTAGTTCTGCAATCAAACGTTCTTTGTTAAACAAATCACTAAGGAACTTCTGCTGAGTTTCAGAAACAACAGTGTTTTCATCAAATATAATTTCAAGACAAGTTTTTCGCAGTATCCGCCTTTGTTGTTTTAGGCTCTTCGTGCTGTTTGCATTATCCAAATAACCATCAAACATGACAGTTACTCTATTACCATAATGTTTTCTTATGTAACTAACGTAAGCGTTGTAAACGTTATAAACGTTATTAAATTCTCCTTTTTTGTCCATATTACGTGGCGAAGCAAGTATCCTTCATCAATCACATACCTACTCACTAATTTCGAAAATATGGTCTCTCTGGAACAGTATAAATAATCTGGTATAAAGTTGCCTTGTTAGTTTTTCTCCATAGGCCTTTGTTATCAAAAAGGGAAAGAGTACCGAAGCCAGTTCAAAACTAAAACACCTCAGACTCGAATGAATTGTGCAAATAATTCTTTAAAAATTGTGATATTTTTTAGAGGTGAGAGCGCTACATTTATTATAATTTTAAGTGGAGTTTAGTAGCTACTGTTTTTGCGTTAAGCATTGAACTTCAAAGTAGATTATAGTAAAGATTACAATTTATTGTGTTAACTGGAACCAACCCTTATATGTGCGCCTTATTTTCCATGGTACTATTAATTTTAAGAGAAAAAGTGTAGATACGTTTTTGATAGAGAAGTTTATAAGGAATAATTTTGTATATAGGTATTTTTTATCAAAAAGTGCACCGTTCCCGAGATAATCTAGAAAACCTCAAAATGGGAGTGGAAACAACCTCCTAGGTTCAAAACTTTCTGAATTTTGTCCGATATATTACAGTATTAACTGTTATTTTACTGAACTAAAGATGATAGAAGTGGAGCAGACACAGTAATGCAAAAGAGTGACCGCAAAATTCGCCTCTTTTTGCTTAGTATATTGCGAGCGAAGGAAAGGTGTAAAATTGATCCCGTTGGTCTCAAATTCTCTGGAAAATTCTAAGGATACCTTTTCGATTTGCGGAAAAACGCGAAAACCACCCCCATTTAAACATTGGAAATATTTAAACAATGCCAATGTATAATAATTGAAAATTAAAATTATTTGTCCTTAGCTTATTTTTTTATTTTTTTTATTTTAATTATTTTGTCTGTTTATCTCTTGTGATCAATTCTGATTTGCAAAATAGATGTCTTTTTTTAGACCATAAAATAATGGCTACAGTAGGGACGAATTTGTGACGCCCAGTGCCACTCAATTATGCTGTAACACAAAAGCCAAAAGTTAAACATTTTCCACATTTATTATCTCTGAGCACTACAGCATGAAGATTAAACAGACGCTGTTTATGTAGCGTTACAGAAACCTAGAAATACTCGAAAAACACAATGACCTTAAGCAGAAATTTTATCAAACTAATCAGGAGACGATTGCAACAACAGCAAACAAAATCAACTCGCCTTGATGATTACAGAATAACACTCTGCAGCATAGGATACAAATGCTATGCATAGCTTCTGCCCGAACACATAGTCGCTCTTGATCTTCAGAAGGCATTTGATACTATCAGTCATGAGCCCATAGTCAACACCCTATGGAACAAAGGAGTACCGCACTATCTAATAAACATAAGATTAAAAATATGCCTCCATGAAAGCACTGCTATACAATGGTTAAACTAAACCCGAGCTAACCAGTGGTATACTATTAGGTTATTAGTACACGGTGGCAAAACCGAATTTCTTTCAGCACATTAACAGAAATACACACGATACAAATTTTCCAAAGAAATAATATCTCCGTTTATCGAAAAAAATATAAACTATCATGGGGCCTGACCAAACGGCTGTACATAGCTATCATACTGCCGCCGAAGGTGACACATGGAGTTAAATATGCGGCAACAACCAAAGCCAACAGAAGTTTGAGAAGAGCTGAAAGGGGCATCATCCAACTACTCACAAAACATCAAACAAGACGAAAACAGAAACAAAACATCAACACTACTAGGAGGGAAGACATTTACAAAAATGATAGAAATGCACGCAATGAAGTACTGGGGACATGTCCAATGAAGAGACCCAACACATCTCTTGAAGAAAGCTAGAGCCATCATACTGCCAACGATGACATATGGAGTTAATAAATGCGGCAACAACAAAAGCAAACAGAAGAAGTTTGAGAAGAGTTGACAGGAACATCATCCAACTACTCGCAAAAGCAACAAACAAGAAGAAAACAGCGACATAAAACATCAATACCACTATGAGGGAATATAATTATTACAAAAATGATAAAAATGCACGCAATGGAGTACTGGGGACATACCCAAAGAAGAGACCCAACACATCTACTGAAGAAAGCGCTAATACTGAACAGCAGCAAACTAAAAATAGGGAGACCATGCTACACGTGGAGAACAACAATGGAAAGGATCAAGATAAACTAGGAAAGGACCAAGCACACTGGGAAAGAAAAGCGAGGGAAAAAATAAATACCTCAAAGAAATCGCAACGATATATGCTCTCCCAGAATCAGAAACGGAGAAATCAGAAGACTCAGAAGAAAATTTGTAGAAGCGGAAACACAAAAAAGAGCATAAACACTCCACAATACAACACAATGCAGCAACGCATTTCACAATACCTACACTGCCCATCCCATACTCCTCCTGTACCTGTCATATGGTTCTCACTGCTGACAACAAGCATGGCCCAAATCCAAGCCAGCATGGACGTAGCCGGCCCAGCGGTATATCCTGGGATTGGCAGCAATGCCTACTGCACGCTGGTAAATAAAACAATCAACACATTAAAAAAATGTTTGCTTGTTTGAAGGCTGAAAGTCAATCCCAGCAAAACAATCAGTGCCACTCACTAAAAGAAGGAAGCTTGTTGAATGGTACACAAATTGACATTTCCACTGAGGTAAAATACCTGGAATACCCACCCAAAAAAGCAACAGCGGCACTCTGGACATGCCGCATGCTATTTGGTAAAACTTGTAGTCTTAAAACAAGAATTATCTACTGATATTTAACAGTTGTTAGAACCATAGTCACTTACACATCGCTGGTATGGTGAACAGAGGAAAGACAGAAAACGGGTAAAAAAAAAGTTGCTAAAATTGCACTGGTTAGCGTGCCTTGGAATCAGAGGTGCAATGCATACCTTCCAAAAGCAATGGAAGCACTGCTTAACCTGCTCTTTTTATATATTCACGTAAAGAAGGACACAGCTTTTAGCGCTTGTAGACTGCATTCTAATATGAAATTCTAACCAGAGGACCTAGTTGGTCATCTAGTGAACTGTAGTGAGGATGAATAACCAAACCCATAGAGTCCACACCTGTTAGGTTTGATATGCGTCATTCTTTGAAGTGGTAATTTCTGACCATCAGGTATTTAGTTCTGAAGGACCACAATTTCGAAGAGGGTCACGCATCTGGTATACAGATGGATCCAAGATGGATGAGGGAATAGGTAGCCTGCCACTTTAAATTGCATTCTCACCATCTTCCAGGCAGAAATTTACACCACAGATCTTTGCGCTCATGAATGCATAAAAAAAAAGGTACACAAAATGATAGGTAAATTCAACCAAAAAGAGCATATGAAATCGCGCCTATCTAGTTTCATAGTTAAATCAATCAGAAAAGAATAGTCATACAACTTTATTTGTTTTCGTAAACAAATAGTAGTTTAATAATCATATCTTCTTGTAACAAATTAAATAGTACAATGACATTTTTTTATGTTCACTAACCATTTTCAATTTGGTCTACAATTAAATAGTACAACGACTTTGTTTTTTGTTCACCAACTAATTTTTAGGTTGATCTACACTTTATTGTATGATGAAGTTTTTTTTTGGTTAGCCAAAATCTCAGTATTGAGACATCAGACCACCCAAACCAAAGATTAGAGATCGTTTATAAGATCCATCCAAATATATCGATGATCCCTGAGAGAATTTGAACATTGCAATCATGTTATTAATTTTCTATAAATTCATAAGAGTATAGAATAGAATAGAATAGAATAGAAAGAATAGAATAGTATAAGATGCATGATTGATTATTGTCAGTGATTTGTATGTGGCGTCATCTGGGAATAATTTCTGTAATAGACTACGTGGTAAGCAAGCAAATTTTATGGCAATTCTTTTAGAACTTCTAGAAGACGACAATAATATTGGTTTGTCTACCAAGTACAATAATACAGCGAACTAATACTGGGTTAAAATTACAATTCGATAATAGTTAAAAATAAAATATACTATTATCTAGTTTAATTTGACAGAATTCAATAAAATAATAGTCTTATTCATTTATTTTTTAAGTTAATGTTTGTTTTGTTGTACGACAACTTTTTATTAATTAAAATAACAATCACCTCCTGTTTAAAAATACCATCAATATAGTTTGGTTTAACAAAATTAACGATATTGTTAGTTAACCATTTTTTTTTTGTTGAATTTACCCATACTATTTCTTTGAGTGTACAAGAGAAGTAAGAATTTATACACTTTCGGACAGGACTTAAGGCTCTAAATTCATTTCATTCATTTCAAGGAACAAGGTTACTTTGATGTAGATGCCAGAGCAGGAAGGAATAAAAGGGAGTGATATTGCAGATCATATTGCAAGACCAGGCGCTAAAGCGTCATCCATTAGGCCGGCGCCATTCTGTCAGATAGCAAAAGGCTTCATAAGCTAATCACAAAAAAAGCAAGAGCTACTTAATCTCAACAAACCAGAATTAAGGCTAATAACAGGCCTTTTCACAGGGAATTTCCCACTTCTCAAGAAAATGGGCAAAGCTGAGGGTGAAATGTGTCGCTTTTGTACGGAAGCAACTGAGACTGCGGAACATATATTTTGCTTATGCCTGATTTGCCGAAAGCTACACTTGGGACAGGTAGTTTTGGCACCTGCCGAAGTAGGAAAAATGGCTACCTGGAAAATTCTAGAATTATTTAAAACCCCTCGATTGGATGGGTACGTATAAGGTCTGCTCATGTGGCGGTGGGCGGAAGCTACTGTCCGCTGGGGTGCGTGCAGTGATTTTGAGGGATTCTGTACTAGCTCTGACAATTGGGGGCTGTTGCTGGGCGCGGTAGAAATAGAATTTTAGGTTAGGGTGAAGAAAGGCACTGCATGCCTAAACACCCATTCACGATCTAATCTAATCTACAGCCTAGGAATGAAAGAAATGAAAAGCGGGACTATTATAGGATTTGGACCATGTTTTTCACATTCCTTATCCCACAGTTTTAAGCTAACCTCCACTAGTACAGTCATTTGGTAGTTTTACCTGGGAAGTTTTCCGGGGATTTTGAAAATTGGTGATTTTATAGATTTTGATGTGCTATTTCCGAATTTCTACTTTGTCACCTCGTATCTTTTCCGCCCCCGCCGCCATATTGGAAAAATGGCTCGTAAAAACGGTTTTTTGACAATATCTCCTTTCCAATTCATTTTACGATAAAAACAGTTATATAATAAATTAAACTAGAGAAAATTTCCTATAATTTTTTTAATAACCTTTTTTTTTGTAAAATGAATAGTTTTAGCGTACGAACGCCGCAAAATCTACTCCAACATGCGTTTTGGCCAAAAAATTAATTTCCACGCCACCATGAGGTAGAGTAAGTGGCGCGTTTTTTTATCGTGGTATCCCCAGTAGGCCTAATCCACATGCAATGCACTATTCCAAAATTTAGCGCTTTCTCCTTCGCTTTGCTATTCTTGATGGACCAGGTGTTGCGAGTTCATCGTCTTCAGTACCGATCAAAACGTCACAGATAGAAATTTCATCCACATAAGCCGCGATGGGATTATCAGTTTTATTGCAATCCTCTTCGTCCTCGATTTCATCATACATTTGCTCGAGAACAGTCTCCGTTTCTTCCTCTTCATCGCTATCTTGTGATAGAATTTGCGAATTATAACAGATACCACTACAATTCGTGCATATAATGGAGCACTTTAATGCAGCCTTTCTGCAACCACAGGCTTTCTCACATCCCTTTTTGCATTTGCAAGAAATAAGTTTTAACGAGGTTTCCGGAGCTGGCCAAAACGCATGTTGGAGTAGATTTTGCGGCGCTCGTACACTAAAACTATTCATTTTACAAAAAAAAAAGGTTACTAAAAAAATTACAGGAATTTTTCTCTAGTTTAATTTATTATATTAGCGTAAAATGAATCGGAAAGGAGATATTGTCAAAAAACGGTTTTTAGGCGCCAGTTTTCCAATATGGCGGCGGGAGCGGCAAAGATACGAGGTGGCAAAGTAGAAATTCGGAAAGAGCACATCGAAATCTATAAAATCACTAATTTTCAAAACTCCCGGAAAACTTCCAGGTAACCTCTTTTTTGAGCACCAAATGACTGTAGTATAAAACAACGTGACATTCTTTTTACAATGAAGTCATTAGATGTATTGATGCAGGTGAATGACATGGAGTTTTCTGTGATCTTATGGCATTTGACGGCGAAAACCATGGCAATTCATTCAATTAGCTTAATAAAACTAATAATAATTATGGCATACTGGGTGGTCCGATGAATTGGTTATCTTGTTTCTAGTGTGTAAAGTGACATGGTGTAAGTACATTAAAGTACTTAATAACTGGGCTAAATGGGCGGGTTTGGCAAAATTTTCTGGTGAAGAATATCAGATTTCTTTTCAATAGCACTGATGCCCCTACTATGAGCAGTAAGAAATAGAGCAAGTTTAATAAAACCTTGCTGATTCTTATATATTATTTTTTAATGGCCACTGAAAATCTGAAATGTCAGAAAAACCTGTTCTTTGGAGCAATATTCCAAATAAGGCGTGAATGCCGATTACATACTTGCAAACTTAGTGCAAATATCAAACTTCTACATACTTCCTTTCTCTAGGCTAGACAAATACAGTTTTTGTTAATAAAACTAATTTCTAAAAATTAGTAGTACTTTTTAAGGGCTCACTGTTTTTAATCTAAAGGTCTAAAACTTACCAATTATCAATCCACAACTGGATATTACTACTTTTTTAATATAATTCATAAAATTATTATAGAACAGGAATTTGTGAAATTTTGAAACCGGAAATGCTTTTTCCAACACAACAGCTTGGCTACAATGCCACGACTTTTTTGGTTCAAGAAATTATTAAACTTAAGTTGAGATTTAATATTTCAAAAATTATTATATACCTATGATCACTACTGTAAATAGTAAAAAACACACTACCTGCCATCTATGTAAGTTGAATTTTACATATTGTAAACAAAACGCACGGGACACGCAATTATAGGTGGCTTATATCGCTAACGCGGGGTTTAAAAAAACAAATGCGCCTATGTAATTTTCAAACACTGTCAAAACTGACATAATATTTGTTGAATAATACTGTTGACTAGTAAACTAAATCCAGATTTTAATAAATAAATAAATAAATATGATCATAGGTAAAGTATAGTACATAATTCAAGTTGTAAAGCAATTACGTAATACGCTTCTTACAACACTCATTTCGTAATATACTAATAAAAAAGCATGTGATATGATTGTATTGGCGCGCATATTTGTTTATGAGTACATTTGGTGCTTGATATTATTTATCAGATTTTGTAGCCATATAAGTATATTTTTCTGCCTTTAATTACCGATTAACATTAGCAAAAAATAATAGACACTACTGAAGGTCAGCTATCATTTCGAACTTTCCAATAGTTTATTTGTAATGCATTTTTTTCCAATGTTTTTGGCATTATCGATTTATTAATATTTTAGAAATTTACACCATTTTTTGGTTACAATGTAAATAAAACATGTCAAAAAGCACAATTTAATTAAGGACATGCAAACAATTGTGATAATTACAGTCAATCACTAATGTCAAAATTTTTCTAAATTACTCATAATGTTTATATAGTTGGATTTTTGCGTGTATGCGTTTGAAATGAGAACTATTAATAACTTTTGAGAAAAGGATCAGAGGCAACATTTGATTCAAAAATTGACTACACGATTTCGCTGGATCCACCTTGTTTTGATGATTTTTGTTGTCAGTCTTCAGTGATTAATACTGACAACACGTTTGCTTTATTTACAATATTTATGATGGTTGATAATATGTGAAGTGATTTCTTATTTTAGAATGCAATTACTTAGAGAAGATAACTATGTCATACAGCTTTGCGCATCGCATATAACAGCTGGCATAATATCAGTGCTGTGCCATCCATTTTTTATTTAAATATTAATGGTAGTAGGCAGTGCGACGCCCATGCAGCTGCAAAAATAGGATCGTTACCTAGGTAACGATATCGGTTTCTGCACATTCTATGACGAAGTTATCTTCTCTAAGTAATCACACTCTACTAGTTTACTTTTAAAGGCGATATCCGGAAACGAGGTGAGTAAGAAAGGAAGAATATATTTTGTGCAGCTAGAGGTTGCACAAATAATATTTCTTTATAATAAAACGGAGCATGGAATCACAATAGATTAAAAAAAAAGAATTAGGTCAATTTTAAAACTACACTGTCTATAAAATAATCAATCAAAATGGTAATACTACAGAATAAATTTTCCCTAACTATATTCATGTTTTAAATTTGAAAAAATTACATTAATTACAGGGCCGGATTAAGGATTGTCACGCCCCTAGGCTAATCATGTATTTGCGCCCTTTTATTCATAATGGAAAAAAAATTGATGAGCGGAGGGAGGGGTTAGAAATATATCCCAGTTTCAAAATTGATGAGCGCGAGGGAGATACCTGAAAAAAACATTTTTTTTTGTACAAGAGAAATATGAAAAAAAAAATGTTTTCGTCCAGGTTTCAAAATTGATGATAAATAAATGGAAAAAAAAGCTTCTCTCGAAAACGAAAATTGATTAGTGGGAGAGGGACAAAATATATATTTTTTTTAATAAGCAGAGAGCGCAAAGAGCCCGTGACGTCCCTCATGCCCTAGCGCGCGCCCCTTCACGCATTGTCGCCCCTAGGCTAGTTAGCGTTATGGATAATCCAGCCCTGATGAATTATATATAAAAATTATAGTTAATTCATCACATAAAATAATAAACAAGATTAATGGGATGGAACAGATGTAATTTAATATTTTGAAGATTAACTGTAAGTAGCTAAAAATATTGGCTCCACCAAATCTAAACAAAAAAAAAATTAAATTATTAGAACTAAGCTAAAACTTTTTGATAGACGCAAGCAGCCAATCTGAGTATTTATTAATGTTAAGACACAAATATATGTCCAACAGTATTTAAGCAATTCTGGAACATACTTCTAAAGCTAAATACGAACATATACATTGTCAATGTTAATTACTGAATACTGAAAGGTTAACAATAAAACCATAAAAAATATGATGGAGGTCACCCAATTTGATTACTTAAAGAGAAGTCAAAAGTGACTGCTTATATCCTTTTCTTTTTTGTAGTTACAAACATAAACTAGAAACAAAATATTAGTGCACACATTTGACTTGGAGTTTATACTGTACAAATAAGAGAATTCTTATAAGATTATGTGCGGGACACATCCGGTACTTTAAATTGTAAACTATAATGATGTTTATGTGTTTCTATATGAAGTTGATAATTGGTAAGTTTAATTTATAGAGAGTTTAGTCAAAAGCTTTCACAAAATTACAAAATTTTACAATGCATTTACATTATTTACCGTTTTACACTAAAGAGAAAGACTCTTCAATAATGCACTAAAAAAGAAAGTGAAAAGAATTACAGTAAGAGAAACATTCCAAAAATCTGGAGAAACACATACCTTTGTATTCTTTTTTGATGATGACATTCCAGATGTTTTCTGTGATGGAACTGTAATTGGCAACAGAGGGAACCAAGAAGAAGACGATGGTGTACTCAGAGCTAAAATTGAGGGTGCTCTTTCTTGTTCTTTATTTTTCTCAGAAACACCTATGCTGGCTAACTGTCCAGATGATGGAATAAGGCATCCCAAAATCATCTGTCATAACAAAAATTTATACTGAAATAGTTTTCACAAAAACCAAAACACTTTTAACCCAGTGGCGCCAAAATGGTTGGCAGAACATGAGTCGAATGTAACTTTTTTTGTGTGTCAGTGTCATAAATGATTTCAATCTCCTTATAAAACAATTAATAGCTGTTTGCGCAACTAGCATTAAAAGTGTTGCTTTTTCCCCTAATGTGAAGATTCCCAAGCAGCACTCAAAGTGATGGGAACTGGCATCTGAGGCATCGGAACTTTAATATGGTAGGCATGACATAACCATTGCTAAATTTACGATCTTAATGTAAAATTCACTTTGTGGTATGCCATTGTATAGTTATAACAACGTCACGAATACTACGCTGCATTTGAAGCATCCTCAACTGTAAAGTAAAAATTGGTAGTAGTAATGCTGACCGCATAGCATTACCAAAGGACCACTTCAAAGTAATGATAACTGCAAGTGTTCAATTTGAAGTCCCTGGTACGTTGTTGGGAAATTTTTTGGAACTTCAAAGTTGTGTAACTCAATAGTGACATCTTGAGTAAAAATGAGGTTATTTCTACGAACAAAGGGGCTTTAAAGTGATTTTTACTACAAAGTGACTCCATTTAAAACCGCCATTTTTCTGTTATCGAATGAAGACTGCCATATTGACAGAGTTAAAAATATAGTTATATAAAAAAAAATTTCATTATGGTCATTTTCAAACAAGTTTTATAAATAGATTATTATTACTTTATAGACTTTTTTATCAAAGTATCATGATAACATTTTACAGAAAACAAGTGGTGGTTTTAATATCCACACCCAGGGCAAACGCAAAACATCATGATTTATAATATATACTTCTGTTGTACATAATCACTCTAACTTGGACCTTAAACATATTATGTGCTCAAACTCAATAAATCATTAATTTGTTATTTGATTAAGAGAGAGCCAAATATATAGTTTGCACTTTCATTCCTGTCAGCTGATCTGTTCCAAAAGTTATTTCTACTACTTAGTTACATCCCGTTTAAATAATAACCTAGTGGTCAACACGGTAACCGTAGAAGTACTGGAATAGTAATTTGCTACGTAATTGTTATTCCCCATTTTGGTAAATGCTTGGTAGAAGGGCGGTTCCCATTACGTAACAGTCCTTAGTTGCGGAAACCTTTAAAGTTCCACTAAAGGTAACTACCACGTAGAAATTACTAAAATTGCTGCTCGGTTTTCCTTGACGTGGCATAGCCGAGTCCAGTATAACCATCAAAGTGAAAATAAGGCTGGTTTATCAATACAGGGTTAGGTTAGTTTGCCCCGAGGTTAAATGCTAACTCCAGGATAAAGTGTTTATCAAGTCAAGTTAAAAGTAACCCTGGGCTAAAGTCAAAGATAACTTAGCCCTGGATTCAAGGTGGGGGTTATACTGTTAGCTCGAGGTTAACCTATAAATTTTATGTATGTTGACAGTTTGGTGAAAAGTTAAAGTTATATTTTGCTTAAATTAGGAAACCTACAGTAATATTTATTTTTGAACAAATCGAGGCATTGTTTCGAGTTTCCAACCGAAAAATTTTTTGAAATGTTAGATGGAGATGCCAATTTAAATGCCCAGGGTCAAATTTCTCAAGGGGGATTTATGAATGGGATTGCTCGGAGTGTCGTGTCTTTATAATATTATATTGCTATTCCCTGGTATTGTAGAAATCATGCAGTTTCACCAATAATGCAATTGCTTTAACAGTGTGATATTACGCAACTGGTATTTTTTTATTAACTGCTGGAGATTGCATAAATGTCAGAAAATCTTAATTTTGTGAAAAAGACGCTTCTTTGTCCCTTCAAGATACTGCATCAGTTTTTTTTTATTCTACAATTTGTTTATGTTTATTATTTGCTACTTTAATTAATAGCAACTGATCTGTTGATGAAAAATTGGGGCCTCTGCCTACCTTTGTTGGGGTTTCACCCATTTTTTTAAAATAACAATATAAATTTCAACCAGAAAATATTAGTCGGGGAGCCCTCCCTAGCTGTACGTCGTGCACCGCCCGCCCGATCCTTGGGGGCAATGTTTTTCATAAAGATTAAAGCCTAAGGAACAATTTAAGACATGTTCTAAAAAAAAAAACTGGCTGTACTTTCAAAATGGTGGCCATATGTTAAAAAATACTGTTATCAATGTTGTTTTTGTCATTTAACACAAAAACTAAAAAAGATGGAGAAAAACTTTTTTCACAAAAAACAATGTGCATAAAATTTTCTACAATTTTGTACCTATACAATATTTTGATAGAAGTTACCATTTTCCAGATAAATGAGTCCAAAATTAAGAAAACATGGAAATTCATATATCGGACGGACACTTAGAGTGGGCTCCCGTAGTATATAGCTTGCAACTCTCTAGAAAGCGAGTATAATACTCACTTTGACCCGAGGTTAAAGTTAGCAGAGGGCTAGCTAATACGCAAATTTAACCCTACATTGATAAACCCTGAAACACTTTTAACATGAGTTGGATACAGTATTTTTTCTAGTATAAGTAACTGATATGGAAAAGTATTGCATTTTTTTCTGATAGTTGAAAATTTTAAACATTTCAAACAGGCAGAATTTTTGTAACCGATATTTCTTTAAATGATTTTGCATTTTTCCATTGTTTAAAGTAAAGTATGGTAAAAAAAAAGCATCTACAGCATAAAACGAATGATACTAATGATAGTAAAGATCGACAGATTGCAGAATCTGCCAATTCTGCTGTTGTAGTTTATTACCTACATCGTCGCTACTGTCCTAGTGAATTACGCGAAGTATTTTTTTCGTTTGTCGTTTTTTCCCCGAGGCAGCAACCAAAAAGTTTTCCACCTGAGCTAAGCCATCTTAATTTCACTTAATAAGTTTTAATATTTCTCTTTGGTGAAAATTCACCTCATTACTATCACTTTAATTTGTCTTAGACAAAAGGAGCCTAGTCATCATATTTATTTTGTCGATCTGGCCCCGTTCCGTCCAGTATATCAATTACCCAGATGCAGCGCGTCGTGGATGTCTGACTGGCTCCGGGAATGGGTGCCTGAAAAACTCTGTTGTAATGTTTAATTAAAAACAGTCTTTTTCAACTGAATTGAATTAGAATTATAAAATGGCGCAGTTTCAGCCAAATTTGAGAAACCCTATTTCCCATGAGAAAAGTGCAGAGGATCCTTTGTTCCAAACTAGTATATATTTTAAATATTAAAAGAAAAATTATTAGACATACCTGAGATTGGATAACGGATCTCTTAACATTATTCTGCAAGTAAGAATAAAACACATCCAAATCGAAGGGGTCTATCCTACTTCTAAGTTTATCACAGATTCCTTGCGAACAACTGACTAGTTGAACATTTTCTCTGGGAATGCACAAGGTGGTCAGAAACTTAACATCAAACAAAAACTGCAACGCTTGTATTTGATTCAATTCTTTGTCCGACAATTTCCTGTACTGAGCTAGAATAACTCCAATATTTCGTTCAATAAATTGAAGATGAATCGGCTTAGGTAAAGTATGAGGTAAGACATAGTTTAAACTGTTGTTTAGGTTTAAAAGAATATTGTCAAGACCTAAGTTGGGTTTTAACGGCACTTTAATTTGAGATTTGAACACTTTTTCTTCAGTTTGTTCTTGTATTTCAATTTCATCCCACCTCTAAAAAAAATTACATCATATATTTTAATAACTTAATAGAATAATAATTTGGGAGATTTTAACAACAGATACATTTCCATGCAAATATAAATAATAACGTCATTGGAAATATGGGGTAAATTTCAATAATCAATCACGGCCGACTCTAGTTAACAGGCCACGAAGTAATAGGTGGCAACACTGCACACAAGTAAAGATGTAGTCCGATGTGCGATGGTTGGTTTGCATTACAGCAGCTAAATTTAATAGGCGCCCGTAATTTAATTGTATTTTATTTATTTATAATGCGTTTTGATTCATGATTCTATATATTAGGTTTGTTTAGGTAGGATACAGATTATAAATCATTCATGTGTTTAATAAATTGAGGCTTCAATCGAAGTTTAAATCTCTGCTCGGTCAATTAAACATCACGATATTTTGTACAGAATTTTGCCTAATTTTGCACAGAAAAAAAATGTTTAATTGTTCAGCAAAACCAACGAGAAGAGTTACATAACCCTTTTTTAATAATACGAAATATCATATTTTTATATTATAAAGGGAGTAATAAAATAATACAGATATCCCATAATATTCTAATTTAGGATGATTCGGGAATGAGTAAATTAAAAATAACAGGACTGTAAGGCTGTAAGTAAATTTAAAAACATGAACAAATATTTACTTATGATATGAATAAAATACGAATATGGAATTGAATTGATACATATAGGTTTCTACTTTGCTGTTTTGAAAGTGTCTAATTTTCGTTTTTTCGTTTTATTGACATGTTTTTCAGTAGTTCGTAACCGAGATTTCAATATACTTTGCTCAAGCGTCCGATTATTCTGCATTTTTACATAATTATATAGAAGTACATTAGCAAATATTGAACAAATAATTCGTAAAATATAGTCAATATTGTTCCCGCATATATACGTGTTTAAAAAATCTAAATAAAAATTACCTGACTTTGAACTATGTAAAGTTAGATTGATAAGAAAATCTTTTTGATTTTCAATTTGTAGGAACTCCTTTTCTAAACTATTGTTGTTAATGATATGTTCTAATATGACGTACACGTGAAATAAAATTATGGTCATATTATTCGTGGGTACTGATAGACCATCACGTTGTAGATAATCACAATATTGATTTCCAGTAAAATTCCATTTATTTTCAACAATATGTGAAAGGCAAATATTACAAGAAATTTTTTTAGATAGTGCATGAGATGCCTATCCAGATATATAAATGTTAACTGCTTCGTCTATATTAGGCCAGTATTAATTGAAATTTGATTTTCAATACCAACAATATCAGCATCAGAATTTAACGTATAAAATACGACTTTAGACGTAAACATGTTTACATTCCAGCTATCAGAGATATATTTTTTTTTTTGATAAAACGTTAATAAATACCTCATAATTTTCAATAACATCCGACTTCTCAAAGTTTTGGATTAAAATTTCATGTTGATGAATTTGATTTTCGCGCCTACTTTCTGGATCTTGACGACGGACTGATTTTTTGTAGATAAGAATTTAGGCAAATTTGGAAAAATGGGACAGTATTTTCTTTTAATTTTGGTTTATAAGGAATCATTTTAAATGTTCCACCTGGTACAAGATATTTATCAAATTTAATAATCTCACCGGGATCAAAATGTATTTCGCATACAACAAACAGCATGTTTTGATGGTATCCAATCTTATCGGGGAATAGCTGTAGGCCATTTTTCTCTTAATTCATCGTCCTTAGGAATACTGAACTAAACTAAATGTGGTCTTTGGACCGTCTGTTTTCGTTGTGGAAGTATAATTATTTGTCTTACAGCCTGGTATGACAGAATGCCTGGGTATTTTAGGTTAAGTCGGTTCACGCACTGTTAAACAGAGTATACACTCGATTAAAACTATCGTAACGTCCTATAATTGATATCACACGATCTAAACTAAATGCACTTCAATTAGCAAGACACTTACACTATTGTTACAAAATAAAAATATGAATTTCCAGCAATTAAAACAAGAGCCGACCAAAAGCAGCCGTAAACAGCTATGGCAATTTAGTGAAACTAAGCACCACATGCATTGTTGCCAGTTTTCCTTGTTCGCGGCCTGTTACTAGAGTCGGCCGTGAATCAATAGTCATAATTTCATTATTAGAGTTGGTTTCATCAAACTTTGTTCATTGGTGATTTTTATTAAATGTTACTTTTGCTATGGATCAGTTTATATACAAAGGTTTATCAGTCAATGGGAACAGGCCACTACAGAGTGCGTGTATGGTTTTACTGACAAAGAATGAACCAAATACTGAGTGAAGCCAACATATAAAAAGGGAGATCCTACTCTCAAGACAGACCAGATGTAGTTCCTTCTTTTTCAAAGGATTTTGAGATATGCATAAATGTGACTGCCATCATATCTCTGAAGTGACATGTAAAGCTTGGTATAATAGAACTATATCTCAAGAACCTTTGAAAAAAAAATACATACCGACAATATTTTTATCATGTTAATCGGTGTAATATCTTGTAACTTTTCTACTTCATTTTCGGTCTGTTTCACAGACTCACTAACCCAGTTCTGCCACAATATGTGACTAGTTTTGTTAAATGTATCACAGATTTTCAACCAATCATCAGTTGAATTATTGAAAGTACAACACTTGTTGAAATTTGGACACAACAGTGAAACCGCTTGAAGAAATCTTGCACAAATTATGGATTTTATTACCAACTGATCTGACTTTTTATCTAGAAGGTTTTTGATAAAATGTGTAATCCTATAAAAAAAAACTTATGAATGTATACAAATATTTTAAAAATATTCCTTACTGTACTGCATTGCTCGTACACTCTGTTCTAAGATGGTCTTCTAATTCCACTTTATCTATGTATTTCCTCTTAAACTTGAAATCCTTGAAATCTATTGAAAAGGTGACATCAGAAGTATATTCTTTACCATATAAATATTGCGAAACATCTTCTAGTAACTCCAAATATTTGTTGTCCATTTTTCCACATAATTCTACTATATTCAGGGTACATCCCTTAGTTTTCATAGATAACCCTGAAAATTTTAAGTTACATCCAATCCCAAAGAGCTTTAAATTTCTTTGCAATAAAACATTATAAAAATGTATCTTTCACATAAATTGATATGTACAGCGCAAACTAGTAAAACAGATGCTAATATACAGGGTGTAATTAGTTTCATATCATTAAAAAAAACTGGTGGTGGGGAACGACTAAACGAACAAAAAACCTTATGTAATATAGGGTGTAAAGCCCATAGTTTTAGAAGAAAAAAAAATAAACAAAAATTACGAACATTTTCAGTAATATTGTTTGAGAAATGCTGGAATGTTGGAATAGGCTTTTATCTTCGCGTATGTTGGCGCCTCTAACAATCAAATACGCTAATATGGCTCTATCAAAGTGTCGCGCTCCTTTGTTAGAGACCGCGCGTCGGCGAGGACACAAATTGATAATCACCACATTTTTTATGGCTTTTTAAAAGTAGGTAAGGTTTTCAGCGGTGCGGTAAAGGTGAAAGACATCGGCGTTTTCTAAGTGCTTAGTAGATCTGACGAAAACTATACTTTCCCTTGTGCAATATTTTAGTTTCTGTGGGCACTTCGTTAAGTACACATGTCCAACCTGTTCGTTGTTTTTGTATGCTGCTTTTGTTCTTTTTGAATTTTGGGCCACGTATTTACAGTTTTATTTTATTGACTTACCATTCAAGTCGTTAAATTCTTGATTACGTACAGATACTACTTACTTGTTCGTTCTTTTTGTGTTGCTTTCTGGATTTTGGACCAAGTTTTTATTTTTATTTTCTTTATTGACAACGTTAGTTGATATCTTAGTGTGGTATTTTAAAACGCAGATTTTGAACGCTATGGGAGATTACACTTACCCAGAGCTCACGGATATGCACTTGATGTATGGAGAATGTTGTAGAAATGCAGCTGCTGTGGAACAGCTTTATCGTTTAAGATTCCCTAATCGATGTCATCCTTGTGCATGTACATTTGTAAGTATTGTTCAGCGTCTTCGGGAAACAGGTCGTCTCGATGGATATGGAGGAGAACGAGGTTCACAACCCGAAGATAGGGTAATTGAAGCGGAGGTTCAAGTTTTGGAACTCGTAGAAGAGGATCTAACTTTAAGCACCCGCGATATCGCGAACCGTGTGGGAGTATCCCACACCATTATGTGATGTGGAGGGGTTCAAGAGATATGAACTTACACTATCAACATGTTCAAGCTCTAGAACCTCAAGATTTTGCAGGGCGAATGGAATTTTGTAGGTGGATTTTGAGAAAACACGCGGCAAATGAGGTTTTTTAAACTTTCTCTGTTTCTCCGATGAGTTGTGTTTTACCGGGAGTGGAGTGTTCAATTTCAAAAATATGCACTATTGGTCAGACGAAAACCCACATGTAGTAAGAACGGCGCCGCATTTTCAACGACGGTTCAGCGTTAATTTGTGGGCAGGAATTTGCGGTAATGAAATAATTGGACCTCTAAAATTACCCGCTAAATTAAATGGTGATGTATAGGTACTTAAACTTTTTACAACAAACATTGCCAAAGGACAAGGGTAGATAAGCTATATAATTTTCGCCCACTAATTTCATAAAAAACAAAAGTTCTCATTAAAGTCATTAAGCGTTATTTATTTATAGTTGAACATATGATCTTTATGTTTCTACATGTTTTACATTTGAAAAACAACAGTAGGTCATAGTAATATCATTTCAAACTGGGCATGTTTGCAGTTTTTTAGTAATTTTTGACCTTTTCCCGAACTTTTAATGTATATTTCAGTTAGATGCGCTCGATGAAACAAGATAGACTATACCTCATTTCATTGTTGAGCATTTAAGCTTTTAAATAATGGTTAATTTATATTGTTTCATCGAGCGCTTCAATGTATAAAAAACAAAATCGTTTCCGCGGGAGTCGTAGTAGTGTCGACGTTGCGTGCGAATTTAAACGTGTCAGCGCTCAAAACCACATATTGTGGTATATGTTGAATAAGAATATGTTTATCCACGACCATCGTATAATCATTGTATACTACATTTAACAATTGTCAAATAATGATAGTCATTATTCCAACCAAACGTATAATGAACATAATCTGATTCTAACACATATTTAACCAACCAGGAACTAGTTGTTTTCATTCTAACGCACCTTTGACCAATCAGGAACTAGCAATTTTCCTAAGGAAACGGCGAATCCATTTTTCCATGTTTTCGTACATATTTTCGTGTTTGACGTTTAACACACCAACGTTTTACTGTAAATGAACTTTATTTTTTCAGTTTTAAACGATTAAAACAGTTAAAATATGTGATAGTCATGGATAAATTATAGTATTCAGTTCGCGTATAATGGCTATTACACACTCGGATGATTTACGACACGCCTTCGTCTCGTGCCGCAAACCTCACCCCTGCGAGTAATAGCCATCATTATACGCTCACTGAATAATTTACTATTCCAAAGAACAGTTTTTTATTACTCGTCAAGACATATACTACTCGGAAAATATAATGACATACAACATGGCCGATGGGCGGAAAAAGGCCCTTATCTACCCTTGTCCTTTGTTGGAAGATGTACCTTTGGCAAGGCGTAGAAGAATGTGGTATATGCATGATGGCGTGCCAGTTTATTTTAGTCGGGCTATTCAAAATTTTTTAAACAGGGAGTTTCCTCAACGATAGATTGGGCGTGGCGGACCAGTACCATGGCCTGCTAGGTCTTAAATCCGATGGATTTTTATTTTTGAGGTCATCTTAAATCTCTGGTTTACTGTGATCCAATTGACACTTTGGAACAATTGCAGCAACGTATCTTAATGTGCATAGAAACCATAAAAAATGATTCTAATTTACCAAATATGTTGAACAGAGTGTGTATGTCCTTAGTTCGACATGCCGAAAAGTGTATTGATGCAGATAGAGGCCATTTCGAACAATTTATGTAAATCAACAATAATTTATTGGTAAGTTCTAGATTTATCGAATATTTTAGTTTTCGATACCTGATTGGCAATTCGTAAAATAAATCAGATTTTTTTCCTAACTTAAAATACTCATAATTGTTTTCTGTTATCGTATCTCAGATGTCTAACTCTTTATTTCCCAATGTCACGCAATAATTACTCATTTTTTAAGCTTTTAACCCAGAATACTCATTTAGGTTACAAATGTTAATAAACTACATTTAAATCTGATAAATTATAAACAACAATAAAAGCTCCAATATTTTGTTCTAAATTAAAAAAACACACATGTAAAGAAATGCTGTGTTTAAACCTCTATGCCCATCATTTGTTTGCAGTTCTGCAAAAAGAGATAACGAATTATTTATATTTTTATAATTGGTTCGGTTGAGGCGGTCATCAAAGGTGCCGCCCTTCTTTGCTTTGAAACTGTGGGCCACTGCGTGCCAGCGAGAACGAGTCAGTCGGTAATCTTTGCACTTTTTTATGACGATTTAAAAGTTGTATAATTGGGAACTACACGTCCATTGACCCAGAAAGGCTGTGGTTCTCAAATGTTCCCTACCCTAATATTCAAATTGTTGACCTAGGTCAGTTATTTTTCAAAGTGCCCCTAGAGGAAAAAGTCATCAAGGTTTTTTGTTTGTCTAGTCGGGCCCCATACCAGTTCTTTTTAATGACATGAAACTAATTACACCCTGTATAAAGACTCCGGGTAAAGCCGGGTGGCGATTTAAAAACATTAATTTGTGAGTTAATATGATTAATAACATTGCAAACCATGAAATTACCTTAGAAAATTATGAAGGTAGAATAGAATACATGATTAACTGGCTAAAATATAATACTGAAGAATTTAAAATGGTTAATTTTCATATTAGTGCTTTTTCACCAGGTTGTGAATTGTATCTCTTTCTAACACTTGGCAAAATGCAAATAGCATTTGTAGACAAGTCAGTCTAAAGCAAATTACTTGCTCACTGTTTGTGAATAACTAAGGTTAATAGAGTTGCATGGAATTATGTTATTGAAATACCCACACTCAAAGAAAATGATAGGTAAATTCAACCAAAAAGAGCATATGAAATTGCGCCTATCTAGTTTCATAGTTAAATCAATCATCGAATAGTCATACAACTTTATTTGTTTTCGTAAACAAATAGTAGTTTAATAATCATATCTTCTTGTAACAAATTAAATAGTACAATGACATTTTTTTATGTTCACTAACCATTTTCAATTTGGTCTACAATTAAATAGTACAATGACTTTGTTTTTTGTTCACCAACTAATTTTTAGGTTGATCTACACTTTATTGTGTGATGAAGTTTTTTTTTGGTTAGCCAAAATCTCAGTATTAGTGATGGGCGATATTTTAGTGACGGCGATTAAATCACCGTGATTAGAAAATCGCCGATAGCAACAGTGATGAAGGAAATAAAGCCACGGCGATTAGTGATTTTAATAGCGCATGATATATACTCTCTAGTCTTCTATACACTGGCATGATAGAAATAGCAACTACGAAATGGTAATTATGGATCGCACGCAATCTTATGTATAATTGCACAAAATTGTCAATGATAGCAAAAGAAAAACTGCGTCACAGAAAAAGCCGATTAAACGACAAAAAAAACAAAGTTGTTATTTTTAAATATGAATTACGAATCCTGTTCTAATTTCTAATACTGTTGACACATAAGCTTAAAATTTTTATTTATTTTTATATGTTTTGCATTTACATATTTATTATTATTTTTTATTGTTATACAAGTTGTTGCCATAAATATAGTAAAATGTATTCACGTTTATTTCCGTTTCCTATTATTTATGCAGAGCAGCGATATATGCCAAATCACGGCAAACTTATATCAAGCTCGCAGATTGCTTTCACTTTCCAGGCTCAACCGCGATCGAGTCGTCACTGTTTAAAACGCAGCGCAGATATTTACAGATTTTTTGTTAAACCGCGATCGCAGTCACTGTTTAAAATCACCACGATTCAAAAATAGCATTCACTGATCACGGAGTGATTGAAAAATCGCGATATCGCTCATCACTACTCAGTATTGACACAGAAGACCTATACCAGAAACGACTCTCTGCCCTCTCCGCCAATATTGAATTTTATGCGCATATGTCATATGTCGGTGGTATTATTGTCAACCTATAAATCCGCAGGTTTCTAAATTCACCGGTGGAGCGTACCGGTAAGCAATAACATTATATGATTGGCTATTTTGAAAACCAAAGCAAAAATCAGCTTCGAATTTTATCTACCAATGCGTCCAGTGGTGAATTTAGAAAGGTGCGGATTTATAGGTTGACAATACCACCGACAAGATGGCCGAAGGTCACCCCAATTTACCAATGAAAGGGTGCGTTTGCACGCACTCAGTAATTTAGTCGAGTCGCTTAGTAATTTAGTACTCGACCAATGCGGACAGCGTGTTTTAGTCCAGTAATTTAGTGGAAAGCAATTACTAAATTACTGGACCGTCTCTCTACTCGACTAAATTACTGGATGCGTGCAAACGCACCCAAACATCGAACGTGCCTCCGACAGTGACGCTTCTGGTATAGGTCTTCTGTGGTATTCAGACATCAGACCACCCAAACCAAAGATTAGAGATCGTTTATAAGATCCATCCAAATGATCGATGATCCCTGAGAGAATTTGAACACTGCAATCATGTTATTAATTTTCTATAAATTCAGAAGAGTGCAAGATAATGCATGATGGATTATTGTCAGTGATTTGTATGTGGCGTCATCTGGGAATAATTTCTGTAATAGACTACGTGGTAAGCAAGCAAATTTTATGGTAATTCTTTTAGAACTTCTAGAAGACGACAATAATATTGGTTTGTCTACCAAGTACAATAGTACAGCGAACTAATACTGGGTTAGAATTACAATTCGATAATAGTTAAAAATAAAATATACTATTATCTAGTTTAATTTGACAGAATTCAACAAAATAATAGTCAGACGAACAAAATAATAGTCTTATTCATCTATTTTTTAAGTTAATGTTTGTTTTGTTGTACGACAACTTTTTATTAATTAAAATAACAATCACCTCTTGTTTAAAAATACCATCAATATAGTTTGGTTTAACAAAATTAACGATATTGTTAGTTAACCATTTTTTTTTTGTTGAATTTACCCATACTATTTCTTTGAGTGCAGTGTGAATGAAAATCTCTCGGAAAATTTTTTTTAAATAATAAATAGGTATTGGTGCTTACAGTATAATTAAAAAAATGTAAAGTTTACCTTTATGTTTATTTTCTATTTTACTAACATCATTATCTTCTTCAGTCCAAATATACCACCTTAAGTCAGCTTCTGATTTATCAGACCTAACAGCAGTATTTAATGTGTCAGTAATGTAATTTTTTATTTCCTGAATGTTTGATGCAACTTTTAGGGAAATTAAGGACCGACATCTTTGAGTAATCAAATTTTGAAAAAAATTATACCAAACATCGAAATTATCTGGTAAATGTGACTCTAAACAAATTTCTGCCCAATTTACTGGAAGATCTGAAAATTACACACAAGATATAAATTTTAGAGTAATTACTAACTATATAGGTATATTTTTTGGCTAGGCAAACAGACAAAAAAAAAATTGAAATTATGAATCTTTGTGAAAGAAATATAATCGAAAACAACATAGCACTAATAAATAACAAGAATCCATTTATTTGTCAATGACATATATAACTGACCTATTTTAAGTGACTCTTCTCTTATCAAATGTAGTCCTTTTACACTCGTAACTAACTGTAATGAATTTTCTAGCCCCTTTTTCACACTTTCTTGAGTCGATTGCAACCACTTTTCTAGTACATTTTTGGCATCTTTTAGAGACGTTTCAATGTTACTTGATGACTTACATTTGGGCCTACAAAGAAAACAAATTGTGAATAAAAACACAAAGTATACATTAAAATACATAATTCAAAATATATTGTAATTATTTAGAGACAAAATTTGTGTTTCAACTAGATGTCTTGACTAACTTTTTAGTAAAATTTGAAAACAAATGCATTAACACTTTCGCTGCGCACGACTCTCATGTGAGCCAGGCCATATTATGTATTATTACTATTTATTTTTATGCCAGTCAGCACAGAACAAGAAATTATATTCACGCCTTGCTCTCATGATCACAATTGTAGTTCTACTATCGTCCACTGTGTGGCGCCACGAATAACAAAGCTAAAATCTATTTGTCCCTCCCTGTATCACCCTTTTCACTCATCTTCAGCTGTCAGTTTTTTATTTTCGTGTACTGTAATGGTCGGCTACGAAATACACTCGCCGGAAAATGCTTGAAAATAAACGAAAATACATTTCATCACCGAAGATTCATAATCTTTTAAAGACGTATTCGTCAATGAAAAAGAAAAGGTGACGCAACGATGTAAATACATTCCTAAATATAAGTTATCACTAAACGTCCCAACAAATAGGGAAATGGAGGACGTAGCTAGTCTCTAATCACAGTAAGTTGAAAGCAAAATTCAGAATTTAATTTCAGGTTTTGGTTGAGAATAGGAAATATTATACATAGTGGATTGGATAAATTGCACTAGAAGGTCATGAATAAAGCAGACTGGTTATATAAATTATAAACCTAGTTGACTTCGTTATAAGTCTTCTAGAAGGTCATGTATATGACAAGCAGCAGACCCCCTTGTAAAAATTGGAAACCTAGTTAACTTATGTAAGTTTTCTAGAAGGTCATGTGTATGACAAGCTGCAGACCCTTATAAAAATTATAAGCCTATTTGACTTGACTACGTCTCTAGAAGGTCATGGTATGACAAATTGTTGGTTGGCTAGGAAAGAGAAATTTAAAAACAGGTATGTATTTAACATTTTAGGTAGTATATATCGACATAAGAAAAGTACAGGTGCAAAAGAAATAAGCCCATCAAACTTGGACAAAGCCAAGGGGCAATTCAGAAGGAAGAAGGGGGGGGGACAAGCTCTCGCATGTAATTGCCAATCAGTAAATGATGCAGTTAGAGGTTGTTGGCAGATCAGATATATACCATGAACAGTCTCTGTTCAGCCAACGTGGTTAGTGGTAGCCTCGACAAATTTGTCAGGGAAGTTACTGCAGAACACACCCTTGAATGGTTGGTTATTTGGGGGCAATTTATCAGAAAGATTTGAATTTAAAAACGCCTCGTATGAATTTACAGAAATTCCTTGGTCTCTGTAATACTCTCTTAGACTTTAACAAACTCTTAATAAGGGTAATAATAAAACATCTTTATTAAAAAAATAAAAAAAAATAATAATAATAAATATACAGAGTGAAGTGAAAAGGATTACTCTTACACTTAAATGGTAAGGATTACAGGATTTGGAGAAGTAGGTAAAGAATTATGTTTTATTGCATTTTAAGAGAACGATTTTAAATAAGGATGTTCTAAATCTGGTATATTGAACATTATCTCATGGAATAAGCAAAGGATAAGAGGTGTAATTTTGTCCTATTATTTACATTTAATCAATGTAATATTTATTCTGGCAGATCTTGGCTTGTCATGTTTACGGAGCCCATATATAAGTCTACAACATGAATTTCTGTAATCTGCTTCAGTTTGTTGTGTTCAAACAGAGTTCATAGGTATATGAAACTACAATAATTTAAGTGTGTTACTTAACACCAACACTTCACAGAGATTTTTAGACGTATTGAAATTTAATATATGTCTGTGGAATGTAAAGGTTTTAAATTCATGTAGATTTTTTGAATTACCTTGTTTACTTGTGAATTGAATTTTAAGGGTTGTCAAATATTACACCCAAAACTTTCTGTTGATTAAATATGGAAAGAATTTCTCCATTTATTTTATTTGCATCAAACTATTATATCTCTACTTCATTTATGCCACGGAACATCAGTAGCGTATCTGTATGTTTTTTCTGATGGTCAGTAACCCATGGGGAACGGCTTAATAACGTAAAACAATATTACATGTTATGCTTAAGTTTATCGCAAATTTAAGAAAAGTAACAATATAAGTTTCTAGAAATTTATACAATACTGAATTTATGATGTTGGAAGTTTCCCAGAGAAGCACCTTGAGATATATAATTGACTACGTGTCATTCAAAGATATAAGAACTGGCAAATACTTACTATAGATTGTAAAGAAAATAACTAAAATATGCCCCATCGCTGAGTCTAGGTGGCTTTATGTAAAACAATTTTAACAGGCTAAAGTACTTGACTTAAAAGCCTATGGGTCATACAAAAATAATATCATAATTGCACGGTATAGGTGCACGTGTGGAATAATTTTTTTGACCAGAGATGTAAATATGGTAAATCATTTGAAAATTTATAAAAGATATAAGTATATAAACATAAAAGTACTTAACAACAACATAAGCAAACTTTTGTTGTTTTTAAGTTAAACTAAAATTTAAAATGATTTTATCATAAACATTCTCAATTAAATGATTATTTATGTCTGACTTGTACCTAATTAGCATTAGCACATTTTGTAAACAAGTTAAAGATTGCTCTGTTTTATTCAGACTTCAAAGGAATAGTGAGTAAGCTTTCCCTGGTCACAGGACTATTATGGGACAAATCTTGAGTAATAACAGCAATAATATTTATTGGTGTATATAATAATATATTTTTTATATTTTACTTTGAAAATAGGATGTTAGAAAATTTAATGCCATGTCATATAAATAATTAAAATATTTACAATCATTGTAAAAAAAAATTGTTTAGCAATGCGTATGCTTATTCTTGTAAACGTAGGCGTGTCAAATATATATAAATATATAAATTAATTACAGTTAAAATCCTAAATGTACCATGGCAATTCATCTCACAAACACCCAAGTCCTGCAAAAATTCCAAGGCATATTTTGCAAATGAATATACGGTTAATGTGTGCACTGTTTCCCCAATTTATGATGCCATATCTCAAATGGCAGTGAAAATTTACAATGCCTAGACATAAACCTTAACCCATAGGAGCTAAACTTTAATCTAAAGGGCCTTCCATATAAGACAATACACATAGGACGGCATCCAGAAGTGACATCAATGAAAAATAACACAGTGGTTGTTTAAAATTATGGTGGAGATATTGCATATAATAATAATAATAATAAATGTTTTATTGCTTCAGGCTGAAATATACAAACAATAAGATAACAATATACGAAATAATTATGCGTGAATGCAAAAGGCAGAGTTCGCACTTATTCGATATGAACATCGAAAAAGCAGCGCTCTTATACTCAACCTTAGCCTCCTTGTATATAATATCAACTTATCCCACATACAATACTTCGTTTATTGAATTCTGCCATTCTTAACAGATTTTTCTGAAAAGGTTTCCTTCCGTAAATTGCTCGCTCTGCCTTAGTATTGATGCCTATTTGATAATTAGAGTATAACAATAAAATTAAGAGATTTTCAAGGTGTACAAACCTTAAGCCTACTGCTTCAAGATATGGTAGTATATTATGGTACCCCACCATAATTGTAAACTACTTAAATACATTTTTGTATACTTTCCTTGAATATTATATGAATTAATCACCCTCATCCTTGTTCTTATAACGATTCGTAAGACACAAACAATTTCTATGATTGAGCTTAATAACAGTCATCAAATGAAAACAAGTTCTGAGATTTTATCAGCCAGTTTCACAATCGTTATTTAACTAATGGTTATGATTTGACCAATAGTTTTATTATAAAAATCTGTTACATTAACAGCCAGTTTTACAATTGTTGGTTGATTAATAGTTAGGATTTGACCAATGATTTATTACTATAGAGGCAAGGATGTCTGGTAAAGTTGTGTTTACTAATAATTATAACTTTCATAGTACGGGATCCGTACCTATCTTAGACTATCAGGTTCTGGTTTTAGTCAACCAAAAAGATAGCCAGTGATTGTGAGGCTGGCTGTATGACTGATAGGATTTAAAATTTAAGGGCATTATAATGAAATATTTAAACGCTCAACAGGGCAGTACAAATGTTCGGAATAATTGGCAAGGGTTACAACAGGCATATTGTAAAAAAAACAAAAAATTCAAATATGCTCACATTAAACGAAATACAGAACATGTTTAGCGGAACCTTTAAATTAATATTCTTGTTTACGGAAAAGATTTTAATGCAATCTCTCGAAGATCTCAAATTGCTCTGAATATCTACAATTGTGATCATGAGAGCAAGGCGTGAATATAATTATATGATTAAACGAACTTACCTTAAGTGAAGTTCGATCTTAATTATATGAACGCCTTGCTCGAAATGATCAAACCCTCCCCGCCCACTCAGAGTTACCTTTTGCGGTACTGAATTTAGAGTTGTTAAGATTGCTATTCAAAATAAAAAGATTTTATTTTCAAGATCGAATCGTCAACTCCGTTATTCAAATTACCTATTCGTCTTACATGGAAATATCTAAAATTTGTTATGCAATCCCAAATATTCCGTAGGTAGTATGTATTTGGCAGATCAAATAATAATACAAAAAATTATTTATTTTGGTAAAGATTAGATTGATTCGAATCTGAATTTTCAAAGACCAAACTTAGCAGCTCTAGCTACTCTAAATAAACCCTTGATCATTTGATTTGAGATCATATTAGGTCCGTTCCTTTGCACGGGAAGTGTGACACTAATTTTGAGTGACAGAGATGGCATCAAATGCGGATATCATAAGTCAAAGAGAGACAATCTTACACCAGTGCAGCTAAGCGCTACACTTGTAGTGCAAAGGAATGAACCTATCTTGCTCTAAAGAAACTGACAGCTGAAGATGAGTGAGAAGGGTGATACAGGGAGGGACAAATACATTTTAGCTTTGTTATTCGTGGCGCCACACAGTGGACGATAGTAGAACTACAATTGTGATCATTTCGAGCAAGGCGTTCATATAATTAAGATCGAACTTCACTTAAGGTAAGTTCGTTTAATCTTATAATTCTTGGCCAGGTGTGCATGGCTCTCCTGAGAGTCAGTTTAAAAAAACATGGAATACCCCATGTAAAATTTTTAATAACACTACTCCATTTCTGACACAATATACAATATATATTATGCAATAAAAATCAGTCAGCATGGGGGGTGACCCACAGCCTAAAGGGCCGCAGCGAAAGTGTTAAACCAAACAGCAATGTTAAGTTCTTGGGAATCCAAATTGAAGACAATTTATTTTGGGATTCTAAAATTGACAGCACTTTGAATAAGCTTTCCTCAAATTGTTTTGTAATCTATAGGCTAAGGTCTCCGTTAACATAAATATATCACTTGCTTTTTACAATGTATATATGTAAATGCTGCACTACGTTAATGCATTGTTGCCTTGGGCAATGCGAAAAGAAGCAATGAATTTTTAATTGCTCAAAAAAAAAAAAGAAATAGAACTTTCAAAAAAAATAATATGTGTACTTCGTAGTAAAATTATATTCCCGGACTTCAATGCTTGTTGGCCTCGGCTTAAAGCCTCGGCCAACATCGTCTTCTGGGAATGTATTGCTTTTACTACTAGATACACAATGTATTATTAAGTGCAAAAAAACATTTACAAAAAAAAAAAATTATTCAACATTTTAACAAAAGCTAAAACATATGATATACGGAGTCTTTCTTTATAGGAAGTTTTGCTTATACTGAAAAGTACTTAACTACTTTAACTATAGTTGTCGATATAACGTATAAGGTGGTTAAAAAGTAAGGAGACTTGAAATTTTTGCGAGAATAACATACCCGTTGATGAAATTGAAGCAAAAGTTTAAAATCTTATAGGAAAAATTGTTCCTAATGTTGATGGAAGTTCAGATATGAGATTTGATTTAAATTATGTAGTTTTTTTGGCACTGAAGTTAAATTAATTTTGCAAAAGTAACTGAAGAAAGTGGATAATTTATTAATTTGATGATTTAAAATTAGCCACTTTGTCACTTTGGTTAACTTTGTAAAATTACTTTAATCTTAAAGATGCCCAAAAAAATTGAGATGAAGTTTGCCAGACCTTTATGTTACGTTAGGCCCGCAGAATGCCACTTAACTTACGTTACGCGACAAAAACCTACGATGCGTGGTCAATGAAAATGTATTTGAATACATTTTTTTATGGTATTCGGATATTTTCAGTATTCGAATACTTTTATTGTATTCGGATACTTTTGTTGTATTCGGATACTTTTAGTGTATTTGGATACTTTTATTTGTATTCGAATACTTTTATCAGTATTCGAATACTCGCCTAATGTATTCATTAATTTGTGTCGGATCCGGATAATGGATACAATATTAAGAAGGTATTTGAATACAGCTTTCGGATACAGAAAAAGTATCCGAATACTGTATTCGAATACTACCCAGCTCTGGTATAAAGGAAAGAAGAGATGTTTGGTTGTGAAAAACCTTTCCTTGTGTTTTAGTGCGCATTATTTTGTCATTTTTGATTCATTGTGAATTTGCTAACAGCTTAAGGCTGTTGTAGATTATTTAGGGGGTTGCTTGGCCCTGGGTTGACCTTTCTTCACCTCGACCTAAAAGGTCTTTTGTGAATTACCCTGCATCTAGTTGTTGCCCAGGATTCCAAGACTTTTGCAAAGCTTGCGATTTTCCTGGGAGCTAATTCCCTTATGTCTTCAGGCATTAATTCCACCTGTTCTAGGTACTTTAGCCTAATGCGGATTAGCATGACTTTACCCTGTCCAATCAATTTTACTTTAATCAGGTAACTTATTTTGAAGTATCCGAGATAATTAACAATCTCAAAAATAAAAAAAGCAAAGATGCTTATGGTATATCTGTTGGAATCATTAAGGGTATCACAGAATCCATTTTAATTCCTCTTACCCATTTAATTAATGCATGTATATATAATAATATATTTCCAGAATGTTTGAAAATCTCAAAAGTAGTACCAGTCTATAAGAAGAATGATTTCGATGACCCTTCTAATCACAGACCAATATCTGTAATACCATGTCTCGCCAAAATTTATGAAGTGATATTAAAAAATCAATTGACATTATATTTAGAACATAATAAGCTTCTCAGTCCCTATCAGTACGGTTTCTGAAACAAATTATCAACAACTCTTGCCATTGATAAATTAACTGATTTAATAAACGCTGGTTTTGAAGATGGCAAATATGTATGCTCTCTCTTCCTAGATCTCACTAAGGCATTTGATTGCGTGTCCCACGAAATACTTATCAATAAATTAAGTTTCTACGGCTTTACTGAAGAAAGCAAATCACTTTTACAGTCATATTTGACTGACAGACAGCAATTTGTTCTCAATAATGGCCTCATATCGAGTACTTTGAAACTACGGCATGGTGTACCACAAGGGTCCGTGCTGGGTCCCATACTTTTTTTACTTTATATCAATGACTTTCCTCAGTCAATTAAAGATAATGTTAGTGCCATATTATTTGCCGATGATACAAATTTGACAATGTCTAATGGTAACCTCGATCTGTTGGTAAACGAGGTTCCGCATACTGAGTTAAATTCACAGAACTGGTTTTTATCTAACAAGCTAAGTCTAAATGTGTCTAAGACAGAAACAATGATATTTAGTTTGCGCAGTTTGGAAGAGGTTAATAATCCAGAGACTGTTAAATTCCTAGGAGTCAACTTAGACTCCAAGTTATCCTGGGAAAGTCATACCATCTGCATCTGCAGCAAAATCTCCAAATATACTTACCTGCTACGAAACCTTGTTGATAAAGTCTCACTGAATACTCTAACCATGACTTACCATAGTCTCATCCACTCCACTTTATCATATGCGATTTTAGTCTGGGGACATGCCCCATCTTGTGCTACTGTATTTTCTGCTCAGCGTAAAGCAATACGAGTCATTTCTGGATTAAAATTTAGAGATGATTGCAGA
Source organism: Rutpela maculata (assembly GCA_936432065.2). Classification (NCBI taxonomy): domain Eukaryota; kingdom Metazoa; phylum Arthropoda; class Insecta; order Coleoptera; family Cerambycidae; genus Rutpela; species Rutpela maculata. The sequence continues at coordinate 167,408,235 of OW386287.2, read as the reverse complement.
CAACACTTTATTACTTTGAAAATTATGACTGTGCCTTGTACCTATATCTACCAGTGTCTTACTTATGTAAAGAGAAATGTGGAATCATTCAAAACCAGAAGCCAAGTACATTGTCATAAAACCAGAAATAACGATAAGCTAAATATAAATTTCCATAGATTAAATAAAACCAGGGATGGCACTGGATACTTGGGTTTGCAGTTTTATAATGTCCTACCACCAGAAATAAAATCGTTAAATGAAACCCAGTTCAAAAATAAGATAAAAACATATTTACTTAATAATGCTTTCTATAGTACTAACGAATTTTTAGCCAGTAACTTTGCCTCGATTAAAATCTAATGTGTGTATCATTGTGCAGTGTTCTGTAAATAAGCAATGACAAATCACCATACCATACCGACTATATATTTTTTGCTTATAAATTTTTTTTTTCTATTAGTTTGTCATTTGTATTCTGTGCCGTTAGTCTTATACCTTATATCTATATTTTATACATTTAATATCATAAACTTTGTATTTTATCTTCCTTATTGTATTTTATCTTTCTTATTGTATGTTGACGTGTGTAAACACTCTGTGTATTTTACCACCAATAAAGAATTGAATTGAATTGAATTGAATAGCACCTTGCATTCACAAATTATATGTTCCGCAGTTTCAGTTGCAGCTTCACAGTATCTGCATTTGTCATCTTCTGCCATACCCATGTTCTTGAGATGATATCTCAAGGAGCAATGGTCAGTTAGAAGGCCTGTGATCAGCCTTAGGTCGGACTTTTCAAGTTCGAGAAGCCTTGCGGCATTCTTTGTTGAATAGGTTATAAACCTTTTCATTTGTCTTTGGCCTGGAGTATTCCTCCAGTAGGACTTCTTTTGTTCCTTTTTCCCATTTTAGGACCTCCTCGGTTATGTGACCCTTGGATAAGCCACAGAACGATTGGGCTTCAGCCCCTTTTCTTGCGAGGCTATCAGCCAATTCGTTGCCTTCTATTCCCTCATGCCCTAGCACCCACATCAAGGTAACCTTGTTGTTTTTTGCCAGTTGCTTGAGGGATTGTCTGCATTCCTTGGCAATTTTTGACTCGAAGGTATAGGACCTGAGAGCCTTTAATGCTGCCTGGCTATCTGAAAGTATATAGATCTTTGCCCTTCTAGTGCCTCTATTGAGGCATTCCTGGGCACATTGATCTATAGCATAGATTTTTGCCTGGAAGATGGTTACCAAGGGCTTTAGATAGCCTACATTTAGGCCCTGCTACGCCCACACCAACCCCTTCATCCATCTTGTCACACATCTGTGTACCAGATGTGTGATTCTTTCTCCAACCGCAGTGCTTCGACCCTGCCCGCCCAACGGCTTTCAATCAGCACATCAAACGGGCAGTCAAAATCATGCTTGATTGGCATTGAGTCAGTGGGTTTGGTCATGGATTCGAATTGGATCAACTCCAGAATCCTTAAGTGACCAACCAGGTCGCCTGGTCTGAATTTGAGCACCTGATGCAGCCTTAAGGCACTAAGTGCTGCCTCCTTCCTTACATGCAAATGCAGAGGAAGTAAGTCCAGCATTGCCTCCATAGCTGCTGTGGGACACGAGCGCATTGCTCCTGTAGTCCCTAGGCAGGCAAGGCGTTGCAATTTCTGCAACTTTCCTTGGGCTATTTTTTCTTCTGTTTTTGGCCACCATACACATGATGCGTAGGTGACCATGGGTCTCACAACCGAAAGGTAGGACCAATGTATCATTTTCGGCTTCAGACCCCAAGTCTTACCAAACAGCCTACAGCACGTCCAAATAGCTGTCGTTGCTTTGGTAGGCTGTTATTATACTCTTCGCAAATACGAAAATGAAGAGTATATTGCATTTGATCGGCACATTTCTAAAACTGTATATATCGCTCGCAGACAAAAAAATTTCATATCATTGTGCTACTGAACGAATTCTGAATAACTTTCAAAATGTCTGTCCGTCCGTCACGTTTCTTGAAAGCACGTTAACTCGAGAAAGAAAAATACGATTGTACTGAAATTTGGACAGTAAGTTAGTGTTAGCTAGGGGAAGAACCCTATTGTTTTTGAACAAAATAGATCAATAAATAAAAATGTTATTAATGATTTAAATTTGAGAATTTTTTTTTTGATTTTTATGTTTTTGTAAAATTTACATTTTTTTACGTGTTAGGTGGTGGTGTAGTTCTTACGCTTTCGACTCTGAATCCAAAGGTCCCTACCGCGATGTTGCACGCCGCGGTGGGATGATCGGCTCTAGACTGGACCCAGCTGAGGCGCATTCACGTCTTTAAACGTTAATAAATATCTTTGGTTTGATTTTGTTTTGAATCCAAAGGTCCCAGGTTCGAAACCCACATGGAGTATGGTATAGTTTTTTTTATTTTTACTTTATTTTACACCGAGTCTTTCACCAACTAAGTTTGTACTATAAAATTAAAAATGTCTAAAACTAACATTATTTACAAAAACATGCAGAGTATCCTATAGAATGTGTAACAATTATATAAATAGTTTAGTAAACCGGCGAAGAGTAAGTTTTTAGCTTGTTTTGTATTAGATTAATCTTTTGTATTAATGTTTAAAATGCTGTATTTTGAGTTAAGTTATTTAGTAAAGTCTTATCGGTTGAAAATTAAATACATAGTAATGAATCGGTTGGCCAATATTTTAGTTTTTTGGGTTATTTGAGATAGTCTTTTAAATATTTTGATTCGTTTTTGTTGTTGGTATTTTGAGATTGTTTTGTGTGTTTTATGTCTTTTTGTACATTTAATAATTATTTAGTGAAAAGCAATTTGTTGCCCACACCTTGATGTTTCTTGCTTTACCGTTTGGTTTTGGTAATATATTTGTTCTATTTGATTTTTGTGTTTTGATAATAAATAAATAATTATAGGGTAACTGTAGAATATTCTAGATTTACTAGCATTTGGGGTATTGATCAAGTATTGTGTAGTTATTTTATAATTATATTAATAGTTATATGTATTTTACCTTGAATTATAGTGCTAAACTGTCGAAACATTCTGACTGAGCTGTGCAAACACAGCTCATTTAAATTTACATGGGTGCCTAGACACAGCGGCGTCGAGGGCAACAAAGAGGCAGACTTTTTATATGATACAAATACTCTCGTTCCGGTTTTTGGTTTCGGTTACGGTTAGGAAAAATTCATAATTATGGTGCGGTTTTCGATTAGGGTTTCGGTTAATATTAAATTAATGCTTGCAGGGATCGAAAATGAAATTTATTTCGGCTCGGTTTCTGTTACGGTTACCTATCGTACACCATTTTCGGTTTTCGGTTACGGTTTCGGTTTTCAGAGCAACGTTAATTTGGCTTTCAGTGTTGGTTTCGGTTTTCAAAGCAGTAGGCTTTCGGTTTCGGTTTTCCAGAATCTCTCATTTCGGTTACGGTTAGAAAAAAATCGTAATTACGGTGCGGTTTTCGGTTACGGTTTCAGTCCGTTTTAAAATATAGCACATTTTATTTGTAATAATTAATAACACAGCAAATAATAATATATAACTGTTTTAAGAAGTATAAAAAACAGTATTTAAACATTAGAACTCACCTAAATTGCCTAATAATTTCAGGAATATATAAAATTAGAGGTGTTACAGGTAATTCTAATTTAGACAGCGTTGTTGGTGCAGAATCGATAATAATATCATGTAACTGCTGCCAAATCAAACCCTTTCCTCCGTTGCCTGTACCTATAAATAGGACGTAAATTATTTCCACATACAGAAAATGTAAAAAGAAGTGGAACCTTATGGTTATTTTAAAATAGTAGTAGTGTAGTAGTAGTAGTACAAAGCTTTATTGGAAATTCCAATTGGCTAACGAGTTAAGTCTTCCAGCCTATGTACATTACATTTACAACACTTACTAATTTAAAACAAATATAATGCATCTTATGTTTATCTTAAAAAAAAAAAGACTAGTAATAACAATAAAAAATAATAGTTTCAATTTCTGTTTCTTGGTAGAGGCAGAGACTATACGATAAGACTGCTCACTGGCTGTATTAAATGTATTAATAAGTTTAAACCCAGTCAAATCTGAGAATGATGTAGTGTATACCAGTCAATACGAGATGTTGCATCAAAATTTCTAGAAACCTATCTTCTTAGCTACCGAAATCAAACCACGTGTACCGCGACGTTGCCGTGATTTAGAATTTCTGATTTGCCTGTTCTTATTTAATTAAAATGTATAAATATCTGAATATACACACCGACAACATATCAGAAGTGTGTACAATTGGTTTGAAAAAACATTATGCAGGTGTTAATCAAATTAAGTTCTTTTTTACTATCGTAAATAAGAAATATTTAATGATATATTATAATAAGTACCTACAGTATTAAAGAAATTCGACTGGAACATTAGTCCTAGTCCTAAATATGTTTTTAACTAGACTGGATAACCAGGCATTATCTGTAAAAAAATGTTTTTCAACCAGTTGTATAAAAAAAAAATTAAACCCTGTCGGTGGTTTGAACCTGGGTCCTCTCGGATGCTAGTTCCTAATTTTATTTACAATTTGTTTTTCTTGAAATGTATAGATTTTAAAAACAAAAGTTATTATGATGTTCATATTTTGTTCTCTACAATGTATTTAGATTTTTTACCAATATTAATACGTGACCTTGGGAACATTTATTTAAATAGCTCAATATCCGCTACACAGATTTTGCTAAAATTTTACTCCAAATAGAACAAAAAAACTGTATGACCGTAAGTTCTTCCGTTTTTATGATACCGAAGCGGAGAAATTTGACCACATTACAGGTGTTCCACTTTTTATGGAGCCACCCTCAATACCCTCATATCTCGCTCATCGCTCATCTGATATCCGAATATTTTGAAATTTTTATGGTTAGTATATATCTATAAAGCGACTATAGACGTAACCACATTTGATTTTAGTCAGAGGCGTCCTATCCTATTCTCAAAAAAAAGTATTAGCGATTTTTTTAGAAAAAACTAGTAAGATATTTTTAATCAGTACTTTTAGAAACCCCTTTGTATACAATTGCATCGTAGTGGGTTCAAATGTGTTTGAGATAGGGGACGTCAAAAAAACAATTTTTTCAACTAAATATTTTCATCTGTAAAACAGATCCTCAAATGAAAATAATGTATTCTTCTTTTTTTGTTCAGAATAATATAGTATTAGCTTGAATTGATTTTACAACAAAATAATTATTTATTTAATAAGGCAAAAATTCTAATTCGTACATAGTTGTCTTCAGATTTACTCTGCACTCAAAAAATATCGGCGCCTTTGATCTTTACTGCACCATAAAACACGCCGACATTTTTTATACGCAGAATAAGTGTGTAGTCAACTATACCTACCAACAATTAATCTCCAGTCTATATATACAAAAGAATACCCTGACTGACTGACTGATCTATCAACGCACAGCTCAAACCGCTGGGTCTAGAAACTTCAAATTTTGCATAGAGGTTCCTCGAATGACGTAGGCAACCACTAAAAATGGATTCTTCGAAAATCAACCCCAAAGAGGGGATTGAAATTTTAGGCTTTTTCAGAAACGGTTATACCTAGAAGCGTGAAATTTGACAAAAATACTCTTTATTGGAATTTATTAGACACGAGTAAAACTAAATTTCGAATTTCACTTTTTGAAGGGGTGAAAACGGGAGTTGGTAAATGGTTTAAAGCGCACCCGTATTTTTGAAATCGGGTGAGTCATAAACGTGATTATTCGAGCGATGGACTCTTCTGAGGAAATAAGGAGACGCGCATTCGACGGTTTTCAAAAAGAGACCCCCGAACGAGTGAACGGGGAGGGGGGAGGGTTAAGCTTTTCGGAAACGGTTAGACCTAGAAGCATGAAATTTGGCAGAAATACTCTTTATTGGAATCTATTAGACACAAGACGAAATTTCAATTTTCACTTTTTGAAGGGGTGACAATGGATGTGATAGATGATTTAAAGCGCACCCGTATTTTTGAAATCGCGTAAGTCAGAAACGTGATTATTCGACCGATGGGCTTTTCTGAGAAAATAAGGAGACACGTATTCGGCGGTTTTCATCCCCGAAAGGGTGAACAGGGAGAGGGATGTTTTTAAGCAAGAAATTTGACACATACATTTGACATGCCCATGTGCTCTATTGTCGATTAAAATAATTACCCTTTCGTTTAACTCGCTCTAACACAATAACAGAATAATGAATTGTTATCAAATTGCGATACGCAGTGGGTTTCCTCGAATGCAATGGATGCGCAGTGGGTTTCCTTGAATGCAACGAATGTGCAGTGGGTTTCCTCGAGTACAATGGATACGCATTGGGTTTCCCCGAGTATAATGGATGCGCAGAAGATTTCCTTAAGTGCAATGAATGCGCAGTGAGTTTCCCCGGGTACCATAGATGCGCGGCGAGTTTCCCCGAGTACTATGAATGCGCAGTTGAATTCCCCGAGAACTATGGATGCGCAGAAGTTTTCCTTAAGTGCAATGAATCCGCAATGGGTTTCCCCGGATACCATGGATGCGCAGTGGGTTCCCTCGAGTGTACTTCCTGAGTACTATATGAGTACTCAGTGAGTATGTAGTACTTCTTTATAAGAATAGTATGTCAATGTTCTTAATTCCAAAGCGGACGAAGTCTTCCACGTGAACGAAGTCGCAGGCATCAGCTAGTAAATAATAAATAATAATAAGGTGGCTGTAATAGGAATCCTACAGCAAGGTTGTTTAGAACTATATTTAGAAGCAATGCAATAAATAACGTTATGACACCATCCAAATATTCCAATTGCCAATTCGATGATGATAATTTTATTTTTGAGAGCTATCCTACAGAAATTATTGAAGATGATAAGGAAAATATTTGCCCACATATCAGCCTTTCTTCACAGATAGAGAACGTTTCAGAAAATTCATCAAGTTCAAGTGAAAATGACAGAGACCTAGTTTCTAAAGATACTTTGGCAATTGAAAACTGTTCAGTAGTTTATTTTGCAGGATATTTAGCTCTCAAGGCTATTAAAAAAATTTAAATGTAATACCTACAAATAATGTTTTGCAAAGGAAGGAGTTTGGTACCGAGGCCCATGATTTGATGTGGGGGGCCTGTTTCTAACCAATAAACATGAATTACTTATATTGCATAAGCAATACGATACAATAAAGACTGTAAATTGTCAAAGAGGTCTTACAATCTCCACAGATAATTGTATTACATTTTGTTGATGTATGCATAAATGTATTTGAAGAAAATATATACGTATATTCTAGAAAAAAAAATAAAAACCAGATAATGAAAAGATTTAAAGGAAAATTAAAAAACTTCATTTATTGTCAAATGTTTGCTAAATACATTGTTAACAAGTAACTGACATACTTTTAAATTGTAAATTAGATAAATACGAAAAATAAAATTCTCAAAAAAATAAAAGTAGTCGAACTGGTTTAATTCAATTTTATTCAGCGCAAAAAAATATGTGTCTTAAATAACTTCAACAACGTAAGTTATCCTGAAATTATAAAAAAAAATAGGGACATTAATCATGACCTTTAAAAAGAAATTAATAGATATCTGATGGTAATAATAAAAAAATTACAAATATTTAAAAAATGTAGGGTTATTTGTGGGCGCGTGCCCAGTATAATTATATAATTGACCTGACTAAAACAAAATATGATGAAAGTCATGATTACTGTAAAAACCTATATAAATACTCTACACCTGTTTTTTAAATTTATTTACATAATTTTTGTACAATACGAACAACTTCTAATCTCTAAATTAGTATCAGTAGTTCTCTTCAAAATTCAAAAAAGGTGACATAATCAGTGGCGGAGCGTTGTTGTTACGGGCTTGGGTTCGAATGGTTTTCCGCGGACCCCAAACAAACTTTTCTTACGGGTCTTTTGAGGAGCCTCTGTAGATCCGCCACTGGACATAATTACAGATTATTCTTCAATAAAAGTAAATTACTAGGATTAAACATTTTTATATTTCTATTTTCTTAAATTTCTTTAATGTGTAGGAACTCCCTCTTTATACATTCACACAAATTTAGGTCACCTGGATTTCAGAGGGCAATTTCATTGCTGACGTGGATGGTTAAAGTTATAAAATAAATGAAATGCGATTCTTATTTGTTGACCTAATAAATAAAACATCGCTGCCTAAGGAATCACTACTTCCACATCCAAACTTTCTATCCAAGTCTCTTACACCGAAAATACTACATTTGCACTCCACTATGTAGAAATGATTGTTTATGGAAGTTTAATAATATAATATTTGAAATCATGTACCCCAAAAACCCATAAAATGATATGTCACATCGGTAGTGAAGGTGGTGGTGGTGGGGCTGAATGAAGTGAAAAAATGATTTTGGTTCTTGTACACACACTAAATAACAATATTTTTTCACCCCCTTTAATAATGGCGGGGTGGGAGTAGTAACAGAGGTGGCTAATGCCAAAAATTTTTTTGAGACCTTGACTTTTGACTATATTTACTAAATACCAATTTCTTGGACTTTTACTTGCTTGATTTACTTGTTTACCCACATTTACCCCAATTTACCACTCAACTCTTCAACGCAAAAAGATCAAAATATAATCTAGTGCCAGATCTCGTTAAAATACAAACGTGTACCAAATTTCAAGTCAATATCTTAAACAGTTCCAGAGTAAACGTGCGCACAAAAATGTTACAGACAGACGGAAAATTGTTTTTGCTCAAACTTAAAATCTAGACGTTTCATGACATTCTAAACCTATTTGAATAAAAATTTTCAAAAAAAAATTTTTGCATTACCCAACTTCCACTGGATGTGGAAGTATATATAATAAATTTGTATTGTTAAACTTATACGAGAATTTATTCAGTACATCACTCATATGGTCGTGCAAAATAATATAGTGTACTATTGCCTGTGTATAAAGTGTGTTTTCAACCCTCATGTGATTGTTGTTCTCGAATTTGTTTCACACTCGGGCTATTTTATACTTACTTCATACATAAATAATTATAATATTTATTCTTATGAAATCCAGAAATGAAAAAATTTCAAATCGACCTACAATTTGAATAATAAATGCTAATAAAGACGTATTATTATTATTATTATTATTATTATTAATATCTTAAAAGTAGTAACGATCTATGTATTTTCACTAAGCATAGGTACTTCCAATATAATTAAAAATTGCATTTATTTACTTAACAAAAGTCACTAATAGTCGAAATATGGGCATATTTATCTCTATTCCGACATCAGAATGAAATAATCGACTATACCTATGTTATAATATAATTCTTTAATCTATGAATCGACTAATTCACCCGCGTCGCCTGCCAGAATAAACGAAACTGCTATACTATAATGCATAATGCTACAATACCGTTTCACATCTACTTGTTCCCAGTTGAGATTCGGCAACAATGTGAAAATGTACAACACGTTTTGGTAGATCACAGGCTGCTGGATGCAAATAAGTGAACACCAATGACATCTATGTGGTATCAGCAGTGTTAATATTTTATTAATACTTTTCCCTATTCATTTGGCTGGTCTATACGTATAGTCTCTGGTAGAGGTTATTGGAGAAATTGTGTATTTTAAAATAATATAATAAAAACTTACATATAAAACAATCGTGTAAAAGGTGGACTGTTGTAATAAGACATCTAACCATAGCACTAATTTGAATTCGAACACTAGAATATGGAGTGGTGATTACTGTGTTTAAAGCCGTTTTACGATGTTCAATAAAAATGCTCAATAAATCATTACAACTTTGATTTTCCAGTAACATTAACGCATTTAGATTACAGCTAGTTTCCTATAAAAAGCATGGACATTCATATCAATTATTAAGTAATAATTTCTCAAGATGTTACCTGTGCTGTAATTTCAACAGATTCTAATTTTTCTGTAATTTTTTGAAATATTTTCGACCTTAATACAACTAAATTATATTTTATTTGGTGTAGAAGCGGCAGCTTATCTAAGTACTCCTTTTTTGAAAGACTCAATCCTGAAAATATCAAATTAATATTACCTTCATGTTATTTCTTATACAGTACGTACCTGTGTGTATATGTTGTGCTAATAAATAATATTGGGCGGCATCTAAATTATTTTCCTCATCTAAAGCTATCCAAATTTGCTCATTCATAAAAATTGCTAATCGAATCTGTATTATAAGGGTCCTCTCATCAATCTTTAGTCTACAATGTTATTTCTAAATATTAGTTTGCAATCAAAAATGTTGTTACATACTTATCTGTTTCAAAGTAATCTTTTACATCCACATTGGTGGGACTAGTAATTAGGTCCTCACAAATGGTTGTAATTTGTTCAATATTATCGACGATCTCTTGTGAAATTGTTTTCATAGATATTATAGCATCTGAAGCTGCAAGAACATCTTTATAACGATCCCTAGAACACGTATAATTCTCATTATTAGTTATTGTTAATCTGTAATAACAATTATTTAAAAACATACCCAACCATTGAACGAAGTTCACTTCGTTTCCTTTCTATTTCTGCATCAAGTAGTTTTTCTATTTCTATAATTTCGTCAATACTGCGTTCTTCAAAAAGTTTGTCAACGTCCAATTCTAATAATTCATTTTTAATTCTGGACATTTTATAAAATCTATCTTACACTTAACCTAAAAAATGCCAAATTAGTGAAACGTCAACAACAAATGCGTAGAGATGGGTTGGTTATTACATTACTTTCTTAACGTTATTTTGTAACAGTATTTTCTGGCAAAGTACCATTGCATTACTCAACGTCAAAATAACCATTTAGTCGAAACGAAAGATCGTGCTCGGCCACCAGTGGCGGATCTACGGGGAGGCCCCGAGGCACGTCTCCCATACATTTAGTCCACATACTGCACATACGTTACTCTGTTCACTCTGTGAAAGGCGTTCTGGTGCAAGGATTATCATAATCCTTGGCTCCAGGGCCGGCCTTTGGGGAGGGGGGGGAGCGCGACCGTGCCCAGCACGAGGGCGCCGTACCCCAGGGGGCGCCATGAGCCTAATATAAAGGGCGCCACGAGTTTAATATACTTTATCAATTTTAAGGTGAGGACGAAAAAATATTTTTTTCTGACGATCAGAAAAAGAGGCCGCCTTTTAAAATTTCGCACGAAGGCGCTTGAGGAATTAAGGCCGGCCCTGCTTGGTTCTTATGTTGATGCCGGGGCCAGTTGGGTAATTTTTGGTTGTTCCAAAGTAGTCATTTTGAGGCTGTGTTTTTCTGGAACAGTCGTGCCTGCCCAGCTCTGTGCCCATCTCTACAAATGAGGCACTACTTATTTATAAACTGCATGGATATTAATAACACACTGGAACGCGTAATCAATGCTTTAAGTACACGAAATAACTGAAGAAGAAAGAGAAACTTGCGTGCACTATTCTGTCCTTTTCTGACAAGATCTGATTGGTTGAAGGAATCGTCTACGTCTAATTGGTTAAGGAAACCAGTGGAAGGAAACGTTCACGTAAGCAAAAAAGAATAGAATAGTGCACGCAAGTTTCCTTTTCTGCTTCACTTTCTGTAGTCTAGTGCGCGTTTCAGTATAATTTTTTGGTATTAATTTCGATGGTAAACTGTCAACATTAGGTGCTTTCTTTCTACCAGTGCCCTGAGCTAAACAAGAAATCCAAGTTGGGCGTTCTATTTAATCTTTTTATCTTAGATTAGCTCAGTCAAAAGGTGTCTTTTAAACATAGAACAGAAAAAAATGGCCCACAAAACCTATGCATGTACCAACTAGGTTTTATGTGTACGAACGTATGCCCAATCTAATTATTTTGAGTTCTGCATACCTAGAGAACCTGAAAAGTACCTGATTCGAAGACATTAGTAAACAAGGCGATGCTCCAGAACCAAAGAGGATTTCTGAACTAGCTCCTATTCCTGTACTACACATGAAAAATAACCACCAACTGTAATCTGTGCCTGTACCTCAGATAAACAAAGAAATATATGGATAAATAATCTCATTTGAAGTACACAGAAGTTGTGTGTAGGGAGGATAACCTTCAAAGGGGCAGAGTGGAGTAGTGATGGGCGATATATCACGAACTGTGATTTAATCACTGATATTAAGAAATCACAGGTAACGACTGTTAGTAAAGTTGGCAGAAAAGCGTGACGTGATCACGACTTTCCGTATTTCGTTCCCTCGCCGTGGTCTAACCAAGACGATATTTCACGATATTTACTTTGAGTCGATTATTGTTTGCGGTCGTATGTATTAACACGTAAAGCAAGCGATCCCGTGCCTTATTAGCGTTATTTCACATTATTTATATAAATATCTTTCTTTTATTGACTGGCGATGCGATGTGGCGATTCGAGGCAGGGTCGTGACGGAACATTTTTGTTATAACACCAGAAGTATAACTACTAAAACCATGCGTAAAAATATTTTATATGATTAAATATACTAGCAATTTTATTGAAAATATTGAGCATTTACGTTTCGGCATGAAATATGAATAAAAATATGGAATATTCGACAATAAGCAAATGAAAACATTTTTAAAAAACATCTGTTTCAACTCTACTTAAATAGAGATTGTTTAAATAAAATAAAGATTACTTAAGAAACACTTTAATCTTGACATCGTACAGTATTCAGTGTTGCCAATCTCTCTAACCATATGTAACATCTCCCTTTTTTTTTTTTTTTTTTTTTTTTTTTTTACAGTTAACAAATGACTATAACTATTATAACAAGACCTTCAATAAGTATAGTAATCATTTAACTTCGACGGTTTAACAATAATACGTCCAGACCGAGTAGACACACCACAGTCACTATTAGTCTTTGCACAATCGTTAAATTCGACATTACCATCAACACCAGGATTTTCAGAATTCACTCTTAAATCAGAACTATGTTCATTTTTAAAACTTATATCACTATAATTATGGTCTCTGTTATCAATATTTTGAGTAGACTTTAGGAAGGAGGAATTTCTGCGATAGATGGTACCTTTTTGATTTTGAACCATGTATGATCTTGGAGTTTCATGTTTGGTAACAATTTTACCAGGTTCCCAGTTTCCTTCCTTTCTAACTTTCATTAAAACATCCTCATTTTCATTAAAATCTGATCTATTTTGAGCTGTTTTATCAAAATTTTTCTTTACTATGACTTTTTTTTCTACTTTTTTGTCAAAAATTTCAACTATTTTTGGTTTTAATAGTGTTTTTGAAATGGGTAAACTAGTTCTAAGTAAGCGACTATGTAATAACTCAGAGGGAGACACATTGAGACCACACAATGGAGTCACATAATAATCTAACAAATGACTAAATATTTCATCTTCATTGTTGCATTTTCTCAGTATTTGTTTACAAATATGCACAGCCTTTTCAGCTAACCCGTTTGATTTCGGATATCTTGGGCTCGAGAATACACATTGTATATTATTGGTATTACAAAACTGTTTAAATTTAAGACTATTATATGGCACATTATCAGAAATAAACTTAGCTGGTATCCCGAAATGTGAAAAAATATTTCTTAAATGCTTTATAACTTCTTCTATAGACTTATTTTCTAATTTTACTAGCTCTATCCAATTACTATAATAGTCAACCACAACTAAATATGACTTTGAAGCATACTCCAAAATATCAGAAGCTACTACTTCAAAAGGAAGGCTAGGTATTTCATGAAAAATGAGTGGCTCCTTCACATTGTTTCTACTATATTTCTCACAAATCTTACACATCGAAATAAAATTTTCTATATCAGCAGACATCCCCGGCCAGTACAAAACTTTCCTAGCACGGTTCTTGGTCTTTTCGATGCCAAAATGGGACTTATGTAATTCATTCAACATATAAGACTGTAATGACTTTGGAATACAAATTCTATCATTAAAAAATAAAATTCCATTTTTAATAACTAAATCTTCTTTTATTTTAAAATATTGCTTCAACACTTGAGTGTCCAGCAAACTTTTTTCTGGCCACCTGTCAAGACAACATTGTTTAACCCTTCTCAAATCAATATCAGTTTCCGTTTTGTCTCTTATATCTTTTAAACGATTACTAGAAACAGGAAGTTCGATATCAACACAATGAACAACCTCTTTCATATCCGGATCATCTAAAACTTTGTCTTTAATGTAAGAACGACTTAAAAGATCTGAAATATACATCTGAGACCCAGGCAAATACTCAATTTTAAAACTATATTTTAAAATTTTCAATCTCATTCTTTGAAGTCTAGAGGGTATTTTATTTATATCTTTTTGTTGGATACCTAACAAAGGTTTATGGTCTGATTGTACCACTATATTTCGGCCATAAACAAAATGATGAAACTTATTTAAACTAAAACAAATAGCCAAATACTCTTTTTCTATTTGTGCATATCGCGTTTCTGCATCTGTTAAACTACGAGAACAGAATGCTATTGGTTTTCCTAACTGCATCAAACAGCCGCCTAATCCTGACTGTGACGCATCGCATTGTACAACCACAGGTATTTTGGGATCATAAATTTTCAAAGTTGGTATCTTACTGATAACATCTTTCAATTTATTAAAAGATTCATCGTGGTCTGATGTCCATAAAAATTCTATATTATTTTTTATTAAATTCCTTAAAGGTGCAACTATTTCAGACAAGTTGGGAATATATTTTATAATGTAATTAGTCATCCCTAGAATTCTCAACAATTCTTTTCTATTTTTTGGGAACTTCTAATGCTAAAATAGCCTCAATATAAGAGCTATCAGGTTTCACCCCCTCACTATTATAAATTTGGCCTAAATACTTAACCTCCTTTACTTTATATTGCAATTTCGTAGGATTAAATTTTATATTAAACTTTTTAGCTCTCTCTACTACCTTGTTCATTAGTAAATCATGTTCTTCCTCATTTTTACCTGAAATTATTAAATCATCAAAATAGATTGGTATGTCTAAGTCACCAAATATTTGCTCATTAACCCGTTGAAACACTTCTGGGCTACACGATAACCCAAATGGGAGTCGTTTAAACCTGTATTTCCCAAACGGTGTTATAAACGTACATAGTTTGCTACTTTCCTGATCTATGCCAATATGATAAAATCCTTCTTTCATATCTATGACGGAAAATACACTCTTCCCTCTTAACTTTAAAGCTATTTCTTCTGATGTAGGTATTGGATGCCTGTCTATACAAACATACTTATTTAAATGTATCGGATCTAAGCAAATCCGGAGTTTACCTGTATCAGGCTTTTCGACACAAACAATATTACTCACCCATTCTGAGGGACCATCTGCTTTCTCAATAATGTCCCGTGTTACTAAATTGTCAAGAGTACACTTAAGTTTATCTTTTATAGAGTCAGCAACTCGCCTACAACTACTTACTACTGGTTCATAGTCTTCTTTCAATACTATTTTATAGTTCATTGGAACTTTACCTGTACCTTCAAATATAACTTTATTCTTATTTATGAAATTCTGCTTTAAATTACTACCGTTATTTAACTCAAATTCATCAAGTTTACAAATTAGGTTTAAACGTACGCATGCATTTAACCCAAGAATCGGTTTACCCTTTACGTTTACCACAATAAACTTTATTTTACATTTTTTTTCTCTGATAACACAGCTCAAAATGATATTTCCTGTTACGTCAATTTTATTATCCCCATACGCTACAATAGTTTGATCACTTTTTTCCAAGTCATTCTCCCTTCCTAATTTCTTTACCCAAAAATAAGGCAACACGTTACATTGCGCCCCTGAGTCTAGCTTAAAAACTATACATTCATTATCTATAATGACTTTTTCTTCCCACATCTTTACAATCTCATTATTTGTGCTTATGTTATTTAAAGTAATGTTATTTATAAACAAACTTTCTTCACTTTCACTATCATTATCTACTACATTAACTTGCTTGGATGTACCAGCTTTATTTTTATTGAAACTTTTATCTTTGCCCTTTCCATTGTTCTTAACGCTAACAGTATTTTTGTTACCTAACTTATTCTTTTTACATCCTACTACGAAATGACCTTCTTCGCCACATTCATTGCACTTTTTTCCATATGCAAAGCACTTCCTTCTTGTGTGTCTCCGCCCACACTTGAAACAATCATATTCGTTTTCTTTCGCTACTTGTTTATTCTTATTATGTCCGCTTTTCTTTAAGAAATCTACTTCTTCACCTTTTAACCCTTTTACCTGTATCTTGCTTGCTTCTGATGCCCTGCATACTTGCTCCGTTTTATTTAACTGCAAATCCCCAAATCCTAGTAACTTTTCTTGTACTTCCAAATCTTTTATTCCAATGATGATTATATCTCTTATCAAGGATTCTTCTTGATCACCAAAATTGCAATTTTTTGCTAAAATCTTTAACTCTTTAATGAAGTGGTCAATGTTCTCACCTTCTTGTTGTTTTCTCGTGAAAAACTTAAAACGATTATAGGTTTCGTTACTTCTAGGCTTGCAATATTTTTCAAACTCATCGACTACTTTTTCGAATTTTCCTTTGTCTTCATCGCTTAATTTAAAAGTATTAAACACCTCTATTGCTTCATCCCCTGCAGCACTTAGGAATATTGCAATTTTTCGTTCATCCGGTTTACCTTGTAGGTCCGCCGCTTTAAAATAGAGGTCTATTTTTTGTTTAAACCTACTAAAATTTTTGCTAATATCTCCATCAAACACCAAGGGAGATGGTGGTTTAAAATCCATTTTCATTTCTCCTTTTCTTTCTTCAAGCCGGCACTCCGGCACGTGCCTTTAACCTCACTTTCCTTAATTTCTTTTACTATTCGACTTCAGTCGACTTTCGAACAGAAATAACTAATTTCCATAAAACTTTGTAGGTTCTTAATTACCTGACACCATGTTTCAACTCTACTTAAATAGAGATTGTTTAAATAAAATAAAGATTACTTAAGAAACACTTTAATCTTGACATCGTACAGTATTCAGTGTTGCCAATCTCTCTAACCATATGTAACAACATCCTTTTAGGTATATTATAAAACAACAACAAAAATAACTTTAAAAAATAAATATACCATTTTAAATTAACAAAAATTCTTATAAAATAAACATAAATATAAACAAGAAATTTATTGATTCTTCCGAAATGTTAATGTTTGTACTATGTCGTGAGCAAAAAAAAATAGGACAACTATTTTTCTAATGTAAATCTGTCTCTATTTGCACAAAAATTAAAGTTAGATGTACACAACTAGATTTTAGCAAAAATGCGTTATAAGACCTGTCTCATTTTTTTTTGTGCACGACATTACAACTTTACAAAAATATCCTATTATCAAGTTCCATTCAAAACCTAGTATGCTTTTGCTTTATTACCAATCCATACATCAGATAGGTTATTTGGATAAACAAATCATAATATATTATACATATTATGCATATCTGCGGCAGCACAGATTACCAAAAGTAGCTAATTCACCATTCATCGTCTGTCGGCGCTTATTTAGGGATAGGGAACAATTAACAATTTCTCTCGTACGTCGTTATATGAAAGTCGTGATCACATCACGCTTTAAATTCACTGATATAAGAAAATCACAGTAACGATTTACGTTGTGATTGAAAAATCACGATATCGCCCATCACTAGAGTGGAGAGGAATGTTTATGTTTCTGGAGTCGCCTAATCAGAGGCGTAGACAGATAAGGGGGTTAAAATTTTTAAAATAATCGATTAATGTTCTCGACTATTACTTAATACTATATCTGACAATAATACGACTCTATTGAGACAAAAAGAGTACTGTTTGGTTAGAATTTTTACAAAATGTGTTATTGAAGAGAAATGAAAGTATTGAACTGTCAATTCTCAAAGTTAAATGGTTCTTAAACGATAAGTTACTCTACATTTTCTGAGTAAAAAAAAAGTTAGGATATAAAAGTAACTTGATATAGGTATATCCTGGGGTTATGCGGTCTTTATAATAAAATTATTATTTTTGCTACATTTAGGTTTATTCAACCATCGTCAGAGAACTACAATTAAATGAAGACAAATATTTTTTCAAATGCTATTTTTTATACACATGGATTTAAATTGTATGTGTATACAAAATAGCATTTAAAAAAATATTGGTCTTCACTTAATTGTAGTTCCCTGACGATGGTTGAATAAACCGAAACGTAAGAAAAGAGTAATTTTATTATAAAGACCGATAACCCAGGATATAACTGCATCAACATTTAATTTGATATTAACGGTCAAGAAAATAAAAACATCTATATATGTTAGCATATAAATGAAATCAACTAGTATTTTTTCATATTACAGTATAACATATTCATCTAAAAGTTTACATACTTATCACTCAACAGTACCGGCAAGCGTTTGATTAGGTATGACAATAAGAGCAAGCGAGAGCGAAACAACTAGGCTATTTTTTTTATCGTATAACACATCCTACTCGTACTACCTGCTTTCCTCACCACATGTGCGTAGGCAGCTCTGTTTGCATGCCTAATCCAAGATTTTCCGATACTGTATAATGAATCTGGTCATACACTACCCGTACCATATACATAAAACAAAAATAACATCATATTACTTTTAAATCTCTATATTGTAAACAAATATACTCTACATAATGCACTACCTTATAGAGCGGGAACTAAGTGGCTTTTTCGGCAGCTCATCGCTTTATGAACTTTGAGATATTTTTATGGTTTAATGGATGATAACAATTCATAAAATCGACTTCTGGCGGGGCACCTCCTGTCAGGAGCGTCAC
The DNA here is from genome assembly GCA_936432065.2 of Rutpela maculata. Taxonomy (NCBI): domain Eukaryota; kingdom Metazoa; phylum Arthropoda; class Insecta; order Coleoptera; family Cerambycidae; genus Rutpela; species Rutpela maculata. The sequence goes on along the minus strand of OW386287.2, from coordinate 167,389,426 downwards.
GAACACTGTTTAAAAATCAGTGAAATCATGTCATCTTTACAAGGCTCATTTTTTTGTGTGTACACATTTTATGTTTAGAATGAATAAAATATTATCGCCAGAAAGTGTGGGCCGTCAGAAGGCGCAGCCAGAAAGGTAATAATGATACAATATATGTGAGATACAGTACGGAGTCAAGTTAGCCGAAAGTGTTAAATTCCTGTATATTTAACAGCCTATGGTACTTTTGTTGACTTTGTTTATGGGGAGGCTATTCTATTGTTGAAGGAGCTTATTTACATTTTAAAAAGGAGCCAGAACTTGTAACGATGAGTTTAGAGTTCTGAGATGAAATATGCGGAAAAAAATCCAATTTTCTTAAAAAATCCTAAACATTTTCTTTCTGGGAATTTTTTTCTGTGTTCAAAACATAAAATATGTTCAACCTTAAAAAAGTTTGTAACGATGATGTTATATAACTTCGTTTTTTTACCTCTTTGACCTTTCTGGTTGCGTCCCTGATGGCCCACACTTTCTGGCGATCTTATTTTATTCATTCTAAACATAAAATGTGTACACACAAAAAAACTTGGCTTTGTAACGATGATATAATTTCACTGATTTTTATATCTTGAACCATGGCCAACTCGACGGGCTGACATAAGCCAGAAGCCTATTTTGTCAAGTTCGATAGAATTAATCAGCGCATAGAAAATGCTTGTAACGATGAGTGCCCGAAAAAGCCACTTAGCTCCTGCACCATTACTTCCAGTTTTTAATTTTAATATTGTTGGATATAGTTACGATAAAGATAACAGATTCCTTATCAAATCTGTTTTCGATACAACGCATCAAATTATTTCAATCTGATATGGCTATTAAAAAATATAATAAATTGCAGTTAATTTTCTAGCTTAGTAAATTTAATTTATATCGGTATCTTGGCAGAGCCGTGGAGAGAAAATATGGACCCTCAAAAAATTTTAAAATTTCCGGGCCCCCTAGACAAGCCCGGGGGCATCACCCCCGCACCTCTCCTCTCTCGTCGGGTCTGTAGGTATCGATTCTGAATTAATTCCAGTAAAAGCAAAGATAAAGCAGAGAGTAGCCTCGACTCGACTCTTGTTAGTATTAAAAAGCAAATTATATGAGACACCCTTGATACGATAACGGAAGTGAAATGAGTCTCTTGGTAAAACTACTAGGAAACAAACATTTTTCTTAAACATCTTTTTCCTGTCCGGGTTACATAAAAGTCATCAAACTTGAAACGATTAAAGCATACCTAATTGTAAATGCTTCAAATTTTGGTCGGTTACCTGTAGGAGAGCGAGTCACTTTTTTCTAAACGTAATATTTTCTGGGAGCCTACGGAATAACAACATAACGTACCACATATATCAGGCAACCCCAACAATTTCAAAGTCAAGACTGTTCAGAAGGGGGTTACACATTTAGAAAAACGCAGATATACATCCATTACATATCAACGTTGCCAATTATATTTTGAAAAGTTAATACAGTCTATTATTATGTAATAATGTAAACATTCTGTAAAGTTTGAAATACTCGTACCAAATTTAAATAGGTATACTTATGTAACATTTAAATTTAGAGAAATAAATCTAAATCTATTAATCTATCTGATAATCACACAACTGTCTTTTTACGTTTTTTACTTGAGTGTAAAGACGAGAGAGGCAGAAGGAAAAATTATTTATTGCTAAATCAACAAAACAATAAGACAATAAACCTAACTATAACCCTAACCTACGACTATGTACACAACAATGCTTGCATATAAAACGAACGAGATTACTCCCTTTTGTAGGTCTTTTAGTAAATTAAACAATCCGTAGTCATTTTTGAACCGTATAAAACGTGATTAAACTGCAAAATCAACACAAAATTGTTTATAACTGGATAAAAACAGCGTTAAAAGCAATAAAACAATATGGCGGCACAAGAAAATGTAAACAACGGTCAACGTCCTTCGGAAGAGAACCAATGAACGCCTCGATAGACATGTAAACAATGAATACGTGATATACCTTACGCGGAGACGGAAAGTATTATTTATCCATATATTTCTTTGTTTATCTGAGGCCTGTACCCTATATCTGTTCTATGCTAATTTTGTTTTAAATCAAAGAGGGATTAGTCTATGGATTTCTCTCTTTGGTTTTAATCTTTGGTTTTAATTTTTGTGAGGTTGAGGTTATATTGACAGTTAATTAGGTGTCAGTGTCAAATACGTTCAATAATAAATAATAATAGGAGTATATTTAATTGAATATTAAAAATCGTTAATAAAATATTTTCCATCAATAATGTCAAAGACTAAAGGTGTGATAAATGCTGAGATAAATTTATATCAAATATTTAATCTTATCTTCTTTAAGGTAATCGAAACAGAAGGGGGAAACCTGCAGTGGGTGATAAGGCTAAGGAAACTTTAGAGAACATGGATGAAAACAATCCTGTTATTTTAATGTTTAAGGAGTATTCTTCCGATCTCGATGAAAAGCATGACCGATATGAGAGGATTGTTAAACTTGGCCGAGATATTACTATTGAGGCTAAACGCATTATATTTCTATTGCACAGTAGCAATACTGATATGTGTGTAATATTTTATTAGGTAAATGCAAAATATGTTTAACTAATATGCTTTCAGAGAATCAAAGAAAAAAACGATAATAGAAGAAGCTGATGCTAGACTGAAGGCATTAGTTGAAACTAATTTTAAGTTTATAGCAATTGAATTACAAAATCAAGATGGATACCAATACCATCGTGCTTATACTAATGGCTTACAGGAGTTCATCGAGGCTCTAACATTTTGCCAGTTTATAAAGAACGACAATATCGATATTTGGAGTAATATTAATAATTTATTTAAATATAAAGATGAAGAACATGGGGAATACAGACTGCTTTTTCCTCAATATGACTTTATATTGGGTATAGGTGATTTCACAGGTGAATTAATGAGAAGATGTATCAACACACTGGGTGTTGGAAATGTAAATGAGTGTTTTAAGTTGTGCAATTTTGTGAGATATATCAATGCTGGATTTTTAGGTGAGATGATTGATTAATTTTGTTTCAAATTACAGTTGCATACATCTTCATTCTAAATGATTTATATGGAAAGCATAATATGTGAAAATATACTTATGCCATTGAAAATTAAGTAAAAGCAAATTATATTTTAGGAAAACTAATAATCATTCCCAATTGGTATTTTCTGAGGGATTTGCGTTAATATTATACACGGTGGTCCAAAATTGCCTCCCGATATTTCTGTAGCTGATAGTACATCCAAAAATAAAGATACTCTTTTATATAAAATTATTTCTGAACATGAATAATAAGGTAGTTATACCCCGTTAAAGGGGGATAATAAATATCAATTTTGTCTGCAATATCTTCTGACCTTAAAACATAAAATTGGTATTTCATCGACACACTACAAAATGAAAGTATTTTCTGTCCCGTATGCTCGTAATGCAAGGGGAACGTGGTCCACATAGTCGAGTCAATTTAGGCAACTCACATTACGCATTAAGGGCAAAAAGCTGCATAATTCTATTAGAAACATAATGTTATAGAGAATACTACAAATTGTTACAAATATAATTTTTAACTGGTTTTAATAATTGAAAACAGTATTAGTTATAATTGTTTATCACAATTATACAAGAAATACAATTGCTCAACAATAATTGTTCAAATTACAAAAAATTATGTAAATTTAAAAATTAAATAATTCCAAATTCTAGATTTTATATTTGTGGCGTATTTTGTAGTTAGTCCCTGAAATTAAACAAACAAGTTACGTGTGTACGACTTTGGCGCGCTTATCAATTTTATTACATCACGGTGGTGTAATAAAATTGCCCCTTATCCAGACAAGATTTTCTTTCCATAGTAAATTTACCGTCATTGCATGTAAAATTAATTGTAATGGAATTTTACCCGCAAAGAGAGTGGAAAATTTCTATTTGCCGGTAATCCTCTCTGGTAAATGGAATTTTCCGCTCTCTTTGCGGGTAAAATTACATGGAAATTTTACACGCAACGACGGTAAATTTACCCCTATTTTTTACAGTGTATATGAATTTGCCCACATTTGAATTGTGAATAAAGTACAGAAAAACACGGCTGAAATCAAAGATTCAAATCTTTAAACCGTGATGTAGAAATACCAAATTGTATGGTGATGACCATATCTAAATCGATTCGGGCATTATAAAAATTAAAGAAGGTAAAAGGAAACTAAAAACCAGGGACCGAACCTAAACTGTAACCAAATACCACACCGTAATTACTATTTTTTCTAACCGAAACCAAAAACCGGATTGCCCAAAAACCGAAACCGTAACTGAAAACCGAATTGTTGCTGCCCTGAAAACCGAAACCGTAACCGAAAATGGTGTACGTTAGGTAACCATAACCGAAACCAAACCGATATAAATTTCGGTTTCGGCCCCTGATCTTAATAAATTAAATTATTTTGATTTTCATTAAATTTTTTGGAAATTTTCTTCTATTGAACGGTCCTGTTATTCTTTCTAGGTTTGATGGCCCCTGGAAATAAAGAACTCTCTAGAAAGGCATATGTCCTTCGACAAAGTCTTGCCAAAATGGAATTGGTTTGTTACAACATTCAAATCAGGGGTACGGAAATACCAAAGCATATGCTTATTAGTGTGATTGAGGCCTCTGATGTCAATGCAGAAGATGATGAAGGTTACTTTTAGCTATTGGATGTGTTTCATTAACAAAACAGTATTAGTGATTTATTTTTCCAGTGAGAATTTTTTATGTTCTGTTTTAAAGAATTTTTATGTTCTCTTATATTCTATTTTCTTTTTGTAATAAATTTTAGTACTTAGTATATTTTTAGTGATTTTTCCAAAAATATTCCTCATTTTTAAAATATTGCCAGAATAATCAAATAATTTTGATAATTCACGTTATCCTTCTTCAATTCTATTTTATTCAGTAGACTTCATCTAGATTAGGCTTCAACAGGATTCATGACACATTTAGCTATTATAGGTAAATTATCTTCCAATAGTGGGTGCGGTACGAATTTTTTTGGGACATCTTAACTCCATGTTCCCTTAGGAAGCAAGATGGCGGCCTTTAAAAAAAAATTGGCGCAAAACATACGTTTTGTTGTTTGGAGTATGATTTCCGGTTAAATTATGTCTGGTGAATACGAATACGGTGTCTATTTTCCACTAGAAAGCGATATGGCCACTGATCAAACACACTGTGCAATGCTTTTAATTCATTTACTTTGACGACTGCTGAAATAGAATTTATGGACATCTCCACAGTGAACTCTGTAGCTGCAGAATATATATAATGTTATGCATTTTTGGGTTTTGAGACTATTCCGTAAAATTGTGATAATATGGAGCCAGTTTGGAGGTAGAGTGCAATTACTTAGAGAAAATACCTTCGTCATAGAATGCGCAGAGACTGATATCGTTACCGCGTGTTAACGATCCTATTTTTACAGCTGCATGGGCGTCACACTGCCTACTACCATTAATATTTAAATAAAAAATTAATGTCACGGCACTGATATTATTATGTTACCTTCTACATTTTCAGGCGAATTCCGTAACATCCAAAAGTAATACTATAAAATTCTCTTTGTATACCAATCCTAAAGCTCACGGACATAATTAAGTCAGTCTAATGTTAATGGCGGGTGTTCGTTTTGATTATCTTGTGCCTTTTTAATGTATGTAGAGGGTTTATTTTGTTAATTACTCATTTTTGAAACACTTAACACAATATGATAAAATTATTTGATACATTATTTCGGTAAAGAAAAATGCATTTGACAGAAATGCACGAAATGCTATTATAAATTAATATAAAAAAAAAAAGATAGCTGATAGAATTTTCAGTTATTTTAAATCAAATGTACTAACTGTGAATATAGCCAAAACCAAAATTGTGTCTTTTATATCATATGAGAAATACTTATCTGATGAGGATAATATAAAAATACGATAAATCTGTCCTTGTCAGTGAAATATCTAGGTATCTGTGTGGATTCATTTTTGAGGTGAGATGTTCATGTACGCTCGGTAACTAATAATTGGGGGTCTAATATTCAGATTTAACCAGTTTAAAAAATTTCTCTCCTTTTCTCAGTTAATAACTTTGTACCGAGCACTTGTCGAATCGATACTACAGTATGGGATTATTGGATGTGGTGTTATAAGAAAGACACTTGGATATTTTGCAGAAGAAATTCCTAAAAATTACCTTTAAAAGACCATTCAGATACCTGTCTGATCTGTTATATGTCGAATGTAAGATATTCGATTTACTTTTACTTTTATTTAAAACTGCCATGGCTTTTATGTTTTCAAATCGACATTATACACAAGCAGTCAGTCATAGTCATAGGTATGAAACGCGCAATAGAATAGCAGCTAATTTAATTCTACCAAGAGCTCAAAAATCGATAGGACAAAGAAGCTTTATGCACATTGGTCCCAGATTCTTCTGTGCCCAGAATGTGAAATAGACTACCTGATTTTTTCAGAAATACAAATTCAATTAATCCATTTAAGAACAAATTAAGTAAATGGATCTTTGCTAGAAACAGATATAAAATTAATTTAATTATAGATTAATAATACTAAAACTCTCTTATTAACGGCCTTTATTTAACTTTCCCATAGAAAAACTATATAAATACATGTGTACAATGTGTGTCGGTTCAACGGTTACGTGCACATATTACATTGTGTTGATAGTGGTGTTTATTGTTATTATACAGGTGCCTCCAGTCCATGGGCAGGTCCTTAAATGGACCTATATGGGCTTTTTTTTTGAAGATTTTACATCTCCGGATCATTATTTACATGCAAGTATTTTTTATGTACCATTTTTATATTTACTGTATCTAGTATGTATAAAGTTTACTATTATTTATAAATCACCATTGTAAGGCACATTGAAAAAGCTGCAAATTAAGAAAAAAAAAGTTTGGATGTGACCAAATGGCAGTTTTTTATGAAATTCCAAAATGTTTTCAAAAACCTAGTTTTATAGGCAAAATAATAAATATTACTATTTGTAATTTTTCTTAATAGTTATAGTACGGCAGCACGTTACCAAAAACCCTTTTCAAAACAGCGAGCTTTATTGTAGGGAACTCTATAGATTATGAAATTTTAAGACACTTTTTCGTACTACACAAAAGTTCGAAAAACGATACGGGCAGCAGGCAAACGACTTTCCTTCTGTCAAAAAAAATGTCGTAATTTTTATACCGCGGCGAGGCAGTTCTCGATTAATTCTCGTTAAAAATGATGAACAAGACATGAATTAATCGAGAACTGCCATTTTTCATTGGCCTAAGTTGAATGAATGACTTTATTGATTGATTGATTTAGGATAATACCTAATATACAGTGATATTTTTTACAATTAATATTAAGCAATAATAATTATTCAAATCTTACTTCTAACTATAAACTAAAAAAGAACAGTAAGAAAATGTGAATAGAAATAATAAAAAAAAAATATTGTGATGTGTTGCCACCCCTAGAATGAATTCAATTAATTCAGATGTATTTGCACCTACTCGAGAAAGAACCTACCAGAAGTTAGTTCTAAAGTGACATCTGGAATTATCTAGAGAATGGTGGCGTCATCACAGAAAAATCGAGATCTGTCATTTCTAGGTATAAAAGACCGACCGCATTCTCGGCGGGTAGTTCAGAAAGTATAGAAAGTGAGGTTAAGACTTCAAAGAGAAACAAAGTGATAAACATTGTGATTTTTAGTCAGTAAAGTGTATTTAAATTAATAATAGTATTGTGAAGTATCCAGTAAATATTTAATAAAGTGTGTTAGTGGACATCTCTTGTTATAATTTTTGGAACCCACGGAATTTGCAAGGGGTAGTTTCCTAAGGGTGGAAACACGTGACAATATGAACAAAGTAACATGCACACATGACAGAATATAAGATTTTACATCTAAATCAAGATATCTAGCAATAAATTTAATTATTTACAATATTTTCTCATTAATGAAAATTCCTAATCTGTGTTTACATTCTCGAACTGTTACTGTGTTTTTTAAAGAGTCAGGTAAATTATTATACTGGACAAAGCCCTTAAATAACAAGGTTTTCATATTTAATGACGTATTTTGTCTACTTATATATATGTAACTGTTGGTTTGTTTCTTGTATTATGCTCATCAGTGGCGCAGCCAGAAAATTCATCGGGGGGGGGGGGGGGGGGGGGCAATAGAACCGGCCTCCCCAGAGGATGAGGAAAATTTTTCAGAAAATGGTTGAAAACGAATGTGTATGTAGATTCTTCTATTAGATAATATTGGCATTAATTACAAAATATTAATTTCAAATAATTCAGATAATTTAGATACTGCTTTGTACTGCTTCTTTATTTTTTGGCTCATGGAAGACGGCTTGGGGGGGGGCGGGCCCCATGGCTCCCCCCCTGGCTGCGCCCATGATGCTCATGCATCTGGTTATTAAATACTACCTATATATTTATTAAAATAGCTGGGTAAATGATTATGCAACATTTTGTAAACAAAGACCATTGCTAAATATTCTAATCTATTTTTTATTGAAAACCACTGTAATGATGAAAGCATTAATTGTATCGGGGTGTATGTCTGCTGCATTTCAAAATAATCCTCATAGCTCTATTTTGAAGTTTTTGTAATGCTGATATTTTATTTAGGTCAAAAGTATACATAATGTAGCGCAATATTCAAAATGAGGTTGAATTATTGTTTTGAACACGGTAATTTTAGAGTTAATAGATAAATGCTGGGATACCTGAAAAAAAAAATAGTTTCTTAGTAATCTTCTTTTGTATATAAATAAAATGTGAATTAAATTGTAAAGAATTATCTAACATAACTCCTAAATATTTAACTTCTGTTACTATATCAATATTCATGTTGTCAACTGTTAGAATAATCTGATCACTATGTTTTTTTATTTGTATGGTGTTGTAATTATCACAATTACTTCCACGTCCAGTGGATGTATAGTAACGACAAAAAAAATTTTAAAAATTTTTATTGTCCAAATAGGTTTAAAATGTCATGAAACGTCGAGATTTTAAGTTTGAGCGAAAAAAATTTCTGTCTGTCTGTCGGTCTGTCTGTCTGTCGGTCTGTCTGTCGGTCTGTCTGTCGGTCTGTCTGTCTGTCTGTAACTTTTTTGTGCGCACGTTTACTCTGGAACCGTTTAAGATATTGACTTGAAATTTGGTACACCTATGTACTTTAACGAGATCTAGAACTAAATTATATTTTCATCTTGTTCCGTCGAAGGGTTGGGGGGTAAATTGGGGTAAATTTGGGGTAAATGGGTAAATCAAGCAGATAAGAGTCCATGAAATTGGCATTTAGTATATACAAGAGAAGCTGAGGTCTCAAAAAAATTTTTGGCATTAGCCACCCCCATTACCACCCCCCACCTCCTTATTAAAGGGGATGAAAAAAAAATGTTATTTAGTGCATGTACAGGAACCAGAAACCTCAAAATATTTTTTTACTTCATCCACCCCCCCACTACCACCCCCCTATCACCACCCCCACCCCACTACCGATGTGGGGTATCGTTTTATGGGTTTTTGGGTTAGAGAATTTCAAATATTATATTATTAAAGTTCCATAAACAATTATTTTCACATATAAAGTTTTTTCGTTGTGAGTGACTTGGATAGAGAATCTGGATGTGGAAGTAGTGATTCCTTGGGCAGCGGTTTTTTTGTTTTAGTAACATTTAGTTTTAGTTTGTTGATTTTTAAGTAAAGTGATCTGTTTTTTAATGAATGCAAATGAATGTATGTAATCACAATCATGATAGTCTTGGATGTCATTAATATAAATGATAAATAAGATAAAATGCTTCCTTGAGGTATTCCATGTTTTATGACCTTAGCTGAAGAGAGTTCGTTATTTATTTTAGTGATTTATTGTTTACGGTCATTAAGATAATCAGTTAACCAAGCCAATATTTCTCCCCTTATACCATATTTATATAGTTTCTTCAACAATATGTCATGATTAATAGTTTCGAAAGCGCGTTTTAAATCAAGGAATACTGCAACTGTAAACATACCTTTGTCCATATTATTTTTCCATTCGGTTATAGATAACTGTAATGCTGATTCACACAAATTGTTGCTTCTAAATCCAGATTGATTATTAAAAAGTAGATTATTATTATTAAAAAATTGCATTAATTGTTGATAAACAGCCATTTCCAGAAGTTTTTCCGGACTTGGTAAAGTTCCAATAATATCAATCAAACTTGTATCAAATTCGAGGCTTAGATTATCAAAGCAGAGAGGCTAATACTTTTTTCTATTTAAAGAGTGGGGTCTATAAAACGACAAAAAAATGCGAACTACCGTTTTCCGTTGGCCGTAGCTGCGCGAAATCGAATGGAGTCGCACATACGTTTGGCGTGCTGGCGCGGCGGCTCGCGGAGGCCATAGAGATGCTGGATGACTTCGTTACCTATGGCATTCAAATGGTTCAAGGGTGATCAACTTCCCTTCTGCGCTGATCTAATAATAGATGACTCTATACCAGGACTTTTCACGTTCAATTATACGCTCTCTATCTCTTGACGCCATGTCATTAAGGTTGATTTTCTTATTTATTTTAGACCAAGGTGAAGAAGGAGAACAAGAAGAAGAGGGATAAGAAGAAAACGTGGACTACGGAGACGAATCAGACAATGAGATATATATGAGTGAAAACTCATCAGGTGACGATGAATTAATTTGAAACTATAATAATAAACCTGACATTTTAATCCTTCTTCTATCATTACTGTATGTCCGGAAGCTTGAAATTCAATTCCAATTCAAATAAATTCTCTGAGAGCTGCTTGTGCTTACAAACAGCCTTGTTCAGAAAACAATGCTAGCATTTTTTGTTTCTATAACTCAATTTGTTTTTGATTTCCATATCAACAAAAATAATGCTACAAAAAAAATATAAAAAGTCATTTTTTCGGTCAACTTAAAAAATAATAAAAACCGCTATTTATCACCACGCGAGTGTCTTGTGTACCTTGCCATATTCCCATACTGGAGACCTGGAGTTTGTTGGGCCCAACTAGAAGAGAACAACACCAGGAAGTGCCGCTAGTACACGAGGTCACAAGGTATTTCAAATTCAATTATTAATATTAGTTCAGTTTGTCAGCATTACGCTGAATGGTCCTTCGTCCGATTTATTTCCGCGTTAATAAACAAGCCTTAATTTGTTTTTTTGTCGCGGCGGAAATCATTTTTCTCAAATGTGAATTGGGAAAAACTTCAGTTCATATTTTTTTCGTCATAATGATATTTGGAATAGCCTGAAGTGGAGAACTGCCTTGCCGCGATGACTTGATCAAAATTAAGCAACATGTGAATGTAATCACTCGTAAATGAACTGCAAAAAGTTCTGTTCGAACTTTTTTGTGATTAAGAGACATCGAAACTACTTGATAATGAGCAGAACTGCCTCGCCGCGGTGACCAGAATTTTGACCGGTGGCTATTTGTCATTATTTCGGTCTTTGTAACTCGGCGTATCAGTCAAAAGGGCAGTTCTCAATTTTTCCTCATCGTATTTACTTCCTTCGACAAGAAGATAAAAGAAACTGAACTGAACTTTTTTTCTCAGCTCTCCCAGAACTGATCTGCCCATCTGTATTTTTTATTTTTTTCTAACTTGATTTAATTTCAAAATTTTGAAAAAATGGATGAAAAAAATTTTTTTTTTCACTTTTTTTATGTTTTGCACCTAAGCGAAATGTAAACTTTTCAGGATGTTATCCTACACACTTTCACTAACTCATTAAAAAAAAGTTTACACAGTTTGCAACTTTTTGTGGGTAAATATATACCTACGTCGACTAGGCTATTGCGTTGTTTGAGAGAACATAGAAAAATTGCATTCAAGCCAAAATTTTTACATTCCCTAGAAGATTGGATTTCTGTTTTTGGGCACAGGGTGACTTTTGAAACAATATAAATTTTCCTAAAAAACGTCATATTTACTGATGAGGTAATATTTATCCCCAAAAGGAGTATATCCTCCCAGAGTAGCCGTTCTTGGGCTGACGAAAATCCCTAGTGTTTTATCAGTACAAGAAGCAGTGCCGGTTTTAGATATAAATTGCCCCTAGGCCCAGGTCAATTTTGCCCCCACCCCCCGGAATAGGAACAAGTTAAATGTCTTGGATTAAGTATAATCTCCATGCTTGCTATCAGTTTATGGGCACTAATATAACCACTAAGATGAAAGGCAAAGGCGCGTCCCCCCCCCCCCCGTAGAGTGGCGCCACTAGGCCCGGGCCTATGAGGCCTAGTCATAGAAAAAATATATATATTAATAATAATATATATATTTTATCTATGGGCCTAGTCAGAAAATCGGCTCTGACAAGAACGCAATATATGTGTTAAAAGTGAACGTTTGGTGTGGCTTATGAAATGACCAGATTATAGGGCTTTTTTCATTCCGAGATTGAATGGGGGAGCGTATTCAATATCATGATACATTGTTAGTTAACAGGAAATATATAGTGTTGTCACTATTTTTTAAAATTTTTTATTTTATAACAGAAAAAAATAATTATCTAATATATAAAAATCTCGTGTCACAGTGTTTGTTATCGAACTCCTCCGAAACGGCTTGACCGATTTTTATGAAGGTAGGTCTGAGAATAGGTCGTAGGCTATTTTTTATACCCCTAGGTGATAAAAGGGTGGCCCTATCCAGAAATTTTATTTTTATTTTTTGGACAAAAATTTATAATTTATATGGCAAAACAACGTTTGCTGGGTCAGCTAGTTAAACGATAAAATACATTAAATAAAAAAAGAAATGTGTTAATACGTTCCCAGCAAACATAAAAATTGCGGCCCTTAAATGGGCCATTGTAGCGATCAATGACTTTCTTATGGCATAGGCTAACCTTTTGTGGCCCATAATAAATTATATGCAGGCGTACCATAGCTTCATGTTGTTATGAATTGTCACATAATAACCAGAAATGGTCAATTATTGTGCAACCATAAATAATGCTGCTTCGGTTTATACGTTGATGGTACTTTTATGATAATATGCAGGCTAATATTTTTATGATTACGCGCATGCGCATTGTGAAAAAATCTCCCAAGGCTTCACCGAGCAGCATCCGCCATTTGTATTTTCGTTCTATGCTTGACCTGTGCGTTATTAAAATTTGTGTAATCTGACTTAATCTGACCGTTATTTCTGTAAAATTTGTAGTTTATTTTTTATAGTAAGTAATTTGCAATTTGTCATTAATAACTTAATTTTAACGTTTTTTGTAAATTATTAATGATATTATTTGAGACTAAATGTTTAATAAACATTCAAATACTTTCTACATTTTGAAATAATAAATAGCTACATATTCACATAATTTAATAAAGACTTTATACACATCACCAATACTGCTTTTAGCATCTGCAATAACGGTCACTAAGATAGCTCAGTTGGTAGAAGAGTAAGTACTGTAATACGGACAACGGAGACATGCCAGGTTCGACCCCTACCGACCGCAATTGGTAAAGGTAAGTAAAAATAAATTTAATAACTTAATAAACATTATAATTTGCAGGCAACCCTTGTGAGAATAAATTGGAGCTATGGTAAACAATATTAAATATGTAAATAAAATATACAGATGATAACAAACAAATTCATAGTACAATATTTATGCATTAATAATTACTTCATTTTTATCAAGTAAAATACTTACATGTCAAAGTTGTACTTTAAAAAGAGCCCTGAATAATGTATCTATATAAAAAATAGAATCTCCATATATCGTACTTTACGGATGTATAAATATTATTGTACACTGTTGGCAAATTGAAGGATGGCCAGCTGCTGGCCGGTGGGACATTTCGCCAATGGCCCGCTTGTGGCTCCCCATAAAAGTGCCAATTATGATAATGCTGGCGACGGTGCGTATGACCATTTATGTGCCAATTATGAGTTGGGTTTGCAGATTTTTACGAATTTATTTTTTAACTATTAAGTCTCTTAAATGCACAAATATTTTAGATTTTGTTTCAAATAAATATTCTTTGAATTTTAAATGATGCTCATTTAAATTTTCTTCATTTTTTGAAGTAAATGAGACTGAAATAGAATTCTTGGAAAAAGAAATAATGCAAAAATGAAATTATGTTTTAATGAACACATTATATAAGTACTTATAAACTGAATTGCATGCACTGCATATTCAAGTTCCAACTCATAATTCGCTCAATAGCTTTTTGTAATAATCTGGAATTAATGTATTTAATATTCCGGAGGCTGTGCCGGCTGTCGTTGATGATGATGCCGGTCGTTGCAGGATCATATGTTATAGAAAAGTGCATCAGAGGTCAGAATGTCATCTGGAGACGGCGCTCGTTGTCGGCGTTTCAGAGATATGCTCGAACCTATGACGCCCCATTGCACTCGCTAATGATGTAGACTGCGCGTCTCGCCATCTCGAATACGCTCATTCAGTTTTCAATTTTGCTTTTGCGTTTATTTAATGGGATTTAATATATATACTCTTGGTGAACATACTGTATACTTTGTACTTTAAATCGGTCAATAAATAATATCTATCTATCTATATTTTACAATTTATACAGGGTGTAAGTGGAACAAACTTCAGGCGTTAATTGTATTTGCAATAATATGAAAAAAGTTCCCGTAAACATATGATCGGAGTCCACACACATTTTGCATTGTCTATTGTACATTATGGAACACAAATCAAACTATACTTCACATAATGAAGTGCACATATATTCCACGAGAAACAACAACCTATATCCTAACTTTTTATTAAGACTTTTTAAATCTCGTAACGGAACAAATTATTATGCCATACAGTTTTATAATCATTTGCCTTCAGAAATCAAAGAACTTTGAATTTGTATTCTAGGACTAATAATATGTAAAGGCAATTTTTTTTATGGACGTTAACTAATTTTAAATTCAATTTATTACTTGAAAATGGTTGTTCCCGCTAAAGGCCGTGACGTCAATGGTTACGCATGCGCAGTATAGTTCAAGCAGTAAATTTGTATGGTAGCCATGAAATACAAACTTCACCATTACCATATTGACATGTGTGACTGACATTTTGTTTTGTCGTTTTCGGTAAATGTCAAAAAATACCACTTTTGATTCATTCGTGCCAAGCCGAATTTTCGATTTGCTTGTGCAATTTTCGTGCGGATCAACTAGAGGTCTTCCTCTTTGCGTCGCGACATCGTACGGCCATCCCGCAGGTGTTTTTCGAAAAATTAACATTTAAGATATTTTTGCTCTATTTTCGGTTCCGAAATGCATGCTTTTCTTTAACTATTTTTCGCTGATATCTCCGAAACGGTAAGAGCTAGCCCAAAATAAAAAATACCGTAAAACGAGTTCGTTTCATTACGAATCTTTTGGTTCCATCAGAATTTTGATTTTTTTTTCGTTTCGGAGATATTTACTGAAATATGTGGCGATGTCCGGCAAAAATCGCACATTTCTTGTTTAACTTTTAAATGCAAATTTCGTATGCAAAAAAAATTGCAAATTTTCCCAAGTAGCGCAGTGTGGACTATGAAATTTTCACAGCTAAATTTTGTCTGCGAATACGTTGGAATAATCGGCGTTTAGCTGTAATTTGGATTTGGAATCTCAAAGCTTTCTATTCCAAATATTTTTACTGCTATAACATTGCCGTACCATAATTAGGAAGTTTCTTATTTTAGAAATATCATGTACATTCAACCTCATTTAGTAGTCTTTCAGATAACTAGTCAAACAAAAAAAAAATTATCTCGATATCTGAAAAACGCACGAACTTATTCAATTTCTTATTTGAATACTTCGCCTCGGCTGAAGTCCACCGTGACGTCACAATACACAACGCGCTGACTTGCCATGCCGGCGGCGCGCTGTATGTTCGTTCCCTTTATTTAGTGTATGTGCTCGATTTTCTGAAATGTCACAAAATGTCACTTTTGATTCGTTCGTGCCAAGCCGAATTTTCGAATTTCGCCGTACAATTTACGATCAGGTTTATCTGGAAGACTTCCATTTTACGTCGCGACATCATACGGCCGCCCCAATGGTGTTTTTCGAAAAATATGAACGTGCCAAAATTCCATGTTTTAGCAATTTTTTCGGCTCTCAAATGCAAGCTGACTATAAACTGCCGGTGCCTGGCAGCGAGTATAAAGGTGACCGCGCCAGCGCCCGCGCCCGCTCGCTGTTGGCGGAATCATGTATTGTGACGTAATCGAGCTCAGCCCAGATGATCGCGACATTTTAAACTTGGAAGGACCATAACTTTTTTATTTATAGAGATAATTTAAAAAAAAAATTACAGATATTTTTTAGATTTTTACGACTATTTATTACGAGAAAATGAGAAAAATGGAAACTTCCTAATTAAACAGTCAAATCGCTGTATTTGCTATTTAGATTTCTAGTCAGCTGCAATATGCCTTCTAGAGCTCTTGCAATAGCTTAATAGCAGCCGGAACAACTAGTAGTGACTCTTGTTTATACTGTATACTTTAAAGCTAAAAAAATGCGGTTTGGCGGCTAAGCTATATTTTCCACATTTGTGGCTGGGGATTGGCAGTTATAACTGTATTTATTAGCCAGTTTACTGTCAACTATTATGTAAATTAGCGGCCACATTTCCTGTAAACGACGAGAACTAAGAGGGGCAGTCATTTTGAACAACATTTTATTTTTTTTTCATTTATTACCATTTACTTTAATTTTACTTCCACATCCAGTGGAAGTATAGTAACGTCAAAAAAAATTAAAAAATTTTTTTTTGTTCAAATAGGCTTAGAATGTCACGAAACGTCGAGATTTTAAGTTTGAGCGAAAAAAAATCTGTCTGTCTGTAGGTCTGTCTGTCGGTCTGTCTGTCTGTCTGTCGGTCTGTCTGTCTGTCGGTCTGTCTGTCGGTCTGTCTGTCGGCCTGTCTGTCGGCCTGTCTGTCTGTCGGTCTGTCTGTCGGTCTGTCTGTCGGTCTGTCTGTCGGTCTGTCTGTCGGCCTGTCTGTCGGTCTGTCTGTCGGTCTGTCTGTCGGTCTGTCTGTGGGTCTGTCTGTCGGTCTGTCTGTCGGTCTGTCACTTTTTTGTGCTCACGTTTACTCTGGAACCGTTTAAGATATTGGCTTGAAATTTGGTATACATATGCACTTTAACGAGATCTGGCACAAGATTATATTTTCATCTTCTTCCGTCGAAGGGTTGGGGGGTAAATTGGGGTAAATTTGGGGCAAATAGCTAAATCAAGCAGGTAAGAGTCCAGAAAATTGGTATCTAGTATATACAAGAGAAGCTAAGGTCTCAAAAAAAAATTTTGGCATTAGCCACCCCCATTACCACCCCCACCCCATTATTAAAGGGGATAAAAAAAATTGTGATTTAGTGTGTGTACAAGAACCAAAAACCTCAAAATATTTTTTTACTTCATACACCCCCACTACCACCCCCCTATCACCACCCCCACCCCACTACGATGTGGGGTATCGTTTTGTAGGTTTTTGGGGTAGAGGATTTCAAATATTATATTATTAAAGTTCCATAAGCAATTATTTCCACATACAAAATTTTTTCGTTGTGAGTGACTTGGATAGAAAATCTGGATGTGGAAGTAGTGATTCCTTGGGCAGCGGTTTTTAAAATAAAAAAGTGCTGTAATATTCTTTAGTGGACAGAACATTAAGAAGTTAGTAATTTTAAACAATTTTCTGGTGAACTACATGAAAAATTATAAATCTGAGGAGATTAATAGTTTTGTAAAAAAAGAAAATGTCTGAAGCCTTTCGAACATACAGAAGTAACACATGCATATTTAACGAAAAAGTGATAACAGCATGCAATTTTATGCACGTGAAAATCGTCTTGATATTTTTATGAGTACATCTACAATAAGGTGTAGGCATCCATTTTCATTTAGTATCCAATAATGTATATTAAAGGTAATTGTGCAGCCAAATTGTTTATTATTTGTAGTTCCAAAAATATGCAGCTCAAAGGCTGTAATCTGGTTTTCCCACCAGCCAAATGGTTACAGCTATAAGGCTTTAGCAACATTTTCAAAGCAAGAAAATATTGTACCACTTTGACTGTTACAGCGCTGTCGCAACCTTATTGTAAGGTTTTCTCGGTAGCTGCTATAGCTAAATAGCTGCCAGTTCTTGTTGCCGCAATGTTGGCGCAGCTTTATTGCAGCTTCTTGTGCTACTTGGGTTTGCACACAATTTTTTGGCACTTTAAGAAAGAAGGCCACTCTGAATTTTTCATCGTAAATTACTCATTTATGTAAGTATGTAGTTGCCTCAATCGAAATAGTGATAAACGTACCGCCTATCTAAGCGGTATTGCTGAGAGGCAAGGAGGGCAGAACGCAATGCCGGATTTAACTATATTGTTCGCTCATTTACTTTTTATAATATTACACTTTCAATATCCCCCAAAGCACTGCTATGAATTGGTAACAAAACTTACTAAAATTATTTTCAAAAACACAGTACCAAATAAAGAAATATAAAGTAATTATCGAATTATATCTTCACCCCGACAGTATAAGCTCGACTGTGGTGTCCGGTCTAATTGACTAGCGTCTAAAGACAGGCCATGAGGAACCTTACGTGACCACATCCCCACTCCAAAACTTGCCGCGCGCGGTTTAAATTTTGAAATGATTATCATGTGCACGTTTAAAATTTGAGAGTATGATTATTATCGAAACTTATTTTTATTTTTTATTTTCAGAAACGAGAATCTCAGTTTTATCAAAAATGACTGACGATTTTTTTTCCAATTTTGTACATTTCAAAACTAACAATATTAAATTTTTCCGTTTGTAATAGTTTCTAATAATAAATAATTTCCTTGCAATTGTAGGAAATATGTAAATATGTAAATAAGCCTAATCCTCTGTCTAATGTATTATTTTTATGATATAATAATGGGTTAAAATAAAATCTAAACAAAATAAAAACAAAAGAAAAGCAAGCCTTAAAATACAAAAAAATAAAAATATTAATGTTTGAGACAGATGTGCAAACCTTTAATACAATGATTAATAAATTACTTGATGAGATAATTGCTGATCCAGATTCAAAAGACTTTACCAAGTATTTTGAAGAATATAAAAATAATTGTTCCACTTGGGCATATTTGTTTTGTAAAAAATGTGGAATTAATACGAATATGAATTTTGAAAATATGCATAGAATAATAAAGCATTTTTATTTCGATGGAAAAAAAGTTAAACGAATGGATAAGGCGATTTACATGCTAATGAAATTTGTTCGTGATAGATTGTTTGACAGGTTAACCATTTTAAACAAGGGAAAAGTAACACATAAATTACAAGACTTAAGAAAGAGACACAATAAATCATTAACCCTTGTTGACTGTACCATAATAGAGAATGAAGATTTTTGGGGTGTATTATCTTTTGATCAAAAAGATATGTATAAAATTGAAAAAAATAATATTGACTGCAAATGTCTACTGCGCTGTATGGAATGTGAAACTTGTATTTATGCCTATACATGCAGTTGAATAGATTCCTCAATAAAGTGGAATATGTGCAAACACGTCCATCATGTTTGCATGCTTTTGAAAAAGAAAAATTTAGAGTCATTTTCAGACAAAAATATTTTTAATGAGGACACCAACTCAACCTCTAAGACAGAAACGTACTTATTACCCTCTGAAAATAATGCTATTCTCAAAGAAGTAAGTATATAATAAATGAAAGAGTGATGTTTTACAAATATTTTTGAAAACATTTAATAGTATTGAGAACGAGGAACAACTGCAAGCTGTTGCTAAACACATAGCTCCCTTGGAAAGTATTGTCAATGTTCTTTCCAAAAAAGATATTTCACTACCAGAAATACCAAATTCAGATCACATTAAAAAGTTATCAAACATAAAATCTTAACTTTGTCATCTTTGTATACTTTAGAAATATTGACATTTTTGTTAAAAAGAATATTTCAGCCTTAATTTTTCAAAACAGTTCTCACAGCACGTCATAAGGTTTCAACTTACAGTACAACATGCACCGGCTGGAATTGTACATAGCAAATCCTTATTATATTGGTGCCGTTTTGTATAATAAATTAGATAATAATAATGTTAAAAATATATCTAGTGTTAAGAAATTTCTATTTATTATTATACAAATGTTACTTAAGAAAGCTTTACTATTCTGTCAATGAATTTCTTTAGTCATAAAATATTTTTTCTGTGGTTATTATTAATACCCTTTACTGGAATATGTAAATCATATTATTAATTTGTTTTATGTTCTATTATATATTCTATATTATATTATTTTTTTTTGTAATTTCTTCTCATGATTGTTGTTTGATAATTAAATACATATTTTTGTGATTTGTTCCATATCATTTTGTTTGATCGCTTGGACTAAAAAAGGATTATTATTATATTATATATAATATAGTAGAGTTCTTGTTGTTTTTATTAGGTACTTGTCCCTAAACCAAACATTATTACAACATTCCAATTATAGTAAGGAATTAGCAAACCTAATAATGCGTACACAAAAAATAGGAAAAAGAAATTAGAAGAACAATTTGTATTTGTCATGTGTATAGTAATTTATGAAAAAGAGATTATTAATAATATAATATAACTCCATATTAATAATAAAAGGAAAATGATAAAAATTAAAAATAAGTTTCTGTAATAAATCATTAAAACTCTGCACGTGCACAGTTGATAATCATTTCAAAATTTAAACCGCGCGCGGTAAATTTTGGAGTGTGGGCGTGGTCACGTGAGGTTCCTCATGGCCTGTCTTTAGACGCTAGTGTCTAATTGCGACCCTGAATAAACAAGACACTCATAAGTTTACGCCCACAGGCTATGCCA
Source organism: Rutpela maculata (assembly GCA_936432065.2). NCBI lineage: Eukaryota > Metazoa > Arthropoda > Insecta > Coleoptera > Cerambycidae > Rutpela > Rutpela maculata. The sequence continues at coordinate 167,368,440 of OW386287.2, read as the reverse complement.
GATGAATGGCGGGTATCTACAGTGCGAGAGAATCTCACTTAAAGTAAAAATGGAGTAAAGACGGGAAATCTACTTGCCGACCTATGGCGGCTTATTTCATTCGTCTCGCAACGCATAACGTCAGAACCCAGATCACTATTATGATTTTTTCAACTATAACAACTGTGAATTTTTTCGGATTTTTTCGTACAATGGTATCCGAGAAAATTTAAAAAAACAAAAATCAAAAACCCCCCCCTACTCTTCCAATATGGTGGCTGCAGATTTGAAATTTTGGGAAAATCATATTTAGGGTAAGCCCCTTCAAATAGTTGATAACAAACAAATTTTCGTTTGGGGGGCAGATTTTCCATGCTTATCCCGCTAAAACTTTTTTAAACATTTTTTGTCTTACGACAAAAATGGGGGAAGTAGAAAGGGCGGAAGTGAAAACTTTTGTCACCGTAATTAATCGGTAATTAACTGACATTGACCTCAATTACGATGTAATCTTAATATCATGTATTACCTAGGCGCTCCATTAATCTCGACACTTCAAAGCAAACGTTTCTGGGAAAAATGATTTTTTTAAGATTCACATGCATTTTCTAGGAAAACGTGAAATTTCTTACATTTTCCCAAGAATATCGCTAATTATCAGTTTTTCAAAATATTTGTAGACACTGACACTCACCAATTCTAAGAAAATTGATCGAGCTTTTCGACGCTTTTTTTATTTTTTCTCTAACATAAAAAACAACAAAGTTGTGGCCTCCGATTAAAGAACTTATATCTAGATACATAATGGCATTGATTTATTTGTCGCTGAAAGACTCCCATTCTAAGGCACTTCTTCCCATAAGTTGCTGATTGGCCCATCGGCGTATTCGTGGCCGCTCGTGCACGATCGGCTTCAGTTCGATTATCATAATCGCAGTTGACAGTTCGGCCATTAATGTCAATAAATGTTTTTCGTGTTCTCCGACCAAAAACTGGTGAAAAAGTAATTTTATTTTAAGTTGTGATTTGCTTAATACCTAAATAATATTCTCTATTCATATTTACACAGTTTAGTGACAATATATTTTGTGCAAATAAATAGTGAGGTGCTGTGCCGTTTGCAGAAAGCAGTTTAGAAAAGAAGAAAATCGATCGTTCCATAGTCGTAACATGATGAAGTTCAGTTTACAGTTATAAAGTAAATAGCAATTAAATTTTAATATCCTTTCAATAGATATTTATCTTACTGTTTTATCTTACTGTAATATCGTATGCCTACAACACGTTATATAAAGAGCCGGTAATGCAGGAATTGCAATAATTCATTTTAATGAAAATATTTACCATTCTACACATTTTCTACTCCACTGTTGCCTATGGGATGTGATGTTCATCTATCCATTTTAATGGACATATAATGTGACTATGTTAGGAGCAAATAAGGTATATAGTGAAAAGATAGCCTGTTATGTATCTAGATATAATAGGCCGGGAGCCCGCGTATAAAATGACTGACTATCCGGCGAACTTTGAAAATATGAAAAATGGATTGTTCTCATATAAGTTAGCAATGAATGGACCGTCAGCTGGTTGGGTAGCGGTGGGGGTGGCTGTCAAAAGGTTGAAAATACGTAAAAAAAATTGAGAAAAAAAACTATCCGGCGAACGCTGAAACTTATATGAGGGGAAGATTATGTTATATAATGAAAGTAGAATATAGTCAGCTGGACGGGGGGTGGTGGATTTACCGTCGGCTGATCGATCAAACAAGTCCAAAAACACGAAAAATTTAAATTATTCGGCGAACTTTAAAATTTGGGTATAAGATAATATTTACACTGAGATTCACGAAAAACATAGTCAGCTGCAAGTATGTGGGTGGAAAAGTCGTCAGCTGGTACAGAACAGTGCTGAGTGTTGATCACCTGCGAGGCAGCGCCCATCACCTTTCTTGCATCAGCTGACGACTTTTCCACCCACATACTTGCAGCTGACTGTGTTTATCGTTAATCTTAGTATGAATATTATCATATACCCGAATTTCAAAGTTCGCCATAAAGATTTAATTAGTAATATCAATATTGATAACTTAATGTTAGAAAACGTGCGTGCGGCACTCTCCAGTTTATTTTTTAAATTTGAATAAATATTCACTTTATTATTAATATATATTATTTTATGAGAATACAAATTAATACATTCGTACATTTCAAAATTATACAAGATGATCTTCTCAGAAAAATTATTTAGTTTAGTGAAAATAAAAATAAATTTATTCGGCTTCCGATAACAGATTTTCCTCATTCTCATTTTCATCCAACTCATCACTCTCTTGGTGCTCAGTGGGTGAAAGATCATTTTTCTCTTTGTCACTCGCATCTAAAAAAAATAATTATTTATAAAAAATTGATTAAGATTATAATAGGATGAAAAGTGAAAAGCACAAAAAATGATATAATACCTACAGTATTTTCGGCATCTCGGATAATCATTTCCACTTATGGAGGTAATTGATCTTCATCAAACCACTTGATAAGTTAAATTTGTTTTCCTCAAGCTGTCACCCACAACCAAAGGATCTAATGTAGATGGCACTTGTTTGTGTGCGTTGTTCCAAATCGTATACATATATACACAGTTCTTAAAACGTGCTGTACAAGTTCCGATTTCGACGAAAGCAAGAGAGATGCATCAAAATTTTTGTGTGGTAACCGATTTTTCCTTTCTTGAAAAATACGGGATTATAACCACATCTCGCGAAACCGTGGAAAGCGGGCAATGCGTTACACAAGTCGTTGCCAAGTGTTGAATACAAATCGTTTAGATATAAAAATCGTTCTTTATTTCCTACGTTTCTTTATTTCCATTTTTATCCAAATTTTCACATTATTATGTACATTTTTCATGTTTCCCAGCATGATGATAGGAATGTCAGTATCTGAACTTATGACCACACTGGTGTTCTCATTTAAACGTGAAAGATCATTTTAGTGTCCGCCTCCTCGTGACTAGAACATGATAAGCCTTCCAGGGCTTCTTAGGTGATACTAGATTGAATATAGTCGTTTCGAACTCAATAACTATAGCAGTTTTCACTATTTAGGTATAGAGTTTTACTACCTACGAACGGAGCCATTTCATCACTTGCCCAATACATTGAACGAAACTTGATTAGAGCCTCTAAAAGAAGTTATTGAAGCATTTAAAAGTTTGAATAATTTACCAGAGGAGAACCTAAATAATGTTGTTAATATAACAGAGAAGTTTGTTTGCACGATGTATGAGTTTAAAGCTATAAAAAAACGTCAATGATGCTCGTGTAGCTACTTTCACTAAAGTGCATAAATTTAGCGAAAATGATAACGAATTTCGGTTACCAGACAAAAATTTTGATGCATCTCTGTCGCCGGAATCGGAATTTGTACAGCACGCTTTAAGAACTGTTGTATGTATGTATACGATTTGGAACAATGCACACGAACAAGTGCCATCTACATTAGATCCCTTGGTTATGGGTGACAGCTTGAGGAAAACAAATTTAACTTGCAAGTGGTTTGATGGAGATCAATTACCTTCATAAGTGGAAATGATTATCCAAGATGCCGAAAATACTGAAGGTATTATATCATTTGTGCTTTTCACTTTTCATCCTATTATAATCTTAATCAATTTTTTATAAATAATTATTTTTTTTAGATGCGGGTGACAAAGAGAAAAATGATCTTTCACCCACTGAGTATCAAGAGAGTGATGAGTTGGATGAAAATGAGAATGAGGAAGATCTGTTATCGGAAGCCGAATAAATTTATTTTTATTTTCACTAAACTAAATAAATTTTCTGAGAAGATCATCCTGTTTAATTTTGAAATGTACGAATGTATTAATTTGTATTTTCATGAAATAATGTATATTAATAATAAATTGAATATTTAATCAAATTAAAAAAAAAACTCGGGAATGCCACACGCACGTTTTCTAACATTAAGTTATCGATATCGATATTACTAATTAAATATTTATGGCGAACTTTGAAATTCGGGTATATAATAATATTCATACTAAGATTAACGATAAACACAGTCAGCTGCAAGTATGTGGGTGGAAAAGTCGTCAGCTGATGCAAGAAAGGTGATGGACGCTGCCTCGCAGGTGATCAACACTCAGCACTGTTCTGTACCAGCTGACGACTTTTCCACCCACATACTTGCAGCTGACTATATTTTTGGTGAATCTCAGTGTAAATATTATCTTATACCCAAATTTTAAAGTTCGCCGAATAATTTAAATTTTTCGTGTTTTTGGACCTGTTTGATCGATCAGCTGACGGTAAATCCACCGCCCCCCGTCCAGCTGACTATATTCTACTTTCATTATACAACATAATCTTCCCCTCATGTAAGTTTCAGCGTTCGCCGGATAGTTTTTTTTCTCAATTTTTTTTACGTGTTTTCAACCCTTTGACAGCCACCCCCACCGCTACTCAACCAGCTGAAGGTCCAGTCATTGCTGACTTATATAAGAACAATCCATTTTTCACATTTTCAAAGTTCGCCGGATAGTCAGCCATTTTATACGCGGGCTCCCGGCCTATAAGTTCTTTAATCGGAGGCTGTGGCCGAAAATATGCGCCTCTTCGCACTTCCTAAATCCATTCAATATTTATTTACAAACTGGAAAACTAGAAGTTAAAATATTAGTATTATATATTATAGCAGCAATCTAACAACAATAAAATTACCTCTAACCATTGACGTCACGTATTAATAAAATTTAAAATGAGTAGTGTAGTTTGTGTGGATTTATGAATAATTAACAAATATCAGAGTGATTTTAATTGCTATTACGTTATCCTCATACTGTTCAAATTAGTAGGTATTTTTAAGTTTTCTACAAACATGAAATGACCCCATTTAGTTAAGAATACTATCAAAGCTTTTTTAATAACCAATGGATTTTGAGGAGGATTTTTCTTCAAATTTTAATAATATGTATTGATGATAATTTTTATCTATACATATATCGTATTGATGTATATAGTATCCGTTTCCTTTTTTAATTTTATAACTCATTCTACAGTAATACTCCAATCATTCACGTCAGAGATCTTTTGGGCTTGATGGGGGTGAATTGTCGGCAGGTTACGTGACCGCGGTTTTCCGCCATCTTGAAAAAATGATTAAAAACCGTTTTTTAAAATATTTCGGCTTCTGTTGAGGCTACATAAACAACAAATACAGCGTATACAGCCTATATTTTATGTGCTATACGTTTTTTCGTAGGACTGATATATTTCTGTTTATTGCGAAATAAAGTTTGAAATGAGGGCGCGGCTCGCGGTTTTTCTCATTTTTCTCGATACGAGAAAATTGTTCTATATGAAAATTGTAGAGCAGGAAATAACCTACAGCTCCGTTTTTTAATTTTTATTTTCGAACAATAATTTGCATTGTAAAATTTAGAAATAATCTAATATGTAATAATTACACAGCCCCACAAAAAAAAGTTTTTGATCTGGATGACTGACCATAGTATTCCTATGTGGTTTTCGACGCTGAATCCGAATCCGAGGTCAAAAAAATTCGTATACCGCCAAACTTTTGCGCTACAGCCAAAAACATCCCCGGAAATGGGGTAAAACCGTCCCATACATCAGGATTCAATGAATGGATGTAAATGAATGGTGAAAAACATGAGAAGGATAAATGTTTTATATTCAGCAGTCACTTACTTGAATATTGACTGGAAAACTACCCTTATAATATGCTGAAAACTCCCCCTGTACAAGCATAGAGTATATAAATGCCAATAAATCGCGAGAAATGTTAAAGTTTTTATGGTTTAGAATACAGTACATGAAGCGTGTCTCAAAACCACCCATATAACAGGGTGGAAACCACCCTTATACAAAAATAGACTGCGTGAATACCAATAGATTGTGGTAAATGGAGGAGTTTTCGATGTTGTAATTCTAGAATAGAATCTTGGGTGACCCTGTTCTACCTTATTCTTAGTCGGTACAAAAACTACCCCTATAATATTGTGGAAACCGTCCTTATTACAGAATAAAGCACACATGCCAATAAATCACGGGAGATAATTTTTTTATAGTTTAAGTACAGAACATGAATCTGGAGTGACTCCCAGGGCACCTCGCTTACTCGTGACCCAAAATCTCTTCTATAAAGGGTGGTAGCCATCTTATATAAGAATAAATTGCATGAATACCAATAAATCGTGGGAAATGTTGGAGTTTTCATTATTTCAGTTCCAGAATAGATTCTTGAGTGACGTTGATCTACCTTATTCTCACTTGATACCCAAAATCATCCCTAAAAAACCACCCCTACATAATAAAATGTACATATGCCAGTTTTCCAATTTTTGTTCTCAGAATACCTTTTCTTCTCATTTTCAAATGATCTCCTCACTGGCTCTCTTTTATGTTCTTCGTGCGTGTCTCTTTTCATAAACCAAAAGTAGTCGGCCATCATGTGGACATCCCACCTTTCTTGATACCACTTCTCCATCTCCGAAATATCCTGGTGAAAGCGTTCGCCTTGCTCTTCATTGTATTCACCCAAATTTTCTGGATGGCGGACACCTGTTGGTCCATAAAAAGAGACGCACACGAAGAACAGAATAGGGAGCCAATGAGAGAGAAGATCATTTGAAAATAAGAAAAAAGGTATTCTAGGAAAAAAGATTGAAGAAATGTTCATATTCTTCAGTCAAGCTGCATTAACCTTTTCGTGCAATAAATGCAGCTTGACTGAAGAATATGAACATTTTTTTAATCTTTTTTTCCTAGAATACCTTTTTTCTTATTTTCAAATGATCTTCTCATTAGCTCCCTATTGTGTTCTTCGTGTGTGTCTCTTTTTATGAACCAACAGTTGTCCGCCATCCAGAAAATTTGGGTGAATACAATGAAGAGTAAGGCGAACGCTTTCACCAGGATATTTCGGAGATGGGGAAGCGGTATCAAGGAAGGTGGGATGTCCACATGATGGCCGACTACTGTTGGTCTATGAAAAGAGACACGCACGAAGAACATAAAAGAGAGCCAGTGAGGAGATCATTTGAAAATGAGAAGAAAATATTCTGAGAAGAAAAATTGAAAAACTGGCATATATATATTTTATTATGTGGGGGTGGTTTTTTAGGGATGATTTTGGGTACCAAGTGAGATCAACGTCACTCAAGAATCTATTCTGGAACTGAAACAATTAAAACTCCAACATTTCCCACGATTTATTGGTATTCATGCAATTTATTCTTATATAAGGGTGGCTACCACCCTTTATAGAAGAGATTTTGGGTCACGAGTAAGCGTGGTGCCCTGGGAGTCACTTCAGACTCATGTTCTGAACTTAAACTATAAAATAATTATCTCCCGTGATTTATTGGCAAGTGTGCTTTCTTCTGTAATAAGAATGGTTTCCACCCTATTATAGGGGTAGTTTTTGTACCGACTAAGAATAAGGTAGAACAGGGTCACCCAAGATTCTATTCTGGAATTAAAACATCGAAAACTCCTCCATTTCCCACAATCTATTGGTATCCACGCAGTCTATTGTTATATAAGGGTGGTTTCCACCCTGTTATACAGGTGGTTTTGAGACACGCGTAAGATTCATGTACTGTATTCCAAACTATAAAAACTTTAACATTTCTCGCGATTTATAGGCATTTATATACTCTATGCTTGTACAGGGGGAGTTTTCAGCATATTATAAGGGTAGTTTTCCAGTCAATATTCAAGTAAGTGACTGCTGAATATAAAACATTTTCCCTTCCCATGTTTTTCACCATTCATTTAGAACCATTCATTGAATCCTGATGTATGGGACGGTTTTACCCCATTTTCGGGGTTGTTTTTGGCTGTAGCGCAAAAGTTTGGGGGTATACGAATTTTTTTGACCTCGGATTCGGATTCAGCGTCGAAAAATACATAGGAATACTATGGTCAGTCATCCAGATCAAAAACTTTTTTTTTGTGGGGCTGTGTTATTTATGAATAATTACTGTAGCAAAAGGTATCATCATCAGTTTCAATAAGGTCCCAACACTTGCCCTTATCTGCAAGGGGTGAAAAAAGTATTGTTGATTTATTTTTGAAACGTAGGACATTTATGTTTTTAGGATCGTTGATTTCGAATTTGCAATCTAAATTAAAAAAATCAAAATGGCGGCTCCAATCCGAAGAATGTAATTTTTTATAAAGCAGGTGTTTTAAACAGATAAAAAATTGAGCATCTATCTATGTGATGCTATACCGTTGTTTTAAAAAAAAATAAAAATAAAAAAACCTGCAAAAGGACCGTCTTTTTTTTCAAATCCCACACTGTATAACTAGAGCCTTAAATCGCATCCCCACGTCATTTTGAGCACAGTGATATATCATACTTGGTATGTTAGAGTAGTTTAACAGTTACCTCGATGGTTAACGTAACTCTAGGATACCCGATTTATTAACGAAAAAGAATATTTTTGAGAATGTATTTACTGGACCATTAGAGTAACAAAATGGCGGCATTTAAAAAAAAATGTGAAGACTGCCATAACTTCTCTTTGTCTTTTATGATACAGATTCATTTTAAAGCTTGATTAACTACACAGGACCAAAAAATATTTTTGCAAGTTGCACCGGACCAGACCCAGTGTAACATATGTTTTTGCGGTCGTTGAAACCGAATCTGAAATTTATTTTGCCCTATACGACAGGATATCTTTTTTAAATTAAGAACTTTTTTTTTACAGACTTCATATTACGAGAATATTCGAAGATTTGATTAGGTCGCTGGTAATATCAATTAATTCACAAACAAGGATATGTAAAAATTAAATAAAGAAAAGAGGCTACCAAAAAGGTTGAAAACAAAATTTCTTTTTCAATAAATCCTCAGAAAATATCTCTAAAAAATAAGTAATAAAATGTCACTCTATTTTACAAATATCTGTCTACCTATTAGTGGAAAGTAGCAAGGAATTGTACCGTATTACCTAATATCAATTTGAAATCGATGCAAAAATATCTAATTTCAAAACTGGCTGCGGTTTTCATCTACAGATTTAAGGTTCCTCCTTGATTTAAAAAAATCCCGACGTGATCGGGAAAAATAAGTTTCAGATTCGGTTTCAGTTACCTCAAAAACATATGCTGCTCTTGGTCTGGTCAGGCGCACCTCGCAAAAATATTTTTGCTAGGTGCGCCGGACCAGACCCAGTATAGCAGTCATAAATTAACCCCCAAAAAACTAAAAACCCTGACACCTTTAAGACGCAGACACAATTTTTTTTTAGGTTTGTAGGGGGACACAGAAACATAACTTTTACTTAATAACATAATAACAAAGAACAAAAACATGATGATTGGTTCCCCAGTTCGAAAATTATTAGAAAATCTGGGAATCCAGGGGACACGTGCCCTTGCAGGCCCCTCTTGGCGCCGTCCCTGCCGTGAGATTAAGAGAGTGAGAGACTGCGCATTTGGTAAAATATTTTTTTTTGCGTCAATACAACAAAGCTACAAAACTATAAATAGTTTACTTATATAATATAAATGAAAAGAAAATGTGTCAGTTGTATAGGGTAAGGAGCGAGGTTGTCAATATGTATGAAAAACACGTGAAAAATCGTTATTTCAACAAAGCTGAAATTCATATATATGATGCGATATAAAAAAACTATTAAAAATTGTCAGCTGACAATACCATGGGACAAAACTTGTCAGCTAAGCCTTTTAAGTGTACCGCAGCGTCCAGGTGCTCACCGCGTATGGTATATTTAATGCCCCAGTTAACGTATAAAACTTGAAAGAAAATTATATTTGTATGAAATATTAGACACACATATTAGAGAATACTTAGAGATTGCAATCACTGATTGAGAATAGTGAAGATTAAATAATTTTGGCACATGCAATACGAATAAAACAAATCAATTATCATCTGAATCCAGCAGCGGCGTTAGGGTAAGGCACGGTTGGGTGACCGCTCAGGGCGCCAGATATGAAGGGGGCCGAAGGCGCCCCTTGTTTTATTCTTTCCTTTTTTTTTCATGGGTTTGGATAGTAGATAGGGGGCGCCGTATAAAACTCGCCCAGGTCGCTGGTAGTGCTAAAACCGGCACTGTCTGGATCACTCTCACTGCTGTATTCTAAATTGTCTTCTTCTTCGGAAGTGCTATCTGTATGGTCTTCCAAATCTATATTTTCCTCAGACTCTCGAGCGTCATGGTTCTCATTTTCATCTTCACAAATATCTGCCGAAAAATATTGAAAATCATTGAAGTGAATAAAAGAAGAAGTAAAAGATTATATGCATAGAATATCTGGAATTTCCTCGCTCTCATTTATGATACTTTCAATTTTCGGTAACGCCTTGAAAGCGCTTGAAAGCGCTTGAAAATATACTTCTCATCATGTTCTTCCCATCCATAATCAGTATGAAGAGAAATGTTTATTCGGGTACGTTTTCTCCTCCGAGTCATCATTTATCCGCAATGGCGCCATTACGGAGTTTTTTTAAATTTTTGAAATCTTGACAGAACTAGAACGGAAAATTATGAATAAAATATGCATGGCACATCTGAAATACGAACGGATATGCTTCTCCTAATCTTTTATGATCATGTCGACCCAAATCGGACCAGTAACAACCTTTCTGGTGCACTTTATAGCTAGCTCAATAATTTTTGCGACTTAGGCCCTTGTTGCTCCGGAAAAAGGAGGGGACTTTTTGGTACATCTTGTCCTGGACAAAAAACTAAGATCCTGGAAATTTTCAGCTTTACAATAATTAATTCCGGGTAGAAGCGATATATTGACTAAATCTCCTGTGCTAAAAATACTTTGTTACTATTTGTGCATAATATGATTATCTATTATTTCATACAAATATGATTTTCTTTCAAGTTTCTTATGAGAGAAACGATATCAGCAGGCGTGAAGTAGAGTATTTAATTAGTTTGTATTGAGAGAAACTTGAAATTGATCATCATATAAATAAATTTCAGCTTTGGTGAAATAACTAATTTTCACGTGTTTTTCATACATATTGACAACTTTCGCAACTGACACATTTTCTTTTCATTTATATTACATAAATAAACTATTTATAGTTTTGTAGCTTTGTTGGATGGACGCAAAAAAAAAATATTTTACCAAATGCGCAGCCTCCACGGTCTTAATCTCCACAGTCGCGTCAGCTGACACACGATTCTTCGATAAGCAATGAAAAAACAAACTGTACTGAAAAAATGAGCTATGTTGAAATGATGTAATTGATATTACCGGCGACTCCGCCAAATATTTCGTAATATGAAGTAAAAAAAATGTTCTTTATTTAAAAAAAAAAAATACGTAATGGGGCAAAATAAATTTCAGATTCGGTTTCATCGACCCCAAAAACATGTGCTACACTGGGTCTGGTCCGGCGCAACTCGCAAAAATATTTTGTGATCCTGTGTTATCTTTAATGCTGGTCTCTAGAATTTTTGAAACAGGTGTCAAAGTCTCTAAGTTATTCAACATTTAAACTAAATACTTCATCCTAAAAACAAATTTATTCTCAGTTAATAAGATTTATTTTTTATCCCCACCATTTTTTCGCTAAAACTAATATTTATTGGGATATTTGCAAGAAACAGAAATTTTACGTATTTTCGAAAACGGAACTATACCGACTAGTTTAAAATGTATTTTTCTAAAGCAATTGCTGTAAATGGACGAGAAACTTTGAGCGTCTAGGTTATTACAAGTTATGCTGTATGTCAAAAAAGTATTTGTGAATTATATTTTTTTACTTACTGACTATTTGCACTAACAAAATTGCGATGTTTTTATTAAAAAAATCCGAGAGACACATTATTTCTGTCATAACTTCTTTTTTATGCTATATAGAAACAGTAAAAAAAATCATTTGAAAACAACACAAGCACACAAAATAAAAAAAGTGGTCTGTTTCTTTTACTCTATTGTATTTCGTGCTGAACACGAATCGGGTGTCCGTTGAGCCCCACCACCCACCATTTTTTTGTAAATCGCGAAAATAATCTAAAGAAAACTCGCAATTCGTTAAAAATTGGTGGGCTATGGAGCTAAACGGACTCCTGATTCATATTCAGCATGTAGAAATACATAGGAGTTACTCAATGGAGTCCCGGAAATAGACCAATTTTCACTTTCTTCATTGTGTCTGCGTAATATATCTGCATACACCTTTTTCTAGAAAATGGCGGAGGAGACGGTGATATTCAATGTTTCACAGGGACACATAAAAAAATGGTCTGTTTCTGAGCCTCCATGTATTTCGGTGAACTTCCATGTATTTCGACGTGCTGAATACGAATCAGGCTCCATCACTCACCAATCTTTTAGTAACTCCCGAAAATAACCTAAATTTTTTAAGTTATTTTTGCGATTTACAAAAAAATGGTGGGCGATGGGGCAATTCTGACTTCGGATTTGAATTCAGCGCGTCAAAATACATAAAGATAAGTTTGATTTAGTCAAAAGAACAGCCCACTTTTTCTGTGTGCCTGTGAATTAATAGTACTTTATTTCGACCGTTAGCATTTTTTATGTAAATGCCATACTTTCTGAGATATTTAACATTTAAAGTAAATGCTGTCTTATAAACATTCGAACGCTGTATCTTTATACTTCCAAATATCCGAAATTCGTAATTTTACAGAAATTAAAATAAAATGTCATCCTCAGTTTATACTCCAGTCGATAAAGGAGATGTAGAGTGCGTGAGCAGGGACCTAAGCGATTCCTTTAGAAAGTTGCTCAGGGTGTTTAGGGAGTGAACATACTGAAAGTCCTGACGTCTAGGAGGTGAGCCGGAGGGGGGGGCACTAAGAAAGTTTCACTTTTGGTTTTTTCGCTTATATCTCGAAAACGGTGCGCCGCAGGGAAAAAATTTCTTATACTAAATGAAAGCTCATGAAATTCTGTACAACTTTCATATAATATATTTTTTTCGAATTCGCAACCGTTTTCGAGCTACATGCTCCGGAAAAGTGAAAATTTTCGAAAAACAGATTTTTACCTGAAAAATAGAAAATTGTATTTTAAAGATGATAAAGAAAAAGTACGACCTCCGGTGCTTGTAATTGGCCCCAGGGTGTCTCCTACATGTTTCCACCCCCACTTTTGAGGGGGCAGCTCATTCCTGAGCCACTACTGCACTTGGTGGTAGGTGCGCCGAGAATGCTGTTTAGCTGCGCTCTCAGTTGGTGGGAGGGAGCTGATGTCTTAATATTGCCACTGACCTCATGAACAACTGAAGCGGTACTGGTTTAGGGAAGTCTGTCTTGCTGGTGCCCCATACCATTTGAGGAAGCAAATCTTCCCAGCCTCTTCAACCTCGCCTTAAGTGGAGGAGGAGTTGTAAAAGATCACTGCCGCTTCCTTGATGATTTCTGACTTAAGTACAATTTTGAGAAGCTCACGTTGCTTTTCCTTAAAGTTGAAGAGGTAGAAATTTGTTTTTCAAAAATTTTCCCTTTTCCGCAGCGTGTAGCTCGAAAACGGTTGCGAATTAGAAAAATGAAAGTTGTAGAGAATTTCATGAGCTTTCATTCTGTATCAGAAAATTTTTCCCTACGACCCACCATTTTAGAGATATAAAGGAAAAAAAAAAGTGGGACTTTCTTTGTGCCCCCCCCCCCCCCCCTCCGGCTCACCTCCTAGACGTCAGGACTTTCAGTATGTTCACTCCCTAAACACCCTGAACAACTTTCTAAAATAATCGCTTAGGTCCCTGCTCACGCACTCTACACCACCCTTTAGGTCATTCGTTGACTGGACTATTAGTAGCTTTCTTATTTGTTTGTAGCATTTTTTTTTGCTAAATGTAATACTTTAAGGGATTTGGCGAAAACCGTTTTGAAATACTTCTTTTCTTAAGCTAAACGTAATATTCAAATCGTTATAACTTCGACTATCAGTTTATATGATATGAAAAGTTGCATAGAACCTTTTCTCCTCAAAATTCGATTCTCTTTCAGTTTCATTTTTTTTTTCTTTTTAAGGGTGGCATCTAATCTTATATTGTGTTACATTTTAGTCCTGCGTCCTTAGTCCTCTTTTTTTTATACTGCATGATGTGTAGGTTCCATGTTCTGTAAATTACAGCTCCTTACAACTAATGTTCGTTTTCAACATGTTTTGATACAGATGAAGGATCCCTAATTTTGGGGATAATTAATATTGCAACGACTAATTAATTCATAAAAGTATCACTATGGTAACGATTGCAAAGTGTGATTTCATGAAAGCTCATGAAAAATCACCAATTGCGTTTGATAGATGGCTGGTTTATTTTTATTTCCACTCCCTAGAAGCCACTTTATTACTTAAAAGGAATTTTTTCACAATTTTTCCGTTGATTTGGAAGTCGGATTCTGTATAAATCTGAAGTTTTAGAATTTCATTAACTAATTTTTAGTAAATTCCGTGGTCAAATTTTATACGAATACGAAATTCCAGAATTTTACTTAGCCGTTTTAATTTCCACTTCCTAAAAATCAATCCAATTCATTAACGGGATTTTTAAATCATTTTTATAATCACGAATGCATTCTGGATCAGTTTAATAAGTTTTAGAATTTTTGCCAAAAATTGTCAATCTGGACTCGCTGTGCCATTGCCCACTCTGCAGTAGAGTTGCCTAATAAGACCTACGATACAAAATGGGAGGGGGAGGTGCTATAAGTTTGACGTGTATGATTATCTGTCTGTAGCTTTATATCTCTTCAACTAATGATTCAATTTTGATGTGGTGTTCTTTATTTGAAAGACTGTTTTGTCGAGATGGTTCTTACTAAAGTTCCATCTCGGCAAACCTTCAGAGAGCTGCATACCACCATTAATGAACCGATTATTGTTATGTCATAGACCATTGGCAAATATGGCGAATGCGCCAGTGACAAATTAGAAACACAGTTTTCGATTTATTTGAAAGAGTAAGTTTATCAAAAAGGTTTTTAGTAAGGTTTCATCTCAGTTGATATTCAGAGAACTGCCAATATCAATAAACAGTTAATTATTATCACGTAGCTCTCTTATATTTCAACAGATATCGATGTGGTTTTCCTTAAATCATGATATAAAGGACGTGGCCGGGGTCGCCACTTACTGTGAAAAATTGTGGATTGGGATAACTTTTTTATTTTTCAAAATAACTGTATACTATAAGTATGCCCTGTATAAGCCCTGTCAATGAACGTTCAATAAGGGAGAGCGAAATGCCGAGATCACAGTTTTTGACTTGTGTTTGGACTATTTAGGAGGTAAACATACCAAAAGTTCCCGAACACAGGAGGTGCGGGGGGTGCAGGGGGGCGCGAAGAAGGTCCTGGTTTCTAATTTTTTGCTCATATCTCGAAAACGGTTAGCAATAATCAAAAAGTGACTATATGCAAAATTAAAGCTGACTAAATTTTCTACAATAATGTTTCTATTAATTTTTGTCGTATCTGTTATGGTTTAGTAATGGATTGTATATTTTTTGACTGTACTCCAACTTTATTATAAATTTATTATAAAATGAAAAGTTTTTTAAATAATGGGGTATTTTCCTATATATTTTTTTTTTAAATTGAATAATCTCATAGAATATGTACAAACAAGCCTTCCAATACAGATTTTCGCGAAAATAATTATCAATTTTTTGGGAAAACAGAAGTTAAAATAAGTGGAGCAACAGGTGTTTTAAATTGGTGACGTAGGTAGTTTGGCCGATGACGTAGCTGGACTGTATGGATTTGTTGATATAATGGTTTTATACAAAACAGTGCGGTGTTGTCAAGTTGAAATTCCTTCTCTAGTTCTAGCGAAGATAATCGAAGAAAACAGGAGTATAAAGCTTATTTATTAAATCAATTTTAATATATTTATCCACAAAATTTAATTTTCTTATGTAAAAAAGAATAATAGGCATGCATTATTAAATATTTTAAATAATTTTTAATGCTGATTGGATTTTTAAAAACATATTTAGCACAATATGACAACAATGTTTACGGCTAGTCAAATGACAGATGTGTTCTAACGCCGTGTTGATTTGAAGCATTCCAGTTTCTTTCATCGAGGTATTTGCTGTAATTTACAAATAGTAGATAATGTCATTTAAAAGGTATTTTATAAAAGATGTGGAAATACAAATATAAGTGCTTCGGAAAAAAAATTTGTAACTGTTCCGAAAAAATTGATATTCGAAGAACTTGGTGGCAAGCTTCCAATATTTTTTATCCCATCTCTTCAAAAATCCAAATTTTGTTATAGAAAGAATCTATCAAGTCATAATCAACTTTAGGCAAATTGGACGAATCTCCTTTCACAAAATTCAGCTCCATCTTAATAGTTCATTGATAAAGTAAAAATCAAATGCCACATAAACAAACAACAAATAAATCTAACCAATATCTCTTTTTCACTTGTATTGTGACAAGAAGTGTCAGCTGGCGGCACGCAAGAAATGTTGCCACATAATCCTCGCCGTAAGTTTTGTTTACATTTTTAAGATAACTTCTACATAATAACAAATATAAATACCTTTTAATTCCTACTAAATACATGTGTATAATATTTTTTATTTTATTTAGAAGTGTCATATGTAAAATAAAGTAAAGTAAATACACAATTTGGCATTCATATAAATTAGTTACAGTCTAAGTGAAAGTTGTCTATGATTGGTTAAATTATTTACTGCCAAATAAAATGATTTGAAATCTGCGTCTAGACGGGCGTATTATTATTTCTTATTTTTATTTAAGAAATTATTGTTTTGGTTTAAACCGATTATGCAGTAATTGTTAAAATAATAACTTTACTTGATATATATCACCAGAACTGTGTGTGTGTGCGTGCGTGCGTGCGTGCGTGCGGGCGCGCGCGCGTTAGGGTTTGCAATCCCGGAGCCATAATACAATCCCGGGATTTCGGGATCAAATTTACACGATCCCGGGAATCCCGGGATTTAGGGATCGGGATTAGGAATTAAAAAAATAATAGCGTAAAAAGTAGATACATAATAAATACATGATTATATGAACAAAAATTGCCCGAATATTTATTACTGAGAGTGTTGACTAAACCCGTAGCGTAGAAAAAACAATTCGTTAAGGTATTAACTCTAAATTGAGATCAAATTTTCATACAAATGGTACCAGTTATGGAAAACGTATTTACAAGATTTCATTTAACTTGCCCTATTTGTATGTTAATATGTTTAGGGCGACCAAATCTTGCAAGTCAATTTCGAACCACTTAATGATGTCCAATTGAGCTGAAATTTTGCATACACGTGTAGTTCTGGTGACAATACAATAATACGGTACCAAAAAGTGCGTTTTTTAGTTTTTTAAATTATAATTTTATTGGATAGTGTATACACTCAGACGTTGCATTCAAAGAAATGTAAGAGGATTCGGTACTTTTAAGTAAAGATGCAATGAATATAAAACTAATAATTATGACGTAATTAAAATTTTCAAAATGAAATTATATGTAAAAAAAACTTTTTAAAAACAAGCTCTAATTATTATTTAGGTGTACTAAAACGAAAATAATAAAATTAATTGTCTTAAAAGCTGATCGCGTGAATTGAAGAAAAAAATACTTACTTTGTACTTACAATCTTTGTCAAACAAACTTAATGCCTGTATGAATTTCTCGCGCGACAAGCTTTTAAGTCAATTAATTTTATTTTTTTCGTTTCAGTACGCATAAATAATAATAAAAGTTTGTTTTTAAAAAGTTTTTTTTACAATTTTTTTCAGATTCTACATTAGTTGGCGGTATCGTTATCAGATGATCATATATGCCAGCTGAAGGTACATATTCGTGTTGCCTTCATTTTCGAAAACTGTTCAGTTCTTTTTTTTAATTTGATGATATCAAATCGATTTCCCTAATGACAATTTTTTAGGAACCTGGTAGTGCGTTTAATTCTTGCTCATTGGAATTGTTCACGTAGGTATAACTTGCATACTTTGCTTTAACATGAAACATGAAATATAAAGAAATATCTGATAAATAAATTCACATCACGTTAGCACAGTGCCTGCACTGTGACTTTAAGTGATTCCAATAGTTTAATCAAATCACCAAAGTTTATATTCCGAATCCAGTATCAAAGTGGCATTTTTAATCCGATCATTCCCTTTTGAACGCTATTCCGGAGGTAACTAAAATGTAGAATTGAAAGACCGTTCCATCTTGTTTTACAATCTCGAAAATCCCGGGATCCAATCGACTACGATTGTATAAGATTTATATACCGCAATATACCGGGTGTTAGGTTCAAACCAACTTTATTTAAATTAGATTATATATCAATGTTATCCTAAAATTTGGAACATGGTGTTTTTAATAAGATTATTATGTTGTGAGAGATTGTAGGCCTCAGGTTATCACCATGTATTACAAATATGGCCCAATTTTAATAGGAATTATTGTACTATGTTGTTTTATATATGTTCCAAATTGTAATAAAATATTTTAAGTCTAACAGAAGTTATCTTGTTTACAAGAAACGGTATTCACACACACACTTACAGACACAAAGACATTTTTTATTCGATATTTGAGTTCAGTCTGCTACGAAACGGATATCTGTAGGTACAACAAATTTTTTTCCATGATGATTGTTAAAAATTTTTTGAATCTATAATAAATTTATAATAAAGTTGGAATACGGTTAAAAGATATACAATCCATTACTGAACCATATCAGATACGACAAAAATTAATAGAAACATTATTCTAGAAAATTTAGTCAGCTTTAATTTTGCATATAGCCACTTTTTGATTATGGCTAACCGTTTTCCAGATATGAGCGAAAAACAAAAAATCGGGACCTTCCTCGCGACCCCCTGCACCCCTCACACCTCTTATGTTCGGGGGCTTTTGGTATATTTACCTCCTAAATAGTCCAAACACAGCTCTCAAGTCAAAAATTGTGATCCCGGCATTTCCCTCTAGAAACCATTCATTGACAGGACTAAAGCTATAGCTAATGAAATAAGGACATTTTTTAATTTCAAACGTTTTTTTATAAAATTCATAGGAAGTGAGAAGAAACATTGCTCTGTCACGCAATCCCTAACCGTACCGGGCAACAGTTAGTTTTCATTTTATTACATTTCTATGTAGATATGGAGTATTTAGTTCACTACATTTTCAGGACACTAGAGTAAACAACCAAAAACCGAGAGAATCCCGGGAAACCAGGAGGTATGGGAACTCATCTGTACTCTCCGATAGTTTTTTACATTACGGAAACAAATTTCATGTATTCTGATAGTGTATACTGGGTTATTCAAAAATGTGATTGGATTTACAACATTTATTGTCTACCTCTATTAATTATACAAAGCAAAACGGAATTACACAGAGCATCCGATTGCTACATCGTGCATATCCAACGCCACACCAATAAGCTCTAATCTCCGCCTCTCAGTGAATCCTCTCAAGAGGCCGTTGGCTTAAATCAGCCATTTTATAGCCACGAGGCGGGGTCCTCAAACCCACAACATCAATTTTATGTGAAAACCATGAAGTTCCACAAGTTCCACTCAAATGGTCACCGATATTTGTCATAGGCACAGCTGGATATAATTCTTGTGTGAATTGAGGCAACATTTGCTGATCTATCTGAATGCATCAGTTAACCTGGCGCCAACTTCTCGCGTAATTGTATGCGTACTAAACGTTTTTAACGCTAAATTTATTTCAAATGGACACTTAATTATTACACAGAAGTGATTTTATAAACTTTTTTTGAATATATGTGCTGCTAATGGACTGTTTTTTAATGTGTTGTTGGTGAAGTTTGTTTTTGGTGTAATTAGACATGGACACCGGTAAGTTTATCATTACTTACCTATTATATCTAACTACTTAACAGTTACATTGTTTTATTAAATTTCTTACCCGATAGGTGTTTTATGAAATTGTTAGTATTTTAAAATGAATCGGATTTGCTTTTGCCTAAATGTTAAGGAAAGTAAATTATTGCTGCTGTAAAAAATTGAATTAATTATTTTGTGGTAAAATGTATTAATTAGAAAGCTCGTTGGAAAGTTAATATCAGTGAAAAATGTAAAGACATGGCATGAAATGTTAAAGAGTCTTTCACGTTTCGCAAATGTTTCTTGAACATCGTGCACATAATAGAAATATAAAATTTGTGTCAACTGTAATTGCACAAGAACTTATTTTGTTGGATAAATCTTTGACAAGAAAAACCCTCATCAATAAAAATCGCGAAACTGGAAGGTCAAGATTTATCAGATGACATGCAATAAGCTTCTGTCTGAAATCAAAAATCTTCTCAACGAAATAAAAGTGTAATTCGAGGTGATAATTTTGTAATCATGAGGAATTCTAGTCCACAGTACAGCGCCCTTTTTTTTAATGATTAGGCTGAATTTTCGTGAGTAGCTTCGTTTTGACGAGACGCCCAACTTTTCTCTCTGCGAAAATTCTCGGTAGTGGTAGCTAATAACTTCGCTTGGGTGTATATACGTAGATTGGGCGATTGTTCAAATGTTATTAGTAACAGTTAGTTTTCTAGTTAAATCTTGAGATAATTTGATAAAAAAACACGAAAAAACGTTTGTCCTACAAAATTGATGGTTTGACTGAAGAGTCCCTCACCATGTCCAAATAACGAGGGTCAAAAAATGATTAGTAACTAGCTGATCTTTTTTACTATTGCTTAATAAATGTTTTTAAAATGAAATGGCCACATTGTCCTACAAATTGAATGGTATGTTTTTCCAGTTCTACGCTATCGGAAATTGTCAGTTCTACGGTAACACTTTTCTCATTAGTAACAATCTAATTTTCGTTTTTTTTCTTGGGAATAAAGTGTGGAACACGATTTTACTAATGTCCTACAAAAAAGTGGTATATATTGATAAAAAATTAAAAACGTTTATTTTGAAATTTCATTCCATAGGTAAAGTTTTATATTATTTTTCATTCGTTAAACGTTTGTTAAAAAGTTTGTTTTTCAGTTGCCTTGGCTACGTTTCCGCGAATTAATTAAAATAAACCCCGTGTTTGTCCATAACAACATATTGCCAAAATAATTTGACAGGTTGTCGGATTGTCTAATTCGTGCGAAATAAAGAGTGACTATGGAGTGTTTTTTATGCAATTTACTGTGTGGAAAACCTAATTAAGCAAACACTTAAACATTAAAAATAATATTACGTTAGAATTACAAAGAAAATTTTTCGGTCTTGTAGTCGAACATTTAATAAAACATGATAGTGCGTGAAAAAATTCGCAACAAATGTAAATTTGCAAATTAGGGTTTAAAGTCAAGGGAAATGTTGTTTTCTGATAATCTGAATTTATGTGCTAAATTTGGTAGATATCAGAATTCCGCGTAAGTAATAAAAGTATATTAATTTACCAAAACCGCAATTATAAAATGATTCTTTACTTAAAATAATTTTTGTCGGACTAGCGATACATACCAAATTTTTTTGTAGGACACTATTTTATTTGGACAGAGAATACACTAACCTATCATGTGTTATCTTTGTCCTATAGTTACTAATGATGAAAGTGTTTTACCGTAGAACTAACAATTTCCGAGCGTAGGACTGGAAAAACATACCATTCAATTTGTAGGACAATGTGGTCATTTAATTTTAAAAACATTTATTAAGCAATAGTAAAAAAATCAGCTGGTTACTAATAATTTTTGTGACCTCGTTATTTGGACATGTTGGGGGTGGGGGACGCTTTAGTCAAACCATCGATTTTGTAGGACAAACGTTTTTTCGTGTTTTTTATCAAATTATCTCAAGATTTAACTAAGAAACTAACTGTTACTAATAAAATTTGAACAATCACCCAATCGACATATATACACCTAAGCGCAGTTATTAGCTACCACTACCGAGAATTTTCGCAGAGAGAGAGTTGGGCGTCTCGTCAAAACAAAGGTACTCACGAAAATTCAGCTTTTTACAAATCATTCAAAAAAAGGGCGCTGTACTGTGGACTATTATGTTCTTAATGATATTTATAATAGTAAGAAAAATTAATCGATGAATAAGGTTGGTAAGGGAATAATGACTCTAGGTAAACATTATAATCATATGTATATCCACTTGCAAGTCCACTTGCAGAAAGTTTATACTTTTTATCCGATGTCAAAGTGATTAAACTAACTTGCAACTAAGTATGACTTATTGCTATAAGAATAAAATTATCACAAAAATATAATTTAAATAATCTGATTTTTAATAACACCTTAATTCTTGATTTTAAATTTCCACGGATATAGACTCTTGCCAAAAACAGTTAAAGCACTACGTAAGAGGTGAAGACTGATTATTTTGGATTCTCAAGTTTGATTCTTACATTTAAAAATTTATTAACCTAATTGTCAAATTGGTTACCTGAGCAACCTGGGTATTTATTCTTGTCATTATAGGACTAATTCTGTTCGAACTACAAAATATTGCAAAATCTGGTTGTAAATAATCATAAAAATGTAATTTATTATTTTGTGTAAAAACGTAATGACTAGAAAGGCGGTAGAACTGATGCAAGTGAAAAAACGTAAAGACATCAAAGCATACAATTTTAAATAAATAACGTTAAATAATTTCTTGCATATCCTTGTCAAAAAATAGAAATATGAAATTTTTGTTGACTATAATTTCACAAGGGCTTCTTATTTTGTTGGATAAATATTTGCTTTCCATAAATGCCTATAGTGATTAGACAACTGTCGTCAATCAAAATCGCGAAACTGGATGATCGAGTTTTACCAAATGAGAACAAACAAGTAACAAACAACAAGCTTCTGTTTGAAAGCAAAAATTTTTTCAATAAAATGAATGGTTCGAGTGTAATTCGAAGAGATAATTTTGTAATCATGAAGAATTATGTTTTTAATGATATTTAAAATAGTGAGAAAAACACATTAACGAACAAAGTTGACAAGGAAGTAATGGCACTAGGTAAAGATTATGTTCATATATACACTCTTGCTAGTCCACTTGCAAAAAGTTACCTCCTTTTTATCTGATGTCAAAGCAATGAAATTAACTTGCAACTGTGGCTTCTTTATACAATTAATTATTTTTTATTTATTTGCTTTTATCATGATTAGAGAATATTATTTAGGTATTTAGCAAATAACAACTTACAAACTTTTTTATTTATTATGAAATTGCCCTAATCTGGCCACGCTAATATACTAGTTAGGTAAATACTTTAAAATACTCATTATTGGGGAATCAATCAAAACAACTACTCTTCTAGCTGATACTAATGAAGTATTGAATTACATGATAGGATTTCTAGCATTTAAGGCAAAAAAATATATTGAAATTACTTAAATCATTTATTGAAATTCAGTCATTCACAACATATATTGAAACATACATTCTATTTCAACTCTAGAAAAGTTGTACAGGTTTTTTCGAACTCGTTAGTTCTCATCAGTAGAGTATAGTTATTTATAAGCTTATTCTTGATTTATTTTTACAATTACCTAATTATTTTTTTATACATATACAAAAAGTAGGTAATTTCATAATAAATAAAAAAGTGTGTAAGTTGTGATTTGCTTAATACCTAAATAATATTCTCTAATTATGACTTCTTGTTATAGGACAACATTGTCACAAAAATATAATTTTGAATTATCTATTTTTTGAGATAAGACTAGATCTTCACTTTTAGAGATCCCGGGAACACGAAAAAAGGGCACCGATTTTGATGAAATTTGGCACATAAACTGAAAAGGTTTTGGTTCTCTTTCGGCATAAAGACTTTCTTATTTTTCAACATATCAATTATTTTATCTCGATTTTATTATCCCATTTGAAAGTAGATGTTATTCTGATCTGAACGGTATATCACATTTTTCCGTTAATTTTGTGGCAAAAGAGAATTGTCCGAGTCCTGTGACGGTGGGTCGTTAGTATAAATTCTAGCACACGCGAAACGGAGGCGCGCATAGGTCAGCGGTAACAACCCCGGTTATTAACTAAACTAACAAATTTTCGCAAACAATTCGTGGTCACCAGTTTCACCAGCTGTCTATTTTGATTCATATAATAAGAGAAATATGAATTTAATTTTTGATAAATGTAACGGAAAAGCTGCAGCAGCAGTGGATGGCTCTTAATCTAGAAATCAGTTACGAGCCACTAGCTCCAATTGCGCAGGAATTTCGAAAAGCACCATTAAGAGTTTTCCAGGAATAAACCTATGCCTCCATCATTTTAAACGAATACACAGAATAATTAATTTAAGTGCGTGATTAATTTAATTAGACACGTAGTACAGTCGAATTGATTTAATTTAATTTTTTTCGGCGACAACATTCCACCTGAAATTTTATTGTTGATTCTCATGTATTATGACTTCCTGATTACGAGAAAAATATTTGTGCCCAAAAATTCCTTGTGCGTCATATGCACTTTTTGACACGCTTTCACGCATTTTCAAATTATCTGCTTAATATATCTTGTACTAGTAATCAGATGGGAATTTTACAAATACTGGCTTATTTGGAATAAAATTCTTAAAAAATATAGATCTGTATGATATGTATTTGTCAATCCGCCATCTTGGAAAAAAATATGAAACATCACAAATGGCCGAAAGAATCAAAACTGAATATCTTTTCTATAAGAAGGAGTAATTTCACCAAAGTTGGCAAAAATAAAACTCATTTATGGTCAAATATAATGCACCAATCCCGGACACCGTATGTCAAAAGAACGATCAAAGATGGCGGACGAAATAAAATTTTTAATTCTTCGTCAATTATCAAGGAGGCATTGTGCGTTACTTTTTTTTCTTTTTGTTTGTACGTCATTTTATGTACTTTTATGGGATAGAGTTAGTTTTTTTTTTAATTTTCAAAAAAGGGCGTTTTTTTTAATTTTCAGAAAAAGTGCATATTTACAATTTTCAGAAATGTATTTTCTTTGACCCTCCTTTTTTTCACCCAATTTTCATCGAAACAAAGTGAAATATACTATATTAGTTTCATTACCGTCATATGCCATAATTTCACCGCATTCCTCATCGATAGCCGATTCATCAAAGGTAGAAGAATCATTGGCACAATTATTTCCTTTACAATAGACACATAGAATTGATTATTATATATTCAGTTTTCTACAGCTACACTGATTATTTTCACAGCGTTTCTTACATTTACAAGAAATATCACTTAGTAAATTTTTAGGAAAAGCATTACTTTCACTCATAACATCAGGCATTAAGCCATTCTCAGTTTTAATCCACCTGAATTGTAACGGATCTTTCTCAGAACGTAATCATTTTTGGACTTGGAAATATACAGTGGTTTTCTTTTACCTCTTCGTAGGTGGAATTGCAGACAATTCTCTATTTTCATCATAACGTTTGTCAATTATTTTATTAATCTTAGGTTTGTAAAAATAGATTCTTCTATGATGATTCCTTGCTAGCTGAGTCACTATAACCAAAGGGTCAATAGCCTCACCAACTACTAGGTATAACTCAGCGGCGGCTGGTGAAATTTCAATAATTTTTTTCTCGTCTGTGGCGCATGGGACCCATACGAAATTTGGGAAATAACATCTAGAGAAGCACTTCTCTAATGACCCCTAAAAAATTTTGAAAAAGCAGTTTGCGAAAAATTTTTTGAAAATTCGTTAGCCTCCCCTGGGTCTAGGGACTCCTGTTTATTTTTATTTTTTTTTGTCATATGCATTTGACTTTTCATAAAAATACAACAACAGATTTTGGAGTTTATGAAAATATTTTCGTTACTAACTGAGATACAACGAATTGAAATATTGTAATTTGTTAAATTGTAAATTACAAAATTTCAGTTCATTGTATTTCAGTTAGTAATGAAAATATTTTCACAAACTTCAAAATCTATTGTTGTATTTTTATAAAAAGTTAAATGCATATGACAAAAAGAAATAAAAATAAACAGGAGTCCCTAGACCCAGGGGAGGCTAACGAATTTTCAAAAATTTTTTCGCAAACTGCTTTTTCAAAATTTTTTAGGGGTCATTAAAGAAGTGCTTCTCTAGATGTTATTTCCCAAATTTTGTATGGGTCCCATGCGCCATAGACGAGAAAAAAAATATTGAAATTTCACCAGCCGCCACTGAGTATAACTTGATTTTCTTTGGTTTTCAAATCAATAGCAATTTTAATGAGTGTAGTATCGGCGTCTTCTCTGTATATTTTAACGTTTAAGTTATTATCTATTAACTCTTTGCGCAATAATTTTATAAAGCTATCCTTATTTTTACTATTAGCTAGAAATTTTTTTTTTGACTAACCGAGCATTTTATAATGTGATTGAAATATCTACGCAAACATTTTTTTCTAAACGACGAATGCGCTCGTTATTCTTAGTGCTATTCTGTTCTGTTCTGATCTATTCTGTTCATCAAAAAAAAAACTACTCTAGTCTTGACTGGTTCTGATTATTGATCATATGTTCATATATTATTATTATTACCATGCGTATGCTTAATAAATTTCTTTATCAAATTAATGAAGTTTCATTTTGTATTAAACTTTTGAAGTTATACGATACTATAGTATATTTCATTTTATTTCGATGAAAGTTGGGTGAAAAAAAGGAGGGTCAAAGAAAATACATTTTTGAAAAGTTTTACAATGCACTTTTTTGAAAATAAAAAAAACGCACTTTTTTTGAAAATAAAAAAAAATGAACTCTGTCCCCTAAAAGTACATAAAATGACGTACAATTGAAAAGAAAAAAAAAGTGACGGTACAATGCCTCCTTGATAATTGAGGAAGAATTAAAAATTTTTTTTCGTCCACCACCTTTAACCGTTCTATTTCACATACGGTGTCCGGGATTGGTGCATTATATTTGACCATAAATGAGTTTTGTTTTTGCCAATCTTGGTGAAATTATTCCTTCTTATAGAAAAGATATTCAATTTTGATTCTATCGGTCATTTTTGGTGTTTTCTATTTTTTTCCATAATGGCGGATTGACAACTACATATCGGACAGATCTATATTTTTTTTAAAAATTTTATTCCAAATAAGTCAGTATTTTTAAAATTTCCATCCGATTACTAGTACAAGATATATTAAGCAAAGTTGAAAATGCGTGAAAGCGCGTCAAAAGTGCATATAACTTTTGACGCACAAGGAATTTTTGGGCACAAATATTTTTATCGTAATCAGGAGGTCATAATACATAGGAATCAACAATAAAATTTCAGATGGAATGTTGTTGCCAAAAGAAAAACAATTCAACTGCACTAACAGTTGAATGAAATATTCAAAATATAATATGTTTGTGGTGAATCAAAATATTTACTACAATTGAATTTCGTTAAAGTAAGGATATTGCTGTTTTTAATTAATTTTATTCAAATTAATATAATCAAAATGTCATTGCTTGTCTTTATTTTCTGCATTGTTTGTATATTTTTATTCATGATTTTTTACGTTTAGCCGGTATATTACTTTTATTTTATAAATTTTTCCATATTAAAATGTATTATTTCAGGTGATATTTTAATCGAAACCTCGACGACTAATCTAAATACGTATGTCCATGAAAATGATACCTAGTCATTTACTATTTACTAGACTATGATACCGACTATTCTTTTAGATATATTTATAAACAAGAACTGTTTACTTATTATTCATAATTTGTTTGTAAGTTTCAGTCACGCATAGGACATTTAGAGAAAGGAATTCGTTTTACATATTTGTGTTATCGTAAGTAGTATATGGTACACCTTTATTTGCCAATAAGGAAGTAACCTTACCAGAGTTACAACTAGTAGTTAGTAAAAACACTTAAGCTATACAGAACAACAAATACCTATTTAACAAACTAAAGTTTACATATTGAGTTATCTAACAACATTGCAACTTTGTTCATATCTATGTGTTCGGGAAATTAATTTCAAAATCAAGGACCTATATTTATCGAAAAACTTTTGAAAAAAAAATTGAACCGACTTCAACAAATTTCGCTGAAAACTATGAAATAAAATTTCACCGTCACGTGCTCCAGTTAATTGAATTTTATTCAGGGACGTCTTAAGCATTCTTGAGGCCCTGGCCCCATATGCAAATGTAGCCCCCCCCTTTTATAATTTTGTTTGCAATCAAAAAATTAGCTTATACAGTATAGTATTTGTCGCCTCGCATTTATATTTTGAATTAATTTAATAAGTATATTTTGTTTTCGTTTTTTGGATTGTGTGTCGTAATTAAATTAAAATAGAAATAACCTTTAAATGGACATGTACGATGAGGCCCCTCGGAAGCTGAGGTCCCCGGCCAAGGCCCAGTTTGGCCATGCCTTTAGCGTCCCTGATTTTATTACCTAATATCGATGTTGATGTCGGTTAAAGATACGTTTTCTTTCGTTATTTGTTCATTTTTCCACCGACCTCAAAATCAATATTAGGTAATAGGCATAGGTAAAGGTATAATAGGTATAGGTGAAAACGTAAAGCATGCAAAAAATTGATCAAGCAAGCTTTTGAAAGTTATATAGAGAGTGTCGAAAACCGTATTCCCAGCAGCATTAAAATATTTTTGGAATTACGTTAAGGTAATTAATAACACAGGCCCACAAAAAAAATTTTCTTTATGTTTTTCCGGACGCTGAACACGAATTTGAAGTCAGAATAGCATGCTTGTTGACAAATTTTCAAGCTAGAGGTCAAGATAGGACGAAAATCATCAATACTCGGGATTTGTGATATTTTCAGGTTCGAAATGAACAAAAAAAATTTAGGAGATGTGTTCGCGGTGCCGAGCAGAACTGTACACGCGGGAAGCACGATAAGGAGAGGCATTGTGTGCAACACTCAGCCTGTGAGATTTGACCCTTGCTAACATCGACTTGTGATGAAACCTTTTGACGCTTACCTTCGGACACCTTGGACCCATTACAATTGGGATTGCATTACCGGTTAACCGGTTAACCGGTAAACGGGACAAAAAACACATGACAATAATTACCGGTTATTTTAATTTTTTACCGGTTATTTCGGTAAATTCTGAACTTACGATATGTCACGTATTCAACGTTTCTATTTATGTCACTCACTATTATTCACTAAATATGGAGTGACTGTCCCAACACTGAGCACTTTTAACAATAAATAAATAATATTATAAAAAGTAAAACCCAAACACCAAGCTCTGAGAAATGCAAGTAAGAGAGATATTGACAATATCTTGCAACAGGAAATCAAATATCCGTAGAAAACATTTAGAAGAATGTTATTACCAATTCTTATTAACTTATCGACCTACCAATATCGATAGAGGAAGGGCATTTTCAGTTGGTGGTATTCTATGTACAAATATCAGACGACTAACAGATACAGCTTTGAAAAACTAGCCCTTTTAACGGGCTATTTTTAAAAAAATATTGTAATTTTAGATTAGGTATTCAGTAAATGCCCTATTTGAGTTTATGTTTGTAATTTTTGTTATTTACAGAATAATTATTTATTTAAATTTATTTCATTTATATTTTTTCCTTTTGATAAAAAAACCTTTTGTTTCTTCATTATATTAATAATAATAATACATGTATTTTATTCAAAGTAAAAATGGTACAAATTGAACTGTAGAGCTCTTCTTCCATTTGCCCAAATACAAATAAACTAAATCTAAGATTATAAAAAGATTCTAAAAAAATATTAATACATATAAATCTAAAATTTCAAGAAAAAAATTATAATTATTTTATTTGTTAATATTCAGTAATGAATTGTAATAATCTAACAAATGTTATATTTTATAATAATAATAACAATAATAACAACTGCAGACAGGGGGAACGGGCAGACCCCGCGAAGCGAAGCAAAAAGGTTAAAAGTAATAGTATATTACGTAATGAGTGTTGTAAGGAGCATATTACGCACGAATGGAAAAGTTACGCACGATGCCGCGTAGCGGCGAGTGCGTATTTCCATGAGTGCGTAATTGCTTTACAACTCGAATTATGTACTATACTTTACCTACGATCATATTTATTTATTTATTTAGTAAAATCTGGATTTATTTTACTTGTCAACAATATTATTCAACAAATATTATGTCAGTTTTGACAGCGTTTGAAAATTACGTAGGCGCATTTGTTTTTTTAAACCCCCCGTCAGCGATATAAGCCACCTATAATTGCGTGTCCCGTGCGTTTTGTTTACCGTGCGATTTGTTTACAGTGCGATTTGTTTACAATATGTAAAGTTCAACTTACATAGATGGCAGGTAGTGTGTTTTTTACTATTTACAGTAGTGATTGTAGGTAAATAAAATTATATCGGAAAAAGAAAAAGAAACATACGCGCATCCACAACGCAGCATCAAGTCTCCTGCTTCTGATCAGCCAAAATGTAATTTTTGACAACTTTAATGAAAACATTTTTTGATTTATATTTTTTATATTCATTTGGAAGTTCATTCCAAAGATGAGATGCAAAATACGTAAATGATCTTTGAAAAATCGCAGTTTCATGCTGAGGCACCAAAAAATTTTGTATGTATCTTGTATTATGCAAGTGATCTCGTGAAATTAACTTATTTTCTAAGTACTGAGGTTCGTCATTATGAATTATTCGCCAAATAAGTGTGAGCATGTGTAAACGTCTGCGGTTTCCATGTTTAATATGCTATGTTTATTTAGATGTGGTGATATATGTTGTCTATATGGGATACTGTAAATATAACGCATACATGAATTTTGAAGTTTTTGAATTTTCTTTTTTGCTGTCGCCGATAATAACTTTCCATATACAACATCACTATAATCAACTAAAAATAATACGAGTGAATCACAAAATTTTGATTTATATGTCTTTCGAAAAACTGTATAATTTTTTCAATCGACTGTAAGCGAATTTCAATTTTGAAAAAATATGTTTCTCAAAGCCTAATTATATTAATTATACGTATATAAAAATGTTTTTTGTTAAATTTAGATAATTTTGTACATGGAAAAAGACAATTGCCAATTTCGCCACACTAATCATTCATTCTAAAAATTACCGGTAAATACCGGTTAACCGGTTATTTCCATTTTTATTTACCGATTTACCGGTTATTAAAACTTCCGGTAAATTGCAATCCCTAACAATCTTTTTATTTGAGCGTTTCAACATTTATCAGTTTGCATTTATCTCTCTACTTCCAGTGTAGTAACTTAACTCTTTATCAAAACGCATTCCTGTGAGCCTTTCTGTTTTGTTAAATTTTTATTTATTCAGTTACATTTGGTTAAGAGCTTGTGGTGACCGCATTTTAATTTTGTTAAATTTGAATATTTAGAGCCGTTTCTCCTTTCAAGGTTGTCACATTCAACGGTGAAAGATGAACACATCGATTAAGAACCATTGGTTGAACCGTCGAAAATCCTCCTTATACCCCTGCATATAAAATTAGGCTTGATGAAGCAGTTTGTGAAAGCGCTTGATAAAACAGGGTGACTACTTTGAATATTTGAATCGAACATTCAGTCAGTTGTCGGAAGCTAAACTTAAGGAAGAAATTTTTGATGGACCCAGATTCGAAAGATTTTGAAGGATGATATGTTCATTACAACGATGAATCCAAAAGAGAAAGCCGCATGGGAAAGCTTTAAGGCAGTAGTTCATCAGTTCCTAGTGAATGATAGAAGTGATGACTATGAAAACATTGTAGCAAGGCGAGCGATTCCATCAAGATATTAAGGAAATGGTATCAAGGAAGATGGGATATCAATATGATGGCAGATTTTTGTTGGTCATTAAAGAGAGAAACAGTCCAAGAGGCACATTAACGAAAAAGAAATCCGTTGCGTAGATCATTCGATGATAAAAGAGTCCGAAAATTTAGAGGAATGCGTTTTGATAAACGAATTAATTTACTACAGTGAAAATGGAGAAATCAGCCCGATAAATGTTAAACCGCTCAAATAAAAAGATGATTCTAACAGGGGTGCAAGGTCGTCCGAAGGTAAGCGTCAAAAGGTTTCATTACAAGTTGATGCCGGCAAGGGTCCAATCTAATTAATGGTAAGTTGCTGGAATGGCTATTCTCATACGTATTAAATAGCACCAAGTGAGAGTTAATGACCACTTATAAAGCATATTCACACCTACTTCTGGCGTGCCTCAAGGTTGTCACCTGTGACCATTTTTATTTAATATGTTCATTAGCGACATTTGAGGATGCTTTAATTTCTGTCACATACTATTATTAGCAGATGATTTAAAAATTTATTCAAGAGTGTCTGATATACAACATTGCCAAAAAATTCAAGAAGACTTCGATAGATTTACTGGCTGATGCCATGATAGTGAGATGTCATTGAACGTTGATAAATGTCATTTTATAGTACAGGGTGATCTCACTTCGGACTAATTATATAGCAGTTTTAAATTCAAATATTTTTAGATAGTTTGATTCAAAATGGGTCAAATATGAGATATTAAAAAGGAATAAAGCTTTTTCGTCGGGGGTGAGTTTCACTCCAACTTATTTATTTCGGATAAGGAAAAAAAATCAGAATAGCAAAAGTTAAACTTGCGTAATTACATATATGATGAAAAATGAAGATTTTTAAAAACCTACAAAATTAGCATTATAAAAAAACTGTATCATTTTTCAATGGTTTTATTATACTTGGAAATCTGTATGTATGCATGTATTATGTATGTATCAAAAGTGATTGAAATTTCACTTACTTCCCGTTATCTGATTGAGCTGAAATTTTGCACACAGCTTTGGTTCTGAGAACTACACAATAATATGGTATTAAAAAGTGTGTTTCTTAATTTTAACACTATAATTTTTCGTTTTTCTTGGTCAAATAGTATATTCACTTGATCAAATAGTATATTCATTGTTACAAGCTTTTATTTTAAGATATTCTAAGAAATTGCGAAAGCACTACGGACGCCTGCAACGAAGGTTTCGGTACTATCTCATAAGTACGAATATAAAATAAATTAATTAAGACGTAACCAAGATGACGGATTACCTTTTTCCGTGACGTTATTGTAAACCCAATTAAGACTAAAAAGTTAAAAATAAATACATAAAAAAAACTTTTTAAAAAGAATGGTTTCATTTTAAAACCAAATTGCACTAAAAAGTAGAAAATATATATTTTTTCAACTTTGTAAATAGAAAACCATTTGGCGTTCTGATTAGATGAAGTAATATTTCATGACCGCCCAATGGTTTTCTATTTACAAAGTTGAAAAAAAAATGTCTACTTTTTAGTGCGATTTGGTTTTAAAATAAAATCATTGTTTTAAAAAAATTTTTTTTTAATTAATTTATGTTTTCATATTATGTTTGGTTATCTAGAAGCCACATGATCCCCTATACCTCCCTGTTCAGGGTCTGCATGCTTTATCAAACGCCCTGTATATTAAATATTAAATGTTTTACATGAATACTAATGCTCGATTAAGATTAGAGACGATAGCTTAGAAATTTAATTCTTTGTGTGTTTGCACAGGCTACTGGTAGTTGTAAATACAACCTTTTAAACAGCTTTCCTAATAATGATGTTTAAACACGTCCCAAATTCTAAATAAACATTTTAAATGTATTTAGGTGCTTCAGAAAGAAAAGACAATTTGTTTTGCTTTATTATTGTAAAATTGGTAAATACTCTCGGTAAAACATAAGAAGTAGCGACACGTAGGCGACATTTAAGTATTTTAAGAAACCCGTTTAAAAGAACCAGTATCACTAATGCAATTTGTATAAATAAGTACATATAAGTTTAATTAAAAATTTTGAAACGTCCGCAATACTGATATGTGAAATTGTCAAAGATAATTAATAGAAATCACTTTTCCCTTTTTTGACAACATAATAATAATCATTGGTAAAACCAAAAGTTCAATGTTCCTGATTTCCACAAAAAAATCACATCTGTTTTAGTTTGTTAATCGGTCAATACAAAAAAGATGAATTGATGTAAAAATGAATAAACAAAAAAATCATTCTTTTTTTCTTCTATTTTTTATTTGATAACTATGAAAAATTTTCTTAAGGAATTGTAACAATTAATAATTTTTAATAATAATATGCAAGAACAATGGGGTTTATTTACGATCTATGATAATTTTATTATCTATTCTATAATATTCTATTCTATCTGTTCTACTATCTCTTAGCCTGAAATATGGGTACAGGAAAACTAGTTTTATAGATTGTTTTAAGTCGGAGCTAGTGCGTTTATTGTGTTTTGTTAAATAATTGCTTACGACAGTTAACTGCAAAGCTGACAACAATGAATTTTAATATATATTAATAATCTATTCTGATAATAGACGAAGGGACTTTACATGCACCGTTCTATGCCTCCCTTCATCCGCGAGGCATGATATTTTCTCGAATAGTGCTAATTCTATAAAATAGTTTCAAATAAAAAAGGTACCTCCATTAGTTATATTTATTCCTTCTCAATATGCTTGTATCTATCTCGCAAGACAAAAAGTTTCCCGCTTATTAGTCCTATCCTTGCAAATTCTCACATTTTATCGACAGCCTAAGAAAACAATTTTCCACACTTACATTTTGTTAAGAAATGGTTTTTTTTAATTGTCTTATTTATATTAATGTCCTGGCGGAGTTTAGCCGTAGGCCATTCTACCACTCAACTAGCGACTAGCCTGTGTTGTCTCACCACCACTCGTCTGAAGGACCTGACTAAAATTTTTACTAAAGGCGGCAAGTCGCTGCTTATTCAACGGTAGAATGATTAAGGTCCTGTAATAGACGAGAAAAGGTTAAAGTTATATCGACCATAGATTGCTTACTGCTTTCTCCTGCCTTCTTACGATGCACTTATCACATCCATTTATTGTTGAGTTTAAAATATATGCAAATACAGTGGTAAAGAGCCTATGTAGATAATGATATATTAAGCGAGAACCTACCTACCAAACACGGCAAGGCGGACGCCTCGATCAAAGGACTTTATCTCAACTACATACAATGGAAAATGACAGTATTAATCGACTAGCACAAAAAGATCCGTAATTTCTTAGAAGTTTATGTTTGGCTATTTGACTTGGGTCTGACGGTAACATTACATTCACTTAAATTTTGGTTCTCTTGTGGCTAGCTTAATAGTTCCTAGCAATGATTTTATCATTCACAAGAACTTGGCGTTTGATAAAGCTTTTTACAACTATATATGGGTTATCTGAGGCTTTTCCGCTCCCTTGCGAAAATGCACTAACGGCATTTTATAACTCACTAAAGGTAGAGAACCAAAGGCTCGCTCTCTAGCTACCCCCCATGTAGATATCCGTATAAGGATGTTTATGAGCTAAGGGACTATTTCTAGTATGTTTTCTAAAGTCAAAATTCGCTTTCCGGCATGGGGGTATATTTTCTTAATGGCCATCCGGTGCTCTTATCCCATGGTCAAACCGCTAAATGGACTTAATATGTTTTTATGGTAAAAACCACCTAGAAAATTTTTGCTTTTAAACCGACTTCATAAAATTTAAAAAAGGAGGTTCCCAATTCGACCCGTATGTATGTTTTTTTTTATATATATTTGCTCAACGATAGTTTAAGCGATTTCTGTCATACCTGTTGCAAACTGTAGGCCATAGTCCGGCGGTGGTCCCACACTAAATTACTAAATTAATCAAGTTACATTTAGTGTAAGGTGAAGAAAAATTTAAATACATTTTTTTTATTACGAGCATATTCGAAGATTTGGCGGAGTCGCCGGTGATTTCAAATAAAAACTCGATTTATAATAATGATAATTTTTCACAAACAATAGCGTATTAATATAACTTCCTAGCATCTCATATACCATTTTTTTTTTAATGCCTTATTTATATTAACGTCCTGGCGAAGTTTAGCTAATGCTACTCTACCACTTAACCAGGACGGTGAGATGAGTTACGGTCACCCATCCAAGTGATGGACTCGCCCGACCGTGCTTAACTTCGCCGATCGAGTCCAGTCACTGAAACCGGTACCGTACCTCACCTCATTTCGCAGCGAAAGAAAGTCTTGCATGGAAGTGAATCAGCTGAAGAATGTTTTTTACGACAACAGTATGAAATGAGACTTTTATTAATAAATATGCCCGTTGAACAATTTACTTTTACAAACAAATTATACAGCACGCTGTTGCGCCCAGATTGTGGTTTTCAATGGTGTTAATGATGACGAAGAAGGAAACTGCATTACAGACTTGACCGATCTTTACGCCGGCGAACAAATATTTCATTGTATGATGGTTTTTGAGATATGACAATATCAGCAATTTTTTTGCAGATTTACATGAAACCTGGTACATGGAGATTTCAGTATTCGGGGACAGCTAGTATGTTGACGAATTCAATATGGCAGACATAATTGAAACATTTTTGTAGATTTGTGTGGAATTTGATACACAAGAGTTGGCTTATCGCTAATTTTGATGAAATCAAACTTAAAAAATCAAATGTATCGGCCATAAAAAGAAAAACATTGTATATGTGTGTACGTCCGTGCGTATGTATCAGTGATCACAAAAGCAAAGTCTTCGTAATCTTTGCATATCTGCAAGTCTCTTATCACTAATTTTGATGAAATCAAACTTAAAAACCGCTGCCCAAGGAATCACTACTTCTACATGCAATTCTCTATCCAAGTCACTCAGTCACACAGTGATTGTTCTATTCATACGTTCAGCTACTGAATTTTGCTGTGGTGTATAGCTAATGGTAAGATGATATGTTATGCCTCATTGTGCACAAAAATCCTTAAATTTGTTCGATAAATATTCTTCCCCATTGTTCCAATAAAGATTAGCAATTTTAGAATTAAAATGTGCTTCACTTTTAGCCACAAAATCTTTAAAACTATTAAGGACATCAGATTTATATGTTATTAAATAAACAACTGTATAATGTGTAAAGTCATTTTGTAGGGGTTCTATTGATTAAATGTGTAGCAGTTAAAACTGCCTCACCCCAAAATGATTTATTTAAATCAGCACTGCTGATCATTGCATGACCTTTTTCTGTGATCGTTCTTATCATTCTTTCTGCTACACCATTTTGTGCCGGAGTGTGGGGTACTGTTATATTTCATAATCCCATTCTGTACACAAAAATCTTTAAATTCAATTGAGAGATATTCACAATATAAACGAATTATTTTGAGATTGAAATGCACCTGACTTTTTGCGACAAAATCTTTGAAAACTGCAAAAACTTCAGATTTAAGAGTAATAAGATAAGTTACTGTATAGTGTGTGTATGAATCAATAAATATGACAAAATAATTTTTGTCGTCATATGTTAAAAACTTTAACATAATTGCTATGAATAATAAATAACGGTCTTTTAATAGAATTCCTGTCTTTACTTTTAGAAAAAGGTAATTTGGATTGTTTTTCATAAATACAGCTTTCACAAATATCATTATTCGGATAGATTTGTTTAATCAAATTAACATCGTCGGTCATTTCATTATACTTTTTTAATTCAATAAATTTTGTTTTTCCAATGTGACTTAAACGTTCGTGCCAAATTTTATATTCTGATGATGGTATATTATTAAATACCAAATGACTTTGATTCGAAATATCCTTTTTATTAATTTTAAAAGTTACAGCTATTAAGTCATTTAAAGACTTACCTATTAAGAGAGTCTTACCACCCTTTTGTATTTCAACTCCACCAGATTCATTAAATATTACTGACATCCCAGCTTGTTGAATCCGACGGATAGATAATGGATTGTATGGCACCTCAGCGCTGTACAGAACATCTTCTAGAACACCTTCTTCTCCCAAGTTTGTGATTACAGGGATGGAACCTCTTTTTGTTGCCGTAATGAACACGTCATTTTTTTTTGCAATGGAAATTTTAACGGGGGCACTAAATCCACCATTTCCTTGAAAATTCCAAGTGTGTTGACGAGATGATCTGAGGGACCACTGTCCAGTAAGAAAATTATTTCATCTCTCGTGGGTTGAGTGTCAAAGTTTCCTGCCATAAATGCAAAGCTACTCCCACTGTTTGAAGTTTGCATTGTTTGAATTGTTCGTGGTCTTCCTGGTTATCACCTTTATTTTGTATCATCCTTTTATAGTAGAAATAATCGCTTTTCATGTTATTCTTTCTGCCACTGTGGTTACATTTTATGTTTGAGTACCTTTTATTTGGTTTATTTCCATAATTTTGCGATTTGTACTGACGACTTCTATTTTGTGGTTAGTTGAAGTTTCCATTCCATGGCTTACGTAAGGTTCTCCAATTTGTTCTGGTTTGTTGATTATTTCTGTCCAAAGTTTGTTTTGGCAGTCTTGGCGTGTAGCACTTTTAAACTTGTTGTATTTGTATTTTTTTGTTAGCTTAACTTCCTGGTCCAATAGACGGGTTTTAACAAATGCAAGAGTTATGTTTTCTTCTGCTAACGTCTCCAATGCTGTAATTACACCCTTATAGTCAGTTGGCAAGGTTAATAACAAATGAGCAATTTTATTCTCGATTAATTGTGCACCAGCTGATAAAAGCTCAATCATAAAATCTTCAAATAGAGTGAAATGGGTTATTAAAGGAGTGTCACCTTTAAATTTCATCTCCAATAATTGTTTTCTTATTGCGAGTTGAGATGGAAGGCTCTTACGTTCATAAAGAGTGTCAAGTTGTCGCACAATTTCTTTAGCTGTAATGTGCTCCTCAGCAAAACTGAGCAATGAATCACATAGGTATTGTATTATGAGACCTTTTGCCGTTCGTTCGGTTTTAGCCCACTCGTCATCAACCATCTCAGGAGGATCTTCATCAATTACTTGCAACACATTTAACTCATTTAATAACGCACGTATTAGACGACTCCAAATGCTGTATCTTTGTCCATTAAATGGCACTATGTTTTTAGTTTTGAGTGTTTCCATTTTATTGTCACTTATGCAATTAACCACTTAAAAGCAACTCACTGAAATTGTCTGTCACTTTCACTAGACCATTTTTTATTTAGTTTTATTTGTCTTCTTTGATTTTTAATTAAATCAGTTTACACGTTACCTGGGCCCATAACCTAAAGGTATGGGTAAATAAAACACCTAGATTAAGTGATGCCGTTTAATTATAGTCTATTAAGTTCATATGCTTCACAAAGAAGAGTAAAAATACTACTTAGTTATATTATATTCTGAAACAACTATATAGCTCTACATCAGCAATTTTTAAAGTCCTACGTTCTGTTAACTATAAACATTCAATAAATGATGTCATTCAGTTACATTGTAGAATCGAGTGATTTTTGTTTACAATTCGTGGAATCCAACAGTAACAAGGAACTGTGCCTTATTATCTAATACTACTTCGACGAAGTCAGTGCAAAAATATCTAATTTCAAAAATACGTTTTTCACCGATTTCAAATTGATATTAGGTAATAAGATACAGTTTCTTGCTACTTTCCTTTAATGGGTAGACACATGTATTTGTAAAACTGAGTGAAATTCTATTTCTTACTTTTTGAACATGACATCTAAAAATCGTCAACTAACTTTTGACAGGTGTGGTTATTTTGCTTGTTTTCGACTCGATCGTCCTACATATAAGTTTAGAGCTAACTACCCTTATGACGTCACTGACGTTTTCGAGGCACATTATAATAGTCGAGGATTGATAAGTTTCTAAATTTTGTTTCACTTCGAACTTTACTTCAAAATTAAATATATATAGAACGAAATTAACGCCTAATCTACTATATTTACTATTTTTGAAAATTCGTCAACAACCGAATTATAACATTAAAAAAAAAATTAACTGCATTTAGAAAATTTCGCTAAAAATTATAAAATAAAATTTCACCCTCGCGTCGATCAGTTAATTGAACCGTATTACATAATATCGATATTAAAATCGGTTAAAAATATCTTTGCATTCGTTTTTTTTTAACGCCTTATTTATATTTACGTCCTGGCGGAGTTTAGCCGCAGGTTGTTCCGCCACTCAACCAGGACACGTACACATAGACAACATCACAACATCCATTCCCTGCGACATTGCTATCTGCCGCAGCTGAGACTCT
Source organism: Rutpela maculata (assembly GCA_936432065.2). Taxonomy (NCBI): domain Eukaryota; kingdom Metazoa; phylum Arthropoda; class Insecta; order Coleoptera; family Cerambycidae; genus Rutpela; species Rutpela maculata. The sequence goes on along the minus strand of OW386287.2, from coordinate 167,328,375 downwards.
AACTCAGGAGAGGAGAGCGACTAACCGTATTGTCTCTCACACAACCGCGGTCTAGCCCACTGCTACCGTCTCGGCAACACGTGAAAAACGCCACTGCACATCCATACCCCAACCAGGATTCGAACCCGGTACCCCGTGGTCGCAAGCCTAACATTGTAAGCAATGCGCCACTTGTTGTTCATTTTTATATCAACTAGTCCAATGAATCCGGCGTAAAAGAAGGTCAACCGTGCGATTTTATTCTTTTATTATGTGGAGGAATTCAACATAAGTTTTAATTTGAGTTTTCGGGGTCGGGGGGTGCGCCCATTTGGCTGCCATCTTGAAAATAAGAGTATAAATAGTTATTTTAATACATCTTGAAAACTATAATTACCACAAAAGTTTTGTGGAGTATTACCTACTACTTTTATTAACAATTTTTTGTTTTAAATTCAATAATTAAGAAGTTATAAGCAAAAATTTACTAAAATTTAGGGGATAAAGAACTATTATTGTTAATAACTTTTTTTCTATTAATTTTATGAAAAAAACGCATTAGGGTTTTTTTATAGAGCATTTTATAACAAATAATTTGACCAACTATTTTTTTTATATTTTGATTATTTTTAAGGGGTTTTTACCGAGGCCAAAGGTAAGTGAGGCGCATTGGTAGAAAAAAATATTGGTGCTTTTGTTTCTACCTACATCCCATTTATATTATTATATGTTTTATATTAACTTATTAATACATTTTTCATTAATAATATCATACTATTTATAATAAATATACAGTGTGTCCTCGGATGGGGTACAGCACTCGTGTAACTATTTTTTTTTATATTTTTATTATTTTTAAGGGGTTTTTGCCGATGCAAATGGAGGAAGGCCAAAGGTAAGTGAGGCACATAGGTAGAAAAAAATATTGGTGCTTTTATTTCTACCTACATACCATTTATATTATTATATTAACTTATTAATACATTTTTCATTAATAATATCATACTATTTATAATAAATATAGTGTGTCCCCGGATGGGGTACGGCACTCGTGTACTTATTTTTGATTTGCCGAGAAAAAGTCAGTCTTTATAAAAAAATTTGCTTGTCTTAATAAGTCGTAAACTTTTGTCGAACTTAAGATAAATTATACATGGTATTCTAAAAATTAGAAACTATGAAAGCGATATAAGCAAACCACCTTTTTTTACATTTTTATTGAAAATATTGTTTGATAAAGTTTTTTTAATAATGAAGAAAAGCTTAAATACGGTGTTTAGTTGCAAAATAAGAAAATAACAATTTGTATCCCCATATGGGGTACCACACTCTTGTAAACTTTCTTATTTTTGATTTGCCGAGAAAAAGTCAGTAATTGAAAAAACTTTGTTACATAAAATTTTCAATAAAAATATAAAAAAAGGTAGTTTGCTTAAGGTACTTGTATACTAAAATGAACTTCTACAGTTTTTAATATAATTTCGTATACTAATAAATAAAGTACTTTTACACTTGAATTTTCAATAAAAATAAAATCGTCCGTTTAGTTTCGGAGTAATCGCATCGGAAAGTTTGACTTTTATAGGCAAAGATGCCTTATTTGACATAGTAGAGCTCGACTTGAGTCAATTTTCGCTCTCAATACCACAATTTTTAGAGATATGCTTCAAAAACTAGCATAACATTAAGTAGTTTCTTATTAACACTTTGTTAAAACCCTAAAAAAATCGTCCGATTAGTATAAAAGTTATTGGAAGTTTAATCAATTTTTAGTCCTAAATTTGTGTAAATAAAACAGCCGTTGAAATTGATTGCCAACGTTGCATATGGCGCGAATATTTAAATTTTTAAAAAGTATAAAATTAAGAATTAGTATAAAAGCTCTTTACATTTGTTGCCTACAAATTTTTCAGAAAAACCGACAAATATCGAGATGCACGAGCAAATGTAGAACATTTCACGTTTTCCTAAAAAATGCATCTAGGTAATACATGATATTAAGTGGACATCGTATATGAGATGAGATTTTAATTAATTACCGATTAATTACGGTGACAAAATTGCGAAATTTTACAGAAAAAAAAGTCCCAATTTCCGCACCCTCTAATTCCCTAATTTTTGTGAGAATCCAAAAAATAAAAAAAGAGTTTTAGCAAATTTAATTCTATTTAAATTAGGTAGAGTAGTCTTTTGGCGTGAGAGTCAAGGTTGTGTCAACTTTTGAAGAACAAAATTTGCGATTCTTTGCCCTATATACATCGTTGACATTTCAGTAAATATCTCCGTAACGAAAAGAAAAATCACAATTCTGATGATAGCAAAATATTCGCAGTGCAAAATACTTGTTTCACCTATTTTTTTTATTTAGCTAGCTCTTACCGTTTCGGAAATATCTGCGAAAAATAGTAAAAAGCAGCTGGCATTTCGGAGACAAAAAAATTACAAAATCATGCGATCTTGACATGTTCATATTTTTTTAAAAACACCAGCGGGACGGACGTCCGATGTCGCAACATATAGAGAAAGACTTCCAGTTAAACCTCATCGTAAATTGCATGTCGAAATTGGAAAATTTGGCTCGGCACGAACGAAATATAGCCAGATTAATTAGTATATGACAGTTATGACAATCGTATTTAATGCAGTGTTGCCAAATGCTTTTACTCTATTTCTCTTGCGTTTTAATTAACTAAATCCACCGCTAGATTCGCTCTTTTCAGTATACAAGTACCTTAAAGTAGATTTCATATTTTCGAATTCTTGGAATATTCTGTATAATTCATCTTAAGTTTGACAACTATTTATGACTTCCTAGGACAAGCATAACTTTTTATAAAGAATTACTTTTCTCGGCAAGTCAAAAATAAGAAAGTTTACAATAGTGCACACGGGGACACAAATTGTTATGTTCTTATTTTGCAACTAAATTCCGTATTTAAGCTCTTATTCATAATTGAAAAACTTTCTTAAAATGTAAACATGTAAAGAAAGTTAGTTTGCTTAAAGTCGATTTCATATTTTCTTATTTTTACAATAACCTGTATAATTTATCTTAAGTTTGACAACGGTTTCTGACTTCCTAAGCCAAGCAAAACTTTCTATAAAGAATGACTTTTTCTCGGCAAGTCAAAAATAAAAATGTTTACAAGAGTGCTGTATCCCATCTGGGGACACCCTGTATATTAATAATAAATAAGATGATATTATCAATGAAAAGTATATTACCTAGTTAATATAAAAAACAAAAAATATAATAAATGGTATCTAGGTAGAACTAAAGTACCAATATTTTTTTTCCTACCTGTGTACATCACTTACCTTTGACCTTCGTTCCTTTGCAGCGCCAAAAAACCTTTAAAAAATAATCAAAATAAAAAAAATAGTAGGTCAAATTATTTGTTATAAAATGTTCTATAAAAAAGCTCTGATGCATTTTTCCTTAAAATTAATAGAGAAAAATTTATTAACAATAATAATTTTTCATCCCCTAAATTTCCATTAATTCTTACTTATAATTTCTTAATTATCGAAGTTACAATAAAAAGTTATTCATAAAAGTTGTAGATAATATTATTATATATAAAAAAGCTCTTTATAATTTTTGTGTGGGAGTTATAATTTTCAAGATATATTAAAAAAACCATTTACACGCTTCTGAAGGCGGTTCGATTTTTTTTTCAAAAAGTTTTTTTATCTTTTTTAGTGGCTTCTCTCTTTATTTAGCTGCTTCACCTTAAAATATCCGTCGTTATGGCTTTTTAAAATTTTAACAATAAGCTCGATTACGTAAATCTGCAAAAATACTGCAATTAACGCAGCCATATTAGATCTTGAATTCTTGACTTTTGACATTAGATTCGTTATCAGCTACTTCTAAAACATTTAACTACCAATTTCAATGCAATTCCGATGGAATTTGAACTTTTTATCACAAAATTAAATTATGACTAGCGACTTCGCCATATTCTCCAATAAAAAAATTTGTTTCCAATTTTTGCTCACTTTATACTAGATATAGCTTGGTGAAATTAATGTGGTACCACCGCCGAGCCATTCCTCACAATTTGAGAAGGTTTCATATAAGTAATAATTGAACGGATGTAAAAAAAAAACATACACACGGGTCGAATTGAGAACCTCCCTCCTATTTTAAATTTTATGAGAAAGAGGAGGATATCTCAAACTTTTCGTGATCTTGAGTCGGAAGTCGTGTGTTGGGATTTTCATATCTCGTCTCGGGTCATGCCTCGACTATCAACATTGGATGTCTTCTTAATTTTGGTCTCGACCTCAACCGAAGTTTACAAAAGCTAATTCAAATTTCGGCTTGGGTTTTAGGGTTCACTGCTATAGTAAATTATTTCAGTTTGCAATTACCAACTTTTAAATAAAATAAACACCTATAAATCGCACATGAGTAAAATAGGTAGGTGCAAAAGAATTTCAAAAATATTGATGTTGTCGTTAAAAACTATAAAGCTATGCTACAGATCATTAGAACTAAGTGAGCCTTGAAGAATATAACTTCATATTATCTTTATCTTTGACACCCTGCGATAACCTTTTGACTTAGGTTCACTGGAAAAGATATCAAGCGTAGAGATTTCTCTCAAATATAATATTCATCTAATAAAATGTAAACTTCTTGCATTATAAATGCTCAGATAAACCTCTAATTTAATAATATGTTCATTTTGATTTATAAGTATATGAAACGAAATATTAATAATGAATATCAAAATATAATATTAACTTCTCAAACAATGCATCTATGAACAATAAAATAGGTACTTGCGTGATTATCACAATTTAAACAAGCTAAAAACGTATTCTTCGCCTGTTCACTGAACTTTTTATATAATTGTTACACATTCTATAGGATACTCTTCGCAGTTTTTTTGTAAATAATGTTAGTTTTAGACATTTTTAATTTTATAGTACGAACTTAGTTGGTAAAAGACTCAGTGTAAAATAAAGTAAAAATAAAAAAAACCGTACCAAACCCCATTTGGGTGTCGAACCCGGGACCCTTGGATTCTGAGTCAAAAGCGTAAGAACTACACCACTACCTTACACGTAAAAAAAATGTAAATTTTTACATTATAAGACACGAGCTAAAACCATATTTTCACGGTTGTATACAGAGCTGGGCAAATTACTTTGAAAAAGTAATTAATTACAAATTACAAATTACTAATGTTAAAAAGTAATTTGATTACCATGTAATTAAATTACTAATTATTTGGTAATGGTAATTGAATAAATAAATTACTTTTATAATTACTTTAGAGCTTCTAAATTTGTTATATTGGAAATGGGAGATGTTTAGTAAATTATAAGATCATTTGTTGGTGTACAAATAATTATAAATATATACAAATACTGAATAATTTTTTAGTAATCAGTAAAGACAGTAATCGCAAAGGAATGAAAATCTATAATTAAAAGCAAATACAAAAACCGCTGCCCAAGGAATCACTACTTTCACATACTGATTTTCTATCTAATTCTCTCACAACGAAAAAAAAATTTGTATGTGGAAATAATTGTTTATGGAACTTTAGTAATATAATATTTGAAATTGCATACCCTAAAAACCCATAAAACGATATGCCACATTGGTAGTGGGGATGGGAGTGGTGGTAGTGGGGTGGTAGTGGGGGTGGATGAAGAAAAAAAATGAGGCCTTTCGTTCTTGTATACACACTAAAGCACAATTTTATTTTTTCACTCCCTTTAATAATGGGGTGGGGGTGGTAATGGGGGTGGCTAATAGCTTCTCTTATATATACTAAATACCAATTTTATGGACTCTTACTTGCTTGATTTACCTATTTACCCGAATTTATCCCCCAACCCTTCAACAGAATAAGATCAAAATATAATCTAATTCCAGATCTCGTTAAAGGTGGCGGTGCCGTGCTTAAGAAAACGATTTCGAAATTCGACAATTTCTTCTATATACCTGAACGATTTGAAAAAATTCCTTGATAGGCCTTTAGAGAAAACTTGATAGAAAGATACCAGACTATTAAAATCAACAAAAACTTTTTTTTATTTTCGCACGAAAAAAAAAGTTTTCAATAGCCTAGTACCGTTCTATAAAGTTGTCTCTAAAAGCCCAACAAAAATTTTGTTAATCGGTTCAGGGATGTAGAAGAAATTGTCGAATTATGTTCACCGCACCCGCCCACCTTAAATACATGCGTGTACCAAATTTCAAGTCAATATCTTAAACGGTTCCAGAGTAATCGTGCTCACAAAAAAAGTTACAGATAGACAAACAGACCGACAGACAGACATTCTCTTTTGCTCAAACTGAAAATCTCGACGTTTCATGACTTTCTAAGCATTTTTTAACAATAAAAAATTTTAATTGTTTTTTTTTTGCGTTACTATACTTCCACTGGATGTGGAAGTAAAATGACACAAACTATGAAATATGAATAATATTATTTGTTTATGTTTCCTTTAATAGGAATGTAAAGTAATATAAATACTCTAAAATAATTTAATTACGGTAAAATAATTAAACTCTACAGTATTCAAATTATTCTAGAGATTTGAAATTATTGAGAAGTAATTTAAATTACTTGAAGTAATTTAAATTACTTGAAATAATTTAAATTACATGAAGTAATTTCTATCAGTAATTAATTACTCTGCAAAGGTATTTTCAGAGTATCCCTTGAGGAATTAATACTTTTTAAGTACAATTACTGCTTTGAAAAATGTAATTCAATTACAATTACTTTTTTTAGAAAAGTAGTTAAATTAGTAATTTAATTACTTTAGTAATTAATTATTCCCAGCTCTGGTTGTATATTACATTATGAAATGTATATTTGTAAAATATATAAATATTTTGATATTAAAATGAAATATCATTCCACCAGATTTCTATTCAATAACAAGAACATAAAAATCAAAATTTTTTTTTCAAATTTAAATCATTAATAACATTTTTATTCACCGATCGATTTTGTTCAAGATCAATAGATCTTCCCCTAGATAACACTAACTTACTGACCAAATTTCAGTACAATCTGATTTTTCTTTCTTGAGTTATCGTGCTTACAAGAAACGTGACGGACAGACGGACAGACGGACAGACGGACAGACGGACAGACGGACAGACGGACAGACGGACAGACGGACAGACGGACAGACGGACAGACGGACAGACGGACATTTTGAAAGTTGTTCAGAATTCGTTCACTAACACAATGATATGAAAATTTTTTGTCTGCGAGCGATATTTATGTGCCGATCAAATGCAATATACTCTTCGTTTTCGATTTGCGAAGAGTATAATAAGCTATTATAATGTGGCAGAAATATTAGTTGGTACCCTAAAAAATTGAATCGGCGTAGTGTAAAAGGCTGTAGCCGTGATTAGTACATTATTCTCTTTTTCATGAAATATATCTTAAGTACAATAAATTCAATAAAGTTATGGGGTAAGCAAATATTTAATCCAAAATTCTTACCTATATGTTTTATGGTGTCTATGAAGGATCTAGTTAAATGAAAACATGACAATATTCTATTATCCATTATATCTCCAACTAGACAAGTAATGTTCTTTTCAAGCTGATTTAGGTGGAGAAAATAGTTAAACCTATACAGCAAAGATACGTATCTCCTCTACAAAATTTTGGTAGTACCTAAACCTAGGGATGAAACTCATTGTGTTGATATATTTATTAAATAAAAAATAAGTAAAACAAAAATTTTTGATTCGTATATTTATACTCTAAATTTAATATCACTGCCATTTTACCAAGATTCACGTTCTTTTTCATCTTCCACAAGTTTATATCTAAAATTTGAATTCAAATTACTGCCTGTGCCCACTATATTTTCCCTTATTTTAATACCTTATATCTCTTAAACAAATTGAGATAAAAATATACGGTTTTCAGTAGACTGTTATGGAAGTTCCACAGATCTCCAGAAAAAAATGAAAGTAGGCAGCACCATGTATATTTTCGAGTTTCTTGAAAACTATGTTCTTAAGCTATCTAACGACGTTTAGTTTTTTAAAATCTGTTAATGACTGAGTAATTAATTTTTCAAAAAAGCCCCGCAAAATTATAAATCTTTGAATGACACATTAACGATTTCAAGTAGGATTTGACATAAAGTCAGAGTTATTTTGTTAATATTGTATGGTTATTTAAATTTTGGCACAAATATTTTCAGATATAGAAAGAGCATATAATTTATTTTGCCGAAACAAAATCTGTTACATTGACTAGAAGACGTTTTTTAAGACTATAATAAATTACCTCAAAGTTTGTAAGAAAATGGTTCAATAATTTCAAAACTATGGATCGCTAACACGTAAAGAACAAGCACAGATAACAGTAACATTCTTAATGACACTATAGCTGTGTATGAGTTTGTTACGAGATCCTCAGGATCAGCTATTAGAAAAATATCTTTCCATATAAATGTGAGTAGGTTTAAGGTACCTACTGAGAACTTTGCAAGCTTTAAAACTTAAAACCTATAAGATTCAAGTCAACCAAAAATTGTACGAGAGATTACCATAACCTGGTAAGAAATACTCCTAACCTTAAGTTAATAAGGTCTGATGAGTGATGAAGCAAGTTTTTATTTGAAAGGGGCTATCAACAGATACAATTTCAGAATTTGAGCAGAATAGATTTCGCACAAATTTTCCGAACATACTAAATGTTTGATGTGGCATTAATAAAAGTAAAATTTATGATCCATTCTTCGGGAGAATAGTTAGTGTAGACAATTATACCGATATGTTGGAAATAACTTTTTATCCCCAATTAGACCAGGTCATATATGCAGTTAATGGCAATAGAAATGCTTATGTTCAACAAGACGGAGCACCTTCTCGTTTTTCGATAGTTGCTAGGCAATCCGTTTCCAATAAAGGACTCCACACATTTCCAATGGAAAATGGCTTTCTGTCAAATTGTCTGAAACTTTGCAATTTGCTAGTGATCAACAGTTGTTACTGACACAACCCGATTCTATGTGCCGTTTTTGCTGTAGAATGTTTTAAATGTCGATTCTTGATCTTAAAGTTAACTTACTAAGTATACATATAGAATATATACGTAAAATATACAGTGTGTCCCACTTTTCATAGAGCCATCCTCATATCTCGCTCATCTGATATTCGAATATTTTGAAATTTTGGTGGTAACCACATTTGATTTTATCCTAGTAATATTATTAGTCAGCACCTTTAGAAATCCCTGTGTATAAGATTACATTGTAGTGGGTTCAAAGGTGTACTTACCGTAGATTGCTAACTGCCTTCTCTCCAAATTTGGCTTGTCTTTCGATGCATTTTAGCTTATATTTTTAACACTGTAATGGATCTTTGTGCTTAAAGATCTCTTAATCACTTTTATAGAAAATATCTCTCGAGCTTTCGCGATTCGATCTGTGTTTTGAATTTTCAAACTTGCGGGGTCAGGAGACACCCGATCTTTAATACCGATTCAACACACAGAAGCCCTCGAGGGAAAAGACTTAAAGTTAATAATTCAATCAATAAAATGCAACAGTTCAAATAATACCATTTATTGGTTGATCCAAGTAATACAGATAATGTTATGCAATCCTATCTAAAGAAAATACGAAAATTTTAATTGAGTCACCTCCCCAAGCAGGGCAAGGACGACTGCCTCTTGTAGAGAGCGTTTATTGACACCATATAATGGAGATCGTGCAATAGCAATTGATTCGGCATAAAAGATTCACAACTGCTCAAAAGTTTATTGATTCTGGGATTGACGGAATTAATATCAAGATATTTTACTTAAAAAATTTTGGGAGACTAGTGGTTAACTTTAAGGTGGCGAAGTGAGGTTTTGCTTTCCTGTCTCCTTTAAGCAGACGTACCGGCCTCACATAAGTTTAATATAAGGTATGTGACATGACTTTGCTTTGGAGCGACTTCTTCGAAAATGTCCTTTTAATCTCACTTATGCACAAGACGATTTTCTCTACAATTTTGCCATCTTTAAAGACCTCATTTGGTTTTGCTACCACAGCTTTCTGCCGATTCTCCAACGCACTCATCCAAGTGATCAGTCGCTGGATGAATTCAAATTTGTTTTATTCGAGAAACCGGCTTGACCATTTTTGCTAATTTTCGCCGTACTTTTGAAAAAGTATAATATATTTTCTCTGGACCAAAAATACACTTTTGTTTTTAATAAATTTTTTTCATGACCAAAACATACTTATACTCTTACGTCTTGGACATAAACATATTTTTCTAAGTGAACATTCGGTGCTCCTTCGAATTTTCACTTTGTTGTGCCGCACGTCTCTACGAACGTGTTTAAGTCCTTCCGTGTCAGTCTTCGGCGCCGATGCCTTTAAATATGGTTAGTTGGGTTCTAAAATTGTCTTTTAATAAAAATTTTCCCGTCGAACTTTTTATTTATACTTCGACTTAGGTCGATTTTCTGGGAGGTTTTACAACACGAACACAGAAATGTCTTTAGTCACATCCACTCCACCTCTGCAGTTTTCAAGCGGGATATAAATATCGATAATATGAGATGTACGACGAGATGAACTGAAAAATCTAATATTATATAGGCCGTGTCAAAAAAAATCAGTTTTCACAAGACTTAATAAAATTATATTAAATAATATTACACTATAACATAGCTAACCATTTCACTAGGCTCTGGTTTTTCGGGGTTTATTTTATTATAGGACTCATAGTTTTAGTACTTTACTTAATTACACTCATTCAACTATGTGTTCTACTATAAAATAAGATTTATAGCTTTTTATATAGATTTCACATTAATATGATATTTTCAACTAGCTGACACTTTTATTTCTTTAAGTCGAAATGAAAAATATTCTGGCTTTAAATATTATACGAGATTTATTTACAGCAAACGTGTGATCTTCACAAACACCTCAGGTCGTCACAAATTTTTCAACATCTACGGTGTTATCATTAGAAATACGAGTAGAACAGAAGGTCCGCAGTACTCAGTACAATTGTATCATTGTACTATTGGTCCATTGTACATTCGCAACATTTAGGATTCCCTAGAAAAGACCAGTGCGCCCACAACGGAGAGCGGTCGTTTCTAGGGTAGATTCCGTGATCCAGCTCTAGAGACTGCCTTTCGAGATACCTATACCTAGAAGTACCCACTGGCACACAATTGAATGGAACAGGGGTGACGGTTTCATCCTCCACTCCACACATCCAACAAGTAGGATAATCTTTCAAACTCAGTATGCAGGTGATTGTTCAGAGGACAGTGTCCTTTTATCAGGCCTACAATCTGCCTCAATCGTTCTTAATCGGCTACTTAACGGTAGAGTCAGTCGAAGGATCCTTTAAATGCAGCCTTGACTGTATCATTCCAGGGACTGAGCCCAATAGTTGCTAAGCTGTGCCTTAGTCCAGTGATGCAGCTCTGATTAAATCAAGAATCTTGACATACCAACTTGCTCCGGGCCAGCCAAACGATCTGCTTCTTCGTTGACTTCTACGCCACCGTGTCCGAAAATAAGTAGTGTTTGCACAGCTCACTCAGAAGAGCTTTCTTCAAAAACCTTATACTGTCTGCACCAGTGATAGAACATTACACTGATTCTTTTATTCGGTATTCAAGGAACTTTTATGACAACATAAAAAATACTCGATGTTCACAATTGCCAGTGTAATGCACCGCTTTTACTCTAGGCTAATAGGTAGTGTACAAGTATAGTGTACAAATTACGTCCATCTACATTGCACTGCACCAGTGGCAACATAAATACACTACACTGCACTTGTGTACACTATGCAGGGATATTTTGTACAAACATAATGTTTCGACAGTTCAGCACCAGCTTAGAGGTCACCTTGCTTGACGCAAGAGCCCTCAAGGCCGCTTGGCTGTCGCTACATATATAAATATGCTTATTGACGAAACTTCTTCTGGGTTTTCGCTTGCACACAGCAAAATGACATATATCTCGACCTGGAAATGCACTAGAGTACTTACCAAGTGGCACTGATTTAGGAGTTCTTGGTTTGCATTCATGTACGCTAACACCTGTTCCCTTCTGAGTCTACAATGTTACAGTTTAAAACATTTTGAGACGCCATTTTGTTTTAGAGATTTCCAGAACTGCGAAAAAACTTGTGATTATTTAAGACTGCCTTTAGCTTTTACGTTATATATTATGTAAATATTTTCATAATCTACTAGATACTTAAAGAAAAGTTGTGAAATTGTCTATTACTTCCATATCCAGTGGAAGTAACAAAAAATTTTAAATTTTTTTATTGTTTAAATAGGCTTAGAATGTCATGAAACGTGGAGATTTTAAGTTTGAGAAAAAAATATCTGTCTGTCGATCGTTCTGTCTGTAACTTTTTGTGCGCACGATTACTCTGGAACCATTTAAGATATTGACTTGAAATTTAGTACACGAATGTATTTTAATGAGATCTGGCACTAGATTATATTTTGATCTTATTCCGATGAAGGGTTGGGCAGTAAATTGCGTAAATGGGGGTAAATAAGTAAGTCAGGCAAGTACACGTCCAAATAATTGGTATTTAGTATTATAAGAGAAGCTAAGGTCTCAAAAAAAATGGCATTAGCCACCCCAATTACCACCCCCACCATATTATTAAAGGGGGTGAAAAAAATTACATTGTGATTTAGTGTGTGTACAAGAACTAAAGGACCATTTCTTTTACTTCATCCACCCACTATCTTCAATTATTGAAAAATATTAATTATTTGAAGAAATAAAAAATAGGTACGTGTCCTTTTTATATTATGTATTTTTCTAAATAACATGCAAATCCCCACATTATATTCCTACAAAAAATAGAGGTGCAAAACAAAAGAAAATATAGCATCTGCATAAAATACGATGAACCATAAACTCAAGCATTGAAAATCCTTTATATTTACAGATGTATTTTACTAATGACTTTTCAGTAATATCATTGTTTACCTTTTTGGCTCTTGAGACAGCAGTGAACCAGCCGGGAGCGGAACGGCAGACACCTCCGGCGTTCAAATCCATTTAGTGAACAAATTTACCTTGCCAATATTAGCCTTTTTAACAGATTATTGGTTTAGGGCCAAACTTACATTCGTATAACTAATAGAATTATGTACTTATCCGTTGCCAAAAGATTTAACGGTTTTTACAGATTTAAATCGGTTTTTTGTTTTATTTGGATGCATAATAAATATTGTGTGCCAGTTACTAAAAATGTGCTAGCGATGACACCATGTTAAATTGAACAGTGAGTGTAAAAAGTATAAATAACCAATCAGTTTCCCTATTTTGAACCAAATAAATATTATACTATTGAATCTATAAAATTCACATATTTTTAAAAATCTACTATTTCTGTTTATTAAGATATATTTTATTGTAAAGATAAATCATTGTTAGGCTTATAAACGATTAGGGTATATAGTACAACAAAAGATTGAAAAACATGACCGTAACTCCAAAAAAATTTGTGCAGACTTTAAACTTTGATTGTAAGTTTAAAATAGACCAAAGTTCACGAAACAAAAAAGTTTAGGAGTTTTACGGATCCGCGGGAACCTATAGGGATATTTTTAATAGAAAACTCGGGTTTTCTCTATTTTCTCAGGAAATATATCATTTACAAAAAAATAGTTCAAATAAACGTTGTTTCTGGCAAAATTATCTTTAATTTGGTGGTTTAAATTAATTTTGTAGCAATAACTAACCGAAATACGGTCATTTTTCGATGGGGGGATGGCGGATGGATTTTTTTCTAAAACAAATATTTGAAAGGAATAAAATAAATTGAGCATCTAGGTGATGCTATATATTAACGAAAAAGAGCATTTTCGAAAGAAACATGAATTACTGAGCAATTACAATAACAAAATGCCGACAAAAATGTGAAAACGCACATTGAATCGACCATAAATAACTTCTTTATTTTTTGTGACGTAGAAACAAACAAATAATCATTTTAAAGATTGATTGATTACCTTTAATTTTGTTTCTTAGAACTTTTGATGGAAGTGTCACAGTTTCTAAGATATTCAACATTTTAAACTTAATACTGCATCCTAAAGACGGTCCAATGCCATCTATAAAATTAAATATCTCCGAAACAATCAACCCTACACAAATATATAAACAAAATAAATTTATTCTCATTTTATAAGCTTCATTTTTGATGTCCGCCATATTTTCTCTTAAACTAATATTTATTGAGATATTTGCAGAGAAACAAGATTGTTACGTTTTTTACAGTTTAAAATGCATTTTTTTTTCTAAAGCAAGCAGTGTAAGCCGATGTAAAAATTTGAGCGTCTAGGTCACACTATATATGAACGAAAGATGGTATAGGGGAATATATTTTTTTAATTACTGGTTACTTACATTAACAAAATTGCTATAGAAATATGAAGAAAATCATTCGATAGCCTAATTAATAGTTTTTCATTTTGGTTATTAGCGTTTTTGGCCTAAGTGCCATAGTTTCTGAGATATTTAAACTAAATACTTCGTCTTATAAACTTTAAGAATTCCAGATCTCCGAAACCATTAACTTAACAAAAATTAGAAATGAACGAAATTCATCCTTAATTTAGTAGCTTTCTTATTTGTCTCTAGCATGTTTTTGCTGAATATAATACCTTTCGAGTTATTTGACGTAAACGTATTTGAAATATTACTTTTTCAAGCTGAAACTCTTTTCTAGTAGTTATAACTTGAATCTATCAATTTATATGAAAAGTGGCATAGGTGTCACCCCCTGAAAAAGGGTGGCAAGCCCTCGCATAATATGGAAACTTCTTTATTTTATGCATTTACTCTTAAGCTGCCAAAAATGAACGAGATCTAATTCATATGACATTATTCCGAAGTTAAAACCTCTAGTATTTCGGTTAATTATTGCTATAAAATTAAATTTAAGAACACCAAGTTGTCAGAAACAACTTTATTTGAACTATTTTTTTGTAAATGCCACATTTCCCGAGAAAACAGAGAAAAATCGATTTTTTAATTAAAAATACTCATTCTCACCCCCTATAGGTTCCCGCGGATCCGTAAAACTCCTAAACTTTTTTGTTTCATGAACTTTGACCTATTTTGAACCATAAAGGTAAAGTTTAAGGTCTGCACATTTTTTTTTCGAGTTAAAGTAAAGTTTTCCTGTACTAATATGAATACCGTCTAAAAAATTTCCGCTTTCATTAAAAGTTAAGAAACTAAATTTCTCCATCCTAATATCGCTAGTGAGGTCGGTCAAAAATAAGTCTGAATTCGTTTTTGTTCAGTTTTACAACGACCTCAATATCGATATTAGGTAATCAGGTTCAATTGACCTATTTCACGTTAGCACGTTTGGTAAAACGTGTCACGGCGAAAACTAGATTATCACTAACCGCCAGTTTCACAGTCGCTGGTCAACTAATTGTTAAGATTTGACCAACAGTTTATTATAAAAATCTGTGACTTAACCAGCCAGTTTTACAATTGTTGGTTAATTTATAGTTAGGATTTGACCAATGACTTGTTATTATAACAGCCAGTTTCACAATCGTTGGTTATCTTTTTGGTTGACTAACCAGATCCTGAAAGCTATAATTATTAGTAAACACAACTTTACCAGAGATTCTTACCTTTAGAACCAGTTTCACAATGTTGGTTAACTAATGGTTAGGATTTGACCAATGATTTATTAATACTATAAAAGTAAGAATGCCTGGTAAAGTTGTGTTTACTAATAATTATAACTTTCTGGTTCTGGTTAGTAAACAAAAAAGATAACTAACGATTGTGAAAATGGCTGTTGTAATAATAAATCAGTGGTCAAATCCTAACTATTAATTAACCAACAATTGTAAAACTGGTTGTTAATGTTACAGATTTTTATAATAAACTATTGGTCAAATCCCAACCATTAGTTAACCAACGATTGTAAAACTGGCTGTAAAGATGATAACGTCTGGTAAAGTTATATTTACTAATAAATAATCATAATTTTCTGGTTCTGGTTAGTCAACCAAAAAGATAACCAACGATTGTGAAAGTGACTCTAAAAGAAGTCAACGTCACTGCACATGTTGGTCAGCTCGTCTAATTCCCAAACTTTGTAATAATGAAATACCTATAATTTAATAATCATATAATTGTTTTCAGTACTTTTATGTTAAACTTACTAAAATAAGCTTAAAATCTAGAGCTTAAACTTTCTAAAGTAGGCTTAACATTAAAGATACCGAAAACGATGGTATAATTATTATATTATATATAGGCATTTAATTTTTGCAAAGTTTGGAAATTGGACGAGCTGGTCAACATGTGCAGTGACTTTTTACTACTTTTAAATAGGGTCAATTAACTGGGTGACCCTCAAATATTATTTCATAATTTTTAGCAAACTTTTTTGAAGGCTCTGTATATCCAATTTTATGTAAATCAGCAAACATACTGCAATTATGGCAGCTACTGTTTGAAATTTTTAACTTTTGACGTCAAATTCGGTATCAGCTATTCCTAAAATACCTAATTACCATTTATAATGCAATTCACGAAATTTATTTTTTTTACGCTAGGGCTGCTCCAAATTTGCAACTAAAAAAATCTTGTTTCTAATTTTTGCTCAACTTATGCTAGACGTAGCTGAATGAAATTATTATAAGATCACCACCGAGCCGTACCTTGTAGTTTGAGAAAAGTTTTATAGAATCGCTTAAGCGAATCCAGAGTAATGATTATACATACATACAAAAAGAAAACATACATACGGGTCGAATTGAGAACCTCCTCCTTTTTAAATTTTTTGAAGTCGGTTAAAAAGTAGGTAAATTGATGAGGAAGAATTTAAAGAAAATTAAATTATCACCTGTCTTTGACAGAAGTCAGTTTGGGGGTTCTAAAGATGGCTAAGAACATATTTGAACTAGCAATTCCAGTGGCTAATAAGTAAATGCTTCGTAAGGAAGCTACAGCTCTATGAAAATGGCGTCCAAAAGACGATTTGCAGATAATATATCAGCAGCTAGATCTATCTTTTATTTAAAAATAATAAATAATTCACTACAATCTATTTTGAAAGTTTTAAACAATTATATCATTGTTATGATTTCTTTATTTTTATAGAGCTTTATTTATAGAGCTGTAGCTTCCTTACGAAGCATTTTATAGCTGAAATTGGCCATATAATCACCTCCTGAATTTTCTTAATTACCCTGTATACTTGGTGGAAACGCCAACTGCCAACTGCATTTTCAAACTCTACACTTAAATATCTTGGAAACCCTTGACTTTAGGGCCCATTGAGACTTTTAATCAGCATGGTTTGAAGTACAGCATACTCCAGTTTTATGACATATGGCCGAAATCACTTTTTATATACTAAAGGAGTTCTTTCTCGGAGAAAATTGAAAATAATCGGAGAAAATTAAACACTGTGGATATGTTTATGGTGGCATCTGTTATAAAAAAATACACGGAAATTCTCTCTCTTGCTGAAGTTCGCGGTGTTAAAGCTTGCAAGTAGGTATATCAGTTTATTTTACTATTGTTTTAAGACTTAAATAAACGGTTCTGTCCAAAAGATGTCTCCTTCAGAACGAAAAAACTTTTGCCTGAAATATTTTTAGCTATAGTGTCCCTTCCTGAGGAGGTATTACTGTGGATTAATTAAAATGGCCTAACTATATTGTCCAATAAAATCGATACTTCTTAAGAAAAAAAAATAATTGAGAGCCAAAGCCAATCTGACCTTGAAGTAATTTTTACACGCGATAATTATGTTAGTGTTAAATAATATAAATTTATTTGGTAAGTGTCACTCAAGGGGTTGATATAAAAACAGCACCCTCAAAAATTAAATTATTTTTTTATATACTAAATGACGTAATAGGAATGTAAAATATAAAGCTATCTTATATCAACGTCTTCTATTAATTTTCTTTGATTATCTTCAACAGTTTTGAAAAAAGTTAATTTCATGCAAAGTTGTTACCCACATAACTCTGGTTATATAGGGGATAGAGGTTTATTATATATTTTATTGAGCATTCCATAAGCAACATTCATGTGAATGAATAGCCCAATAAGCCGCTGGGCTCAATTTCAAATACTTAAACGGCGAGACTCTTTTGCAATTTAAGGGCTGATATTTGGCATAACCCATTTTTCCTTATAATTAAAAACTATAATGAAACAAAAAAATGTATATGTACAAGTTTCTTATTGACTTTATTCCTGTTGTTTTTTAATTTAAAACAAAAGTTACTCTTCATGCCTGTGCAACATGACTCGTTAATTTCGACCTCGCAGATAGCCAAAGTACAAAAAAACTTGCATAAAAAACAAATGTAAAAGAACACATTTATTGGGGATATATATGTCGCGAGAAGTAAATTATCTTAATCAGAACTGACGTAAGTACATAAATGAACGCAAAAAAGAAGAATTATACCAATTTAAAAATAAGCATCAGACCGAGATGGAATAATTTATAAAGAGTTTCGCCGAAAGCGACACATAATGATGTAAACTAATTATCCAAAATTAAAGTTTTTACTGGACCATAAATTTTCTTTACAAATCTATTCACTTAATAAACTCGACTATATTCAGAGCATCTTGATGCATGATCTAACATGTGTTGACATTGTCAGAGCCGCTAATACCGACCGAACAGGCAGGCTAAAACAAAATAACTCCCAGCCAGCTTTGATCTAGAGAACGGCAACTATAATTTATGTTCTGGCATTTGCTTGACTTTTGTAAAACCAACCGACTTAAAGTAAAGTGTAAAACTGTAACTGAGTACAATAGCTTGCTACAGTTTAATGGGTCATAGACCAGTGATGTGTAATACCTAAGAGCAAGAGGTTGAATGCTTATCAAATTCGGAAGATATTAATACTTTTTGGTTTATTAATGAGTATTGAATGCAAACTGTTTCAATAGTTTCTGTTTTACAAAAAATATGTATTTTCTTGAGTTTACAAGAAGGAAAAAAAATGTATTCTTAATTTTACAAAAAATGCCAAAAGAGTATAAAATGTTTTGATTGATTTTAAACACGGAAAAATCTGTGATTAAAACTTCACTATTAATACAGTGTGTTCTTAATATCGGAAAATAGAGCAAAACAATAAATAAACTAATTCAATAATATTTCAAACTATTCGATTAATAATTCACATAATTCAGTCCTATGTCGTGGCTCCTTATAACTTTTAGGATTTCTTGAATTATTAAGGATAAGAGATGCTTATCCGATTTTTTAATATTTTCACATTATTAGGTGTTTCCCTTCTAAACAGCTTGTTTTAAAGACCCCCACAAATAAAAATCTAAAATTGACAAGTCAGGGCTACTTGGTGGTCGTAAAACTGGACCATTTCTGTATATTTCCAATTTAGCCAGTAAACAATAGTATTAGAATAATAGAACCATCCTGTTGAAAATATATTGATTGTCAGCAATCAAGAAGTCAATCTATTAAGCCATCGCAATCAACATATCCAGGTATGTGTGCTGATTAACATTAATATTAAAAAATATGGGCCGAATATTCCATGATATAAGTAAGAGCACGCCACACGTTTGTTTTAACAAAATATTGGCGATGATTCCGAAGTTCTAAAATGAGAATTAGTATGGCTCCAATATCGAATATGTCACGATGAAACCGGCCCCCGTTGGACGAAAAGGCTGCTTTATCGGAAAACATAATATAATGATGAAAATTTCTGTTTCTCATTATTTCACTACCCATTCATAAACAAACAAAAAGACTCCTCCTAGCTCCTCTAAAGTATAGAGGTATGTATTTTATGTTTCTTCAAAATCCCTTGAATGAACGATTCGTTGATATCTAACTGAGGCTACCGTCCCTTCAAGCAAAGTTTTGAATTATCTTCTACTGAGTCCAAAACTAACAGAGTAGCAACATTTTCTGTATCAAGCACTACCTTCTTTTCCTTTAAATTTATTACGGAACCAGTTTAAAAAAAATTACTAATACCATTGTGGGAAACATTAACACCAGGAAACTTCTCGTTCAATTCCTTTATGTAGCGGTAAATTTTGTCCTCCGTACATTGTAACATTGTATTAAATGTATTTATTGCAGTGTTAACATTTTTGACAAAAAAACACTATTTTAATTATATTCATTAATCAAAAGTTTAAAAAAATGCTGTAATCGAGAAAAAGTTAATGAAATTAAAAAAATGATTTTAGGAACTCTATTGATACAAACTTCAACATTAATATATTAAAGATCTGTCTGTTTTAAATCAATCAATAATTTTTATTGCTTTGGTATTTTATTGTAAAATTAAAAATACAGAAAGAATCTCGTCTGTAAACTCAATCCAGAGACATTCTGTATACCTATTAATTATTATTTTGCAAGAAACAAACGTTTTACTGAAACTGCCTTTGTTCAATTTTTACTGATTTATTTATATGTGTCTTATTTGTGATTTTACGAGGGCAGCCTGTCTATTGTATTCTAGATCAATAAAAAGCAGACACTATTTCAGTTGAAATAGAATTAGAGAGAGTATAATTAATTTGACAGCGTCAAAAACAACGGAAAAGACAAGGAATTCTAGTAATAGTACAGTAAAATTAAAAGTTGACCCGGAACAAATTTGTAACAAGCTGATTTCTCCAGGATTGTATTCTATGGCTATCCATAGACTGACTGAAAATCCCAAAAAATCCGTCGTGTAGAAATAGAAAAAAAAAAAAAAATTCGCCGCCATGTGGAAATTAGGCACTTTTTCCCCCGCACGGATGACACTTTAGGAAAAAAAGTAAAGGGGCAAAATTTTAAGAGCTAAGTTATAATGTGATATACAGTTTTTTGCATTCTGTTAAATATTAGCAAAGTTACGGTTGTCAAAACGACAGATTTGTATAAAAAAAGAATACTTGTATTTTAATACCGTAAAATGTAACAAAAGGCAACAACAATTATTACTGGTAATATAATTGATTGTAGTAATACATTCGTAAAATAAAATCCATTCTAAAAACAAAAGAACGAACAACAAACACAATAACAGAACTCATAAATAGTGAAAAAATAAACTAAGAACTCTTTAGAAAGCATGAATAAATTAAATAAGCATAAGAAACTCTCAAATACGAGCTTTAACTAAAAACTAGCCTTCTCAGAAAGTAACACCTCTGACGCATAGTCACAGTCCTGTCCAATGCAATTTACACAGCTGGTACTGCACGGTTATACCTTTTCCATATTCAAGACTGTTTGCAATTTTTCTTACAACCACAGAATAAAATATTTAAAATGAAATCAGGGGCACACTTTTGTACTGCTTTTATTGGTTCTAGATAACCGCTGTTTTTCCAACCCCCAGTTCTCTAGATTAAGATTGTCACCTAACCAGACTTGAATTTGCCAATACACTCTATAAGTATGATATTTAGTGACATCGGATGTTGGCGGAAGAACCGTTGGATTGAAGTACTGGAAAATATTTTGCCTAGCAAAAATCTGATTATTCCTTACGAACCCGTAATCATTTAAACTATTAGTTTTTTTACTGCCATACCATCTTAAAATAAATTCTTCCCCAATTACTATGGCTTTAAAAATAAACAAATTTCCTAATATAAGTCTTGGAAACTTGCAAAAGGTAGTTCAGTTTTCAAAAACTACGAATCTTCTTGCGTGTCAAGCTACCAAGCTATAACCACACTCTCTAATCATCTTCTTGTAGAATCGAATCTATTTCAATGTAAATCAATCGATTTCTATTTCACAGCATGGGTTCGCAAACAATAAATCTGCAATTAGCAATTTGATATTTATCCAGTATATATTTGATCATGTTGATAAACTTGGTGTACACAGTCTGCATGAATAAAATTCACCATGCTTCATTGTTAAATCAATTACAAAATTTCGAGTTTAGTAAAATTATTCCTCATATATTATATTTATTAGACAGAGAGCAATATGTCACGTATAATGGTTATAGATCGGAGGTTTTCCTAGTCGTTTTTGAAGTTCCACGAGGTTCCAACCTTGGGCCTCTACTGGTTTTGCTTTTTACCAGTGGTTTGTGCTCTCAAATTAATAGTAACATAACTACTTTCTGCAGGTGATCTAAAAATATTTATAATATTAAATCTGACAATGTTTATAACAGAAACTAATAAGAAATAAACATTGGAATATTAATGTATGCAAAGTTTTATCATTTAGTAATAGAAAAACTAGTTTTAATTATAACTATTGGGTTAAATGCATGATTTTGTCCCGATGTACGGATAATGAAGATCTAGGTAAAATGTTTGATCATCAACTTTCATATAAATAATACATCAACTCAAAAACATCAGAAGCTCTTATATGCTTGCTTTCATAATAAGAAACTGTAAGAATTTGAATATGTTACAAGCCTTGAAATTTGTGAGATAAAAATTTGACTAAGGTTCCATAATCTGGCATCCATGCTAAAATTATTAAAAAGTGGATGTCGATAAAATTCAGCTATCTATGGTTTTTATCCAGCTAGAGGAATCGAGTACAGTGTTTTGCTTAATCGATTTGATTTTCGCAGCTTAAAACTTATTCCTATATAAATCATTACGTAACGTAGTAAAATCAACTATTCTGAGACTCGTCAAAGATATTTCCTGGTACTTAAACCAGGATCCAGAAAAACAAATTTTATATATATACGGCCGTGAGACACTGTGAATTAAACTTTTAAAATATTGTGATTTTTATAATCCATGTTATTGTTGTTTATTTCATATACTTTACACTCGGAACTTTATGATTATTTTTATTCTTTTTCCTGTAATTGGGGTTATCCAGTTGTGGTTGTGCAAATAAAGATTATTTTTATTATTATTATAAAATGATAAGAGTATATTGTTTTATTAGCAATAAAAGTGACACTTTCATGATGAGTCGGTAGGTTTGCCGGACGAACGAAGTGAGTCCGTCAATTAGAGACAAGTCACAATAAGTGGCTTTTACTCCGAATAAAACGTACTATTTTTTCTTTAAACGTCGATTAGCTATAAGAAAATAAAGATAAAAAATCTCGAATTTCACCACCAAAAAACGCATTGTGTTAATATCGCATGGTCGGAGTAAGTAAAATATGCGTTGCTATGGATATTACTTTTTCTGCCTCTTACAGCGTCAGAAATAGTTATTTATGTACCGAGGCTTGTAAGTATATTTTACAGGTCGAGAACACAGTGCAAACCGAAGCCCGTAGGGCTGAGGTTTGCAATGTTCGAGACCTGTAAATACACGATACAAGCCGAGGTGCATACGACGTTTTTCGTACTACTAGCAATATTACAATTTTTATGAAAATTTATTCAAAATTATTATATTTTAAGATTTTCCGAACTCATTCATTAATTAGCTTAGATTCTAATTGGAATGTGTTTGCCTTCTACTATGGTTACTGTCAATAAGTTGTCAAATTGATAATTTCATAATAATTTCCGCTATTCAAGTTATTTACGTGAGTTTTTGCAATAAAAATATGGATTGTAATGAAAGTATCGACATTCAGGAGGCAGCCAGAAATGCGTGTGCTTCGTTGGTGCTAGAATTTCATTATTATTTAACTTCCTTGATACTTTGCTTTTTTGCCCAAGGGTATAAAAGTAAATTTTGTACTTTTTTGCCTATGGACTGTAAGTGACACTTTCATGACACTGACAGACGTCAAAAAATGATACTTACAAAGCTAGCAGTACGAAAAAGTACATTTACTTCCGTTGTTAATGGCAACGCATAGCCGTCTAAAATGTCATACTTTAATGTCGTGAAATGAATTAAGAAATGTCATGTTTTTCTGACGTTTTAAGGAAAATATTACATCTTAAGAAAATATTCAGTCTTAATTTAATAATTAGAATTGTAGAATTTTTTGTCAAGAATGCTAATTTTTTGACATTTTAAAAAATTTGAAAAATGTGATGTTTTACATTCTTTTAACTTGTTTAGTGCTCTACTATCTGCCTTAACATCAAAGAAAACATTCTAGGCAGTTGAGTTATACTTGATTTGGTTTGTGTCAGTTCTGACCTATTATCAATAAAATAGATTTTTCTCGAGAACGGGTCGTTCTATCGTTATCAAACCGTGATACATAGACGAGACATAGAAGTTACAGTATCATGGTATCAAACAAGGAAAATTGTGATGTTTTGGATTTTGCATACCCTGGTACTGGATGTGTGGTCTATTCTCACTCAACAAGCCAGCTCTCAATTTCGCTGATAAAAATCATCTTTAATTGATTAATTCTGAAAGGAATATAATCTGGTACTTACCATTTTTAGATTCTTCTTGATTTTTTTTTAAAGCGCTTCATCTACTAATAATTTCACAATGATCCGTCGAGTAGTTTAATTGTTATGAATAATTAATTAACACCGTCAAGAGTTTTCGCGGACCATTTTTCTCATTTTAAGTGGCTATTGGCTAAAAATAAAATAAAACAATTATTTTTTAGTTTAACTCACTCAAACTCAAAAACGGAAGAACGAATTGGTCTCAAATGTTTACCATGTTTTTTACCATGCATGTTAAAACAATATATTAATATAAAAAAGTTAAATTTTAATAAAGGCCATGTTGATAAAATGTGAGGATTGACGGAGGTAAGTATAGCAAGCGGCAAACTTTTTGAAATTGATATCAAAGATATTGAGAAAAAATAAAGATAGATGACGAAGGCAATCTCTTTATTTAAAACTTTTTTTTTAGAATTAGCAGTCTTCGAGAAAATCGCATGTGAACATACAGAACGCCCTCACCGATAAAACGACGTAGAGAACTGTGTAAAATTAGTAGACATTGAACTTAAACTTGAAATCACTTTGACATCGAAATGTCGACGTTGATGGCAACTTATAGGTAGCAGCATTGTAATCCTATAATGAATTAATGTATCAATAGATCATTCATTCATGTTTAAATTTGATTTTTTATTACGGAATTTTCAAATAATTTCAAGCACCAATAGTGCCACTCCTTCAATTTTAGTAGATTGATTTACCACAAATTAAAAAAAAAAGATATTTTATCAGTGAAGAAATTTTTTTCTTATATTCGACTTTTACAATCCATGTATCCATGTTTGTTCCTTTGCTAACTAATAGAGCCTGAACGGCTGGGCAAATTCCCATGAACTAAACGTTAGATTCAGTCTAATTTTAGAAGTGTCACAAGATCGGCCAGTGGTCAGAATTTTATAGAAATTAAAAATTGCGATTTTCATGAAATAAGTTTCAAATGACACCTCTTAATAACCCTCCTGGAATGTTACGAAGTGTATGAAAACTTGGAAAAACCAACAAAGTGGACAGTGTGCATTTTGCCGAAATCAAAAACTCCCAAGTTGTTGAAACCTCAAGTATGGTACCAAATGAATGAACTTGAAAGGAGCATTACGAATATATATGCGTTTTAGGGTTCCGTAAGCAATTTAACAATAGAATGAGAATTTGTCCAGTCAATATTTTCAGACTGTGATATTTAAGTAAACTCCTAAAGTTTTCAAATTAATTAAAATTGGATTAAAAAATGTGTCAACTTTTGATGGTACTAAAAAGATAAAATTAAATAAATAATAAAAAAAAAACAAAAACACCGACTGCGAAAAATTAAATAGAAATAAAAGAAACTAAAACAAGATTATCGCCATCTGTTTATACGCGAGAAAGGCGCGGTGGTTAGTACGTAGCAAATAAACTTTATGTGCTAGTGGAACTCCGACAACAGTCATTGAACGTTAAGTTTGTATTTTAACTGTAATCTTGTACAGAGAAAAATCGTCTTGGCAAATTTTGCAGAACGTTGTCAAAAACGTCTTGCGGCATTTTTTAAACTACTTTGCAATTTTTTGACAAAATTGTTTAAAAACGTTATACTGTATTAAATTATTACTCTGAAAATATAGTATTTATTTTCACAATGGTTCCTATCATTTTGTTAAGACCAATTTGGAGTGCAATCTATTACAGTCATGCAAATTTTTTCCAGTGTGTGTTTAGTCTCTTTTAGTTCGATTGACCTTTTTAACAGTTGGGTTGCTTTGTTTTTTAAAATTATTTATTTTATTTGGTATCAGTCAAAAACCAAATTCTAGGTAGTTTTATCGGTATCAAACAAAGACGTACATTTTTGTTTTTATAAAATCGTTTAAGAACTTTAAAAATGTCACCTTCAATTCCAAAAATTATCTAATCTCAAAGCTTGGGGTCACATGTGTTAGGGGGAAAAGATTTAGATGGTAAAAGCTTTGAAGGTAAAAAAGCTTTAGGGGTAAAAATCTCTTACTGTCCAAATTTTATTACAATAGATACAACACTTTGAAAAATGTGTGCAAAAAAATCTTCAAGATTTAGGCTTTAAGGGCGAATATCGTTCAAGGCGGACATCTTTTAGGGAAAAAGTTACAGGCAGTGGCGGATCTAGAAGTGTGAAAATATACCTAATATTAATTTTTAAGAGATAATATACGGCTGAAAAAGCGTATATAAGGTGCCCCCTCAGAAGTCAATGCTGTATCCGCCCCTGGTTACAGGTACTCTTAGTATTATTTTGGCGCAAGCTATACGCTCTCGAAGTACTGCCTCATACTCCTGGAACACTCTGTATATTAAGAAGAACTAGAATTAGGAGTTTTATATTATTTGGATTATTGATTGATATTGATTCTTACATGATCGTGTGTAGCGGAAAATTTCAAAAAGGAGATTGAAAAATTAATAAAATGAGACAAATTACATATAGACAATAATTAATAACTTTTCAAGTGTTGTATATTTCACGCTTACTCAGTCGAGGTGACCTTCAAATAACCCATAATATAATGAACATCTTATCAATCCGTGTAATATTATGTTAATATTTATAAATAGATGCAGAAACCATATCATATTAGAACGTTAACAAACCTTAATTTTTAAGTGATATCTACCCAAATCTTTATAATTTAAAATAATTGAATTAAAAATTATAACTTACTCGACAAATATAAGTTAGCAGTTATTTGATCATGACTGTTATGTAGAATAATTCTTACTAGCTTTCGTGCCATTACCACCGTCAGATTGGTTTGGCTTTTAACATAGCATTAGAAGTGTGGTGTCAAAATTACAGAATAATGTAACTTTACAATCACCTGTCTATAGTCGGGCCCAACCTTTCAATTTTTTTTCATTATTATACTCTTCGCAAAAACGAAGAGTATATTGTATTTGATCGGCACATTTCTAAAATCGTAAATATCGCTCGTAGAAAAAAAAATTTCATATCATTGCGTTAGTGAACGAATTCTGAACAACTTTCAAAATATCAATCTGTCCGTCCGTCCGTCCGCCTGTCTGTCTGTCCGTCTGTCCGTCTGTCCGTCCGTCCGTCACGTTTCTTGTAAGCACGATAACTTAAGAAAGAAAAGTCCGACTGTATTGAAATTTGGAAAGTAAGTTAGTGTTAGGTAGAGGAAGAACCCTATTTTTTTGAAGAAAATCGATCAGTAAATAAAAATGTTATTAATTATTTAATATAAAAAAAATATTCTCATAATTTTTGTCGCTTGTACTTAAACAGAAATCTTGCGAAACGTTATCTTCATAAACTTTTGCCTTGCAATCCAAAGATCGTGTATTCGAATCCCACACAGGTTGGATATTTTTTTTTTATTTTTTTTTTTCGTATAATTTTTTTCACAACAAAGATGGTATCACAAAATTTAGGAAGTCCAAAAACTAACATTATTTACAAGAAAACTGTGAAGAGTATCCTATAGAATGTGTAACAATTATATAAAAGCTCAGTAAATTGGCGAAGAGTACGTTTTTAGCTTGTTTTTTTTTAAAGGAATAAATTTTGTTTGTTAAAATTTCAAGAGATATACTTCCATTTTTTAAGCATGTATTTGAGGAGAAGGCCGGGTGAGACGCCACCTATGCTGGCCATACTGGGCCAGAAGTTCCCGAGTATGGATCTCCTTTTCATTGAGAGAGCAGGGCAGTGACAGAGCACATGCTCGGCAGTCTCGTAATTCAGATTACACCCTCTACACTTGGGGTTGTCTGTGACTCCCAGTGTATGGAGGTGTTTGTTTAGTCTGCAGTGTCATGTTAGTAATCCTACATAAATGCGCAGATTACTCCTGGTCAGCTGGAGACAGTATTTGTTTAGCTTACGATTGGGTGTGGCCAAAGCCATTCTGCTGTATCTGCAGCTGCTCATACCACTCCAACAGTCCTCGTAGCGTTTGAGTGTATAGTTCTTTAGCAGGGATCTGTGGACTGAATCTGAGAGCGCTATTGTAGGTTCCGGACCGTGCAGGGCGCTCTCAGATCCCTTTCAGGATCTGAAACGTCCACCTCCTCGTTATCCCGAATTCCGTCATGTCCTTTCACCCAACGGAGCTGGACAATATTGTTTTGTGCGAGCACAGCCTAGAGCTTCTCTAATTTCCAGAACCAGCCCAGAGCCTGTCCTACAGTTGTTTAGGGCAAGCAGGGCTGCACTGCTGTCCGTTGATATGCGCACCGTTTTACCACTGACGTTTGCCTTCGTCGTTTCTATTACCACTTGCAGGATACCTACTAGTTCCGCCTGGAAAATAGTACCATATGTGCCTAGCGGTATTATCGACTGTAGATCTAGGTCTTCTGAGTAGATCCCAGCTCCTGATCCACAGTCCATTTTTAAACCATCGCATCGGTGTAAACTGATACGTCCGATTCATCATTACCAGACACATTCAAACTCACCTCAAAGTTCCTGTTAAAGCTATACATAGTGGGGATATGGTCGGTCCCCATTCCCAGAAGAGGAATTTGTTTTGTAGCCTCTTCTAAAATACGGCGGGCATGTCTCGTAGCCGTGCCCTTGATATACCACTGACCTACAGATTGCAGTCTCAGAGCAGTCCTCAACGCCACCTCCTTTATGTAGAGATTTAGAGGAGGGATCCAGAGTATAGTCTTCATTGCAGCTGTAGGCGTCGTTTTCATCGCACCAGTAACGCAGAGACATGCCAGTCTTTGAACATGCTCCAGTTGAGATGCTGCTGTTTTTTGTCTTACTCTGGGCCACCAGACTATGGCTGCGTAACAAAGCATGGATCTATTATCACGTCTCAAAAATCATCATACAATGAAATATTTGTTCGCCGGTGTAAACATCGGTCAGGGCTGTAATGCAGTTTCCTTCTTTGTCATCATTAACTGCATTTAAAACAAGACCTGGGCGAGAGCGTGGTGTATAATTTGTTTGTATAGTTGTCTTCAGATTTATTCTGCATATAAAAAATGTCGGCGTCTTTGATTTTTACGGCACCATCAAATACGCCGACATTTTTTATATGCAGAATAAATCTGAAGTCAACTATAAAAGTAAATTGTTCAACGGGCACGTTTCTCTATAAAAGCTTCACTTCATACTGTTGTCGTAGAAATCCCTCTGTCTGTGGAAAATTATCATTATTATAAATCGAGAACTAAGATTTTAATTGAAATCACCGGCG
Organism: Rutpela maculata; assembly: GCA_936432065.2. Taxonomy (NCBI): domain Eukaryota; kingdom Metazoa; phylum Arthropoda; class Insecta; order Coleoptera; family Cerambycidae; genus Rutpela; species Rutpela maculata. The sequence goes on along the minus strand of OW386287.2, from coordinate 167,298,832 downwards.
ACTCCGCGAAATCTTCGAATATGCTCGTAATATAAAAAATGGTTTCCAATTTTTGTTCATCTTACACTAGATGTAGTTTGATAAACTTAGTGTGGGACCACCGCCTACAGTTTGCAGCAGGTTTGACAAAAATCGCTTAAGCTACGCCAGAGCAATCATTGAACAAATATAAAAAACACACATACGGATCGAATTGAGAACCTTTTCCTTTTTCAAATTTTATGAAGTCGATTAAAAAGAAAGAATAGGCAAGTTAATCGAAAATGGCCAGAGCATGCCAAATAAGCTGGAGACAAACTAAGGGTATATACCAACAAATTTGTGTGTTTAAAAATTCATCCATTGAATAGAAATAATCTTTTGAAATATGTTGTTTTATTGTATTCTTAAAACTGCTAAAATTAAGAGATTTTATGTCATTAGATTCTATAATTGAAGGTTTTTATGCGATTGATATTGTTAATCTAAGACGAGGCTGCCTGGGTTGATTGGCAGACCTAGTGTCATACAAATGAAAATCTAAGTAAAGTAATATAAATGTGAAGAGAAGGAACTGGTATTAGACTAAGACTCATAAATATTGGTAACCAATGATTCCTCCAAACTGCATTAACAATTAACCTAACTGCTTTCTTCTGCAAACGAAAGATTACAACTGCACGAGATGATCCACCCCATAGGAGGATGTCATAATTAATATAAGCATAAAATAATGAAAAATAGCACGTTCTAAAGGTTTCAGATCAGAGTTGATTTTCTAGCTTATGTGGCATAAATATAGAAGTTAATAATTTGCGTGATAGCTGTTCCACATGATTAAACCACCTAAGAATTTCATCTAAAACAACGCCAAGAATTTTAACATTATTACCTTATTGAATTATTTGTTGAAAAAACCAATTTGTTGGGTTTTTCTTCGTTTAATTATATAAGGTTATTTGAAAAGAACCGAGCATCAGCTTGTTTGATGGAACTAAAGCTATCCTTACTTAGGTCAGGAATGTTTCAATTGAAATCGATAACGGATGTATCGTCAGCATAAGCGCTGCATTTTTTTGATGAAAAAGTAAAAAAATCATTGACATATAAGATAGAAAGTAGGGGCCCCAAAATTGAGCCTTGAGGCACCCCATGTTTGACCGGAATAAGTTATGAGTATATTTTATCTATAGAGAAACACTGATGTTTGTTGCTAAGATAGGAATAGAAAAAATTCAGTGGCAAACCTCGAATACCATAAAAACTCATCTTTTCCATAAGTTTTCATGTGAGACGCAGTGAAAGGCCTTGGAGAGATCACACAAGCTAATAGCGACATACTCGCCCTCCACAAGGCCTTCAACTATGCCGCACACTGATTTAAAAACAGCTATAATGGTGGAACATTTATTTCTAAAACCAAATGGACGACAGGGATTCTTATATTTATCGTAAGCACTAAAATTTAGCCAAGATGCATTTTCGTGCTAAATAAAATGATTATTGAAGGTATTTCTAAATGCCAAATGAAAATTCCTTTAATAAAAATTTGGGTAAAATATAATTTACACACACCACATATTTTACAATAGAAATACATTGGGCTATTTTTATAAACCATTAATTGCGGAATAAATATTGTTCTATATATTTTTGTTTTTTCAAATTTCTGAATTTTGTCAGAATTTCCCATTTACAAACACGGGAAGGGTTGTTGAGCTAGCAATTCAAAAATTTAAGTGATATTGTAGAAGAACCTACCACACAGCGTTTGAGTGACGCGACACCAATTTATTTATTAAGGGCACCAGTCTCGTTCTCCCTTATTTGTGTGTGATCTTCCACTCCCAGGTGGGTTCAATAAGATGTATGAGATATTTCATAGCTAAGAAGTAGGCCAAGACTGCACTACTGTAGATTACCAACGACGATCTCTCTAAAAATTGTTTTTTTCTCTCGATTCACTTTTTATCTTACATTATAAACCTAACAATGTGCCATTACTTCTCAAAGACATCTGTAACGATGTTGCTCAAATTTTGTTCATTTATTAATTTTGTGCATTAAAAACCTAATAATATAACATTAGTAGTTTTTTCCAGAAAATTCATATACAGGGAGTGTTCTGGTGCAATAAAATCTCGATTTTCTCGAAGACCTAGTCAATGATTTTGCTCAAATTTGTACGGCCAAAGTACGTTATGAACTTAACAATTATTGGTTTTTCCAGAAATAGGTCATTTACTGATGAACAAAAATTTTATGTCACGCAAGAAAGTAAGTTCGGCGTGGCCGTATCGTTTGTTTTGCTGTGTGGACTGTATTGCCTATATTATTATGGTACATTTATTTCTTCGGTGAACTACCTAAGAATTGAAATGTCTTAAGTGTGTTATTATATTATTTCTTCATCATACAAATTATGTCAGAAAGAACTAAACTGTGGTATTCGCAGATGATATACATGAATGTTTACTATTAATATAGTCTTACAAGCTCATAAATATCAGCTCTAGGAAATAAAACGAATATACGAACGTTTTAATATGTGTAAACAGCAGCGCGAGCACAGCTGAGTACAGAAATGAAATAATCACTTTCTCCATTTAGTGTACCGTAGCGAAGCGGCAGACCGTCTCAAACATTATGGTACCCGGGAGTTCCGTCGCTTAACAAATTGCCGAAAAAACTGCCTAAATCCGCTCCAACAAATTTATTTTAATGAGAAAATATTTTTAGAACGTTGAAAGGTTTAAATCACATTATTTCTATAAATACTTATTTTGGTTACAATGTGTGATTATCCAATATGTGGCAGCAAAACAATATTTACACATTTTAGAAATAAAGCATTATTTGTTATTTCACCAATCATAATTGTCATCACATTTTACCATAATGCAGTGAAAATTCAAACGCATTTGATACAATAAATCATCAACTTTTATTCTCAAAATTAAAATTTTATGGCTTTGATGAAACTGCTAGTTCATTTTGTCAACAGTACTTGATTGGTCGCAACCAAACGGTTGTCCTTAATAATAGCCAATCGGCTTCTATCAATGTTTCGAGTGACGTACCTCGAGGATCAATACTGGGTCCATTACTCTTTATATATTATACTGCAGATTTATAAGAAATATTTGTCACTCAACTAGCCACTTTTATGCTAATAATAGCCAAGTTTACTACAGCTTCTATCCGTAGAATGTTGCTCATGCCAGTACTTTCATAAATACTAATCTAAACAGACTAATTCATATTTCAGAACAACACAACTTACACATCAATCCTGTTAAATCATCATTACTACTTTTTGGCAATCCGTGTTTTAAATCCAGATTTGAAAATAATATTAACATAAAAATACTAGTATAACACTTCCAATAACTCCGCTTGCAAAAATTTTGGCTTATTAGTTGACACCAAATTAAAATTCTCGGAACAAATTAGTGAGTGCTTACAAATAGCACACTGCTCGCTCATGCTATTATACTCAAATCGGTTTATTCTTAACCAAAATTTAAACAGATACTTTGCGAGCAACTTACCCAGATAGGAAACGGACATCCTAGGGATATAAAAGCTAGGATATAGCAATATCCTGAGGATATCCTTGGGATCTAGAAGTGGAACTACTTTCCGTATCCTCAGGATATCCCGTGGATGTACTTTTGTATATCCTTAGGATATCTCTGGGACCCTTAGGCCTGGTACTTTCATCTCCAGTTAAGTCAATTCTCCAGATAATTTCCTTGGATACAATTGTGTCAATAATTGTTTCCATGGGATTGCAGGATCTGTTTTATGCTGTCCTTAGGATATTGCTGTAGGTTTTTAGGGCCATAGGGATAATTCATATCTGGGACAGCGGGACTATACTAGGATATCCTGAGGATATCATGTGCTGTCTGGGTATGCTCTCACATTTTAATTATTGAGATGTAGTGTATGGGCCTTGTACTGATTCCTTTGATACCTATAGAGTTCAGAAGATGCAAAATAACTGTTGTCGTTTCGTTCTAAATTTAAGGAAATATGATCATGTGGATAGAAAAATAACTAGTTTGCATTGGTTAATCATGGAAAATCGTCGTTTACTGCACACAGCTACCTTACTGCACAAAGTTTTTACAAATGAATCTCCCCCTTATTTCTTCAATAAATTAAAGTATCGTTCTGAGTTACATAATGACAATATTCCTAACCTAACCCGTTACATATTCCTCAGCACACAACAAGCAGCACATATTTACAGTAACAACGATGATCACCTAAAAGTGCTGTCTATAAACTCCATTAAACTAAACTTAAAAAGAAACTATTATTAATTATACTCGAGTCCCACCGAGGCTGTTTTTTTCGTCTTTGGCCAGCTTATCTGCTTTTTCATTACCTTTATTGTTCTGGTGTTCTTGCGACTACCCCAGTTGTATGCTGTTGTGTTTCGCCAGTTTCGTCAGAGAATTAAGGCAATTTCTTAGATTAATATGCAACAACTTACCGCTAGTAAAATGCTCCTGCAAAACAATTCCTTTCGATTGCTTGCAATCAGTTGGAGTCTTTTAACTCTAACTTCTTTTGGTTGTAATTTGATTTTATAATATCTGACGTTCTTCTGGATTACCACACTTCCGCAAAAAGTAACACATCAAAAACTTGGTGGTTTTATATGATACAGAGCGTCTGGTGTTTACGTACAAATATTTTGCTGATAATATATTGACCTAAAAGAAGCAAAAAAGTTTCTGCTTTACTCCAACGGTTTCGCTTAAATTAATTATTTTCTAAAAATACGATATTTTTAGGCCAGACAGTGTATATATAAAATTGCGTAGGTCAGTTTTGCAGTAGAAACTAAAATCAAGTTCAGAGTCTTCTTGTAACCTACATCTTCCTTTTTATTATGTTTATTGTATTGATAATGAGACATACATTTTTTTTTTAAAAACGTCGGTATCTCTTTCATAAAAGGAATCCTCCGCTGTTGGTTCAAAGAAGATGTTCATGTCTTTTTCATACTCCGTTGTTTAGGTTCGTTACGTCGTCGATTCCAGTCATACAGTGTTGTTAATGTTTTCGATTTATCTAGTTTTAAAGTAAATTTATAGTACAAATAATAAAACGGTGTAATGAACGAGGTGATGAATTAAGTGATTATTAAAATTAAATTAATTGCTATTAATTTAATTATTAGAGCGGTTAAAGAAATTTTTTATAATATATTTAAAAAATGCTAATTTTTTAATCTCATCGTTAAAATTCATTTCTTGCAGATAGTAAATTACTGAGACCAGTGACATTTTTCCAATAAAGACACAAGGAGCTTCAAAAAACTGGCCTGGACGTCCTACTTTTTCTAATGAATCCTATGGAATAATTGTGGTTTGTGAAAAATTTCTAAGATGGCAATGAGTAAATTAATATTAAATGTCAGTTAGTGTTTTCATATCAAAACTGATTAAACAAGGTAAAACTAAAACTGTTTTATTATTTTTAAGTAACAGTGTTGCAACACTGTAAATCCATGTTATTGACACGACAAGTGAGCGAAATATCCTTGTCTCTTCTGTCTTCTACCTATAGTAGTGCTATCTAAACTGAACACATTGCCTATTAATTTTATATAAAAAATAGGTTTGAGTTCGAAAAAAAATTATAAAGATTTTTTACTTTTTTTGAGCCAAAATGTCATCCTGCAAAATATTCGTACGTATACATACAGCAGACACCCTGTACAAAAACGTTAATATGCAAAATTCAATCAGTCACCATTTGATTGCTTAAGTATTTATTTATTTATTTTATTTATTTTAAATGCCTTATTTATATTAACGTCCTGGCGAAGTTTAGCTAATGCTACTCTACCACTTAACCAGGACGGTTTGTTTTTCCTGAGGTCCTGAGATCTGTGACGCTGTAACACAGTGTGCTGAAAATTAGAGATTTTCCACTAAAACTTTAGTCTTTTCACTTATAAGTACCTTAACCTTAAGCGCAAAAATATTTATAATAGTCTATTATTGTCTATGTACTGTAGAAAGAAACTAAAACGTTAAAGAGTTTTTATTGGTTTTTTTTATATTCAATTGACCCCAAAATATGAGAAAACCGCGTAGTGCTGCCATTTAAAGAGGTGCGTTTTTAAGATCGAAGTAAAAAGGTAAATTTTTCACATTTTTGAGTTTTGCTCGAAAACTATGCATTTTTCCTATAATCACGTCAATAGAAAAGTTGTAGAGAATTAAATTTCCAATCGAAGTGGCACCTTCAGAAGTCATTTTTTTTTTACAAAAGTACATCCAAAAAACAAAACAAAAAAAAAACGAAAAAATGCAATTTTTTATTTTTTTTATTTTAGCCTGTAACTTTTTTTCGGGTACGTTTAAGCATAGGCATTGCTGCATAAAAAAGCTGGTGTTTTACCCGTTAAAATGAGGTTGTGTAAAAAATTTTACGATTAATAATGACCGAGATATAGCGTTTCAAAGTTTGCAACTTTTAACTTTTTTTTGCTAATTTTTACTGTTTTTTTTTTCAAATTTCGTCCTGTAACTTTTTTGTGAGTGAATTTAGGTATAGACATCATTATATTAAAGTGAAAGCTGACTGTACGCCCATTGAAATGGTAAAAGTCTCTACGACAAATAGAAACCTAGAGACAGCATTTCGAAGATTGTTACTTGTTTTTAGCCAAACGGCTGCCGTTATTAAATTGAAAAAAAGATATTCTTGTAAGTAAATGAATACTACACTTCTATTGAAGAAAGTTTTTAGCTAAAATTTGTTTATTACGAAGATCTCTCTTCACATTGGGTCATTGCCGCCTGCTCCCCTCTGAATTGATCGCCTTAATGAACTGTATCGATTGTACAGAGATCAAGAGACGTTATTTAATTTTCATTCATTAGGACCTGTCGGCTAAGATAGGCAGGTCATGTTGCGCGCATAGAGAAGTCAAATCCTGCAATGAAAATATTTAATGTTATTTCTGAAGGAACTGAAATATGGCAGCGAGGGATGGGGATGGATAGAGGAAGAAGCTCGAGGAGTCCAAGCAAGGCTCGTAGAGACGGGTTGTAGTGATAGTAAAGAAGAAGAAGATTAAATATATATTCGCGCTCATAGAGCTGAAATATTGAGTTCAAGTTAATATTTTGCATTTTTTGAAAAACCCATTAAAAATAACTTTATTGTGAATAATATGTAAAATTCTTACCCATTTTGCAAGTTCCGCTTATATTCAATGACTATATCTAAATCTGTAATTGAGATATCTCATGCAGTAAGCGGTATTTCAAGCATAATTTGTTAATTTTTAGTTTACAATGATATTTGTTTAACCATAATTGTTTATGATACATTTTAAAAAGGTCGTATTATTTTTTTGATTGGATGCATTATAAATTAAACATTTTTTCATGAACATGCAAGCACTTTTTGAGAACTCTTGGCCATAGCTTGGCTAATTCTACAGTAAACAAAAAATGTGACAGATCTTAAATGAACGGTAATTGAATAAGCTTTCAACTTTATATAGAGTAGATATTTTTGACACTGAAGGCAATGGCAATTTCAAAACGTTTTATCTCACTTAAGTTTTATAAGAAATAGACGTGTTGCAAACTAACAGAAATCTACTAATCTTCAAAAGACTAATATTTTCCGGTAAAACGCTTATTTTTCCAGATATTACAAGTCAAAATGCTTTAATGCAATAGTACATTTTTTAATAAAATAAAAACACATAGTTGCTTTGATGTATAATATTTGGCGCAATTTAAAGTTAGATGCAAATAGTTTTCTGATAAGTTCCAATTGCAATTAACTGCTTTAATTTTAAATAATCCTTTTCAGAAGCGTCGCCCTTGGCATTTCGCAGGACGAAAATAAAATAAAATATTCATCACGCATGTCAGTTCCTCTTGAATGCTAAGAATGTTATCTACAGCAATTTGCGAGTTTAAAGTGGGGTTACGGCCTCTTGAAATACATTAGTTACACCTTTGACATGAACTAGAATAGCTACAGTCACACATGCATATCAAAGACCTAGGGCTAATCCAAAGAACATTCTGTCTAGGTGTGCGCCCTCAGTCATCATCACATTAATTGACATTTTGACCGCATATCTGTGTTTCAAGTGCAGAAATATGAACACGTGGGCCGGAATCCGAGATATACAAACAGGAATGCCAATTATATCAAGTAAAAGTGGAAATAGTAGTTTGTGCAACAAGAGTGGATATGATATCCATATCGCACGATAAATAAGTTTGAGCACGATGCCGTAGGCGGAGTGCTTCAAATTTTTGAGTGCGATATGGATAATTCACTCGAGTTGTACACTTGTACAGTATACTTTTTCTACGACTAGCTTAAAAAAACTACAAAATTTATTAAACATTAATATATTACACAAATACACACTGACAGTACACACTGACAGTTACTTTGACAGCTTACGCACTAATTTGATTTTAAAACGAATAGTTTTTTATGTACTTAATGTCCTACAAGTCTGTTATTTAACAATAACCACCCTATTATACATTAAATGAAAGATACATTAAATGAAAAATAACGCCCTAGGGCGTTATGAATATCTATAACGCCCTAGGGCATTATAAAATTATAATACAACCCAAAACAAGCAAATTATGATAGCGTTATTGATAAACAAAATGCGTTGCTATGCAACGGCGGCGTTTATAAACAATTTTGATTTTTAGTCTCTTTTAAATCAAATCGTTCTGAACATAATAGATGTTAAATTAATAAATCGTAAATGTCAAAAAAAAAAAATCGAATTATATAACAGACTTGCAGGACATTAAACGTTGAAGGCACCACAGGTGTTATAGGATAATGACGCCCTCGGTCGACGTACATTCCCTCGGGCCAGAGGCCCTCGGGATTGTACTCTGCCGACCTCGGTGCGTTATTATCCTTATAACACCCTTGGTACCTTAATAACTATAATAGGCCTTTTCATCATAAGAGCGCGCATGTGCTGCCTCTACGTTGGTTTGCGGGAACAATGAAATATTCGGACACTTGGTTGTCAAAATGGCTGGACCGGTATCATTTTTTCACATTAATTTAGACGAAAGTGTTAATGACGGTGCAAAATTAGTACACAACATTGTGGAAGAACACACTTGCGCTCAGTTAAGGCGCTGGCTCAAGTATCCTGGCCGTAAAATGAGTGGAAGCAAGAATAAAGAACTGGTTGCAAGGTTAGAATTCAACTATCAACTTATCAATTTATATACAAGTGCATTAAAAGAAAACAAATGTGTTTAGTCTACAATATGCTTAATAACATTCTTCGTGCAGTAATTGATAATGCAGTAAAAATATTTTCTGTTTTTTACGAAAATGTAGGGTCAAAAATACAATTGAAAATGAGGTTTTTTGTCGATCCTTCTGTGGATAAAGCTGGCTTCTTTTTTTCTTATTCTTTCAAATACGATATGGCACTACCTATTTTTTTTCAAAAAATTGGTAACAGATTCATCATTATTTGTTTAAAAAACGCCGAGTTCCATGTTTGTTCGGACAGTTTTCGCATGTCAATATTGGATTTGACATAAACATTACGTTTTCTAACCAAATAATGATGAATTTGTTACCAATTTTCTGAAAATATGTAGTATCTAGAATAACCGTGCGCAAACAAACTGACAGACCGACCGACCTATATAGGGTGTAATCAGTTTCATGTCATTAAAAAAAAACTGGTGGTGGGGAACGACTAAACAGACAAAAAAAACCTTATATAACATGAGGTCTAAAACCCATAGTTTTAGAAAAAAAAATAAACAAAAATTTCGAAAATTTTCAATAATATTGTTTTTGAACTGCTGGAATCAAATACGCTAATACGTCTCTTTCAAAGTGTCGCGCTCCTTTGTTAGAGACCGCGCATCGGCTAGGACACAAGTTGATAATCACACTTTTTTATGGCTTTTTAAAAGTAGGTAAGGTAAGGTCTTTAGCTGTGCGGTAAGGTGAAAGACGTTGGCGTTTTCTGAGTGCTTAGTAGATCTGAAGAAAACTATACTCTCCCATGTGCAATATTTTAGTTTCTGTGGGCACTTCGTTAAGTACACACGTCCGTTGTTTTTGTATGTTGCTTTTATTCTTTTTGAATTTTGGGCCACGTATTTATAGTTAAGATTTATTTTATTAACTTACCGTTCAAGTCGTTAAGTTCTTGATTACGTACAGACACTACTTGTTCGCTCTTTTTGTGTTGGTTCTTGGATTTTGGACCAAGTTTTTATTTTTATTTTCTTTATTGACAACGTTAGTTAATAGTTTAGTGTGGTATTTTAATGTGCATAGAAACCATAAAAAATGATCCTAATTTACCAAATGTGTTGAACGGAGTGCGTATGTCCTTAGTTTGACGTGCCGAAAAGTGTATTGATGCAGACGGAAGCCATTTCGAACAATTTATGTAAATCAACAAATTTATTGTAAGTTCTAGATTTATCGAATATTTTAGTTTTCGATACCTGATCGGCAATTCGTTAAATAAATCAGATTTTTACCTAACTTAAAATACACATAATTGTTTTCTATTATCTTATCTCAGAAGTCTAACTCTTTATTTCTCAATGTCATGCAATAATTTCTCATTTTTTAAGCTTTCAACCCAGAACACTCATTTAGGTTACAAATGTTAATAAATCACATTTAAATCTGAAAAATTGTAAACAACAATAAAAGCTCCAATATTTTGTTCTAAATTAAAAAAACACACATGTAAAGAAATGCTGTGTTTACTACGCCCGTCATTTGCTTGCAGTTCTGTAAAAAGAAATAACGAATTATTTATATTTTCATAATTGGTTCCGTTGAGGCGGTCATCAAAGGTGCCGCCCTTCTTTGCTTTGAAACCACGGGCCGCCGCGTGCCGGCGAGAACGAGTCGGTCGGTAATCTTTGCACTTTTTTATGACAATTTAAAGGGAACTACACGTCCGTTGATCCAGAAAGGCAGTGGTTCTCAAATGTTTCCTACCCTAATATTAAAATTGTTGGCCTAGGAGGACAAAGAGGACAAAGTCATAAAGGTTTTTTGTTTGTCTAGTCCGTCCCCATTACCAGTTTTTTTTAATGACACGAAACTAATTGCACCCTGTATTTCCATTCCACTTTGTGGATGTGGGAATAAAGATTGACTCCTTACCACCGAATTAAACAAGTTTTCGTTCTGGTCCAAATTGTGGAATTGCACTTCTTAATATAACTCATATTATTTAAGAAATGGACAAAAATTTTTGACGCTTTAATACTACTTTTTATCCGACTTCATAAAATTAAAGAAGGATGAGGTTCTCAATTATTTGACCCGTATCTGTTTTTTTAATTATTTGTTCAATGATTACTCTGGCGTAGCTTAAGCGATTTCTGTCAAAACTATAGGCTATGGTCCGATGGTGGTCCCACATTAAATTCACCTACATCTAGTGTAAGGTGAACAATAATTGGAACTAATTTTTTTATATTACGAGAATATTCCAAGATTTGGCGGAGTCGCCGGGGATTTCAATAAAAAACTTGGTTCTCGATTTATAATAATATAATAATGATAATTTTTCAGAAACAACAGGGTATTATTATATAACTTCCTAGCATTTTAGAGCAGCGATTTCGTAAGTATATCGTGTCGTTTTTTTTTTTTTTTTTTTGGCGTAGAACCAGGTCAAACATATTAGGTTCCTTTGAGTATGTCACCGGGCATATGAAATCATATTTTACGACATTTTTTTGTGGTCTCGAACTTTTTAAATCAATAAAAAGTGAAAAAAATGTATTTTTAAAGAAAATTGTTTTTTTTTGTTTCCACCGCCATATCTTTAAAACTATTAAAGGTACCGAAATTTGTTTTGTGTCAAATTAAAGCACACATTGTAGCGCTTTTACCAATATAAACGGTTTGGGCACAATTCGCACTTTCATTTCTCTAAAAATCAAATAAACTAAAAATACATATTTTGTGTATTGAAATCTTCACCAATCGATAAACTTTTTTATTTTTGAAAATATTTGCATACATGCAGCGAAGAAAATAAAGCCTAATAATCACAAAAGTTTTTGAAACAATATGTTTTTTCCTAAAGTGTACCGTTTGGCAACAGCGATTTTTTTTATCAGCGCTAAACGCGACATTGGGACGCAATTAATACACCTCGCATGCAGGGTTGGTCAGATTAGTCGCCTAGAAGTAGCGTTAGTTGAATTTAGATTAATATATGGCATTCTAGGTTGGGGTGGAGTTGCTTACTGTCATCTAAAAAATTAGATATCATTCAGAAAAAATGTGCCACCCCCTCTCAGGGGGTGACACTTAAAAAATATATATATTTACTGGAGCTGAAATAGAATCACATTTTAAGAAGAAAAGGTTCCATGCAATTTTTCACATAAATTGATAGTTTTAAGTTATAACGACTTCAAAATTGCGATTTTAGCTTAAAATAAAAGCTTTTAAAAACGGTATTTTCAAACGGCTTTCGTCAAGTATCTCGAAAAGTATTACTTTATCGAAAAAATGTTATAGACCAATTACAGAAAGCACCCTACAAACTGGGAATTAATTATATTTTTTGTTTATTGATGTAGGATTAATAATTTCGGGAATATTTAAGTTTATATTTGGTATTCAAGGGTTTCGAAATTACCTTTAAAGTTTAAAATGCATTTTTTTCTAAAGCAAGTGCTTTAAATGAGCAAAAAAGAATTTGAGCATTTAGGTAATGCTACATTTTAACGAAAAACTGTATTTGAGATAATTTTTTTAAATTATTGGCTAATTAGAGTAACAAAACGAGTAAAAAATAATTTGAAAGCGCAATTAATTGTCTTTAATTTCCTTTCTTAGCATGCGTCACAATTTCTGAGATATTTAACATTTAAACTGCATTTTTCGTCTTATGAACGTTCGGATGCCATTTGTAAACTCATATCTCCGAAACTATTAAATCTATGTAAATAAATAAACAAGCGAAATTCATTATTAGTTTATGAGCTTTATTTTTGGTCTCTACACATTTTTGAACAAAACTAATATTTATTGAGATATTTGGAATACGAAAAAAAAATACGTTTTATCGAAAATACCTTTATAGTTTAAACTGTATTTTTTCTAAAGTGCTGTATACGAACCAAAAAATTTGAGCATCTACGTCATGCTGTATATTAATGAGAAACCGTGTTTGAAATTAATTTTTTTTTAATTAATGGCTAATTACAGTAACAAAATGGCGACGTTGTTATTAAAATAATGTGTAGACGGACATTGCTTCGGTCATAACTTCTTTGTTTTTTATGCTACATAAACAAATAAAAAAATAGTTAAGAGCTTAATTAATAACATATTATTGTATCTATTAGTATCCTTGGCGTAGGTGGCACAGTTTCTGAGATATTTAACTCTCACTCTAAATAGTTATCTTACGAACACTTGGATGCCAAATGTAAACTTAAATATCTCCGAAATTATTAATCCTACATCAATAAACAAAAAATATAATTAGTTCCCAGTTTGTACTTTCTGTAATTAGTCTATAACATTTTTTCGATAAAGTAATACTTTTTGAGATACTTGACGAAAGCAGTTTAGAAATACATTTTTTTAAGCTAAAATCGCAATTTTGAAGTCGTTATAACTTAAAAACTATTAATTTATGTGAAAAATTGCATAGAACCTTTTCTTCTTAAAATATGATTGTACTTCATATATTTTTTAAGTGCCACCCCCTCAAAGGGGGTGGCATCCGCTCCCTATAAATTAACAAGCCCCCGCTCAATATAGAAACTTTTCTGTGAAACATTTACTATTATACAGCCAAAAATGAACGAAATCCGTTCAATATGACATTACTTCGAAGTTTTGCATATATTTTACCTCTAGGTACTGTACTACTACTACCTGTCTTTTTATTATTAAAAGGAGACTATTTAATATTTATTATACCATTTCTTAATATTAACAACATATGATCAATACTACTGTATAATATATGAAATATTGAACAATAATATTGATCCCCTAGATGCTTTTGATCACTACTGGTTTTGTACCTATTGATATAAGTTAAACTACTATATACACCCCGACCGGGATCGTCAAATCGTTGCAGTCGGCAGGCTTCCTACAGCCGAGCGCGCAAGAATATGACTTTGGCCCGTTAAAAAAATCGCTGACTCAATACTATCAACGGGACATGAAAAATTTTTATCCTAAAAACTTTTTTCAAGTATTGGCTTCAATTTGTACGCAGCATGTATATACAAATTTTCACAAATAAACTTTTTTCTCGATTGCCTAAAATTGCGCTACTGAAAATAACAAGTTTGAGTTTCCTATTATTTTACCAACTTAAAAAAAAATAAATCTGGTTCACGTGGGACGTTGTTCGAAGCGCTATTGTGTCTACTTTAATCTAAAAAAAAAAATAGCTTGATAGCACAAATATTTTCAGAGATATAGCGGTGGAGACGTTAAAAAACATATTTCATTAAAAATCTATTTTTTTGAGTTTTTCCGAAATAAAAAAGTTCTCGACCACCGAAAAATGTCGTAAAAAACGATTTCGTATACACGATTATCTTACTAAATAATCCCACTAAGTCTGGTTTGGTTCTACGCCGGTTTTTTTTTCTCGAAAACTAAGCGACTACTTCCAGATTTTACTCTACTATTTCATATACCATTTCGCAACGAAAGAGAGCCTTGCATGGAGGCGAATCAGCTGAAGAATATTTTCTACTTTTATTGAGAAACGTGCCCATTGAAAAATTTACTTTTACAAACAAATAATACTTAACGCTGTCGCCCAGATCGTGGTTTTCAATACTGTTAATGATGACGAAGAAGGAACTGCATTACAAATCTGACCGATATTTATGCCGATGAACAAATATTTCATTGCATGATGGTTTTTGAGATGTGATAATGCCAACAATTTCTTTGCAAATTTACATGAAATTTATTTTTAGATCCCCTATTTATCGAGTAAATTGCGAAATACTTGCGTTTGTGGAAAAGAGGTGGGGTGTATATTAAGTCAACTTACGTTTATGATCATTTACTCCGTTTTTTGACCATAACGTGGCCAATTTTGATCATAGAGGGATGATAATCTCTTAAATTTATTTATAGGTCCCCTATTTATCGAGTAAATTGCGAAATACTTGCGTTTGTGGAAAAGGCGTGGGTTGTATACAGAGCTGTGTACTTCAGTACAAAAATGTACTGCAAATATGTACTGCAGTAGTTTAGCTACTTTAAGTACTTTACTTTAAGTACTTTTAATATTTCTGTACTGGTATTGTAAATTTCCAGTACATGTTTGCAATGTACTTGTACTGGGTACTTATTTTCTAAAATTTTTTACGAAGTATTACTTGTTACTTAAAAAAGTACTGTAAAATCATAATCTACTTCAAGTACTTTACGTAAGTACTTCCAGTATTACAAAACACTCTCAATATTAATAAAAACTGTAAAACTATAAACTATTCCAAGTACTTAAGAAAAAATGAGCCAGTATTTTATTTTAATAAATCAAGTAATTTTCATCAGCTCTTGGACTATTATATATTATGCGTTATAATTTTAAGTTGTCTTAATTTTTATATTGTATATTTTTTACTTATTTCCTTTGTTGTAAATTTATATATTAGAAATAAAATGAGTATTAAAAATATATCTTTTGTGACCTTACTGTAATTTTCATACATCATGTCGTATAATACATACGATATTATAGTAATACCATTATTACCGTTATTACCATTACCAATCAATAATTATAAAAATAGGCTCCAAACATGAATTTTTTTAATGATAATTATACTTCCAAAAACTTCACCGTTATTATTGATATTAATATGTTGCTGTTGTAGTCTAAGAGCTGGGCACGAAATTTCAATATGACTCGGGTTATGAAAAGTTTCCGTATCAATACGTCGTACACTAAGGGAGGTCCCTGATTTGAGAATTTGCTGACAGCTCGAGCGGGGAGGGGCGCCACCATATTGAAAAAATGGCGCACAAAACAGTCTCTTTGAAATATCACGCTTCGGGTGCCTCATACGGCAAAAAATATTCTTATGAAAATAAAAGAACATTCAATTTTCTACAAAATATGTTCTATAAATTTTTTCGTTAAACTGAATAGTTTCGGTGCAGCAGCCGAATCTATGATTTTTTGTAATTTCTCAGTTTAGTGCAACTTTTATGAAGGAGTATTTTTGTTTTGAGACAAAATTTGTTTTCATACCTGAAAATCTTCAAATATAGTTGATTTTACTCGTCTGCTACGCGTAGCTCAATGTTCACTACTCGTTTCCACGCCACCTTGAGGTAGAGTACATGGCGCATTTTCTTTTACGTGGTTGTCCCCTATAGACCAAATCCTCAAATAGCCTGCTTCTTGAGGCGTTTTAGGTGCTTGATGTCGAAGGTCCAGGTTCGTTATAGTCTTCAACAATACTTTCTTCGGAAATTGCTTTCGTTGCGCTCTTCACTGTAATTTGCAAATTTTGTAACCAACAAAGCTGCGACAATGCACCAGGAATAGTCTATGAGCTTCATGATGATGAGGAAGTCGACTCTCCAGTCGAAACACTTCTCGCAAGCATGGAGAACAATCAATACGTAGAATTAGTGAACAGCGCAACGGAAGCAATTTCCGAAGAGACTACAACGAACCTGGACCTTCGATATCAGGCACCTAAAGCGCCTCAAGAAGCAGGTTAGTCGTGAATTTAGCCTATAGGGGACAACCACGTAAAAGAAAACGCGCCATATACTCTACCTCAAGGTGGCGTGGAAACGAGTATTGAATATTGAGCTATGCGTAGCAGACAAGTAAAATCAACTATATTTGAAGATTTTCAGTTTTTCAGATTTTGAAAACAAATTTTGTCTCAACATGAAAATACTTCATAAAAGTCACACTAAATTGAGAAATTACAAAAAACATAATTTCGGCTGCTGCACCGAAACTATTCAGTTTAACGAAAAAATCTATAGAATATATTTTGTAGAAAATTTAATGCTCTTTTATTTTCATAAGAGCATTTTTTGCCGTATGAGGCACCCGAAGCGAGATATTTCAAAGAGACTGTTTTTCATCGCCATTTTTTCAATATGACAGGGCCCCTCCCCGCTCGAGCTGTTAGCAAATTCCCAAATCTGGGTCCTCCCTTAGTGTACAACGTATTGTTACGGAAACTTTTCATAACCCGAGTCATATCGAAATTTCGTGCCCAGCTCTTCTCCGTCTATTGTATTACTGACTATTGTTGGCAATCCTAAAATTCTAAAAATAATTTTAATAATATTTATCTGATATTAGTACTGTTTTTAAAAAAGTACTTACAAATATATACTACAAGTAATTAAATACTGGAAGTCGTTAAGGTTACTGTTTTTAAAAGTACTGCAAGTATTTATAAAATACTCTAAGTATTCAAAATACTGAAAATACTTGAAGAGTACTTTACTTATTACTGCTACTGGAAATGTTTAATTTTAAGTACATTACTGAATATTTCAAGTATTTCTGAAAAGTACTGGTACTTAATACTGCAAGTAAAACAAAAATTGTTTGATACTGCTTACTGGTTACTGCCAGTACTTTCATTGAGTACTGGTCACAGCTCTGGTTGTATATTAAGTCAACTTACGTTTATGATCATTTCCTCCGTTTTTTGACCATAACTTGGCCAATTTTGATCATAGAGGGAATGATAATGTCTTAAATTTATTTGTAGATTATTTATCGAGTAAATTGCGAAATACTTGCGTTTGTGGAAAAGGGGCAATTTTTTTTCCAAATGAGACGAAGTTGGTCCCAAATGAAAGCTTTAATAAGCTTCAAATTTGCTTCATTAATGTTTTTCGTTGAAATTAATAGTTTTCAAGATATTTCCAGCAAACCGTTTTTTATTCATTTCACCTCAATTTTGGAGGAGTTTTCCCAAATATTTGTTTTGTTTTGCTTGAACTTTTGTTATTTTATGGCTCATTTCAGCAAAAAAAAACCTTACATCCGATCTGTTTCTATACTACACAAATAAGCTTTTACTGTGATACAAAATTTATAAGTACAGCTTAATTAAATATAATTATTAGATCTGCGGCTGTTAGTAATTAGTTTCTAATGCGTCTATATAAATATCTGATACTAATCTGCGATGACATCTAGTTGCTCCATCGCTAAGGAACAAAACTGAAATATTTGCAGGTAATATTCTCTTCCAAATTAACCCCAAATTATCAAGGAAAAATCTTCCTTCCGATTAGACTTCGAATGGTCATTCAGTGTTCGAAATATTTCTTTTTATTTATAGACACTAGTCGATATTATAGTTTTTTAATACAATTACAGAAAATTTGCATAAGTTCCTACAAGTTTATTTAAACTTGCTCATTTATTGAATTTGCTGGACAAAATATTAAATATATTTTACATTTGACAAAATATATTAATGTACTCGAAACATGATGCTGAAATTTTAAAGCAGTTTTGATTAAAATACCTGTTGGGTAATTTGGCATTTTGCATGCGTGAACAAATGTGTTCTACATGGTCTGACTCATTTACTGGTACCAGTCCAGCAGTCGTAAATGTTGATCCGCTACAGACGGACTACTATAGTAGGTTTCACCACGGCTAAA
Source organism: Rutpela maculata (assembly GCA_936432065.2). Classification (NCBI taxonomy): domain Eukaryota; kingdom Metazoa; phylum Arthropoda; class Insecta; order Coleoptera; family Cerambycidae; genus Rutpela; species Rutpela maculata. Next base: position 167,280,148 of record OW386287.2, on the reverse strand, counting down.
TAACAATGGCGGATATATTCATACGACTTGTTGAACGTTATTACTCATTAAATTGCATATCTCTAAATCGTCTTAACTACCGTCCACTTAAACACCTAAGTAGCAGTAAATGCTAGTTTTACTGTATGAAAATTTAAGAGAATAAGACTTTTTAAGAATTCTGACTTTCATCAATCATTTTATTAAAGCGATCAAATATAAGGCAACATGTTTAAATGCTACTTTTAATGGCTTATTCAATATTATCATATTATATAGCTATTTATGATATGAATGTTAAAACTAGGGATTGCAATTTACCGGAAGTTTTAATAACCGGTAAATCGGTAAATAAAAATGTAAAAAACCGGTTAACCGGTATTTACCGGTAATTTTTAGAATGGATGGTTAGGGTGGCGAAAATGGCAATTGTCTTTTTCCATGTACAAAATTATCTAAATTTAACAAAAAACATTTTTATATACGTATATTTAATATAATGAACAAACAAAAGGTTTTTTATCAACAGTAAGATCACAAGAGCTTTTTTTTATCGGATAAATTTCTCATTGTAACGAAATAATTTTGCCAATCAGTGATTTTATAAGAAAAACTGACATGAAAAAATCGCAAGACCGGAGGTCGAGCGATTTTGCCAAATGTCAGTTTTTCGAGCAAAATTACTGATTGGCAAAATTTTGAGTTACAAAGAAACGTATCTATAAAAGAAAAGCTCGAGTGTTTTTTGGCAAGATAAATTAATGACAGAATATGTGAACGAACAACAATAATTATCTTTATTTATACAATTATTTAAAACACAGTTGTTATAAATTGTTTGGTTTGGTGTACTGATTTCAATATTCTCTTCTCTAGTTTCCACACATGTCGAATATTCGTAAGTTATAGCTGAAAGTACAGATTTTAAAGTGACGTGCGATTACTAGATGTACTCTGCTTTTGAGGAACAGGCATTTTTATCGGTGATAAAAAACGATGCACCTATTTTACCGCTGTCAAAGTGACAAAAATGTGACTCTCAAATAGACTTTTTTATATAGGAGTTAATTTATCAAAAGGAAAAAATATAAATGAAATAAATTTAAATAAATAATTATTCTGTAAATAACAAAAATATCCACTTAAATAACAAAAATTATAAACATAAACTATTTATACCTAATCTAAAAATACAATATTTTTTAAAATTGGCTTGTTAAAAGGGTTAATTTTTCAAAGCTATATGTTAGTCGTCTGATATTTGTGCATAGAATACCACCAGCTGAAGATGCCCTTCCTCAATCGATACTGGTGGGTCGATAAGTTAATTAGAATTGGTAATAACATACTTCTAAATGTATTCCACGGATATTTGTGGCAGTGAAATATTCAATTTTCTGTCGTAAGATATTGTCAATGTCTCTCTTATATTTCTTAGGGCTTGGTGTTTGGAGTTTACTTTTTATAATATTATTTATTTATTGTTAAAAGTGCTCGGTGTTGGGACAGTCACTCTGTATTTAGTGAATACTAGTTAGTGACATAAATAGAAACGTTGAATACGTGACATGTCGTAAGTTCAAAATTTACCGAAATAACCGGTAAAAAATTAAAATAACCGGTAATTATCGTCATGTGTTTTTTGTCCTAATAACCGGCTAACCGGTTAACCGGTTAACCGGTAATGCAATCTCTAGTTAAAACTTGTGTCTTATTTTGTGAAGAGATCATTTTCGGACACGGCGAATAGTGGAGTGGTCCATTCGATCGAACAAAATGAAACCACATTTAACACGCGAATTATACACTATTTTTTTTCTACAAACATTACACAGGACCACAAAATATTTTTGCGAGTTGCCTGGGACCAGACCCAGTGTAGCATATGTTTCTGAGGTCGCTGAAACCGGATCTAAAACTTATTTTGCCTTGTCACGTCAGAATGTTTTTTTAAATTAAGACAAATTTTTTTTTACTTCATATTTCGAAGATTTGGCGAAGCCAAAACTTCGAATATAACATAAAGTAAAAAAAATTGTTTTTAATTAAAAACAAATCCTGACGTGACAAGGCAAAATAAGTTTCAGACTCGGTTTCAGCGACCCCAAAAACATATGCTACATTGGGTCTGATCCCAGGCAACTCGCAAAATTATTCTGTGGTCCTGTGTTATTAGTTGTGGTATAAATATGCGAAAAAGTGAAACTAGACACATATTACTTCCACATCCAGTGAAAGTATAGTAACGACAAAAAAAATTTTGTAAAATTTTTATTGTTCAAATAGGCTTAAAATGTCATGAAACTTCGAGATTTTAAGTTTGAGCGAAAAAAAATGTCTGTCTGTCTGTCTGTCGGCCTGTCTAACTTTTTTTTGTGCGCACGTTTACTCTGGAACCGTTTAAGATATTGACTTGAAATTTGGTACACATATGTACTTTAACGAGATCTAGAACTAGATTATATTTTCATCTTGTTCCGTCGAAGGGTTGGGGGGTAAATTGGGGTAAATTTCGGGTAAATGGGTAAATCAAGCAAGTAGGAGTCCGTAAAATGGGTATTTAGTATACAAAAGAGAAGTTAAGGTCTAAAAAAAATTTTTGGCATTAGCCACCCCCATTACCACCCCCACCACCTTATTAAATGAGATGAAAAAAATTGTGATTTAGTGTGTGTATAAGAACCAAAAGCTTCAAAATATTTTTTTACTTCATCCACCCCCACTACCAACCCTCTACCACCACCCCCACCCCCACTACCGATGTAGCATATCGTTTTATATGTTTTTGGGGTAGACGATTTCAGATAATATGTTGTTAAAGTTACCTTGAGTAGTATGGATGCGCAGTGGCTTTCCTCGAATATTTGGATACTCAGTGACTTTTTTCGAGTATTATAGTAGGTTACCTCAAGTAGTATGGATGCGCAGTGGCTTTCCTCGAGTACAATGGATGCGCAGTAGGTTATCACGAGTAGTGTGGATGCGCAGTGGCTTTTCTCGAGTGCCATAGATGCGCAGTAGGTTACCTCGAGTGATATGGATGCGCAGTGGGTTTCCTCGAGTAAAATGGATGCGAGTGGGTCACTTCAAGAAGTATGAATGCGCAGTGGCTTTACTCGAGTAAATTGAATGCACAGTGGGTTACCTTGAGTAGTATGGATTCGTAGTAGGTTTCCTCGAAGAAAATGCTTGTAGTAGAGGCTTTACTTCTATCGTGTAGTTTACGGCACACAACGATTTTTTATATCTTTGTCTTGCCATTTTATGCGTATTAGTTCGACATTCAGTTGAAGTATATTAACGCAAAAAATTTTTTTGGAAATTTTCATTGTTTAAATAGGCTTATAATATCAAGAAACGTCAATATTTTAAGTCTGAGCAAAATAAATTTGTCTGTTGCGTCGGTGTGTATGTTAGTCTTGTATCGTTTTGGTGCTCACGATTACTCTGGAACCGTTTAAGATATTCACTTAAAATATGGCACACGTATGTTTTTTAACGAGATCTGGAACTAGATTATATTTTCATCTTATTCCGTTGCAGAGTTGAAGGGTAAATTGAGGTAAATGGGGGTAAATAGGTAAATCAAGCAAGTAAGAGTAAATGAAATTGGTATTTGGTAAATATAACAGGAGCTAAGGCTTCAAAAAAAATGGCATTAGCCATCCCTATCACCGCCCCCACCCTGTTATTAAAGGTGGTGAAAAAATAGTGTGATTTAGTATGTGTACAAGAGTCAAAGTCATCAAGAATTTTTTTCACTTCATTCACCCCCACCTCTCTTACAGATGTGGCATATAATTTTATGGGGTTTTGGGGTACATGATTTCAAATATTATACCATTAAAGTTCCATAAACAATTATTTCCACATAGTGGAGTGCATATAGTACTTTGTTGTAAGAGACTTGGATGTGGAAATAGTGATTCCTTGGGCAGCGGTTTTTAAATTATGGTTGTCCGGGCATAGTGGCTGGAGGGAACGAAGGAGCAAGACCATTTGACGGGAGAATGAACAAAGACTCCTTAGCCCCGAGCCAGCTTTTTCGGCTTACCAAGACGTCTATACAATCGCTGTTAAACTATTGAACTGAAGCCCCCGGAATGAAATAGTCAAGGCTCCATGACTTAAACTGACTTCACCGAAAGTGGTTGCTTGGGCACGAGAACAAATGATGCTGATGGCCTCATAACTCTCCTCCGATCAAACATTTACATACAATAAGGTTGAAGGATGATATGTGTATCAGATATATGGAGTGGAGGATGAAACCATCACTCATATGCAATTGAGCACGATATAGGTATCTCGAAAGGCAACTATTATAGCCGGAGGAACTTCGGAATCTACCCTAGCATAGACTTCTATCCTATGTGAAGAGCATTGGTCTTTTTTTAAAAATCCTACATGTTGTGAATGCACTATGGACCTGCTTACTGCAAATCTTCAGATCTATACGCTTTTCTGATAATGTATAAAGCAGCTACTAACACCCCCTCCCCCCCACAGTACCTAGAGGTAAAAAGTATGCAAAACTTCGGAATAATGTCATATTGAACGGATTTCGTTCATTTTTGGCAGTATAATAATAAATGCTTCACAGAGAAGTTTCTATATTTTGCGGGGGCTTGCTAATTTATAGGGGGTGGCACTTAAAAAACATACATATATTTAATGGAGCTGAAGTAGAATCAAATTTTAAGAAGAAAAGGTCCTATGCAATTTTTCACATAAATTGATAGTTTTTAAGTTATAACGACTTCAAAATTGCGATTCTAGCTTAAAAAAAAAGGTATTTCCAAACGGCTTTCGTTAAGTATCTCGAAAAGTATTACTTTATCGAAAAAATGTTACAGACCAATTACAGAAAGTACAAACTGGGAATTAATTATATTTTTTGTTTATTGATGTAGGATTAATAATTTCGGAGATATTTAAGTTTACATTATTTGGCATCGAAGTGTTCATAAGATAATTATTTAGAGTGAGAGTTAAATATCTCAGAAACTGTGACACCCACGTCAAGGATGCCAATAGGTAGAATAATAGGTTATTAATTAAGCTTTGAACTGTTTTTTTATTTGTTTCTGTAGCATAAAAAACAAAGAAGTTATGACCGAAGCAATGTGCGTCTACACATTTTTTTAACAACAACGTCGCCATTTTGTTACTGTAATTAGCCAGTAATTAAAAAAAAAGGAATTTCAAACATTGTTTCTCATTAATATATAGCATGACGTAGATGTTCAAATTTTTTGGTTTGTATACGGCACTTGCTTTAGAAAAAAAATACAGTTTAAACTATAAAGGTATTTTCGATAAAACGTAATTTTTTTTCCTTTTCCAAATATCTCAATAAATATTGGTTTTATTGAAAAATGAGTAGAGACCAAAAATAAAGCTCATGAGCTGATAATGAATTTCGCTTGTTTATTTATTTACACAGATTTAATAGTTTCTTCGGAGATATGAAAGTTTACAAATGACGTCCGAACGTTTATAAGACGAAAAATGCAGTTTAAATGTCAAATATCTCAGAAATTGTGACACCTATGTCACGCATGCTAAGAAATGAAATTAAAGACAATTAATTGCACTTTCAAATTATTTTTTACTCATTCCTGTAGCATAAGAAATAAAGAAGTTATGAGGAAAAATGTGCGTATTTATATTTTTTTATATAAAAAGGTCGCCATTTTGTTACTCTAATTAGCCAGTAATTTAAAAAAATTATCTCAAATACAGTTTTTCGTTAAGATGTAGCATTTACCTAGATGCTCAAATTTTTTTGCTCATTTAAAGCACTTGCTTTAGAAAGAAATGCATTTTAAACTTTAATGGTAATTTCGAAACATTTGGATACCAAATATAAACTTAAATATCTCCGAAATGATTAATCCTGCATCAATAAACAAAAAATATAATTAATTCCCAGTTTGTACTTTCTGTAATTGGTCTGTAACATTTTTTCGATAAAGTAATACTTTTCGAGATACTTGACGAAAGCCGTTTGGAAATATCTTTTTTTTAAGCTAAAATCGCAATTTTGAAGTCGTTATAACTTAAAAACTATCAATTTATGTGAGAAATTGAATAGAACCTTTTCTTCTTAAAATTTGATTCTACTTCAGTGCCACCCACTGAGGGGGGGGGTGGCATTCACTATAAATTAGCAAGCCCCCGCACAATATAGAAACTTTTCTGTGAAGCATTTACTATTATACTGCCAAAAATGAACGAAATCCGTTCAATATGACATTATTCCGAAGTTAAAACCTCTACTGATTTACTGAATACCTAAAAAGATACAATATTTTTTAAAAATAGCCCGTTAATTTAGGGTTAGTTCTTCAAAGATGTATCTGTTAGTCGTCTGATATTTGTGCATAAAATACTCTTACTTGTATTTCTTAGGGCTTGGTCTTTGGGTTTTACTATTTATAATATTATTTATTTATTGTTAAAAGTGCTCAGTGTTGGGACAGTCACTCTGTATTTAATGAATACTAGTCACTGACATACATAAAAACGTTGAATACGTGACATATCGTAAGTTCAGGATTTACCGAAATAACCGGTAAAAAATTAAAATAACCGGTAATTATCGTCATGTGTTTTTTGTCCTGTTAACGGTTAACCAGTTAACCGGCTAACCGGTATTGCAATCCCTAGCACTAACTATAACTTCACAGAAACCTTCAAGGCTTACACACCTGATAAGAAAGAACGTCAAGAAGCACCGAAGCAGAAGTTACGGGAGACTAACTAGGAATATCGGCCTGACTCTGGGTAGCATCACAACAGTGCTCCAAGCAGAAGTCTCAGCTATAGAAGTGTATGCATGAGAAATAGTACGAAGGTCTTACACTGACAAGGGCAGCTCTTAAAGCTCTGAATGCAGTAGAGAAACGCAGCCCCCCCACATTAAATCATGGGCCCCGGTACCAAATTCACTGGCGGACCCCCGTGAAATCGCGAACACTTGAAAAATGTTAATTAGTTTAATATTTTTGCATTGCGTTTCCTAGTCTAGCCGAGCTCTAAAGTGCCCGGGCCCTGGTACTACGGTACCTCCAGGCCCCCCACAAGGAGGGTTGTGGGGGATCCTGGAGATACGTTCCAAGATGATAGAAGATTCTTGATTTCCTGACGAACCTGGCGGAACAAGACAGCATACAATTCTAGTGAATGCGAGGACACCAGATAAATGATGTAGGTAATGAAAAGGCAGATAAGCTGGCCAAAAAGGCGCAAAAGTGGCCTTAATGTGACACAAATCAACCTGCGAGATACATAAGGCACCGCAAGGAACTATCAAGCGAGAAACACAACTTGTGTTGGATGGTGGCTCCAGGACCGTTCCTAGAGATTTTGCCGTTGGTTTCAAAATTTATGGGCGGGGGAGAAATCTCAAAAAAAAAATTACACCAAATCTTAAAATGTCACCTCGTACCTCAAAATTGATGAGCGGGGGGAGAAATCTCAAAAAAAAATTTCCACCAAATTCTAAAATGCCACTTCGTACTTTAAAATTAGTGAGCAGGGGGGAGAAATCTCAAAAGAAACTTTACCACTAAATCTAAAATACCGCCTACTACTTCAAAATTGATGAGCTAATCTCAAAAAAAACTTCCACCAAAACACCGATGTGCGGGGAAGCGGCAGGATCTCAAAAATGGCGCCCCAAAAATGGACGAAGGTGTTCTGTGCACACCTCGCACACCTAGTCAACACGGCCCTGGGTGGCTCCAGAAATGAGTCAGCCATGCGCGTTCATTGCTGGTAGATCATCCAGAATCAAAACTAACGACTAGCTAAAGCTGAGTAGAAAACAGCTGAGATGTGCCGTAGACATCTTAACAGGACACTGCATACTAAACAAATACCTAGCCAACAAGTCCGAATGTAGGATGTGGAGTGCATATGAGGAAACTCCTCACCACATATGTGAATGATCACACTTAATGGTTACACACTTCGGGGGACCACTTGTGAGGAGATAAATAGAATAAGAAAGGTGGATTAATAACACTTTCCAAAAATATGAAATAAAACGAAATGCTTCCTAAAAAATACACCGTTTTGCAGCTAGGAGTAATTGAATTATATTAATATATAGTACATTTTCCAAATCTCTATTTCCAGTTTTTCAAAATATTTTTGTTTTGATTAAGCATTGATTTTATTTGAACTATAAATAAATCGAATATTCTGTGTATGGGTAACCGAAACAAATATAAACTGATTTCTTGGTAATCACCGAAATAACTCGTACAAGAATGCGTTTAAGTCTTTGCCGAATCATAAAATTTGTTAACAACCAAAAGTAAGAACTACTGCGAGCAAAAGTGTTGATTGACGTATAGAAGTTTCATAGTTTATGGTCTGCTGGCACATTTACTGTACCGTGGCTTTATTTACTTTCTAATAATACATGAAATACTTTTTCGCGAACGTTAAATTTAAGTTTAATTTTATAGATCCAGAGAATTGAGAGTTTATGACTGGTGGAAAATTAAAATTGGATTAAAAAGATTGAATAAAAGATATAAAAATTTGTATCTATTATAAATTTTACAAGAAAAATCCTAGAAATATTCTTAAATGGTTAAGAGAAATTAGAAATATAAGTCAGTTGATTAGTGAAACAAAGTTGAGCAAATGGTGATGATGGTGCTCTTCGCTTCGGCACATTCAGTTCATATATCCATGTGACTTTCATAGTAAATAAAATATATATGCTGAAAAATTACTTATGAAAATTCACACCATCCCAAACACTCAACTAGTTACGCCAGCAAAAAAGACACCTGCACATTTTCAAAAAAAAAAAACAACAACAAAGTGTTTGCAATAAACTACAATTCGTACCTATTTTATAAATAAAAAATACCACAAAGGTAATCGCAGTAAACTTCTTAGATTTTAAATCTATTTGCTTCTTATCCTTTCAAAAATATCTTCTCAAAGCAAACGGAAAAATCCGATATTAAAACCTAATTTCAGTAGACCAGAAATATTTTTAATGTACTGTTTTAATTTTTCATAGTTAATAACAACTTTAACTAATAGATGACATTGCTGCTTCTCATTATGTCCATTAAATAACATTCTCAATTTTGTAATTTGTAAATTTCTGAGTACATTAAATTTAGCCAAAACTAAGTACGTAGTTTGAAATTCTTCGAATATGTTTACTTTGTTGATGAGATTTTGGTGACTATAAAGGAAAATTTTAATTTAATTTAAACATAACATGCGATACTCGTAAATCAAAAGTGTCGAGTTCAAAGAGACCGTCTTCTTTATAGAAATTTTCTAAGTCACAAAGCCTAAAATTGTAGACAGCAAATTATCCATGGTTCCTGCACTAAAACAAACACCCAACACATTTGCCTGCTCTCTATTGCATTATGCTTTAATTAGATTAAGTTTAAAATTGAGGGAGCCAGTTAAATTTTACGTAGCCTTTACGGTGGGTCAAGAAAGTTTCTTTGTTTTTGCATTGAGACTACTAAAATTTTCTGAATGTAATAATAATAATCATCTTTATTTCTCTATTTCAGTGTACAACAATTAAGTGTACCTACATACGCAAAAGACAGAAAGCGTCAATAGTTTGCGTCCGCCAAGTTATTCGCAAAAAATCCTGTATTAATTCTTGTAAAGTACTAGCATTGGAATCTTATTGTATTTATTATGTATAAAAGCTTATCTGATCTAAATAAAATATTTCATCCTTTAGGACAATATTTTTCATAAAGATTAAAGCCTGAGGAACAATTCTAGACATCTAAAAAAAAACTGGCTGTACTTTCAAAATGGTGGCCGTATATTAAAAGAAACTAGTGCAAACGTTGTTTTTGTCATTTAACACAAAAACTAAAAAAGAATTAAACATTATAAAAATTTTCTGCACAAAAAACAAAATGCATAAAATGTTCTACAACTTTGTTCCTATAGAATATTTGGATATGAGTTACCATTTTCCAAATAAATCATTCAGCTCTTAAAATAAAATATAAAATTCATTCGCTTTTAGATTCACTATCGCTGACTATACATCAAATATTCCTTCCAAGTCTTTTTCCTCTACTGCTTCATTTATGATATCATTATCATCCTCACTTTCGATTTAATTTGGAATCAGTAAGCGATTGAGGCAGTATTTTATCTGCTGAATACCAAAGATGTTCTCTATTTTCTTGCCATCCATAATCATTCTAAGGCTTTGACCTTCGTCGGCTAATCGCTAAATACGCCTTTTGATATGCTCGATAAGACAAGCTCTTCATGGTGGAAAATTTTAGTTTCTTTTTCCGGTTAGCGCGCGCGCCGTTCGGAAGTTTCGTCTGCAAGCGTAATTGGGGTATGTGAAGTAATAATAATAATAATAATAATAATAATAATAATAATACATTTATTTTACTCAAAGTAAAAATGGTACAAATTGAACTGTAGAGCTCTTCTTCCATTTGCCAAAATACAAATAATCTATAATCTAAGATTATAAAAATATTATAAAAAAATATTAATACATATAAACCTAAAATTTCAAGAAAAAAAATAATTATTTTATTTTTTAATATTCAGTAATGAATTGTAATCTAACAAATATTATATTTTATAATAGTAACAACAATAATAAGAGCAGCAGCAGCACTCAGACATGCGAACAGACAAGGGGAACGGGCAGACCCCGCGAAGCGAAGCAAAAAGGTTAAAAGTTAATAAAATTGTATCGGAAAAGAAAGAAATATACGCGCATCCACAACGCAGCATCAAGTCTCCTGCCTCTGATCAGCCAAAATGTAATTTTTGACAACTTTAATAAATTTTTTTTTTTGATTTATATTGTTTATATTCATTTGGAAGTTCATTCCAAAGATGAGATGCAAAATACGTAAATGATCTTTGAAAAATCGCAGTTTTATGCTGAGGCACCAAAAAATTTTGTATGTATCTTGTATTATGCAAGTGATCTCGTGAAATTAACTTATTTCTTAAGTACTGAGGTTCGTCATTATGAATTATTCGCCATATAAGTGTGAGCATGTGTAAACGTCTGCGATTTTCCATGTTTAATATGTTATGTTTATTTAGATGTGGTGATATATGTTGTCTATATGGGATACTGTAAATATAAGGCATATATGAATTTTGAAGTTTTTGAATTTTCTTTTTTGCTGCCGCCGATAATAACTTTCCATATACAACATCACCATAATCAACTAAAGATAATACGAGTGAATCACAAAATTATTTTGATTTACACTCTCTAGATATGTCTTTCGCAAAACTGTATAATTTTTTCAGTCGACTGTAAGCGAATTTCAATTTGGATAAAATATGTTTTTCAAAGCCTAGCGTTGAGTCTAACCAAAGTCCTAAATTTTTTGCCTCATTTACAACAGGAAGGACTTTATTATTTAAATTAACATCAAATGAAAGTTCTGATAATTTTTTTAATGCGACAGATGTACCTATTAGCATTACTTGCGATTTTTCAGGGTTTAGTTTTAAATTGTGGTTAGAAGAATACTCAGAAATTTTTTTTAAGTCCTGGTTTATTAGTGTTAAAACATCTCGCCATTCTTGGAAATTAAAAGATTTGTATATTTGCGAGTCATCTGCATACTGATGTAGTTGACAACTGGTGACTACATCTGAAATATCGGAAACGTACAAGGTAAACAACAGTGGTCCCAAGATTGAACCTTGAGGAACACCTGAATTTAAGTTTTGCAAACGTGACACATTTCGAGTACCATCATCATCTATAACCACAGCTTGTTTTCTCCCATTTAAATAATTACTCATGAAATCTGTCGCAAATTTAGAAAAACCAAGATAATGAAGTTTTGCCAATAGCATAGAATGGTCTAAGGTATCAAAGGCCTTTGAAAAATCTATCAGTACCAAACATATACATTTTCCACCATCAATGTTTCTAGTACATATACTAACTACCTATGCGGTCAGATATCGATAATCTTTCGATTTAAAAATAAATGCCCCTCCCTCCCTATCCCCCCACCATACCAAAGAGTTGCAGAGAGAAAAAAAATTTGTATTTATATGGTCTCTTCGATTACCGACTGGCAGACGGTAACCACTCGTCGTCGAATTTGCACGCTATTTCCTATACTAGTAGGGATCTTTTACTTGCCTAACATTTAATAGACAAGGGATCGCCTGCTTTACATCCCCTCCAAAGGATGGTATATCCACTACGTAATCCTCGTCTTGAAATTACGTAGCTTCCGCGTATACACTGATATACAAGCCGCTAGAAGGTGGGACGAGATCGCTGTGTTTCCAAAAATAGGTCACCCAAGTACTAACCGCGCTGCACGTTGCTTCACTGGAGTATCGAGATACATAGACAGTGAAGACGCATCTACGCTCTCCCCCAATATTACAAGTACATAGGGTATAAAACATGCTATAAAATGTAATACAAAATATACAACATGTATAATAGAGGGTAAAAATTCACGCGCAAAAGTATATACATATAGGTATATACATATTAAAGTCTGTAACAGTTACAGTATACAAACAGCAATTAATTTATTGCCAATGCTAAAAAAACAATTTCAGAGTTATCAAATAAAAATAAAAAACTTAATAATTTGATAATACATCACGAAGACAATACCATTGAAAATCCAGAAATGATTGCCTCATTGTTTAATGTTTTTTTTATTAGTACACCAGTTAATATAGTTAATCAAATACCACAAATGCCACTTTTTCTAAAAATTCAAGAAGTATCGACCATACATTGTTCTTAAGACCATTTACTGAGGATGAGATGTTTTCCTTATTAAACAATAAACTTAAAAAGAAACGATCATCTGGGCCAGACGAAGTACCTGGCTTTTTAATTAAGGAAGTTTAAAAAATACTAGTGACACCTTTTACCTATTTAGTAAAGAGTGACCGCAAAATTCGCCTGTTTTTGCATAGTAGATAGCAGGTCAAGGGAAAGAGCAAAATAAATCCTATAGGGCTCAAATTAAACTTTAAGAAATTTTAAGGCGAACAGGAGAATCTGTTCAGGCAGCATGTCGATAAACCCATGCACGGTGTGTACTATAAGAACATAGAAACACTGGGTTTATCGACTAGGCTGACATTCGCCTTTTTAAGGTCAGCTGGGTTTAAGTCGGAGACCGAGGGATTCATTGTGGCCTGTCAGGATGTTGTAATAAATACATTGGTCTACCGAAGCTGCGTAATGGGTGATATTAACTGCAGGACCTGCCGTCAGCCCCCGGAATCGCTGATGCACAGGTCGTGGAGAGTGGCTGTAATGAATTAGCCGGCGCGGCTACCGTGTGGAGTCGGAAGCCACGGAAGCCCTGTCCGGCAACAGAAAACCGAAAAAAAAAGAAAATAAATAATAATAATAATAATAATAAATCGACTTGCGAAGTTCAGATGGGTACTAAATGTACCCCCTGCTCTTCCACTTAATCCCAAAAAATTACATTTCACAAAAGTAATGTATATAATATTTTCAAATTTACTTAATACTAATACTAATACACTAAAGCAAGACATAGACATAAGTAGAAAAAGAAAGAAAGAAGGAGATAATTATATATACATGAAAAGAAGAAGAATATGGTTTAATATCACTGTTGAGTAAATAGATGTTCTTTGAATTTTATTTTAAACAATCTTTCATTTAGATTTTTGTACTCTGTGGGTATTTCATTATTATATATTTTATATATGTTAAAGCTGAAAGATCTTTCGAATTGAATAGGAGCCGTTAAAATGTCTTTGTTTCTGAATATTAATTCTGTGTACATCAGTTCGAAATACTAATTTGTTATAGAGATAGGAAGATAGTTTGGTGCGTACAATTTTGTGATAGAGACAGGCAGAATGGAGTTTAGATCTATTTTTCATATTTAACCAGTGCAGTTCTTTGAGTTTATGAGATACATGCTCATATTTTAGAATGCCAAATATAAATCTAATGCAGCTATTTTGTACTTTCTGTATTTTATTTTCAGTCTTTGTCGAGAGATGGAGTATAAACTTGACAACAAAAGTTAAAGTTTGACCGAACCAGTGTTTCACATAGAAGTGTTTTAATATTTCGTGGTAAATAAAATCTATGAGGAAACAAAAGTTTTAATCTATAATAAGCCTTTTTCAAACAATTTGAAACGTGAAGTCTATATCTAAACGAGTTATCTAAAAGGACACCAAGATTACGTATATCGTTTACGACTAGAATATTCGTATTATTGATTTGTAAATCAATATCATGTTCAATCCTGGTACAAGAAGATTTGCTTCCGAAAATTATAACTGCATATTTGGTCGGGTTTATTAGCAAATGATGTTGACGAGAGACGGAAGACATTGTTTGTAAATAACTGTTAATTTTGGTAAGCGCTACTTGATATTCGTGAGGTTCGATGCTATGGTTATATTTGAGTGTCATCTGCGTACATATGCATTTTTGAATATTTTAGATAGCTGTTAATGTTACTGGTGTATATTGTAAAAAGAAAAGGTCCTAAAATGAATCCTTGTGGTACTCACACCGTTACAGGTAAAGGAACCGATGATGAGTGTTACTTTTTGGGTCCTTATGTATAGATAGCTCTTTATAAGATTAATGACTTTTGTGTCAAGGCCGATAAAGTTCAGAATTGCCACTAAGAGTTCATAGTTGAGAGTATCGAAGGCTTTAGTATAATCCAGTAATACTAGAGCCGTTAGCTTGCACTTATCAGTTGCATCGAGAATGTCATCCATTATTTGCAGAATTGCAGTAGTGCAGCTGTACGCTGGTCGAATACCAGACTGTTTTTCCTGTAGAATGTTGTATTCGTTAATATTCTCCCGGAGTTGTTGGTTAATGATTTTTTCAAATATTTTAGAAAGGGTTGGGAGGATACTAATTGGCCTTAAGTGTTTGGATTCAGTCGGCTCATCAATTTTCGGAATCGGGATTATGATAGCATGTTTCAAGTTCAGTGGAAAATAGTCCTCTAAGATACTCGAATTTATAATGTGCGTAACGAACTGTACAATATAAGGGCAGCATGATTTTATCATAGTAATGTCGAGATCATCATTGCCAGTTGTAGTCGATGTTATTTCTTGCATACATTTAGCTACAGTATGATTATCAATAAGTTTGAATTTAAAATCTCATTGACTGTGAAGATAATACTTAATTATAACTAAAAACATTTGAATTTCCACAACCAGTTGAGTAATATCCAAGAAAAAGTATTTTTAAATTTGAATTAAAATTTTGCCGCCAAGAACACTAAGCTATATTGTTGACGTCATCGGTCATAAACACATAAACTCAAAAATACATATCTTTTAAAAATTTCCGAGTAATATGTCACTGTTATGAAAATTTCCGCTTGGTTCTCGTATTTTCAACTAAAATCTTGTTCAATGTAATTTTCTTAAAGTTTTAAATATCTTCTCCCAATAAAATAAGGCGATTTTTGTAGGTTGGAAATCCAACCTATAATTAGCAGCCCATTTTTAGTAATCAACAATATTGAGACATCATATGCGTCAATTTTTAAATGTTTGTTTGGAGCCATACTGGTTTCAAATGAGAAGTGCGGATATAATCATTAAAAATGACAATAAACTTAAAAAAGTTGAAAGTTGAGGTGATGTTAATGCAACCGATGACGTCACAGCCCATTTTGTATAATATCCGTTCAGTTATTCAGTTTTGATATTTAGTTCTTGAAATTTTAAATTGGTAGATGAAAGAATGGTGTTTAAATGTTGGTAAGTGCTTTAATGTACGGAGTACTTCATTATAATAATATCAAAAAAGCAAATTTGCATACAGTGAAAACACCTAATTGTTGTTAATACCAGGAATACAGTTTTGGTAATAGTGATTGATCGTTGACATTACTTATTTCTGTTGGAATATTTTTGTCTTGTTTGTTATTGATATTCATTAGTTTAAGTTCCTTCCACATTTGTCTTGCATTACTGTTCTCAAATTTGTATTGGTAGTATGCTTTCTTTTGGTGTTTTACGGCTAGGGAGGTAAAATTACGTAAGCTTTTTTTATTGATGTAGGATTAATAATTTCGGAGATATTTAAGTTTACATTTGTCATTCAAGTGTTCATAAGATAATTATTTATAGTGATAGTTAAATATCTCTGTGACACCTACGTCAAGGATGCTAATAGGTAGAATAATAGGTTATTAATTAAGCTTTCAACTGTTTTTTTATTTGTTTCTGTAGCATAAAAAACGAAGAATTTATGACCGAAGCAGTGTGCGTCTACATATTTTTTTAATAACAACGTCGCCATTTTGTTACTGTAATTAGCCAGTAATTAAAAAAAATGAATTTCAAACACTTCTCATTAATATATAGCATGACGTAGATGCTAAAATTTTCTGGTTTGTATACAGCACTTGCTTCAGAAAAAAATACAGTTTGAACTGTAAAGGTATTTTCCATAAAACGCAATCCTTTTTTCCTTTTCCAAATAT
The DNA here is from genome assembly GCA_936432065.2 of Rutpela maculata. Lineage (NCBI taxonomy): Eukaryota > Metazoa > Arthropoda > Insecta > Coleoptera > Cerambycidae > Rutpela > Rutpela maculata. Next base: position 167,263,649 of record OW386287.2, on the reverse strand, counting down.
CTCAATAAATATTAGTTTTATTGAAAGATGAGTAGAGACCAAAAATAAAGCTCATAAACTGATAATGAATTTCGCTTGTTTATTGGTTTACATAGATTTAATAGTTTCGGAGATATGAAAGTTTACAAATGGCGTCCGAATGTTCATAAGACGAAAAATGCAGTTTAAATGTTGAATATCTCAGACACTTACGTCACGTATGCTAAGAAATGAAATTAAAGACAATTAATTGCGCTTTCAAATTATTTTTTACTCGTTCTTGTAGCATAAGAAATAAAGAAGTTATGACGGAAAAATATGCGTATTTATATTTTTTTATATAAAAAGGTCGACATTTTGTTATTCTAATTAGCCAGTAATTTAAAAAAATTATCTCAAATACAGTTTTTCGTTAAGATGTAACATTACCTAGATGCTCAAAGTTTTTTGCTCATTTAAAGCACTTACTTTAGAAAAAAAATGCATTTTAAACTTTAAAGGTAATTTCGATACCAAATATAAACTTAAATATCTCCGAAATTATTAACACTACATCAATAAACAAAAAGTATAATTAATTCCCATTTGTACTTTCTGTAATTGGTCTGCAACATTTTTTCGATAAATTAATACTTTTCGAGATACTTGACGAAAGCCGTTTGGAAATACTTTTTTTTTAAGCTAAAATCGTAATTTTGAAGTCGTTATAACTTAAAAACTATCAATTTATGTGAAAAATTGCATAGAACCTTCTCTTCTTAAAATTTGATTCTATTTCAGCTCCAATAAATATATATATTTTTTAAGTGCCACCACATGAGAGGGGGTGGCATCCACCCCCTATAAATTAGCAAGCCCCCGCACAATATAGAAACTTTTCTGTGAAGAATTTACTATTATACTGCCAAAAATGAACGAAATCCGTTCAATATGACATTATTCCGAAGTTAAAACCTCTAGTTACTGTACTATAAGCTGTTTTTTAATATTACGGGCCTTGGGAATATGATACACAATAAATAGGAAGAGATAAACCATATAAAAGCAGATTTATTTATGGTGTTTTGAAGAAAAATAATATTACGGACATTTTTTTGTTTTGTTAGTTACGTAGATTTAGATCTCTAAATGTGTTTTTCTTAAAGAAATCCTCATATACACCTATTTGTTTTAATCGAATGGGTATGGTGTATTATAATCGGACAATTTTTTTTTAATAATCATGGAAAAAGAAATGTACAGAAATCCGTTTCATAATATACTAAACGTTTAGTTGAAAAATGAGGAAATAACAATTTTCAAAAGAAAAATAATATTGTATTCAACTAAGTTGAAAACTATTCCACAAGGTGACCTCCTACTACTACTAGTACACGTTCTTCAAATCTTTTTCTACATTCTTCATTAGCAGATAAGATCACATCTTCATTTTTGGATGCAAGAGCATCCACAATTTTTTGCTTTAATAAATCTACGTCGTCTTCGAATTCGTTTGAGTATAGTTTTTGCTTTAAATACTCCAATGAGAAGAAATCCGACGGGGTTGAATCTGGCAAACGGGCTTTCCATACTCTTGGTTCATAGCGGCCAATCCACCTGTCGTGGAAATGATTATCTAACCATTGTCTAACTAGAATTGCTGGGCATCCATTTTATTGAAAAATTATTTTTCTTCTAAATTCTAAATCTTCATTTTCTGATGAACAAAATAAGGACCGGTTATTCTGTGATGCATTATGCCGCACCAAACATATATTCGTCCGTGAATAAAATGTTTCGATGAAATTATCTATCTGCTAAAATGTTCTGACCCATAGTTAACCAAAGTCCAATGATGAGCATCATCTCCAATTTGAAGTTTGTGAATAAATTTAGGTTTGAATGTATAAATTTGTTGCCGACTAAAATCCTCTGAATATGAGATTTGCTAATACCTAAATTTATTGATATTTTCCTTAACGATCATCTTTGGTGTTCTTGCACAGAGTCTAAAACTACAAGGGTACCAGCATCACCTTCATTTAATTGTTTTTTGTTTTATTATATTTTTTGCAACCCCAGTAGAATGATGATACTTCTCATTAAAAACTTCTCCTGGGTGTTTATAAGAAACATTTCCGATTCCATAGCATTTAACCAAGTAAATTCGTTGATGCAGGGTTAGCATAATTCAATAACACTATGTATTGGAAGTAAAAATAGCAAATTCTTAGTAACTTCGTCATGCTAAATAACAATATAAAAAGCAAAAGTTCAAGTTGGCTCTGGTTTTCCCAATATAGGTAATAAAGTGTAACGCATGTATAGGAGTCTACAGACGATCCAGCTGTTGGGACCCGACATTGTCGGTACGCTTTGAAGATAATTGGAATTCCAGCGTATCAGTTCACTTTTACGAATGAGTTCAAAGCATGCCGACAAGGCTGGCTCCCTGCCGCTGGATCGTGTGTAGACCCCTTATAAACCCTAGTTTATGGGCGGTCCTGTCATAAATAACAGGTAGAATTAGAATTCTACGAAAAATAGACATACTAACTGCCTACCTCTTTATTTGTCACTAAAACTAATATTCATTCTTAGGTAGTCGTACTTGTACCTTGTGCATGATAAACGTTCATTTTGGAAAGTAAATAGTGCTATTTTGAAAATATGCCACGAGATTGTGTAGATACACCTAATAACTTTTGTTATATTTGTGGTGAAGTGACTTTTGCGCATCAAAAACGTAATTTTACTCCCAAAATTAAGAAGGCGTACCAGTTGTATTTTGGTTGTACAATTGGAGATGAAGATAAAAAATGAGCACCTCATATATGTTGCAGCAATTGTGCGAACAATCTTTGCAGTTGGCTAAGTGGAAGAGGACGTTCAATGGCTTTTGCTGTGCCCATGATCTGGCGAGAACCTGCAGATCATGTTACCGATTGTTATTTTTGTGTGATAACCTCCTATTAGACAGGGTATTAACAAGAAAAAAGGATGGTAATACATTACCCCAATTTACCGTCTGCCATTCGCCCGGTTCCCCATAGTGATGAACTACCTATTCCTAATCCACCTCAAGAATACAGCCTTGATTTTGACGAAGAATTGGTTGATAACGCTATGGACAAAGAAGGACGTGCTTTCAGTTATTTAAACAAAAATTTCCCAGACTTAGTAATGCGAAAATTAAAGAGGGAATTTTTGTGGGTCCTCAAATCAAGAACCTTTTCAAAGATGCCGAATTTGACAACATTCTAGAAGGTAATGAAAAAGCTGCTTGGAATTCCTTTAAAATGGTAGCAACACACTTTCTCGGTAATAAAACGTTGTTGGGAATCTTCTTTCTTGCTACCAGAAATTAGGATGCAATATGTCATTAAAAGTCCACTTTCTACATTCACACCTAGATTATTTCCCAGAAAACTGTGATGCAGTAAGTGATGAGCATGGAGAGAGATTCCACCAGGATATTCAAAATATGGAAAAAAGATATCAGGGCAAATGGACTTCTGCGATGCTGACAGACTACTGTTGGACATGTATAAGAGATGCTCCAGTAGTAGTACTTATAAGAGACGGGCTAAGAAGCGCAAGAAGAATAATTAATTTTCTGATTAAAGGGCTTATATTCTAATCAAATATATAGTATAGTACATGTAATTGAAATATATATCAAAATGGCAAATATTTTTTCGCATGATGTAATTAATTGATTTTTTTATTAAAATTATACCATAATATGTGAGTTAGGTAAGTTATTACAATTTTTAGAGCCAACAATTTTTTTTTATGACTAGACGTAGCTGGGGCCAAAACAATGTAAATAAGTGGTTTTGATTAACGCTACAAAATACAAATACAAAAGCATAAAATAAGGTACAAAGTGGGCGGCACTAGTGCCGCCCAGTGTCACTCGGTTGTGCCGGTGGCATAAAAGCTGAAAATTAAAAATTTTCGTTATAGAGTAAAAAAAAATATTTTGAATTTTACGCCCTCCCGCCGCTAATTAATTCTTTTTGGGATTTTTGGCTCCTGCTCCAATTTGGAGAGAATTTTTTTTTTCAGATTTTCTCCCCCGCTCTTCAATTTTTTTTTTCCGATTCCTGATTACGGGCCCGAGTACACATAATTTTCGAGTTCTAGTGCAGCCCAGTGAAAACTACTTAAATAATACTCTATAATCAGTAATTAATATTTTTATTGAAAATCAAAATACAAATAAATATCTATTACACTGACATTGACATTAATCGATAATTGACATTACTTGATATAATCTCATCATCTATAATAGAGCAAGATCCCGTGAACGCCAGACCTACGTTATTTTATAAAATCTGAAAATTTTTCTACGGAAGTACACTACTACAGGTAAGAAGAATTGGCTACTATGAACAGTCGGTCGCGGTGGCTTTGACAGGTAACAGGTAGCAAAGGTATATAGAATTGCTGCTCAAAATCGTCATACTATAAAGCGTAATTTTTTTATATAGTTTACGAGATGCTATAATAATTCACGTCCTCCACTGCCAGACACTTTCTATGGTGACAACCCCCCGCCTTTAAAATATAAAAAAATGTAATTGTACTTACGTTATTTTATAAAATCTGAATTTCATATATGTTATTTCGGTAACTATTTTAAGGTGTTACCCAAGCAGCCAGACAGTTTCGAAGGTTCCAACCCCCTACCAGACATAGTTGGTCAGCTGTAGGTATGAGCGCAAAGAAAGGCAAATGTATATAAAATCGAGTACGAATGAGACAGTCAGTTAGGTTTATCGGATAATTCAATTATGTAGAAATTATTTATAAATTAAAAATAAAGGAAGAGGGTCGATTTGGGCGGTTTTGGCCCCAAATTATTTTTAGATGAAAAAATCAGAAAACGTTTTTTTTAATGTCTACTAACAATAATAAGTCGATTTTACCCTAAACGGGCGACCCCCCATTCCCCTAGCCCCTCCCCCACCTCAATCCTGAATACGCCATCACTTCAGAGACGCCAAAAACGTATTTATCTATTTTTCTGGATTTTTTTTGTCAATTTTTTTTTCAATTTTACCTTCAAATGACCTTATAAACTTGATGTGATACAGGTTAACGAACTTCGGGTTCGAAATCAACGACCCCAAAAATCCTAGGATACCCTGGTCAAGTCTGGTGAGCAAGCTTAGATATTTTGTTATATTTCCCGCAAACGAATAAATAGTAAAACCACTCTCTCCACCACCCCCTTTTGTAAAAAGGGAAAAAATGATAAATGAAAGCGGATACAGTTAAAAGGGAATTAGTGTGGTAGTGTGGTATTTTATCAAGCAAATATAAGTTTGAAAGCGATATATCTCCCCAAGAACGCTGTTAGCAAGTGATGGCATGTTCAGGATTGAGGGGGGGGGGGGTCGTCCGTTTAGGGTAAAATCGACTTATTATTTTTAGCAGACATTAAAAAAAATGTTTTCTGATTTTTTTTCGTCCAAAAATAATTTGGGGCAGAAACCGCCCAAATTTACCCTCTTTCTTTGGTTATTACCATAATTTTACAGTTAATAAATTGTTAAAAAATAAATTTAATAAATCAATAGCAAATTAATTTCCGTTTATAAACGTGGTTTTTGAAAATATATTTAAAAGTAATTATGAACCAAATTTAAATATTTTATTAAAATTTTATTGTTTACTATGAACCTAATAATAAAAAATAGTTTGATAATAAAATGTCTGATGGACAAATTGTTTATTTATAATCAGAGCCCGTATACTTATAACCATAATAACCATTTTTGACGTCAAAGTAGCCGTTTCGGAGATATTCGCTGTGAAAAATCGCGTACCACCTATTTTTCGCCGAGCGCTCCAAACTACCCCCTACTCTGAAGTCGATAGCGAAAAAACGGTGGGGAGTATGCAAATCGACCATAGAACTTTTTTAATGTAGAATTTAATGAAGAATATTTTTGTTCCTATACCTGTTTTTCGTGGGAATGACGGATCCGAAGAAAAATGAGAATAACCGTAACTAAGTCCCGTCTGGGGGTGGTTCTTCGCCCCAAAAAGGCGTTTCCATCAACGGATAAGGTGGGAACTCTTCGGATCCTTAATTCTATTCCTATGAACTATACATAGCCCAAATATAATTTGTATATGAATTTTTTCTCCTAAAATGTCTAATTTGCGTGGACTATACAGCTGACTTTCAACTGTCTGGTAGGGGGTTGGAACCTTCGAAACTCTCTGGCTGCTTGGGAAACACCTTAAAATAGTTGCCGAAGTAACATATATAAAATTCAGATTTTATAAAATAACGTAAGTACAATTACATTTTTTTATACTTTAAAAGGGTCTGGCGGGGGGTTTCCACCATAGAAAGTGGAGGACGTGAATTATTATAGCATCTCGTAAACAATATCAAAAAATTACGCTTTATAGTATGACGATTTTGAGCAGCAAATCTATACACCTTTGCTACCTGTTACCTGTCAAAGCCACCGCGACCGACTGTTCATAGTAGCCAATTCTTCTTACCGTAGAAAAATTTTCAGATTTTATAAAATAACGTAGGTCTGGCGTTCACGGGATCTTGGTCTATAAAGAATTTAGAAAAAGATTAGAAAAATGTGTACTAGTAGGCTGTCTCAAACTCCGTATTTAAACTTTTCACAATAACTGAAAAAACTTTGTTAAATAAAATTTTCAATAAAATGTAAAAGATGTAGTTTGCTTAAAGCCGATTTCATATTTTCTAATTTTGACAACTGTTTATGACTTAGTAAGTCAAGCAAAAGTTTTGGTAGAGAATGACTTTCTCTCGGCAAATCTAAAATAAGAAAGTTTTCAAAAGTGCGGTACCCTAACCGGGAACACACTGTTGTATACGATAACGGGGAAATAAAAAAGAAATAAGAAAAATTGAACCGCCTTCAATGGGCCTTTCCCACGTTTTTTTTTATTGAATATTTGAAAAGTTCTCTTTAAAAAAACTCACCCGTATTTTTTCTTTTTTACGAAATTTGCTTCTTTTCTGCAGAAAAAATTATTATGTTATATGAATTTAAAATTGGCGGCAATATTTCTGCACTGATGACGAAATGGGGGGAATGACCAATCGGTATACTCTAGCACCCTTGGTAAACGCTACATATGAGCAGATTGTACGTATAAGTGTTTGTCTCTTTCTATCTTTACCGAATTGACAGACATGTCATCAAGCTTTGTTAGTTCTAGTTTAGTGACGTGTGAAACTACAGAAACTTTTCTTTGATGTATTTACCGGTAGCTAAAATTTATTAAACAAAATTTCACCGTCGCACCTGGCCCAGTTTATTGAACCCCATTACTGGTACTGAAGTCGGCTAAAAATACGTTTAAATTCGTTATTTGCTCATTTTTACACCGACCTCAAATTATTTTCCATAATTTTTTGTGTCCTTTTTTTTGCAAGCGATTCAGTTTTTTTCAAATTTATTTTTTACCCTGTTTGATGATCTCAGACTCGCTATCACAGAATCTTTAAATGTCCAAGTACCAAGTATCAAATTTCATGTAAATCTGAAAATGCTTTATCTTTAATCCTTTTATTTTTTTTTAAATTCAATTTAATTCTGTAATTACTGCACACATGTTGAATTCACCAATTGAGTTTTTAGTTTTTAATATTAGATTGGATAGCAGCTACTCTTGAAATATGTAACTACCAATTTAAATAGAATCCAACTTAATTTGAATTTACGTACGACTCACTACCGAGCTACTAGACAAACCACAGTAACTCATTCCTTGATGGCTTGAATCACCGTAACTGTTCGAATCACTTTGCCAGACATCCTTTCTACGTCCAATAAAGTCAGTAACTTCATGATCCTTTCGTATCTTCCCTCAGTCCTCTTCTTCCCAAGCGTGATTTATTTTCTTTCGTAGCCGGTAGCCGTATAAAATCGAACCAATAATACACATATTCTTATTAGTGTAGGCAAAATTATTGCCGTGAGAATTAAGGCATTACATTAACTATCAAATAATGGAGTTCATGGTAGTGCAAAGGCAGGCAATCATGTCTCATGTATTTTCTCATAGCAGAAAGGTGTAGAATAGAATGGTCATAAAAGTGGACCGAGCGAGACTTAAGCACGTTCAAAAATAAACCATGCTTAATGCGAAAATATGCCAGCATAATGGGATGATGCCGAAAGAGTGTTTTGTTTCAAAAGGCAATAATTATATAATTGAGAATTAAATATTGCAGGTACTTGCCTATTTTTTGCCTGACCAGTAGTATAATATATTTTTACAAATAAACATTTACGTTACCATTCAAGATTGTAGATGTTTTATTGTGCCAGGTCTTTATACAAATTTAATTTTTAAGTTGTAGGTAATAATAATTGTGTATTGAACATTTTCTTAACTGAGTAGTAGATATTCCCTAAACTATTAATATTACATTTACTAATAATAAAATGTCTTTATTCTGCATGATACAAATTTTATTACAGTTAAACAATAAAGGAGATGGCGATATTCAATTGGGTTGCTCTTCCATATAACCATCTCTACGAATAAATAATTTATGATTAGGTTGGTTTCTATAAGTCAGCAGACGGTTCCCAAACCACCAGGAGTCTGCGCACAATGACTTTAAAGCCAATAAATCGAAACTGCAGTCTGCAAGTGGTGTGGAATGGCTGGCAAGAGAACTTCTTTGAGTAAGAATAAATCTCTCGGCTGGTGTCTGCTGCAATCGAAACTTTAGCGTCTTGTGGCAATACATAGTTATTTCACTTAACGTGGCAAGGCTTGTAATTCATAATTCAGCGCTCGGCGGAGTATTAGAATAGCTGTTGATTGCAGTTTGTTTTTTTTATTCCTTATATATTTAAGGAAACGTTCGGAAAAATATTTCACTATTAAATAAAAAATATCTTCAAAATCAGTGAACAAAGAATCAGAAACAAAAACTTAATACACAGATATATATATAGATATACTCTTCGTAAAAACGAAGAGTATATTGTATTTGATCGGCACATTTCTAAATCAGTAAATATCGCTCGTAGAGAAAAAATTTTCATATCATTATGTTAGTGAACGAATTCTGAACAACTTTCAAAATGTCCGTCTGTCCATCCGTCCGTCCGTCTGTCCGACTGTCCGTCCGTCCGTCCGTCACGTTTCTTGTAAGCACGATAACTTAAGAAAGAGAAGTCCGATTGTATTGAAATTTGGAAACTAAGTTAGCATTAGCTAGAGGAAGAACCCTATTGTTTTTGAAAAAAATTAATCAGTAAATAAAAAAGTTATTAATCATTTAAATTAAAAAAAATATATTTTCTTAATTTTTATCATTTGTACTTAAATAGAAATCTTGCGAAATTTTATTCTCTATATTTTTTTCTTGTTTATACATTTCACTAATGTATATATTTTATAATAATATATCTAATTCGTTGAAATATAATACTCGAATGATATGACATTCAATTTTCGTAGTGATCTCTGATGGTCGAATGGCTTAAGCTTTGCAATCCAGAGGTCTTGTGTTCGAATCCCGGACGGGGTGTTTTTTTTTTCATTTTTTTTCATGTATTTCTTTTTTTCAACAAAGTTGGTATCACAAAATTTAGTATGTCCGAAAACTAACTTTATTTACAAGAAAACTGCGAAGAGTATCCTATAGAAGGTGTAACAATTATATAAATAGCTCAGTAAATTGGCGAAGAGTGTAATGCTTCCATTAGTTTCCTCTGTACTTCAAATTTTGTTTAGTTTTATTCGATTTAGCATATATTTTTTGTAATTATTTCTTATGAATAATTTATGTGATTGAGTATCTGGACTGCGTCGTATGTTTATTTTCAATAAAGACACTTTATTATTATTATTATTGTTATTGTTATTATAAATACATTTTAGTGAAACATAAGAAAAATTTTTTACATTTGTTAAGGACAATAGCAATTATTTTCTTCATATAATAAGTCACGAAGTATAGCCAAAGTTAAAATAGTTGTTTTAGGAGAGAGGTCGTCGAAGTCCTGCAACAAATACAAAGAAGGAAATCGCGTTCTGGTCGAGGTTAATTGATCCAACTAGACACTAAGGAACAAGTAGTAGTCTACAGTGGTCTATTTTAATCCTTATTTCTGATCTATTCTTTCCAGGTTCTGTTGTGTAAGCTAAGCTACGCTGATGACGAACAATAATTCCGAAAATGTGTCCGTTGCTGTTTCCTTGTTTCTTCTTTTGAGTATATGGCGAGATTCCCTTTTTTTTAATGTACTTTGCACTTATGTGGCAGATATCAGCTGTGAGTGATCTTTAACTAGCCATAAAATAGAGGAGTAGGCAGGAAAGAGGAATCAAAATTTGAAAAGGATTTTAAGATTCACATGGTTCTCCGCCATTTTATAGAAAACGAAAATTACCCAAAAAACGGATTTTGATAACACTGACACTAAATGAGTCTTGATATTCAAGGGAAAGTTATAGCTTTACCCATGTCGGAGGTACTCAACCTTTTGCAACAAAATTTTTAAGATAATGAAGGGTCTTTAAAAAAAGGCTACCAAAAATTACACAGGCACGCAAAAAAAGTGGGCTGTTTTTTTTGACTAAACCAACTTATCTTTATGTATTTTGGCGCACTCACCATTTTTTTGTAAGTTGCGATAATAATGTAAAAAAACATAATTTAGGTTATTTTCGGGATTTACTAAAAACTGGTGGATTATGGAGCCAAATGGACAAATGATTCGTATTCAACCAGAGCTGGAGTACTTCAAATAAAAGTAATTGAAAAAAGTATTTCAAATACTTTCAGTATTTGAAGTACTTTGCTTCAAATACTTTCGATTCTTAGTATTTGGTACTTGGTATTTGAAATACTTTGCTTCGAGTATTTGGATTTGGTATTTGGTTTTCAGAAATACTGGTATTTGAATTACTTTGCTTGGTATTTCAAATACTCTCCGCTATTTCAAGTACTATCCCGGTATTTGAAGTACTAGACTTAACAATTTATAGTATTTGAAATATGTTTTTTGATATTTAAATTAGTTAAAAGTATTTGAAGTCCTTGTAGTTCCATGTTTTAGATATTTTAAAAAACAAATTTCACTAAAAAATTGTTACTGCATATCTGTTTTTATTTAGTAATCAGTGTTAACATTATGTGGGCAGTGGGAGATTTAGGGGGTTGGCTATAGAGGCTATTGCCCAGGGCGGCAAAATCCAGGGACGGTAAATTTTTTGAAAATAGCAAAGGCACATAAAAACAAAAAAATATTATTATTAGTATGTACTAGGTATCAGGACATTAATTTATTTAAGAATGTGTTTTTTATTTTAACTAGACTGAAGTTCCTTATTATAGTCAACTGTACAGGGTGGTCACGCGAACGTTAGAACTTCATTTAACTTCGTTATTTTTGGAGTTACGTAAAAACGTTTAAAAATAAAAGTTATGAGAAATCACATGTATTTTCCAAAAATCATTTCAGAAAAACAATTAAAGGTCAAATTTCTGAGATACGAGCTTTACTTTGGTTTTTTTTTAAATGGAATACCCCATATATTTTTACACCATTAGAAAGGCCATAGAAAAACCTTTTTCAATGATGTATGACGTATGAAATTTTTCTTAAAAACTACAGTAGATATTATAAGTTTTATATTTTCTTACATTAAGTCACGGTAGTCCGAAATAGTAGTTTGTGCAACAAGAGTGGATTTGATATCCATATCACACGATAAAGAAGTTTGAGCACGACGCCGTAGGCGGAGTGCTCAAATCTTTTGAGTGCGATATGGATAATCCACTCGAGTTGTATGTACACTGTACAGCATACTTTGTCTACGACCAGCTTAAAAAACTACAATATTTATTAAACATTAGTATACTACACAAATACACACTGACAGTTACTTTGACAGCTTACGCACTAATTTGATTTTAAAATGAATAGTTGCATATGTATACGAACTGTGATTGGCCCGTTTCATTTCATATCCATCCTAGAACTGATATGAAATATATCCGTTCAGTTACCTGGAATTGCCTACTTATCCATTCTACAGACTATACAGAAAACAGTAAATAGACCGAATGCATGTAGGTGGCGTCAGAGTCGCGTTTGGGTACTGCAACATAACCTAATTTTCTGTGAATCTTTGTTTACTACTTCTTTAAAAATGCCAAGCAATTGTTGTGTGCCTCATTGCACTTCCTATTAGAGAAAAAATAAAAATTTAAAGTTTCACCAGTTTCCAGTATGCAGCAGTTTTAGAAGAAAGTGGATAGTTGCTCTCAAATTACAAAAAAGCCCATCTAATGTGTTCAAAACATTTCACAGACCGAATGCATGTAGGCGGCGTCAGAGTCGCGTTTGGGTACTGCAACATAACCTCATTTTCTGTGCATCTTTGTTTACTACTTCTTTAAAAATGCCAAGCTTTTCTTTTAGTTCACCTAAACTATCCATTTTCCGTAGGTTTCAAATAAACAAACTTATTTCAACACATCAAAACTGAAAAGCACAGAACACAATGAATAGCGTACCCAAAGTCGATCGGTAACCGCCTGGCGGCGAAATATTTCACTAAACCTATGCATTCCTCTTATTTACATAAGGGAGTAGAAAAAATATATATCAATTATTGAAATTCTCCATTTTATTTAAAATAAAGTGAAATTAGATACTAACATGTATCTTGACAGAACTAACATATTGTTTATTTTAATTTACATACTTTTGTTTTCTATGGATAATTTGATAAATTGTAAATTTATAGTAAATTAGACAAATTTTTTTTAAGATAAATAGTATATAATTAAAAAGCTTTTTTATGGCTTTTCAAATGGTGTAAATATATATTGGACAATTTTAATCAAAATGTATACATTTTTTTATTTTGATTACATTTTGGATTTACGGTTTTTGGACAATTCTGAACAAGTTTCATTAACAAAATTTTCCGATAAAAATATGCCTAATATGATTTTTTTATTTTCCCCGCATATATTGGTACTGCAGGTGGCTTTGCATTTGTAGGAGGCGAATGCTTTTCTGGTCATAAGTAGATCCTAATTGGTTCCATACTTAAGTAAAATTTGATTCAAATCGGAAAAAAATAAAAAGTTATTGGGCTGTTACCATTTCAAGTGAAACACACTGTATAAAAGCCAGTGATAAAAAAGCATTGAATTAAACATTTTTCAATACTTAAATGACTCTGACACCCAACTTACTTCTCAGTAAAAACAGTTTTTTATCGGTTTAATACATGCCTTGCATCATCAGCTGTAGAAAGACTCTTTTCATTTACTGAAATTATAAATGCTCCTAGAAGAAATGCATTAACTAATGGAAATTTCGAAAATTGGGTACTATTGAAAGCTAATGGAAATAGATAGATCTCAATTTTATTATTTGTACTTGTACTTACCTAAAATTATTACTATGTTTTATATACAGTATCGGAAAGTCCTGGCTTAGGTGTTGCATAGTTTCAACGACTTAACCGACCGCCCACAATAAAGGCGTCTACCGGAGCTCTAGCAGAGGGGCAAATAGTGACACGAATCATCAAGCATCAAGGCGGAAACAAATTGAAATTCCACAGACAGGCTGCCCATGCACATGTGGTGGGGAAAGCAGGTGGCACGATTGTAGGATGTGTTATATGATAAAAAGGAATAGAATAGTTGCTTCACTCTCGCTTGCTCTTATTGCCCATACCAAAGCGAACATTTTCCGATAGTGTATAAGTTGGTTTTCTTTATTACTTTCCTGACATTTGAAGGGAAATCGACCGCAGCAATATTTATTTTTGTTGGTTTTTATATTTATATGATAATAAATTATTTTTTCTATTGTTTTTGAATGATGCTGAGTTAAAGAAAGCTGTTAATAAATAATAATAATAACAAATTATTAAGAGAAAAACTTAATGAATAAAATTTTTTATGGGTATTGGAAGAACTGTGGAGCATTTGAAATATGTTAAAGTATTTGAAATACTTGAGTATTTGAAATACTTTAGAGTAATTGAACTACTTTGAGATTTGAAGTACCTAGTGAAGTACTTCAAATAATCTGAAATATTGCGATTTACTTGAAGTACTTTCGACAAGTATTTGGTATTTGAATTACTTTGCTTCAGGTCATAGTACTTGGGAATTGGAGCAGCAAGTACTTTGTCAGGTACTTGGTATTTGGTACTTCAAGTACTTTCATTGGGTACTTTCAACAGCTCTGTATTCAACATGTCGAAATACATAGGAGTAGCCCAATGGAGTCCCAGAAACAGACCATCTTTTTCTTTTGTGTGTGCCTGTGTAATATATGAACATCACCGGATCATCCGCCATTTTCTAGAAAACAGCGTATGCAAAAATATTACATAGACGCACTATGTCGAAAAAATGGAAGAATTTGCAGGAATAAGTATAGAAAACGGAACACTTTTTATCTTTCGGGATAAGCATATTGAGAAAAAATAAAGATATGAAGAATGAAGGCAACTTTTTTACTTGAAGTTTTTGTGTAAATATGGAACGCCCTCGCAAATGAAACAACACAACGAATGGTGTAATAAATTAAAAAATAATAATAATTTGACTAATGAATCAATGCTATACGCATAGCGCTTACTTGTTAATTTCTATTTGATTTGAAATTTAAAATGTGATTTATATTATAATTTAACATTCGGTTAGCCACTTTCTATGTATAATTGGTGCAGCATTCAAGAAATACACATGAGTCTAATTAGCATCGTCCTAACGAAATACAGAAACACAAGTCGGTGTGTAAAATCTGACAAAAAAAATCTGTAAAATTAGAGTAGTCAATTTCAAAGAAATGTTTCGGTGTTAGCGACATGGTTTCCGACGGGATAACAACTAAAGGTTGTACGAGACTTCTCATGTTACAATAAATGTATACCGACAGTTTAACAAATCTTGGTATCTATTTTTCTCTTTCACTTAATGAACTACTTTTAATTGCTGTTAGATGCTGCCCTACATAATACTAAAATTATACGTTTGGGTTACTGAAAAACACACGGGATGAACAATTAAAGAATAAATAAATAACAATAAAAAAAAAGTAAATATGACATTAAAAGACAAAAACAAATAAGGAATTTAGTTAACGAGGAAGTGGTAAGAGAAAACAGAACTTATCAATCAAGTTAAATATTGATGGCCTACATATTACGAGGGAAGATGAGGTCGCCTCAGAATTTGCTAATGTTATAAGTCTTGGTTCCTATAATTATTATTTATCCCAGTAGAACTTAATATTGCAATTGAAGTACAATCAACTGATGGTTGTTCCACACAAATAACATTGCTATTTATTAATTACTTTAATTTTTAGTGAGAACTAGGCACCTTTCTCTTTAAGCTAAATATTTTTATTTTGTTTCAGAAAACCAAGTTCAACAATATGGTGAGGTTAATCAACTAGGCGGCGTGTTTGTAAATGGACGCCCGTTACCGAACGCAGTACGTTTGCGCATCGTAGAGCTGTCCCAAGTTGGCATCAGACCCTGTGATATATCCCGACAACTCCGTGTGTCTCACGGATGTGTCTCCAAAATCTTAGCCCGATACCACGAAACGGGATCCATCTTGCCCGGCGCTATTGGTGGTTCTAAACCACGAGTAACAACGCCTAAAGTGGTGGCCTATATCAAAGAACTAAAACAAAAGGATCCAGGAATTTTCGCTTGGGAAATCCGGGACAGACTGCTATCTGATGGAGTGTGTGACAAGTACAACGTACCTTCAGTTAGCTCTATCAGCAGGATATTGAGGAACAAAATAGGAACTCTAGTGCATAGCCAACCTCACGCTCACTCGCTATACAACGCTATTTATCCCAGTTACTCTTACCCGCAACAGAAGTTACCTCCGCCTTCCCCTCCTCACCGACACGGTAATGGACATTGTTGGCCCAGTTCTCATTCAGTGTCGGACATTTTAGCGGGAGTTCACGCTGCGGCATTTCGAGGGCCACATCCTAACTCCCCTTCAGGGCTACCTGCGGGGCCGTCACCCCCTGTTATGGATCACACTCAAAACTATAACTATTACATGTATTTGCAATCCGGCAATACAGCAGCGATGCATATGGTTAATAGTGGAATGGGTCCGCATCCTCTTGCGGGGTCGCACATTTGAGATGGGCCTAATAAATGAAACAATTGGAATAATTTGTGTGTACTTGACATGTAGAGTGTAGAGCTGAAGAACCGAATGTGACAGAAAATATGCTACCTAATTATAATTATTTGAATTGTTATAATTTAATGACTTGATATTTAAAACACCAAATATGGCATGTCACAGTAATTGAGATTTGATTTGTTCTTTTGTCAATATTGTACATATTCAAGGGAGAATAAAGATTAAATTTTGTTAAGTGGCTGCTAGTATAACTGAAACAAAGAATCTTGGAGGAGCAGAAATCCCCTTTTTCATTTAGATTTGGGTCACACAAACAAAAATCTCTCTCACGGAGAATTCGTTTACTTCTGTGGTTTTAAGCTATCGTCAGTTAGATATGCCCATATACAGGGTGGATCATTAATAATAGGCCATAGTTCAAGGGTAGATTCTTTGGATCAAAATATGAGGATATAACCAAACATGTTTTAGTAAATTGTTGCTGTGGAAAAAGATACAGGGTGTCAAAATTGTAATTTTGTTTTTTTTTTCTGCAATATCTCAACTACCTCTTGACCGATCTTCTCCCAATTTGGTAAGGAAACATTTTTTTAGGTTAAGAAACAATAATTTATGTATTACATCACGCTAGCCCGTGGAGGGCGCCTCATGAGCTATATCTGATATTGTTTATAATTTATTATTTGTGGCATATTCATGATTTCTTAGTTTGTTGGGTATTTTGCCACTGTAAAAATATTTAAAAATTTTGATGAAATAAACCTCTGCGCCAAAAGGATCAGACAGAGGCTGGTTTTTATACTTCTATTACAAAATGTCTCACACCTAAAAATATATAAACTGAAACAAAATTGTTAAATGATAAATTGAAAAATTAAAACGAAGGCAGTTGACGTTTCGGAAAATAGTTCTTTTTCCGTTATCAAAACTTTCACTTTTGAGAATGTCAAAAGTTTGTTGTTTATGTATTTCCATAGTCACGTGAGACATTAAATTATATTTATTTTATTTTTACTTACTTCGTCTCTGAGGATCGGCAACCAGCTGGTACAGAAATCTACAGAATAATTAGAAACACATTTATCTTCATTTAACAAAATAATAGCGGATTCCTTAAGTTTTCTTTTAGTTGAGTTGCTTTCTTTTTCCAAAATTTTCGCGGCGTCCCACTGGATCCTATGATTGTTATCCCACGCATGTTCACAAATTTTTGATTTTTGAAATTCTCCCTTTCTAGCATAATCTCGGTGTTCACCAAGCCTTACGTTGAAAGGTCTAGATGACTCACCTACATAATGCTTACCGCACTCACATGGAACACTATAAATACAATTCTTGGAATTTTGAATAATATTCACCGGTTTAGTCTTTGATAAAACAGATCTTAATGTGGTTCCTGTTTGAAAAACTGTTCGTACAGAAAATCTATATCCGATTTTTCTCAATTTATCCGATAAACCTTGTATGTATGGAATTACTGGTAAAGATCTAAATTCAGGTTGTAAATGTTGAGTGGTTACTCTACTTTCAATGTTTGCCATCTGGCTATCAACAAAACCCTCGGGGTATTGATTATTCAATAGAACGGTTTTAATAAATTTTTTCTCACTACTTGAACTTTCATCATTTGAAGAAATTACTTTAGCCCTATCATACAAACATTTTACGACACCTTTCTTAACGCTAATATGTTGATTTGAATTGAAATTCAAATATCTTGTTTGTGTGTGTTTGTTTTCGATAAACACTGGTTTCATATTTATTATCTAACTTTTTAATTAAAATATCTAAGAAAGGTAATTCATTATTATTCTCTATTTCTATTGTAAAATTAATTGAAGGTTCCTTTTCGTTAATTTGATTTAAAAAATTATTTAAATGTTCTTTGCTATGAGGCCATAACGCAAAAATATCATCAACATATCTCCACCACACTATAGGTTTATAAATTAAGTTATTAATATTATTTTCTTCAAAATTTTCCATAAAAATATTGCTTAATATTGGAGATAGAGAAGAACCCATGGCCATACCAAAGTTTTGTTGATAGAAGTCATTATTTAATTGAAAGTATGTCTTTTTAATGCAAAGAGTAAGTAATTCCATTATAGTTTCTATGCTTAATTTAGTTCTATTCGCCAAATTCCCATCATGTTGCAATTTACTTTTAATTATTGTTAATGTTTTATCTACCGGAACATTTGTAAAAAGGCTTACTACATCAAAACTCACCATTAGATGATTCTTATTAAAATTGTTTTCAAATAGTTTTTCCAAAAAATGTTTGCTATTTTTAATATAAGACTCAGAAGAACCCGATAAAGGATTTAAGATTTTTAATAAAAATTTGGAGAGATTACTAAATGGAGAATTAATTGAGCTCACAATCGGTCTAAGAGGAATTTGAGGTTTATGTATTTTTGGTAAACCATAAAAATGAGGAGGTTTACTATGATGTGGAGTTAGAACTTTTCGCTCAAAATCGGCAAATTCATTTTTGTATTTAAATAGAGTCCTATATATTTTGCTTTCTAAAGATTTTGTTGGATCATTATTTAATTTAGAATAATTCCCATCATTAATTAAGTTCATAATCTTTGTATTATACACAACTGTATCTAAAATTACAGTGGCATTGCCTTTATCAGCGGGTAAAATTTTAATACTTTCGTCATTTCTTAAAGATGTAATTGAAAGTTTTTCATCTGATGTTAAATTAATCCTCGTCTTATATTGTTTTTCTAATTCAATTTTTGAACGAATTCGGTATTCATTGGCATCATCTATTGATAGTTTCTGTACAGCTTGTTCAATTGCAGTTATGATATCAAATTTAGGAATAGTTTTCGGTGTTACTGCATAATTCAAACCTTTAGTTAATACAAGTTTTTCAGATACATTGAGTTCGCGATTTGACAGATTAATGACAGTTTTGTCAATTAAAAGGTTATTTTGAAAATTTTGTAGTTCTGTAGTTTGTTTTTCACTACACAAATTTCTAAATTTGTTTAAATGTGTATTCTTTCGCGAATTAAAAACTGTATTATACGTACGTAGAACACTGTTGTGCATGTGGTTGTGGTCATCCTCTTCGACGTAGTCGTATAAATTTTCTAATATAATTTCAATGTCTCTTGAAATTTGTGCTTTATTTTGCCTATGGAACTGTATTCTTTCTCGCACCATTGCTGCACTGGCTCTTTCTAAGATGTTATTGCATCTATTGCTGTTATACGATGCTCTTAGGAATTATCTTATGTTGACGACACTTACACAAAAAAGTGATACTATTTTCGGTGTGAGCTAATTTTTTATATAATATTTCCAAATCTCTAAAAAGTCTATTAATATTAGGCCCATACCTGTGATCCAGATATTGTTTATAATTTAATATTTGTGGCATATTCATGATTTCTTAGTTTGTTGGGTATTTTGCCACTGTAAAAATATTTAAAAATGTTGATGAAATAAACCTCTGCGCCAAAAGGATCAGACAGAGGCTGGTTTTTATACTTCTATTACAAAATGTCTCACACCTAAAAATATATAAACTGAAACAAAATTGTTAAATGATAAATTGAAAAATTAAAACGAAGGCAGTTGACGTTTCGGAAAATAGTTCTTTTTCCGTTATCAAAACTGATGATGAATATTTTTCTCTTTTCTTTTCACGAAACGTAGTGGCACTTTTGAATAGAAAATCTCATGCAGGAGTCATTTCTACGTAAAAAGGTACTGTTGATCAAAAATTCTTTGAAAAAAAATCCAATTTGAAAAGGAAAAATTGTATTTATTGAAAAGTGTGCTTTGGTGACGTCTTAGTTCTGTCAAACTGTCAAACTAATGAAATTGCACGTAAATTATTTTAAAAATAATAACTTTCCATTAGAATCAAATTTAATAATACACTGATAAAATAAAAGGAAATGACGGCTTTTATCTAAAATTAAGAGCGGGTTTTAAAGAGAATTTTATTTTCTAACTTTTCATTGGGAATTGTTATGTCAAAGAATATGTGGAGAAAATGGCTATACTGCCAATGTTCCGAAACCGTATTCATATTACAATTTTAAAATAAAAAAAATTATATATGTACCTACTTCATTTAATTAGTGCGATATAATTTTTTGCTTTGGATTTTACTAAAAATAAACCTAAGATGAAAGAAAGTATACGGTATGATAAAATACTGGGAAATATACAAAGAGCTTAAAAATGCTTTAGTCTCAAATCTGTGACACTATGGTCGACGACTAACCTTTATTCAAGGTCAATATTTGTGGAACAAATCTCCTTAGGAGTCTTAATTTTCTTTCTTACAATTTACTAGAAATCATCAGAAGTTCTCTTGTTGCATGCTGTGACGTTACCTAAAAATTAATGAATATTAGAAATCATTCTTTAAGGAAATAAAGTGTATTCACGCACGGCCTCCCGGATCAGGCAATAGTGTGATCTTTCCTAATTGCGTCCATATTAATTTTTAGCGAATGAAAAAGGCGCATTAAATAGTGCTGAATTTGTGAATTTGGAAGTCATTTTGCATGAAGAATACAGAAAAAAGTAAGCATGCTGTGCTTTAAATATGTCAGTAAAAATGGTAGAAAGAAGGTACTAATGACTACTGTTGATATGCCATCTTGAAATTTTGCAGAAAAAGAAATATTCAGATTAAATTCTATTACCCGTTCTTAAAATTTAGATTGTTTTCTGTGATTATTTTATATAGGTTTATAGTAAAACTGGCTGTGTAAACATATTTCAAGTCTACGAAGATGCATAAATTATGTTATACAATTTTCTAAAATAGTACTGTATTATGTAGCAGATACATTCGTCATTCTCTGCATCTATTCCTCTCGAACTATATCTGCAATTCCCGTATATCAGTATGCTACCATATATCAAGGCAATAGTAAAGTAACCTTTACATTAACGGCACGTGAAATATAAATTAATGCTAAAAATTCAGTATACCACCATTATTATTGGCAAAGTGTGTGATGGCCGAGCTTTGGCCGGTCTTGCACTTTATTCAATAATTTAGCGCTCCTTGCCAGTACTTTACCAATGATGAAGTGAAGTCATGTCGTAATCAGACGCCAGGCGCATTTAATATGGAGGCACTTGGGAAGTGTAATTGAAGTAAAAAATGAGACCTCTAATTGAACACACCTTATTTCCTTACATTATGTTTAAAAATAAACTATGAGGTCATTTAGTCAAATTTCATATTTCACTTTTTAGTACGTTTATGCCAAGTAATCGCCAAATAATTATAACTCTGAAAATTTGAGGTCGATCCGATAAGTAGTTTTAAAAACATACTGCTTTAAACATGAACCGACGCGCTCAAAGTGCTGACGTCATTGCATCCCAAAGTCTGCCTCGAAGTTGCATTTACGATGTTAGAACCCGGCTATTTAACTAATCTGCCAGACATGTACTTGATTATGGTGATTTGGAAACTATTGAAGTATTTTATCACAAAAGTAAAAAGTGCATTATAAAACTGCCGAACAATGAATGAAAAATGCGACTAAATGTATTAAAATAAAATATGCTAAATGAGCCCATTCTATGTGAATAATTTGTCTTGATTTGCCGAAATTGATGTTTCAGGTCTTAGCTCTACTTGTATGTTGCTCTAAAAGCTTTAAATTAGCAGTTTAAGAACTATGTATGTATGGAATGTGCTGCCTTAAATATATATTATAAAATTTATTTATTTCGTGTTAATTGTTGTAAATAAAATGATTATAGTTTTTATTGTTTATTTAAGATTACTTATAAGAGAAAGATTATAATATATTGAACTCAAATACTCCTAAGTGTTGCTAATGTTAAGGTAGTTTCTTCACTAGTAATATAAGCTTAAACACTATACTAGACGTGCGTTTCATCAGCCAAGTTGTCACCATCTGAAAAGGATTAAAAGTGGTATGGTAGTGATAACTTGATCCCGATATTTTTTTTCGTATCCAGAAGATATCAACTTCGTTGATGAAATGCGCATCGGTATTATTCAGTGCCTTGAAGTGATTGGAAACTATTTTAGTGTTAATTCAAGTAATGTAAATTTATTAAACAGTTTTGTTTTGATATTTAAAACAAATTGTGAAATCTGTATGCCATTCTAAAATATAATTTTAGAGCATCCTGTGAATAATTTACCTGTATATAATTTTTGTACTAAAAGATTTTGAAATACAATATTTTGAATATTATAATGCGTTTTTAAGTTATTTGTCCAATTCAATTTTTACAATGCATTAGTCAATCGTACTAGATACATTTATGGATGGCGTTCTAATTTAGAAGCTGTAACCATCGTAAGTAAATAAGGATTGGTTCACGATAACTGTAAAAAATTTGTCTGTTGTTGCTCGAACTGAACGGAGGTATTGTAGAAGAACTCACTACCGTGCGTCTGAGTGACGCGACACCAATTTATATATTAAGGGGCGCCAATCGCGTTCTGCCCCTTCTTCCACTCCCAAGCGGGTTCCAGATAAGATATAACTCGATAGACAAGTAATAGGTTAAGACTGCACTATCTCAGATCATTAACGACGCTCTCTCTGTCGGGATTTTATTTATTTATGTGGTAATAATGGGGTTTACGCCTAAGGATTTTTGTAATTTTTGCATAAAAAATTTTTTATCGAGATTTCTCTCTGACGGGATTTAATTTTGACGTGATTTTTATTTGTTTACGTAGTAATAATTGGTTTTACGCCTAAGAATTTTTGCAATTTTTGCATTAAAAAAATCTCTATCGAGATTTCCCTCTGGCGGGATTTAATTTTGACGTGATTTTTATTCGTTTGCCTACTAATAACGGATTCTACACTTAATGATTCCTGAAAAATCGCATAAAAAAAATCCCTATCGAGCTCCCGTAAGGCGACCAGAACACTGAGTTTTAAACTTGGGGAATCATGATTAACCGATTAACTCAGTGTTTCCCCTCTTCCAAACGAAAACCCTCAAGGGAATAAGACTAGCAACAAGTCATAAAATCAATAAAATGCAAATAGTTCAAAGAATACCATTTATTCAACAGGTTTAAAACAAGTACAGTGAAATTCTGCAATACCCTATCCAATGAGAAAGAATCACGCCTCCCCAACTAAGGCAAGATAAATTTTACCATATAAATGAGAGCGAGCGCTAACAATCGATTTGGTAGAAAAGATTCATGCAACCTCCCTAACATTTAATGCAAGCTTTTTAAAATTTGTGAATTTTGGTATAATTATGGCTGACTGAAAATAATATAAAAATATTTTACTTAAAAAATTTTGGTTCGCTTTTGATTCGTTTTAAAGTTCTATATCGTGATTATAGCATTCACAGAACGGAGTTCGACTAATACATGAGTTTAATAACGTTCAGTCAGTCTCATGACTTACTGGTCCCCATGCAGGTTCAGTAAAGGACTCGCCTTCGAGCGACTTTTTGGCAAAATGGATTATTGTCTTACTTATGCACAAGGCGGTTTTCTCTATAACTTTATCATTTGGAAAGCTCTGCATTTGGCTTTCCTACCATCGCTTTGTATTGATCATCCAACACACTCGTCTAAATTATGAGTCGTTGGGTGAATTCAAACTTGTTTTATGTGAGAAACCGGCCTTGTCGTCGATTTTTACTGTTTTTTTGCCAATATTTGCCTATATACGCTACGCGCCTTCGCTACATTTGTCGATTTCACCCTGTTTGATATGAAAGATAGTTAAAATTTTATATTCATTCTTATGACTGATGTCCATAATGACTGTATCTTCATGGTCATTGTCTTTTATGGAGGAATTCAAAAGTTAAAAATGATAATTTCGTAATAGTATTTTATATAACAAGTGGCTAAAGTGGTGTTTTTTTACAAGTGGGGCGTTTATAGTACGAGCCGAAGGCGAGTGTTATAAACCACACGAGTAAAAAAAAACACATTTTAGTCTCGAGTTATATACAAATTTTTTTGTATCGCCATTCGAAATTAGAAAACAATGTAATTTTGTAAAAATACACTAAATTCTATTGCTGTTTCCATAGAAGCCAATAAGTTTTATTTCACACTGTGAAATAAAATTTCTTTATTTCACTATTTTTTCTTTATTTTTCACTTGTCATTAATGACATTGTTTTGATTCATTGAAACCGTCAAATAAATGTCATTTTAGGCTATGGCGTTACAAAAAAGTATTATTTATTATTCCTTGATCAAAAATTATAGTTTTATTTTTGGTTCATTTTTCCATGACCACAATATACTTTCACTCTCATGGCCTGGACCAAAACTTATTTTCTTAAGTGAAAATTCGGTGTTTCTTCGAATTTTTACCTGGTTGTGCCTCACATCTTAACGAACTTATATCGGTCCTTTTGTGCTAGTTTATGACTCTGAAGCCTTTTACTTGTATGTTATGATCGAAAATGTCCTTGAATGAATTCTTAAGTCGAATTTTTATTTTGCCTTCCACTTAGATCGATTCTGGGAGGTTCTACAACAGTACCAGTTAAATCGCAGCATTTTCTTCTGTAACTATAACTATTCTACCGATTGTATTGAAAGGAAAATGGCTCTATAATTTAATTTGTTAATATTCTCCATCAAACTGTAACATATCAAGGATACAATGGGCATTGATTAACAACTCGAGAATTTTTTATGTCCTAAATTCTTAGGTTATAAATTCAGAAATTGAAAGGAAATATTATTTTGTCATAAGTAATGCCACAAGAGGTTAAGATTTTATGGATACATTATTATTTACACGAAAACTTGCCATTATAATATAACGAACGCAAACTGTGGTACAAAAAACACGAGATCGTAGACAGTGGACCAGAAATAAAAGAATGTGGCCAAAATACTGAAACTTTCTAGTTAAATTTCCTATATGTTGACAACGTTGAAAAATATCTCAAGAAAATAAATAGCATAAACTGGGTTGCAAGATGACTGCAAATGTTGTACCGAAAATCTCAAGAACCCGACTTAATTTTCTTAGTAATTCCATTTCTTTTGGGGTCACCAATTATAGCCTTTGGATTGCTATATTAAAAACATCATATTGGATTGTAAAGATTTATTTTGTATTATATTTTTTATATTAACATTTGGTGTATCTTGTTTATAATAAAATTTTTTGTTATAATTTTTTGTTTCTTCAATTTTCTTAGTTACATCGCTAGACCAACAGTGTGGGCGACTCGCACATATCTTCTACTAGTGTAAGCGAGTCGCTACACATACCCCTTCCGTTAAAAGAACAATCAATCAATCAATGTATCAATGGCGAAACGTACTTTCTTAACAGGTGTTACAGTGACATCGCATTTGTCTGACAGTAAATATGCTGGTTTAATCCTACCAATATTTACTGTGACGGTTTTAGTTCCTTTAACGAAAGTAATTAATTTGTCTGTACTGGACAACACTTTAAACGGCCCATCGTACAGAGGAGTAAAATATTTCTTTCCGACCTAAAACAAAATTACAAGTCAAGATGTCTGAATTGACGAACGATTTGTAATTAACATGGTAAAAAGGTGGAATGAACGTTAAATTATCAAAAGAAGTACGTAATTTAGTAATAAAATAAGGAATATCCGTACAAGTATATGATTTTATAAAAAAATCACCTGGTAGTCGTAAAGTTTGACCAAACACGAGTTCTGCGGAGGAACATTGCAAATCGTCTTTAGGGATGGTCCTGAGAGCTAATAGTATGACAGGAAGTTCATCTACCCAATGTGGTGTAGAAGTTTTAGCTCTCAGAGCAGTTTTAAGAGATTTATTAAATCTTTCAATCATTCCGTTCGAGGAAGGATGATATGGTGTCGTACGAATTCTATGAAATCCCAAAAATTTTGAAAATTCTTGGAATAATTTCGATTCAAATTGAACCCCCTGATCCGTTGTCACTGTGACAGGAACACCGAATCGGCAAACATAATTCTGAAATAACGTACGCGCTACAATTTCTGGAGTAATATCCTTAAGTGGATAAGCATCGGGCCATCTAGTAAAACGTTCGATCACAGTAAGAATATAAGAACAACCTTTAGAAGGAGTTAATGGTCCTATTAAATCTATATGTATGTGGTCGAAGCGTCCTTTAGGAATATCGAAGTTAGCTATCGGACTCCTTGTATGTCGTGTCACTTTATTAGTATGACAGCTAATACAAGTTTTTGCCCAGAGATTACAATCTGAAGACATTTTGGGCCAAAAAAATGTTTAGAAACTAACGTTCTAGTCGCTTTGATACCAGGGTGAGATAAACCATGAAAAATATCAAAAATTGTCCGTCAATAAACGATCGGAACCTAAGGACGGAGTTTAGGGCGGGAAGCGTCACACCAAATAAACTTGTCTGAATATGGAATTTTAATTTTCTTTAAAATGAAGGTACCATTTGTGTTTGATGAAGTATCTGATAATAAAAATTTAAGGTCAGAATCATCTTCCTGAGCTTCGCTCAATAAATTTAAGTCAAAGTTAATATCAACTAAGTTAGACTTTTGGGTAACAATTGGGGAAATGCATTGTTGTAAAGAAGACGTATCATGCTCACGTGATAAGGTGTCTGCAACAATGTTATTTTTCCCTTTTATATGTCTGATTTCGCAGGCAAAGTGAGCAATGAATTTTAAATGTCTAATTTGCCTGGGAGATTTTCAGTTTTAGTGAATAATGCTTTGAATATTTGGTTAAGTATTAAAAGACAATTAGTAGTTAAAGACAAATAATCATCTGGTATTTATTATTGGGGCATTATAATGAAACCAAGTAAAGAAGTACTAGATACTAAATATAACAATCAAAAGTTCACTAATCACTAACTTAGTCACTCTGCTCCGTACTTGATCCAGCATCGTCTTTGGAAACTTTAGTGATTGCTTGTGTAGCGTCTTCAGAAGGTTCTGGAGATACAAAGATCTGCAGAACGTCGGCGGAGAAACTATTGTAGTTCTTCTTAGAAGAGATCATAAATTGTAACTTTACAGAGAGTTGCAAGAATTAGCAGTTGAAATTTTCAACTATATCAACAACACATCGGATAAATTATAAACAAAGAAAGTATGCACTGGAAACGTTGTAGTACTAACTGGAAATCAACTTTTATATTAAAAACGCAAATATGCTTAATAAAAATGATCCCTATGTGGCGACATCAAGGGCGAATAAATTTTTCGTCATACCTCCCTCGTAAGTGTAATCTAATTCCACTCCCAACTAGCACCAAAGTAACAGTAACTGAGATGGGAACTTCGAATGAGTAACCACTACGAATCCGTGACTAAATTCACGACATTGATGTGTAAATAACTTCATATGACATATCCGTAGTCACTGCCTTGGAAGTTTTACCACTAGCGGTTACTTTAGAGTTATGTGACTTCTACGTAGTTTTTCCGGTGCATGGGGATGCCCTAGTTACCAGTGGGATGACCTTCGAAGTTGCAACCACTTTCAGGTAGCTTTGATAATGGCCGCGACGTTCTGGGAACCTCCACTATCCGTTTAAAGTCGTGGACCTTGTTAGTAAGATTTACTAGTTTTAATGGTGTTACCGCTACCTGCAGAACTGAACTTCACCGTGCACGGCTACTACGAAATGCGTATTACCTCTTAAATTCACGATGAAGTAAATTTCACCATCTAGTTCCCATTGTTAACCATATCTAGCAAAAGAGGGGCGATAACGAGAGGAATGAAATACCTAACCTATATAGTTTATGCTTGTCATGTGGCCTTTATCCTTTCCAAATTCGGGTTGTTTACCATTTTAAAGTAATAACATGCTATTTTCTGTTGAATTTCATACATTTATCTTTTCCGTTCAACTCAACTCGTTAAGTGAGGGAAACAACTAGGTATTTTTCGAATTGTTTACCTGTTAATGTTTTTCAAAAGATAATAAATGTTCTATATAGATAATATGTAAGTTGCTCCATAATATTAATTAATGTTCTAAAATAACTGATAAGAGTAAAAGTTATTATTCAGTGCCTAAAGACAAAAAAACTTCGCAGTAAGGGGATAATAGCTTTAAGAAATTGGAAAACCACCTAGCAAATGTATATGTGTATATAGTCAACATTTTCTACAGGATGATTTTTTCACTAAAGTAAGTTATTCATATTTGTTACCTATCTGCATTTATAGACATGTTTCAAAATACCTATAATAATCTCTTGGGTTGGAATGTATTTCACATAACATAATTTGCTAGATGGTTTTCCAATTTTTAAAGCTATTGGATAAAATATTCGTAATTTCTTATTTCATCGAAGGGAAAGCTTCTAAATACTACGTATAATGTAAAATAATTGACCGCTGAACTAGTTATGTGGCGTAATAGCGGAGACTGCGGTAAGGGGAGGTAGTTTTTCTCTTGATTTTGTAGGACTAAATTCTGCTTCTGAAACTACTTTCGAAGTATCAAATGAATCGTGTGATAAAATGAAAAGTTGTTTATTTACTCATGTTTGGGATGATTTGTTACTATGATAGCAACAGGCAAATCTTACATAGTTTCTTTGATTCAATTTTATAGCACATTTTAAATATATTATTTAAAGCTTTTCTTTTCTTTTCTATTAAGTACATGAAAAAATAGCATGTTCAACGCGTAAAAAAGTCAAACTACTGTAAATTTAACGCACCCGCTACACTCGTGCATTCGTTCAAAAACTACCATTTTACTTGTTATACAATCTACCATTGTTAAACCGTAATAATTAACAACGAATTCCTGTAATTATTTATTTAACTAATTTACATATGAAATAATTGGTCGGCTTAATTTGATACTCCAAAGTAGACTACAGAAGCCAGACTCATTAGTCTTAGATTTGTCGCAGTTTCCTGTCTGTGCACTTCATTTCAGCGAAAGACATTTGTAACGAATTCAAATATTTTTTGTTCGATCTAAAAAACACGGTGCTAATATGTTCAGCAAAATAGCGTTTTGTTCAAGGAAAAAAATATTTCAAACATATTTTTCAAACGAATAATTAACTTGGAAAGAGATTCACATACAGAGTGAGTCAATAGTGGGTGGACGATAATAATCTCGTCAATCATTTGAAATTTGAAAAAATGTTTTGAATAAAAATTATGAGAGATCAAGACTGGCATATTGTTTGTATTTGGCTATTAATTTTCTATCCAGGCATATATTGTTTTTGGACTTACACTGCGGCGTTGCCACGTTATTGTACTTAAAAGTAAAATACGTTTGCAGCGGCCATTTGTTAACCTTAATGTAAATGAAAAATTCTCCTGGAAATTTAAATAAAAATATAGATAAGGCTTTTCCGCAAACTGAAACAAAAATAAACAAGAAGAGAAAATCTAAAAAAGAATGATTTACTTCAGATTTACATAAAATGAGAGAAAATGTATGCTTACTTAGTGAATTATATAACAACTTCCCAGATGTGAATTAAAAGAACACCTAAAAAAGTACAAGGCGGAATATAGACGTCAAATAAGTATAACTAAAAGTAATTACTATGATAACATCTTACACAAAAATGGAGACACTCCAAGGACTGGAATATCATAAACCAAAATAGGCAACAAAATAAAAAAATCTTAAATGCCGTAATGCCGAGTTAAATGTAGAAGACATGAATAATTATTTTATACACGTAGCTGAAAATATTACACAAAACTTACCTATAGTAAATAGTGTTTATACAGATTTTCTTTCAAACAATGAAATTTTTGAAGCAAGTGTACCAAATTTTCAATTCAATGCAGTTAGTATAAATACAGTACGTGAGGTAATTAATAAAATGAAGAATAAAAGTAGTAGATCACTGCAACATGTCAATAAATATAATAAAAGACCTTAAATAGCTTTTTTTTTGTTTCCAAGATAGATTTCACCCATCCAATTACTAACCGCGCTGAACGTTGCTTCACTGGAGTATCGAAATACAGCACGGGAAAACCTTGTTATAGTTGTTCAACTTACAAGTCTAATCAATCAGTGCATTAACACAAGTATTTATCCGAATGTTCTAAAGGTCACAAAGGTGATACCAATTCATAAAGGAGGTTCTTTAAATAACAATAATTTTCAATATAAAAATTATAATATAAAATAAAATTTCAATATAAAATAATTTTCAATAATAAAAAATCAAATAACCATTTTGAAAATAATAATTTATATTATTGTACAGTTTGGTTTTAGAAATTTTTTCTCTAAAACCACAAATGACGCAATTACTTAATAGACAAAATCGTCAAAGGGAATAAAAATAGGGATTATATCGGAGTCACCTTTGTGATCTTCAAATAGCTTTTGACTGTGTTTCTTATCAAATTCTAACAGACAAATTAAAATTTTATAAATTTGACATGATCAGCTGCAACTTAATAGAATCATTTCTAAAGCACAGACAGCAGTACATAAGCCTAACTAACTAGTACTAACTCGACATCCCAGTACATAAGGAGATGACTGCCACAAGGGTCGGTCTTAGGACCAACCCTGTTTTTAATATACGTAAGTCTATACCTGATGTTGACCTGGCATTATTTGCAGACGATAGCGCACTCTTGGTATCTGACAATAAATTCGATGTTGTTGAAAGGCAAATAGGTGAAGCTAAGTTAAGTGCTTTAGAATGGTTCTCATCAAATAAATTGTCCACCATGTTGATTACACAGTAAAAAAAAATCAAAAAATATATTCTTCCTAAGAAACCTAAAAAATATTTTAACTTTTAAAATTTTATTAACGACCTATTACTCGCTAATAGTGTCCCATATGGCTTATGGTCTGATAAATTGGGCCCATGCCCCGCAAGCCAACAGAATTTTCAGAGTACAGAGAAAAACTATCAGGATACACAAATTGTGGATATAGAGATGGTGCAAGAGATAAATTATTGAATTGGAAATTTTAATATTTCCATCACTATACATTTTTCATTGCCTAATATATATTTATAAAAATATACACCAATACAAAAAACATCAGGATATTCACAAATACAATACGAGGAGTCAACATAATTTAGTGATATTTTATAGACTGGCGGTATATGACCAGTCAGGTGCAACGTTTTTAAAATGCATGCTAATCATATATATGAATGAAATTACCATGAATATGCCAGAAACGCAAATTTTAGGCAGTCGTCGCGTGCAAATAGATTTTTTTCACCCCCTTTAACAATGGGGTGGGGATGGTAAGGGAGGTGTCTAATACAATTTTTGGAGACGTTAGCTTCTCTTATTTCTACTAAATATCTTAAACGGTTCCAGAGTTAAAAACCCGATGCGACAAGCTCTCGCAACCGTAGCACCGAAAAATCGATTTAGGGGTAGCAGTTGGACAGCAGGTCGGAAAATACTGTCACCATCGTGTTTTCCACCCTCGAAAATGTGGGGGGTTAATGTCTTGCGTTCGGTGGCAGAACTTTTGGGTTTTTTCCCTTTTTCTGGTTAATCTCAAGGTACTATCTTCCAATCCATTGAAGTGGGTAAATGGTATTTCACTGGTCCCTTACTGTAATAGTTTTTTTGTTATTTTTTTTGCTGCTTTCGTTATTCGACAAGCAATAAAACTTCAGTTTGGTATAAATTGTCTTGTACAAATGAACATTTATCGCACTTATCGATCATTTGTATTAAATTTAAAATAGTTCGAGTTTTACAAAATAAATTTTAATAAAGCGGAACTTGTAGATATGACTTTTGTTTTGGGCGAGTCGGACAGAAATTGTTTGCTTGCCACTAGAATTTATAAGCAAATGTGTCCTGAGAGAAGGATTCCTGATGTTACCAGCTTCCAAAACCTTCTTGATAGATTTGTGGAAACTGGAAATGTCGAATATAAACAAAGTGAAATAAAACGTATTGTGAATGAAGAAAATGAGTTTTCTGTGGTGCTGGCAACGGTTGAAATTTCCCATATTAGTCAGAGAGAAGTGAGCTCGTTAGTAGGAATAAGTAGACGGGTCTGTTGGTCGGATTTTTAAAACAAATAAATTGGGCCCAAAAGCAAGATGTCACCTTCTTTCATAATGCTTTATTCACCGATGAGGCAACTTTTCATTATTATGCTTTTCATTAAAATCCTCAATTTTTTAGGTAAGTTGATAACCAGCAGATGGTCTATAAACGTCTGGGGAGGAACATGTAATAGGGCCACATTTTTTTGACGGTACATTGACTGGAGCTATTTATCTTCATTTTCTGGAAAACTATTTGTCACAATTATTGGTGAATCTTCCTGAAAGGATTCGAAATAGGATGTGGTTTCAGCAAGATGGTGCTCCACCACATTATTTAAAAGCAGTTAGAGACCACTTAAAAAATAATACCTACCCACTTCAACGGATTGGAAGAAATGAACCCACTAAATGGCCTGCTAGATCCCCAGATCTTACAAAAATGGATTTCTTTTTATGGGGATACGTGAAGGAAATTGTTTATAAAGACACACCAACAACAGTACAAAATATGAAGGAAAGGATAATAACTGCTTTTAGATCTATCACACCGGCAATTTTAGGAACAGTTCACTTCAAGAGTGCATAGAGATGTGTATCGATCAAAATAGGCAACATGTGGAGCACTTATTATAATATTTTCTAATGAATTATTTGAAGAAATATCTATTTTTTAAGTTTATTCTCTAATTTAGTACTTATTGCTCAATAAAACGAAAATGGTTGCAGTTAGCCACAGGGAAGTATTTACAAAAAATGTTCATCTTTCATATCTTCATCAGGTCGTCGAAAAATATATAGAGTTTTCCATTTGAAAAAATTGAGAAAATTCAATTTAAAAAGTTCTTAATCGAAAAATAATTTTTGACCACCCTGTACATTTTAAGTAAAAAACATTAATTAGATGACTTGTAATTAGCATTCACATAAGTTTTTCTTAAAACTCGTAATTGTGATTTTTTGGTGATTTTTTCAATATGCAGCTGCAGATGGCATTATTTCAACAAAAAAATGCATTACATCCAAGATAGTCAATAATAATATAGGAATGAATGGAGTCTAGAAGGAAGCTTCAAAAAATATACTGATATACATAGCATGCCATTTAAAAAAAGGTACTTGATCCTGTGACTTCGTTTTGGCTCGCCCTGTATATTCGAAAATAATTTCCGGTTGTAGACTTTTTCATCTAGTTTACTTGTATTTTGGATTTTAATTTCTAGCTATCTAATCCACTGCATTTAGTGAAAAATGAGCCGCATCTTCAGACCAATTCGTACAAAAGCAAATGTTGGTTTTCCAGGTAGGTTCTGGTGTCCTTAATATGGTCTCAAAAGTCCCCGAAGTGGGAGTGTAAGGATAAAATTTGGCAACACAAAAAGAAAGCTATGGAAATTATCTATAAAAAAAGATAAGGGTCTCAAATGCTTCCATATTTTCACACGGCTGGACATTTTTTTTACGCAAAATCTTCACATTTACACGTGCAAGAGATGGATAATTTTAAAAATTCAATGGATAGCGCAGTTTTCCAGAAGTTCACCAACGACTTTTTCTCGGTTAAACGTTCAGATAAATATTTCCGAGGGGGCAACCGCTGAGGGGAAATTGTGTACACATCGGAGGAATTAAGAAGAAATTAGGAAGGAATTGAAGGTATTTAGGAAGGAATTATTAGGTATTAAAGGAATTACAGGGCAACAATTTCTGTGATATTAAATTCTCACGTGCAGATAGAGTGCTTCCACTATTAACTGTCAATAGCAAGGTTAAAGTCCATGATACCACAATGCCCATTAATCCAAATGTTTCAAATGATTACTGTCATGAAGAGAACAAATGAAGAGCTTCGCACCTACTTGGAGTATGAATTAGCTCCGTATCCGGTGTCACTCTTTGACGAAGTTGGTATGCGCAAGATGAACAGGTGAGCTTTCTATGACAATTTCCAGCCATCTGAATCTGAACCAGATCTCCAAAATGCCACTTTTATCGTTGATGGGGGATTTCTCTTGCACCGAGTTATATGGTATCAACATGAAACCTACGGTACCAAGCATATGTTAATTATGTGCAAAGCATTTGTTAATTATGTGCAAAATCATTTTGGCTCGAACTTTATTATTGTTTTTGATGGTTATGAAAATATTAGCAACAGTGTGAAGGCTATGGAGCAGCTTCGCCTGTCCTTAAAAGCTTCATCTGTTGACATGTACTTCGATGAGGAGATGGTTGCAACTGTAAGCCAAGAGAAGCTCCTTTCCAATAATAAAAATAAAACCAGATTGATTTCGATGTTAACAGAAAAGTTTGAGGCAAATAATTATATTGTTAGATATGCTGAAGATGATGCTGACATTTTGATAGTCGAATCAGCGCTTGAAGAATCATGTAAAAATACTACGGTTGTGGTTGGGGAAGATGTGGATCTTCTTATAATTTTAACTGCTCGTATTAATAAAGAAATTTTTCTCCTCAAACCAGGCAGAGGGAAGGTCCAACGAAAAATTTATTCTTCACGAAGCTTTGATCACCATAAAGATATTCGAGATCACATATTGTTTCTGCACGCATTTTCTGGGTGTGACACTACATCTATTTAATAAAGGAAAGACTGCAGCTTTGAAAGTGATGAAAAAACGACAGGACTTGAAACTTCCAGCTGAAGTTTTCAGCAAGACTGGTACTTCTCCTGACATAGTTGGGATAAAATTTTTCCTCGTAATCTATAACGCATGTAGCGTTAAAGAAATTTCCATCGATAACTATCGGTATTCTTGCTTTATTAAAGCTGTGAGCAAAAGCAAACCAGTGAAATTAAATTCATTACCACCCACTCATGACGCAGCTCAACAGCATCTATTTCGTGTTTATTTTCAAGTACAGAAATTTTTGGGTAGTGTATTGAATCCTAAAGACTGGGGATGTATGTTGAAAGATACCATATTGTGGCCAAAAACAACATCCCAACTTCCTGCGCCTGATTGCCTTCTGAAGACAATTTTCTGCAATTCTATGAAAGATTGTGGACCATTGTGTGGCTGTCGGAGGTTGGGACTTAATTGCTCACCAGTTTGCGGCAACTGCCATGGAAAATCTTGATTGAATGTTGAACCCATTGAAAACTCGTCAGAAATAGAAGCCGTCACTGAAGCAGAGACTGAAAGTTCTCAGATTGACTCGGATTTTCTCGAACGAATCGATGAATTTATAGAAGGAGAAAACGAACAAGAAGGAAATTATTAATTTGACAACATTTTAATAAGTATGACAGTCGTGGATTAGGCCTACCGGGGAAACCACATAAAAAGCGCGCCTAGTACTCAACCTCAAGGGTGGTGTGGAATAGACTACTTAAATTACACAGCCCCACAAAAAAAAATAAAGTTCAGACCAGCGAACCAGACCCATGTATCCCTATGTATTTTCGATCGCTGAATCCGAATCCGAGGTTAAAAAAATTCGTACACCCCAAAATCTTTAGCTAGAGCCAAAAAACACCCCTGGACTGGGGTAAAAAGAATATTAAGCTACGAGAATAGTTGTTACATTCTAGTCGATTGAATTATACAAATTAAGGTTAAACAGCAGCGTACATACAATAGATATGAAACACACCCCCAGTGAGGGGCAAAAACTAGCCATCATTTATAAAAATCGATCCAAAACAGTAATGACTGCTGAAAAAGCTCAAAATGTCTAAGTTTTGTTAAAGTGATAAAAAACTGCATCAAGTCCGACGTAATCTTCATAAACTGCCCCTATAGGGTTGAGAATGTAGAAGAACGCACTACCGGGCGTCAAAATGACGCGACACCAATTTATTTCTCAGGGGGCGCCAGTCGCGTATTACCCCGTTCTTCTACCTCCCAGGCGGGTTCGAGATAAGACGCACTTCGGTAGCCGAGTAATGGACCAAGGCTGCACTACCACAGATCGGAAACTACGCTCTCTCTGGATCTGAATTCCCTCGTTAGGGGTTTAGGCACCTCTTAATTTCCTGAATTTTTGCATAAGAAAAATCCCAACCGAAGAATTTCTCTGCGGAGGGATTAGTTTTGGTACGCGGAACTCACGTTTTGGTCCATTAATAACGGAATATATTTCTCAAAAAACGCATAAAAAAATCCCTATCAAACCTCCGTAAAGCAACCAGAAGGTCGAACGTTAATGCGAATTAACTCGACACATCCGGTTTTCTATACGAAAGTTCCAGGGATTATAGACCGTCAACAGGCCTCAAGATCAATTAAGAAACAATAGTTCAAAGAATCCGTTTATTTAACAGAATTGGTTATACAAAATTCTCAAGATAAGAATCGTGCCTTCCCCAATCAAGGTAGTGACTTTCAGACCATACAAGCGAGAGCGCTCACGCTAACGATCGATTAGGTAGAAAAGATTCATACATACCTTCTCAGAATCAAAATGCGAGCTTTTAGAATCATTTCAGACTCTGGGTAAATGAATAATTAAGGCTGACTGAAATTAACTTAAAAAAGTTTTACTAAATGAATTTAGTTTCGCTAGAGACTACTTAGCTTTAAAGTTCTTGTATCGTGGAGATTCACGTACTCAAACACATTCAGAGGACTTATTACTGCATAAGTTGAGTGGCGTTCGATCAGTCCACGACTTACTAACCCTTATCACAGTCGTTCGATATTATCGATTTGGCAGCGTCTCACCTTCGAGCGACTTTTAGGCAAAATTGAATTTTTTGATTTTTATGCACAAGGCGTTTTCCTCTATAACTTTGTCATTTGAAAAGCCCTGTCATTGGCTTTTCTACCATCGCTTTGTCTGGACCACTCAGCGCGCTCGACCAAATTGCGAGCCGCTGGGTCAATCCAAACTCTTTCTAT
The DNA here is from genome assembly GCA_936432065.2 of Rutpela maculata. Classification (NCBI taxonomy): domain Eukaryota; kingdom Metazoa; phylum Arthropoda; class Insecta; order Coleoptera; family Cerambycidae; genus Rutpela; species Rutpela maculata. Next base: position 167,226,641 of record OW386287.2, on the reverse strand, counting down.
GCGAGAAACCGGCCTTGTACATGTGCATTGATTTTTATCAATTTTTGCTTATCGGCACTACGCCGGCTTTGACAAAATCTTCTATTTTGCCTTTTGGATGCAGTGCATCGTTAAAATTTTATGCTCATACTTTAGAATTGGGCTTTCAATGACCGTACCTCAAAGGTCAATGTCTTTGGTTGAGGAATAAAAAATAAAAAATAATTTAAATTATATTTTCGTAAACTGACTTTGTGGTACTTTTGAAAAATCCATTTTAAGACCAATTTTGGCGTACTTTTGAAAAATCGATTTTCAAGCCAAATTTCAAGGTACTTTTGAAAAGTTAATCCGCGGGTGAAATTTTGGCGTACTTTTGAAAAATCGATTTTCAAGCCAAATTTCAACGCAGTTTTGAAAAATTAGTCTGCAAGTGAAATTTTGGCGTACTTTCGATAAATTGATTCTTGGGCCAAATTTTGACGCCCTTCCAAAAATATTATTTTTCAAAGTCCAATTTATGGTACCTTTGAAAAAGTATATTATTCATAAATCTTTGTCATTATATACTTCTACTCTCATATTCTGAACCAAAAACATTTTTCCTAAGTGAAAATTCGGTGTTTCTTCGAATTTTCACCTGGTCATTTCCAACGCCTTATAGAACCCAAAACGGCCCTTGTGGACTGATCTGCGCCTCTGCAGACTCCCAAAAATGTCTTTAAATGAAATTTTTGCCTAAGTCGAATTTTGATTATGTCTTCAACTTAGGACGATTTTGGAGAGTTCTACAACATTAACACATTACTTTCAACATATTTTGCACTGTTTCATTCTCGCAATTCATATGCAGTAATCTTATGGGGAAATTCAAGTAATGCTATAAAAATATTTCGGCTCCAAAAAAGAGCGGTTAGAACAATTGCTGGAATTAATAACAATAGCGAACACTGTCAGCCACTATTCTCAAAATTTGGCATAATGCCTTTACCATCTTTATATATACTTTTTTCTCTTATCGAAATACATAAAAACATTAGTAGTTTTAACACTCCTCCTGATATCCACAATTACAGAACAAGATCTGCAGATTTATTAGGAACCCCCGTTTTAGAATAAAAAAATCAGAAAACAATTCACAAAACCTTAATCTGTATAATAAACTACCACCTGAAGTTAAATTTAACCCTCTTTAAAAACGCTGTTAAAAGAATTATACTAAAACACTGTTTTTATTCAATTGAAGATTATTTAAAGTCATCACTTCAATAAATATTAATAAGTATCTATACATAAACGCATGTGGAACATACTTACTCTTACAGACTTTTATTTATTTTGTTTACTACTTATTACTTTTTTCTTACTTATTATTATATGATTATTATCAATGTACTGTAAGATAGCATTCGTTTTATATAACGTACTGATTACAAAATCTGTGATATATTACCCTTTTCTTTTTTTGTTATTATTGTTTTTTGTTTAGTTGACTTTCTGCAAATGTACAAGCATGTATTTAGTGTGGTTAAATAAACGCTATCTATCTATCTAACAACCGCAATTTTAGCCTTTCTTGCCTAAAAATTCATTTTTTAAGGTACGCCCTAATTACACTTTTCTCTTTTTGATACTTAATATTTTGCTTTTAAAATTTTATAATATAACTCAGGCGCACATTCGAAATTTTCCAATTTGTCAATTTTTTATCGAAGAGGGTTATGTTAAGGAATAAACTGTAGGGAATTCAATTCAATTCAAAAATTTCTTTTAATGCCTTAGCTTTTGAGTTAATCTCCAAAGACGCGCGCTGAAATTTGACTTGTGAAAAGGGGTTAAACTATCTTAAAAAAATCATATCTCGGTCAAATTTTTACCAAACTGGACGGATCTTTTTAATAAAATTCTTAGTTTTCAGGATATTCGCAAAAACCGTTTTTAGTCTCTACTCTCCTCGACTTTTTTTACTTATTTATAAGACCGTAAACAAGAGTTTTCTGCAAAAAAATTCAGGTAGTATCGATTTCGAAGTAAAATCCACGTGCTAGTTAAAGAAATTTGGAAAAAATACAAACTCCAATAGTTTCTCAAATTAATAAGTATCTTCATTTGGGAAAATCAGCTGCGTAGCGATAAATCAGATACACTGTATATAAGTACATCTACTTTTTGCAAATAAATGTAATAACATTTTTATTGCACTACATCAAAGACAAACCTGCAACTTAAAATGAACCTAGATTGTTAATACTCGTTTAAAACGACAAATGACGGTTTGAACACATGTTTACATACATTTCATGTATCGTGTATAATTTACAAGGTCTCTTCTTCAATGCACTACTCGCTCGTACGTCAATCTGTTCTTTTCTTATTCGCTATGGCGGTCAGAGAGTGTGACCGACTGTGTTGACAGAAGCTTTTGAAGTCCACGAGACCTGGGGCACCAGTTTGAAGCACGTGCGGGCAGCCAGGCGAAGATTCTCAACCATGCTTAGCGCGTCATGGAACGCCTGAACTAAACTAGCAGGCAGGGATCGTTCTGAAACTGGATGATATGATTCTGTCATTTCGTCTCGTTAAGACTAATCAGTTATTTAATTTCATTGATGGATTTATTGGGTACGTTGCGTTATAGCAGGGTAAAGGCTTGAACAATTGTTATGGTTTTAACAATTTTCTATACACCATTAACTTTTGTTTAATGAAACGGTGCGCAGAGAGTCATATAACATCCCCCCAATGATCGTTCATATATCTGGGCAAACCGTGTGTCACAGGGTGGTTTAATGGAACCGAATTCAGATTTCCATGCAAAGTGAAAAAAAAAAGTGAACAAGATTTCTGAGAAAATCAATGGAGAGCCATTAGGATCTGTAATAATTGCATGAGAAAATGGCGTGTTATTGAATTAAGTGATAGTGCGAAAACGCTATTTTACAAATGTAAAATGTGTTTTTCGCCTAGCAAATGTAAAAATGAATTATATTAACTCTAAAAATATGACCGAAAGTAATGTTTACCGTCCATTGGGTCGCTATAGTTATTTATGACCCAGGGGTCGTAAGTGCACGTTTTTTGGTCGAGAATATAGTTTGCAATCCGAGGTCCGCAGGGCCGAGGTTTGCAAGTATTCAAGACTAAAAAATCGCATTGTACGACCCTCGGTGCATATTATATTTTTCGTCATATCTATGAATCATTGAACTAGGAAGAAACTTGAGAAAAACTAGTGGAAAACTATAATTATGCTTGGAATATCCATTATAATAATATGATTTAATTTATCTTGACAGTAGATGTCATTTGAATAGAAGCCGCGTCCTAACTTTATTTTATTGACGGTTCAATAAAATAAATTTAGGGCGCGGCTCCTATTCAAATGACAACTACTGTCAAGATAAATTAAATTATATTATTATAATAGCTCTGAACATTTTTGAAAATAATGTCAGATATAGAAGATATAGTAAGTAAGGGGCTTGTCTAGATTTACTTCCAAAAAAGTTAAAACATTTAATTTAATACGAGAGATGTTGGAGAGTTGGGACAATTTTCAAAAATTAATTTTTAACATTTTTATTTTTGAAAATTAAAAAAAAATTAAAAACACAGTAATATACCTTCATATATTGGACCACTTCTTGCAAGTATTAGTTAAAACGTGGTAAATAGCGGTATGGAAAAATATTTTCTAGTGTCATGTATTTGTCTCAAATCTCCCTCTTACGAGGGAGAGTTGGGACTGGCGATGGGGAGATTTGGGACAGGTAATTAAATCTTCACAAAGATATGGAAAAATATTTTATTATTGCAAAAAATAACAAAATAACAAGTAATACAAGAAAATTAATTCATACATTGAATGGGTTAGGCATAGGATGGACCAACTCTCCCTTAAAATAACGTCCCAATTCTCCACTCCCTTACTGTTCGGTGTCATTAAAAGTGACCAAATTGGATAATTTGAACAAAAAAAAAAAGTTACTTTTCAATAAATAAAGCAATTAAAATTACCCGAGTACACAACACACGGGCGAAATACGGCAGTTTATTTACTTCTCTCACAAATATACATAACCCGTATGACACACAATATCAAACTACCAACCAATCGGTATAAAAATCATTGTTCCTCTTCTCCCACATCACCCCTACTTGTTATATAAAAAAGGAAATTTCCCAAAGGGTTTAACCGGATAAGCATGACGAGTCGGCCCCCAAATGGCAACCTATATCGAAACTTATGTTTTAACATCGACTTGATGTATGAACGTGATTTATATCTGTTTTGCCGCCGTACTCCGCTTTGACCTTGAGATATGAAAAAAAAATGAGCGCATGCATGACTATCGTTCAAAGAGACATATCTCGAAAACTAATTGAGCTAGAGAGGTAAATCCAATGGGAGGTTTCAGGAAACCTTAAAGAGTATATTTTATATATTTTTTGAATTTTTAGAATAATTACGCACATCATGAAAAAATAAATAAAAAATATGATAATTAATATTTTCGTGTTTTCTGTGACTTACAATCACTGAAATAATATATGTTGTAATACTTTACATGCACTATTACTAAAAAATTTGCGTTAGAAAAAAGTTGGTGCAGCACTTCGAAAAAAAAATAAAATTCAACGCGCATTACATCATATAAGGATACAAACTTGACATGGGACACACATATAAATATTTTATGAATTAGAATTATTGTTAGAAGAGAAATTGAATGTAAATATAAATAATTGTCACGTAAATATCTATTTCATACGGCACACAGTGGCACGAACTGTAGTTTTTCGTTCAAAATTATCTAGAGCACTTCGCAACCGATTGGGATAATTTTTTTTAAATACTCGTTATTTAATTTCAAAAAAACGTAAGAGAGCCGATTTTTGAATTATGCTAACCAAAATTATTGAGCTTAACCAAAATGTCCATTTTTTATTTAAATCTTAATAAAACTTATAAAGAAAATGTTTTTTCTCTAAACCAATTTACAGAAATCTTGTTACTCGGGGAGTTTTTGAGGTCGCTGATTACGAATCTGATATCCAAATTGTCATAAACCAACCTACAAGATGGCTGAATTAATGGCGGCTATAAAATGCTAAAAAATTCTGAAAAATTAAATATTTTCGTTAAAGTTTATGCCGAGAAGTTTTGAATATTTTTTATAAGTACAAGTTCCAGGAAGAAATTCAAGATGGCAGATCCAATATGGCGGCAATAAGATGATGAAACTAACTTAAAATTAAATTAAACGCATTAAACTAAAAAGGCTATTCCTAAGAATTATTGAAAAATTTAAGAAGGAACAAATTTTCTGAAATTTTCAAATATATCCAATATGGCTGCCATACATTAGTTATCAATCATAAATATGCGATTCAGTCCTCCATTAATTTTAAACATAACCCGAAGTAGGTCATATTAATATTTATATTTTTTATCTGCTAATAATATAATAAACACCTAACACCAAGAACTTTAAAACAAGAATATTAAACCTAACATAACCTAAGCCTAATAGAACCTTAAACCAAGAACTCTAAACCTAACATAACATAAGGCAAGAGTTTTAAACCATGAACTTAAACCTAACTTAGTGCAAAAATGTTTCGTCATTTATTTTTAAGTTCGTTTTATCATCTTATTGCCGCCATATTAGATCCGCCATCTTGAATTTCTTACTGGAACTTAAAATTTAGTCTATTTTAACTTAAAAGTACTTATCAGAAATATTCAAAACTTCTCGGCATAAACTTTAACAAAAATATTTAATTTTTCATAATTTTTTAGCCATTTTGCAGGTTTGTTTATGACAATTTGGATATCAGATTCGTAATCAGCGACCTCAAAAAACCCCCGGGTAACAATATTTAGGTAAATTGGATAAGAACAAAATTTTTTTTGTAACTTTTATTAAGATTTAAATACAAAATGGACATTTTGGCGAAGCTCAACAATTTTGGTTAGCATAATTAAAAAATCGACTCTCTTGCGTTTTTTTGAAATTAAATAACGAGTATTTAAGAAAAAATATCCCAATCGGTTGCGAAGTGCTCTAAATAATATTAAACGAAAAAATTACGATTTGTGCCGTATGAAATAGATATTTACGTGACAATTATTTATATTTTCATTCAATTTATCTTTTAACAATAATTCTAATTCATAAAATATTTATATGTGTGTCCCATGTCAAGTCTGCATCCTTATATGATGTAGTGCGCGTCGAATTTAATTTTTTTTCGAAGTGTTGCACCAACTTTTTTCTAACGCAACTTTTATGAGTAATAGTGCATATAAAGTATTACAGCATATATTATTTCAGTGATTGTAAGTCACAGAGAATTAATTATATATATTAATTATTATATTTTTTATTTAGTTTTTAATAATGTGCGTAATTATTCTAAAAATTCAAAAAAAATATAGAATATACTCATTAAGGTTACCTGAAACCTCCCGTTGGTTTTACCTCTCCAGCTCAATTAGTTTTCGAGATATGTCTCTTTGAACGATAGTCATGCATGCGCCCATTTTTTTCCATATCTCAAGGTCAAAGTGAAGTACGGCGGCAAAACACATATAAATCGCGTTCATACATCAAGTCGATATTAAAACATAAGTTTCGATATAGGTTGCCATTTGGGGGCCGACTCGTCATGCTTATCCGGCTAAACCCTTTACTTTGTTTCCCTAGGGACGCTATGAAAAATAACGACCCGTTGCCAATGGCAACAAGTATCTGATACACAAAGTGTCACAAAAATGGAATTAAGGCATACTTACGAGGGAGGTATGACGAGAAACTCATAACAAGACGTTTTTGTGGTTTTTCACAATCTTGACACCTTTGACTGTCATTTGCGTACTTTGACGTTTCATATCATTTTTCATTAAACGTCAGTTAAAACCAAAGTTTGAAATCAAAACAGACAAGAGGTTTTTTTGTTATATTTTTCCTCTTTTTTTGTTTAAGCTAGTCGATACACAGTTGTATGTCACACATGCCGAAAACGCATTAGCAACCCTTATCTAAGCTAATATCCGCAGGCTACTAATGCTCATTTTTTGCCCTTGTGACATAATATACTTTTTTCTACTACCGTCTATAGAAATGACCTTTGCAATCGTAGCAACACGCGCTATAACGAAAGTAAACATTCGAGTTACCTGGTTGCTAAGGCGTTGCTAGCTACTAAAGTAGAACTTTCGTAGCCAGGACAGAAAAGTAAAAAAAAAAAACAAATTTTAACGCTTCATAAGTTTGCAAGTATCTTGGTTTTTAATTTCTGGGGTAAAACGAGGCAAAAGCAATATTGGCTGCTTCTTCTAATTTCATCGCCATCAAACATATTTGTTTTAGTTTGAAATCACCAAAAATTAAAATGTTTAACATAACCTCGATGACAGATTATGATGGCAGGAAATTGTTTCATTGGCATGGAAACAATGTTCTCAGACAGCCTACTAAACTATAAAATTTATTAAGAACGTCAAATAATTTCATGAAATAATTAGTTTTAAATTATTAAATCCCATAATATCTTTCGGTAGTAAAAAAAATAAAATCATTACACGATGCGAAAGACCTTTCAGGTCTTCGGTGTTTTTTTGGCTTCGGCTTCGCCTCGACCATTCAAAAATCACCTCACACCTAAAAGTAAACTTTCGCATCTAGTAATGTAAATAACTATTTCTTCAATCGTTCCAAAAGTAGGTAGGTACTTTCGGTACGATTTTTTTTACCGAAAGTAGCTTATTCTAGTACTAGCCCCGAAAGTAGCTATTACGAGTACTAGTAAACAGTAAACAGTCTTGTTGCTATGGTAACAAAATAATGACGCTTAAAACTGTCAGATAATAGTTATTTCAAAATGGACAGTGATGACAGAAAAAATATTTTACCTACGATCACTACTGTAAATAGTAAGAAACACACTACCTGCCATCTATGTAAATTGAATTTTACATATTGTAAACGGGACACGCAATTATAGGTGGCTTATATCGCTAACGCGGGGTTTAAAAAAACAAATGCGCCTACGTAATTTTCAAGCGCTGTCAAAACTGACATAATATTTGTTGAATAATATTGTTGACTAGTAAACTAAATCCAGATTTTACTAAATAAATATGATCGTAGGTAAAGTATAGTCCTACATAATTCGAGTTGTAAAGCAATTACGCACTCATGGAAATACGCACTCGCCGCTAGGCGGCATCGTGCGTAACATTTCCATTCATGCGTAATATGCTTCTTACAACACTCATTACGTAATATACTATTACCTACGATCACTACTGTAAATAGTAAAAAACACACTACCTGCCATCTATGTAAGTTGAATTTTACGTATTGTAAACAAATCGCACTGTAAACAAATCGCACGGTAAACAAAACGCACGGGACACGCAAATATAAGTGACTTAGTTCGCTGTCGGGAGGTTTAAAAAAACAAATGCGCCTACGTAATTTTCAAACGCTATCAAAACTGACATAATATTTGTTGAATAATATTTTTGACAAGTAAACTAAATCCAGATTTTACTAAATAAATAAATAAATATGATCGTAGGTAAAGTATAGTACATAATTCGAGTTGTAAAGCAATTACGCACTCATGGAAATACGCACTCGCCGCTACGCGGCATCGTGCGTAATATGCTTCTTACAACACTCATTACGTAATATACTAGTACGTAACACGCCCCAAAAATGATTTTACTGGACTTACAAGCTTCCAGGTCTCGCCTACGGCTCGTCTTGGAATTTGCTTACTCGTCCAGTAAAGGACCACTTTTGAAACTTGATACGTAAATAACTAATTTGGAATATAGGAAAAAATCCTGGAAACAAAGTCCGAAGGAATAAAAGCCACTTTCACAAAACATATAAACAAGAAACTATGAAATATGTAAGCAGGTTTTTTTTTCCGCGGCTTCTTTCCGTTTATCACTATTTCGTATTAGATTTCTCGATTTTAGTTTTGGTTTGATTTGATTTACCAGCTTACGGTAAGCATTACTCCCACTTTTGGGAAACATAGCTCCGAGTGTACAGCAACCTTGCGGGCCGGCCACGTCTACACTGGCGCTGGCAGTGTTGCATTATCTTTCGGGTTAAATCCTAGTATAAATCAGGGCTAGATTGCAGAAAAACGGGCTGAAATTAGAAAAATCAAACATAACTTGAAGTACAAAACTGGATAGACCCAGTCTAAAACGGACTCCGGGGGGAGGAACCCAAAATTTTTTTGAAGAGCGGGAAAGGGACACTGCGACGATTTTTTTTTTTTTGATGAGCGGGGGGACACTACGGCGGGTTCTTTTGATAAGCGAGGAAAAAACTACGGCAATTTTTTTTTAATGAGCGCAGGGCAAAACGGACTAGATTTCTCAGCGTGGTGTTACGTGTTAAAAATTGCAAAAAAGGAAATGCACGAACGGGCTAACACTGACAACACTGGGCGCTGGATTTGATTTGAGTCATGTTTATTGTCAACAACGAAAGCCACATGACGCATGGTAGAGGAGTGTAGGTGTTTGTGAGATGCATTGCCGCACGTATCGCGCGGAGTATTTATGATCTTCTCTAGTTGCGTTTTTGCATTAGAGATTTTCTTTTTCTGTTTCCACCATTTCTGATTCCGGCAGAGCACATATCATTGCAATTTCTTTATGGTATTTTTTTCTTACTGTTCGTTGCCAGTGAACCTGATCCTTTCTTAGTTTGTTCATGGTCCTTTCAGTTCTTATTATTCGCATATAGCATAGTTTCCCTATTTTTAGTTTGTTGTTGCTTGGAATTAGCGCTTTCTTTAGTAGATTTATTGGATCTGTTCATTGGACGTGTCCTCAGTGGTGTAGTTTTCATTTATGTAATTCTTCTATCCCTCCTATTAATGTTGACGTTTCATGTCATTGCTTTAGTCTTATAGTTTTTGCTAGTAGTTACTAGAGGCTATCCTTTTTTCTTCTCGGACTTCTTCTGTTGGCTTCTTCTGTTGCCTCCTTTTTAACTCCGATGTCATCGTTGACATTATGACGACTATGTATATTCTCTTAATCAAGCTCCGTGGTGGTTTATTTTTATTCATGAAAAGTGTAATTGTCCTTGTTACTCTGTTTGCCGTTTTATTTCTCTGTTTACAGTTTCTCCCTTTTACAGTTGGTTCGTAAGATATGTTCCTAAGTATTTCATTTTGTTCGCCATTTTTGAGGAATAGTCGCCTATTTTGTACTCCTCTCCGCTGACCGGGTTATCCTTCGCACTATTACTAGACTCTAAGAATATCCTACCCTTTTTCAGTGACTATTAGATCATCCGAGAATGCTAGTACGATTGAGGTTCTTTTTACTAAAATTTGAGTTTCTTTTATTATGCCTTTTATCACTTAATTTAGAACCATGATGAATGTCTGGGGATAGGGGGGGGGGGGGATCCTTGCTTGATTCCTATATATCCCATATTTTTCTGTTTTGTTTTCGTCGTCTGTACGAATCATTGAAATCCAGCACTTTCGTGAAGACAGCGTTTTATTATCCTGTTTATTGGAAAGTGTGGTACTCCTCTGCTGCATGGACTGTTGACTATAGCCTCGTGACTGACAATATCAAATGCCTTTTTGCGGTTATGTATAGTTGTGTTCCTTCTCTCCACTTTTCTGCCAGGATTATTCTGGTGGTGTGCCTATGATTAAACAGCCCCACAATAAAAATTTTTGGAACTGTTATCGAGACAACTGTATCCCCATGTAATTTTTGACGCTGAATCCGAATTCGAGGTGAAAAAAAATCCTATATTTCCCACAAAATCAACCCCTAGCGCTAAGAACACTCCCTAAACAGAGTAAAAATGACTTAACGCTCCACGAATAGCCTTGATTCTCAATAAATCGGATTAAATATAAACATTCAAGTATATAAAGCATAAATACAGAGTTAACACTACTTTCCATTGAAAATCACCCCCATGAGTGGGTGAAAACTACCCCTCACATAACAGGAAATTTAAAAAAACTGCAGTGATTGCAAAAAAGCTTACGATGCCCAGTTATTTTAGAAACAGTATGTAACTGCATTAGTCTCGATGCCATGCTCAAAAACTACCTCCACAGAGTGGCGGAAACCACCCCCAAATTTAAATTGCAGAAATGCTTAAGAATTTCAAATCTTTAGGGTGCAATATGAGCTTGAAACTTCATTTTCTCGATTCCCATCTTGACTATTTTCCAGAAAATTTAGGCGACTACAGTGAAGTGCAGGGTGAACGTTTTCACCAAGATATATCAGAAATGGAAAAAAGGTACCAAGGAAGATGGGACGAACACATGATGGCAGATTACTGTTGGTCCATAAAAAGAGAAACGTCTGAAAAGCATAAACGGCAGTCGGTCAGAAGATCATTCGAAAACAAATCCAAAAGATGTTACAAAAAGAAAGAATAAATTTAATTGAATTAAGACTACTGGTAAATCATTAGAGAATATTATTGCAACTATTTTTTGAATTTCTTGTTTTATGAGGAGTAATTTTCACCCTCTCATGGGGATGTCACTGAATGACTTTGCTGCAATACAAGTATTCACCTCCAAACTGCAGGGCTACATATCTTTAGCCAATTTTAGCATCGATTAAAATAGAAATCACGATGACAAAATTTTTTCGCCGATTTTTCTTGCAATTTTAATCTAGCCACTCTATGGGGGTAGATTTTGAGCATCACATCGGAACTAATGCAGTTACTCACTCTTTCCAAAAAAACTGGGCATCGTAAGCTTTTTTTGCAATCACTGCATTTTTTTAAGTTTCCTGTTGTATGAGGGGTAGTTTTCACCCACTCGTGGGGATGATTTTCAATGGAAACTGTTAACTCCGTGTTTATACGTGATATACTTGAATGTTAATATTTAATTCGATTTATTGAGATTTAAGATTATTCGTGGAGCGTTAAGTCATTTTTACCCTGTTTAGCGAGTGTTTTTTAGCCCTAGAGGTTGATTTGGGGGTGTACGATTTTTTTTGACCTCGGATTCGGATTCAGCGGCATCGAAAATTACATAGGGATACAATTGTCTCGATAGCAGTTCCAAAATTTTTTTTTTGTGGGGCTGTGTTATTGATCTGCCTTTGATGAATGCCGTTTGGTGTTCTGGTGTCTTCCAATGTATCTCTCTAGTTCTTTGAGAACTGTGCGAAGTCCATTATTTACGGCAGTTTATCTTTTGATGGTGGGTTCTCCAAGACCCAGTAATCTGTTTCTTGTATTAACTTTGTTCGTTTTCTCTTTGCGTTTTCTTTTTCCTCCAGTTTCTTGGTACAATCTTGCAGTGATGCATTTTCTTGTGGGCATATCGTTATTTCTTCTATATTTTTTCAGATAAATTTAGTTTAGTCGTTGTATAATCAAATATTAAATTAATAGCTGTTAACGTTTTGGGAAAGGTCTTTCTATTCCGTCTTAAAAACTTTGGATTTCTAATACGTCAAACATGTTGTTTATATAATTTCATAGGCATTAAATTATATTTATTTTATATATTGAAAATTCAACTTCTCTCTGATACATTAAGACATAAGCTTGGTTCATTTAATTTTTAAATAGTCTTGCAGAAGTGACTAAATACCCAATGAAAAATAAATAATAAATAATAAATAGCAAATAAATAATTATAGATAATATTGACTTAAAATGATATTTTTTACCCACGGTTATATTTAACAGTTTATTTTTGAAATACACTATACAAAAGTGTTAAATCTAATAAATTTATGAACTTTCAAAATTCTTAAGAAGCTACTTGTTTTTAAAAAATTACTTTTCAAATACGGAAAAGTACACATAACTCTAGCAGCATCAATAAGGAAGTAATGGGCTTTGTGGGTGGTCAACGATATCCATATCTCATGTTGCAGTACTGTGAAACAATTAACAGCTGTTCCATTTAGAAGGGTATTAATTTTTGTTTACGCTTTATATCATAAGTGCATAATAATGAAAATTTTTGAAAAAAATTGAGCCTGCATAAAAAATAAGATGATTAAAAATTGGAATAAAACTTCACCATCACAATTGAACATTGTTATTACTTAATATCGATATTGAAGTCTGTTAAAAATACGTTTGGCTTCGTTATTAATTCATTTTCATACGATTTGAATACCGATATTTGTTAATTAGGTTCAATCAACTGGGCGACATTTCATAATTTTTATTGATCTTTTTTTTAGACGGTTCAATTTTTTTTATAGTGGCCTATCAATTTATAAGCTTTAACGTCGCATACGTTATAATGATGAAATTCCCATGTACCAAATTTTTTGTAAATCTACAAAAATGTTGCAATAATGGTAGCCACATATTCGTCATTATGAATGTTTAACTTTTGACAACGGAGTATCAGTATCAGCTACTTTGAAAATACATAACTACCAATTTCGATGCAATTGCAAAGAAGTTTCCATTTTACCACTTGTCACTTCGACAAATTTGCAATAAAAAAAAAAATTGTTTCCAATTCTTGCTCACGCAACTTCATAAAACTATGATGGATCATCGCCGAGGCATTCGCTACAGTTAGTAGTAGATTTGATAAAAATCGCTTAAGCTACCAGAATAATCATTGCACATAAAAATACAAGAAAACATACATACGGGTCGAATTACTCCTTTGTCTAAATTGTTTAGTACTAACCTACATTCTCAATACAACCTGCTGTGATACCGACTTTTTGTGATCTTCGAAATTCCTAATTAGATATTTTTGTTTTAATTCATCTAAATATAATTAGTTTGTATCTTAACGTATAAATAAGATAATGCAGACTAAATTTCATATGGAGTTATGTTGAATTTAAAGTTATTAATTTTATTATTAAAAATTACTTATTTTAAAATAATTTGGTGCCACACTAAAGGACAAGGGTAGATAAGCTATATAATTTTCGCCCACTAATTTCATAAAAAAGAAAAGTTCTCTTTAAAGTCATTAAGCGTTATTTATTTATAGTTGAACATATGATCTTTATGTTTCTATATGTTTTACATTTGAAAAACAACAGTAGGTCATAGTAATATCATTTCAAAGTGGGCATGTTTGCAGTTTTTTAGTAATTTTTTACCTTTTTCCGAACTTTTAATGTATATTTCAGTTAGATGCGCTCGATGAAACAAGATAAACTATACCTCATTTCATTGTTGAGCATTTAAGCTTTTAAATAATGGTTAATTTATATTGTTTCATCAAGCGCTTCAATGTATAAAAAACAAAATCGTTTCCGCGGGAGTCGTAGTAGTGTCGACGTTGCGTGCGAATTTAAACGTGTCAGCTCTCAAAACCACATATTGTGGTAAGTATTGAATAGAAATATGTTTATCCACGACCATCGTATAATCATTGCATTCTACATTTAACAATTGTCAAATAATGATAGTCATTATTCCAACCAAACGTATAATGAACATAATCTGATTCTAACACATATTTAACCAACCAGGAACTAGTTGTTTTCATTCTAACGCACCTTTGACCAATCAGGAACTAGCAATATTCATAAGGAAATGGCGAAATCCATTTTTCCATGTTTTCGTGCATATTTTCGTGTTTGACGTTTAACACGTCAACGTTTTACTGTAAATAAACTTTATTTTTTAATTTTAAACGATTAAAACAGTTAAAATATGCGATAGTCGTGGATAAATTATAGTATTCAGTTCGCGTATAATGGCTATTACACACTCGGATCATTTACGACATGTCTTCGTCTCATGCCGTAAACATCACCCCCGCGAGTAATAGCCATCATTACACGCTCACTGAATGATCTACTATTCCAAAGAACAGTTTTTTATTACTCGTCAAGACATATACTACTCGGAAAATATAATGACATACAACTTGGCCGATGGGCGGAAAAAGGCCCTTATCTACCCTTGTCCTTTATCAAGCTATATCAGGTGTAAGGTGAATAAAAATTTGAAACAATTTTTTATATTACGAGCATATTCGCAGATTTGGCGGAATCGCCGGTGATTTCAATTTATAAACTTACTTCTCGATTTATAATAATCACAATTTTTCACAAACAACAGATTATTATTATAAGTTCCTATATCATATACCATTTCGCAACGAAAGAGACTTGCATATAGGCGAATCAGTTAAAGAATGTTTTCTGCGACAACAGTATGAATTCAGACTTTTATTGAGAAATGCGCCCGTTGGACAATTTGCTTTTACAAACAAATTATACAGCACGCTCTCGCCCAGGTGGTTGTTTTCAATGCTGTTAATGATGACGAAGAAGGAAGCTGCATTACAGACCTGACCGATATTTACGCCGGCGAACAAATATTTCGTTATATGATGGTATTTGAGATGCGATAATGCCACCAAATTTTTTGCAAATTTACATGAAATCTAGTACCTACGAGGGGATTTCTCAGAATTCGACGACAGCTAGTATGATGACGAATTTAATATGGCAGACATAATTGGAAAATGTTTGTAAATTTGTGTGGAATTTGATACATGAGAGTTTTCTGTCACTAATTTTTATCAGAAGTCAAATTTCATAAATGAAATATATCGGCCATGAAAAAATTGTGTGTATACGTCCACGGGTGTGTATCAGTGATCACGAAAGTCTTCGTAAAATTTGCATTTCTGCAACGGTTCTTTCGCCATGCGGTTTATTTATGACCTTGCTAGGTTCTAAATCAGATAGAGCCAAAGGCTTAATAATGTTATTTTGGCATCAGCTACCCCCACGGAGATTTGGATGTGGAAATAGTGATTTCTTAGGCAGCGGTTTTCCATTTCGCACCAAGGCGAGTATAAGTTGACTACACAATTCTTAGGCGTGTAAAGAATGCCGGCGTCTTTGGCGGTGTGGTAAAGATCAAAGACTCCGGCATTTTTATATGCATAAGAATTGTGTAGTGAACTATACAGATCTTATCAGCTATAATTTCCCAAGGACGTTGATAATACGAAATAATTTTATCACAGTTTCCGAAAGCACTTGCTTGGTAATATATACCTAAAAGCAACGTGCTTGAGGAAGTTGTGATAAAATTATGAGCTATTTATCGACGTTCGAGGTTTCGCATAGAAAATTTTTTGCAATTTATTTTATTTATTTGTTCAAAACTATTTATTAAAAACACAATTATTAAAGAAGCAATTTGTAAAATTAAATGTAGATTATGTATTATGTATTATTTGGTGTGTTTTCCTCTATTATTATATTTATTAAATCGTTATTTGCAGATCCAAATCGACCTTGTCAAAAATAAATTTTAAATTATTGAACTGTTCTGATTGGTTGTTTCAGCACAAGTGATTAGAAATGGGCGAACTTAATAGGATTGCTGTTTGAGCAAAAATTTTTCACAATAGTATCCTTCGCTATGTAGAAGTTAAATAAACAAAAAAGCTACAAAAAAGTTGAAAAAATAAATTTAAAAAATTGAACCATTTTCAAAAAATTTCTCTAAAAAGTAAGAAATAAAATTTCACTCAGTTTTACAAATACCTGTCTCTAACTACCTATTAGTGGAAAGTAGCAAGGAACTGTACCTGATTACCTAATATCAATTTGCCGGTGCAAAAATATCTAATTTCAAAAATACGTTTTGCACCGACGTCAAATTGATATTAGGTAGTAAGGTACAGTTCCTTGATACTTCCCACTAATAGGTAGACAGGTATTTGTAAAACTGAGTGACCTGGCACCATCCTTTCACGAGCGTGGGGGTTGAGCACCTGCCAGGCGCGTCTCAAGGTGGCGGATAGGAGAACGGCCAGACTCCGCGAGGAGTAGGATTAACGTGGTCATACTGCTAGGGGGTAGGGCTATTAACCCAAAATAGGTCCATTCCACGCCGGCTAAAACCACGTCGCGGACCAGCTCACACACCGTGAATGCTTGGATTGGCAATGACCCCCTGACCCAGGTCGGGGGTACGTCTCTCCGGGGGGCACGGGGGTCTTGGCTTCACCACGTGGATGAAGTACCACCATAAAAACTTCCCCAATCCCAAAGTATTGTGCGTGCCGAGGGGACGCATGGTCGGGGGGAAGCCCGATCACTAGCGACAAACCTCGGGGCACAGGCGCACCCCGTTGTATAAATGTCTTCCACGTATGTAAGGGGCTCCGTGCGTAGCGACCATTCTGTCCCCTTACTCGTGGAGAGGGAGGGGATTCCTCAGCATATTCTGTACAGACCCCCCCCCCCATCACAAAGCCCACAAGCGCAGTGCGGAAGGTGAAGCAGCTGGATGAAGGGGGTGTCCGTGACTTCGGCCAACACCAAGGACCTTCCAAAGCGCCCGAGCCTCTCGTCTGGGTTCCCTAACCAGGAAGGATAAGGAAAAAATAGGCCCATTCCAGCTGAAGGTGCAGATAAACTGCATCATAGTAAGGAGGCTACAGCGGTCCTTACTAAACTGATGCAGGGGTGCGAAGTGAAACAACGCCGCAAGCGGCGAGGACTTGACTGGGGTGACGGACCATCAAGGAATACCGCGTAGCGAGGCCGTTGCTGACAAGGAGCATAGCCTGCGAGAGCAACCTTCAAAAGGTTGAAGGAATGGGAAAGTAGGTCCATTCCAGACAAAACTGCATCACAATGACGAGGCTACGACGGTCCTCACTACTGTGATGCAGGAGTGCGAACTGAAGCAACGTCGCTAGCGGTGTGGACTTGACGGGACTATGGGCCATCAAGGGACACCGCGTGGCGAGGCTGTTGCCGAACAGAGCACCGAAGTACACTTGACTGGGGTGATGTCCAGCGAGGAACGCTGCGTAGCGAAGCCGTTGCTGACAAAGCATATTATATGACTGCAGGATATAATATCAACGGGGAAAGACAATGGACCTGGCAATTACTACTCTGCCCATTTTCTCAGACCTGCTGCCAACGGCACAGGAAAAATGGGTAGAGTGAGTTATAATATCTAAGGGCAAACACAACCAGACCTGGAGACCAGCATAACTCGTCCAATTTCAGACCTGTATCAACTTGTCAGTGATACAGGAGTATTAAAATGGACAGTGCAAACTAAGACAGGGAGAGCGCAATAAGCCCAGGAGTCTGCAGTGCCCTCGGAGTATTCTTTACAGACGAGCCCTTTGTCAGTTAGAGGCTGACATTCAGACCCATTCCAAGTTGGGATGGGCAGCCCGTATGCGTTTCCCCTTCCCGAAAAAGAAAAAAAAAAGATAATAAGATAATTTTTAAGGCGGTTCGATTTTTTTTTTAAATTCATGAATACAGCTTGCAAGTCTTCATAGTATACTTTCTCCGGTCCTGTGAGTAGATCGGCTTTGTCGTTCTTTTGTATACCGTAATACGCTTTCACTCACATGCAATTGACAGATTTATTTCTAGATTACAGAAATTTGTGTTTAATTACAAAGTCACACATAATCCTGTTATTGAAAAATTTGGAAGAGTAGCATTCAAGGGCCCTCAACACTGATATAGAGTCCGCTAATATCAAAAATTTGTCGGGGCGAATGCAAAGAAAATTGCTGAAGCTTCGGCGGTGTAGTGTCCAGATGCAATGTTTTTTTTGAGATTCGTTAGTTGTTGAGATACATAGACCGTATTCAAATCCCTCAACAGTTTTGAACCTCTTTGTAATGGCAAATTTAAAAGTTAATTATTTATAACCGAAAGATTCTCTATTAAATAGTTAGTCTCTTGAGGTAAAGCTTTTACCCCAAAAGTTCTGCGACTGGATCGCAAGACATGTACCCCCCCCCCCTCGTTTTAGGGGGCGGGGAACACAATATTTTCCAACCTACCCTCCAACCTAAATCGAGAAACTTCCGATTTTCCGGTGCTAGGCATTTTTTATTGGAAAATGTTATGAATGAAAGTTGTTCAGAATTGTCCAAATTCCAATATCCAAATATTTTATCAAAATAAAAAAATTGAAAATTTAAAAAAATTGATAAACTTAAAAAATATAAAAAAGACTACTAATTACTTCACAACTATCAGATAGCTTGGGTTTAATTTCAAACAAAATTGTCATGAATTTTTTAAACAAAAAACCCCATTTAAATGATATTTTCGGACTTGGACAATATTTTAAACAAAATTTCAATATTTTCCAATTTTGATTAAATTTTGGATTTAGGGTTTTCTGACACTTCTGAACAACTTTCGTTAATAAAATTTTCCGATGAAAAAATGCCTAGCACCGGAAAATAGGAAAAGGGGATGGTTTTTCCGGTTTAGGGGTAGTGGTTGGAGGGCAGGTCGGAAAATATTTTCACCATCGTGTTCCCCGCCCTCGAAAACGGGGAAAGATGTCTTGCGGTCCAGTCGCAGAACTTTTGGACTTTTTGTATTTTTCTGGTTTACCTCAAGGGACTAAGTGTTATTAGAATTTCACTGTGATTCGCAGCCGTATGCAATGGAATACGAAATGTTAAAAATGAGTAGAAGATACAGTCGGGCGTGGCCGACTGAGAAAATCTATTTGATTAACATTTTTCCCGAATACAGCATAATTCACATTACATGGAGCCACTGAAATTAAACACACAATCAATGCCTCTTTATATTAAATTTTCAAATAGATATTTTACTCCAGACTGCAACTTTCATTTATTTTTTCGAAGTTTTAAATATGAGAGAGACATATATAGTAAACTGCAGATTTAATAGGCACTCAAAAAATGTCGGTATCTTTGGCTTTGCGATGCGGCGCGTTTGATGGTCAAAGGCGCCGACATTTTTTTGAGTGCCTGTTAAATCTGCGGTCAACTGTACACTATTGCTGTTAAGATATCCTGTACATCGTATTTTTGTGCGCTTAATCAAAACCCTTGTAACATTTTGCTCTAACATTATACTAATAAGATTTCATCTTGATAAACCTTCAGAGGACGAGCAGTCCTCATCAATAATGAGTTAATTATTGTTAGCGCAGCGTATTCGAAATTTAGCTAATGATTTAAACGAAAAACTTTAGATTTATGGCAAAAGTAGTTTGTCAAGGTTTTTAGCAAGGTATCATCTCTGTAGATATTCAGAGCTGCACATCTTCAATGAAATGTTAATTATTCCCACATAGCTCTCTAATGTTTCAACCGATATCGAATGTGATTTTCTTTATATGTATGATAGTATTGATAGTACATTACGACACGATTATAGGATATGATCGGGGGGTTTAAAAAAGTTCAGTTTTACTTGCTCACACTAATTAAGTACACTGGAATGATTTTGAATATGGACATGCTAGTTACTAAAATTGAACTGTTTTGATAAAGATCAAATTTCACAAATTGAATTAATGTGCCCATCAGTATATTTTCATTTTGTATTCTGCACTTTCTTATTCAAACTTTATCATAATAAAGTAACTACTGAAATGTTATGGCCAGCGGATCATGTTATTGCGAATTCTAATGATGGTGCATTTACACGGGTGTCAGGACCCCTAACCAGCCATGTCTTTGCCGTTCCGAGTTACGCCCATTTCCTTTTGTCCATCACATGTTGCATTCGTTGCGGGTGAGGTTTGAGGTCTACGCCAGCTTTGTCTAATTAGCGACATTTAGAAATTTCAATGAAAAGAAAAAATATGTATGTTATTCCTCATGATATACGTGGGCTTTAGCTTGCAATTTAATAAGTAAATCCGTCATTAAATAAATGTATTTTTACTAATCTATGAAGATCTGCAATATTTAGAGTAATTCTAGAATAGGACTTAGAACGGGAAAATATAGTATAGCTGTTATTTCTAATTTATTATTTCATGCACGTTATATATACACATACCTACCACAAAAATGTATACAGGGTGGGCCATTAACAATATGCCATAAGTCAAGGGTAGATTCTTTGGACCAAAATATGAGGATATAACCAAAAATACTTTAGAGGTAAGGAAACATTTTTTAAGATAAGAAACAATAATTTATGTATCACGTCACGCTAGCTCATGGAGGGCGCCTCATGAGCAATACCTCATGATGAATATTTTTTCCTTTTGTTTTTTACGAATCGTAGTGGCACTCTCAAGAATTCTGGGAAAATAAACTCAATTTGAAAAGGACAAATTGTATTTATTGAAAAATGTGCTTTGGTGACGTCTTAGTTCTGTCATTTACGTACGGTTTCATTAGTGTGACATTTTGACAACAGAACTAAAACTTCTCCAAATCAATAAATACAATTTGTTCTTTTCAAATTGAGTTTGTTTTCAAAGAATTCTTGAAATCTTTGCGCCAGTTTTCTCTAAAATGGTTGGAATTATCAAGTTCTGTCAGGTGTACGTTTTTTTTTACGTAGAAATGACTCCTGCATGAGATTTTTTATTCAAAAGTGCCACAATGTTTCGTAAAAAGAAGTGAGAAAAAATATTCATCATCGGGTATAGCTCGGGAGGCGCCCTCTATGCTTAAAAAATGTTTCCTTATCAAATAAGGAGAAGATAGGTTAAGGCATATTGTAAAAAATAGAAAAAAAATTACAATTTTGACACCATCTACCTTTTTCCACGACAACAATTTGCTAAAGTATGTTTGGTTACATCCGGCACGGTAACTCAATCGGTTGAGGGGTATTGAGTGGCGAATATGCTGACCGACTATCTATTGTTCTCTGGGTTCGAGCCCCAGCTTCGGTATTGACAACACCGGTGAGTATGGATGTACACTTCTGTGCAATAAAATTCCGTACACTTGAAAAATCAAGTAATCCTATTTTTACCAATATTAAGTGATGTGAATCAGTCTTTTTGGAATTTAGATTTTTTACTATCATATAGGTTATAAAAAAGTGACTTTGATTGTGAAATGTCATAAGAAAGGTATTTAGAAAAATGTTAATGATTTAATGATTTCGATTTATAATAAATGTAAAAATTGAAAAATTGTGTCCGAGATAAGGCCAGATTCTGAAAGCTCAAAACATTAAAAAGCGGTTTTCTGCATGGCTGTTCTGCACGTGTCCGCCTGTGATATTTGTACTTCCACGTCCAGTGGAAATATATTAACGACAAAAAAAAATTGGAAATTTGTATACCTCAAAACCTGTCCATTAAATCCATGCCCAAACATTAACAGAAATTCGCCCGGACCTGTTCCGCGGAGACACGTAGCGTTCGTGAAATTTGGTATTTGCAGGACGGTACACCCGAATATGTTCGTCATTACAAGACTGAAAAACTTTTTCATCGGTAAACACAACATTGTTCCAAAACTCCAACGGGCTATATATCTAATTTAAACAAAACAGAATGCGGGCTTGCTTATGTTTTTCTATTAATATGGTCTTCTTGGCACTTACACAGTTTTTTAATTCAGATTTTCCTATCCTTCGGTAGCTGCTGACATCGATGCTGGAAAATTTGTCATGGACACAGTGTCTACTGCTGTTTTAAACAGATTTTCTCTCAAATAGCCAAGGAGCGCTTCATCTTGAGCGAGATTTGAACTTCTCGGTCGGCCTGAACCGTCTTTCCTCTTTATGAGACCTTCCTCCTCCCACTTTTTCTTCACACTCATAACGGTACTTTTATTTAAGTGATAATGGTTAGCAACTGCTCTGATAGACCATCCTTCTTCGATTTTAGAGAGAATTAGAATTTTTTCATGTTCATTTGATTTCGGCATTTCGAAAATATGACACTGACACTGACAAATAAATAAAGAATGATTTAATATAGCGAAAAATGGGTGTACGGGATTTTATTGCATAGAAGTGTATGTCTGCGTTTTTCCAAATGTTTGGACAGTCTTGGTTTTGGATTTAAGGGTTGTCTACTATTTGTGGTGTGTTTATGTTATGTTTATGTTATATCCTCATATTTTGATCCAAAGAATCTATCCTTGAACTATGGCCTATTATTAATGGTCCACCCTGTATATAATAATAAGTGCCCTAAACAATATGGAATGGTCTTTATCGGAGTCAATGAATCTTTTTACCTTTGAATTATCGTCTACTATATGGATTTTCATTATTCCTTCTGCAATGTCTTTTTAAGACTGTTTTTACTTGATTTGATTTTTTTTACTTTGATTGCTATAAGTACAAAATACTGCCACAATGACAAATTAGATATGGACATTATATTCCTCGCCGTTAAAAACTTTTCACATAATTGTCGACATCCTATAGACTACTTTTCGCAGTTTTTTGATAACATAAGCATTATTTTTTTATCTGAATGCTGGAGAGACTCACAGATACAACATCACATCCAGAATATGCTACAATAAGGCAATCTCTCAGCGGCCGGTATAGACGCCTATGCCGAAAGATTTGCCCCTTCGAACTTTTGGTGAAGAACAATGTGTCTGCTTCTAACATACTTCCCATTGCTGTTCTGCTCTACTCCTTTGAGGTAGGAAAATTAACTGTAGACATGCTCCGCTAGCGATACTCGCAAAATGATGACCATCCATAGGAGCATTCATCTAGATCTTTCGTTAATCGTGTATACCATCCACGTCACCGAGTGACTTATAAGTACTTTTGGGTCAGGAGTGCATGAATGTCAGAATGCAGTGAGTCTAGTATGCAACATACTCAGGAGCTCAGATTCGCACTTGCATTTAGTGAGAGATCATGGAAACATAAAGGACGGTGGATGTAGGATTGTTCAAAATGAACAGACGAACTTGATTAGGAACTCGTCGTCAGGCGAGGAGACCGGCGCGGTGTTCATCCAGAGCGAATCACTGAGCTTCAGCCAACTCGTCTGTAACCCCAAATAAATGTTTCCGAATTGCAAAATCTATTTAAGTAACATGTAGATAAATCCATGTACTATAATCACTGGGTTTATCAGCTAGGCTGACATTTGCCTTTTGACTCATTGTAGGCTGTCAATATAGTGTAAACAAAACCATCAAAGCCGCGTAATGGGTATAGGGTTAACTAATGCCAACTGCGGTCAGGCGCCGAAGTCACTCACGAATTTGAATTTCTGCATGCCCGGTATATACGATTTTGACCTACATACACCACCATAACTAAATGTTAGGACATAAGACACCCAACTAGCAATTTGGTATTTTATAAAAGCTGCAGAAATGTTTCCGACACAAATTTTATAAAACAGCATTACTCTCAGAAACACTTTAAAAATGTTTTTACGTCAGCTATAAATGCAAAATTGGCACCATCTTATAAAATAATTCACTGTTGATATTTTGTAAAGCCTATTGCAACCATTACAAAATAACTGTATAAACATTTCCGCAGGCTCTATGAAAATGCGGTAAGGTCATTATAAAACAGTTTTATTGAAGCTTCACTTAATTGCGTTATAATGCACATACTTCACTGTTTGTTATTGTTGCTTTAAAACACCAATGAAATAAAACGATTTCTTAAATGCATTCAAAAAGTCGCATACATATTACTTACAAATATATAATATGCTGATCTCTAGATATACCAAGCTTTCAGTGATTTTACTGAGGATAAAGAATGTGGATAAGAATTTACTTAATAATTATTTTAGAGACATTAAACCACACAGCCTGCAATTTTTGATGAATTATGCCATGTGTTTTTGATGAATTTTAAGTTTCCCTCATGTTTAGTGAAGGTTTCTAATAATTTTTGGAATTTTATCAAAATTTATTTCACATTTTGTAATGAAATTTAACGCCAATTTGTTTTAGTCATCATAACTTTATAATTAGCACATATTAACTGCCATAAATATTAATAAATATGGGATTTTTAAACTTTTCATATCTGGTCATATTTACGATGCTGGTCTCATGAAATGGCTTCCCTCTATAAAATATTTTTGTGTTAATAACAAGCATTTTAAGATAATTAAGCTATAGGCAATTCCTATAAAACATCTATAAAATAATGTGATTAGAGGTGATGGACTTCTGACAGGGCCGTATCTTAAATGAACCAATATAACATTTTTTTTTCAAATTTTGTATTTTTGTTATAACTTACAAGTGAACAAAAATAACTGTAGCCAGAATCATTTTGATAAAACTATAGTTTATTTAACCATTACCGTTAAATTGCATGTTAAGTTTTCATTTTAACATCCTTGCACATTTTATGAAAATTTTCACTGGTAATTTCCCTAGTGTTTGAAAAATGTCCGGTAATTAATTAAAGCACATGGGGATACGGTAAGAAAATTTCACTCCTAAATTAAATGAATAAATAAATATAAGAATGACAGCTAGATTAGGTTAGGTTAGGTTATGTCAGTTAGTAGGCAATATACTACATAGAAAGGTCAAGTTGATTTATTAGTCTTGCTGCTGACGGGTTACAGGAAGGTCTATAATTATTATTTACATTTGCAGCTTAAAATTAGTAATTAGATATTAAAAATAATTTAATGTAGTAGGTTCAAGCTACTAAAATTGGGAAAATTTTCACTTTTTTAATAATATGCGCACATTTTAATTACATGCAGAGTACTGGTACAATATTAGTTTAATACGTTTTTAATATACTATTTATCAATATTAGTCACTTTTGAATTATTAACGACAGGTTAAAAATAGCTTAGGAGTTTCTTCTGAATTTAGTTTAAGCTACTAAAATTGGTAACTATTGTAGTCCTTTAGAATATCTTGCACTAAAAAAATTTTTTGTTTTAATATGTAAAAATAGCGCAGAAATTTTGGCGAAGGCGCCGGATCTAAAAATAACAAAGTGAAAAAATATTCAAATTGGCTAAAACTTTTTTTATGTAAAATTTGTGTCTCCGATCAAAAACTCTTTGATACAATTTTATTTTGTAACTACTTTATTGCCGTTGCCATATTGCAGTAGATTGCAACGCTAGATAATAATTATGTAGCAGACTCCGGAACAACAATTTACTTTCAATAGCGAAACTGCCCCAAATAGTGCTTTAATATAACTGTTTAATAAGGTAATAGGAAACAATTATAAAGTAATTTTAACATATATTTTTGTAAATACTGCCGAAAGTCACTAAAAAGTGATATAAAATTATTTAGTTTTATAAACTGAAATGTTTTATAGCTTAGTAACGGAAACTTTTCTAAAATAATTTCTTAACTGCTTTATAATATATTTCATAATTTTGCTGTAAAAACGTTTTAATGATTTTATAAAACAGTTCAGTTGCAGGCAACCAGATAGTGTTTTTTGCAACTCTAATGTAATCAATTAGCATTTTAGAAGCATTAATAAAAATACAATAAAACAAAGTAATCGTATAAATTATAAAACAAACTTGCTGGTTGAGCAGTGCTAGTTACATCTCCGGAGATACTGAGTCCGTTGTCAACAACGAGGATTGCCGAATTTACTGGAACAATTCTCATTCCCGACTATCATCAGGCTAATTCAGGCCAACAAGCGTGACATAATATTCCTCGGCCACCAGATCAGAGTGAAGAATGTCATTGGATTTTCAGTAGGCGCTGAGAAAAATATCGCCTCGAGCATCGCCTTGAAGAGGTATGAGGCCTACGCTGCTATCGCAGCTTTAAGCCATACCGGTCTGTCAAAATTCTGCCAGGCCAAATTCAAAAAGCGGTTATCTTATGGTCTCTTCTTCTACTTAGAGTACACAATTTTGTTGTCTATAGTCATTAAACTCATGACATGCGAAAAGTGCATGTAGTTTCTAGAACTCCTCCTCTGTGTATTAGTGACAGAGGCCATGGGAGGACTACACAGCATCGGGAAAGTGTAATAATAACAGCAATAATAGTAATTCCAGACCAATTCGGTCCAAGAGCATCTAGACCAGAACCGCTCATACATCCTGTTAATCAAGAAGAAAATTAGGAAGGCCATCATTATTGACATTGGATGCTCCTTAGTCAATAACCTGCAGAAAACGGAAATGGAAAAGGCCAACAAACACAAAACTTGGCTATGCGAACGGTCCCGGTGAAGAGCGAGTGAAGAGCTGTGCTATCTTCTCGATGGCAGTACATTGTGCTTAAGTAAAGTAAAGAAAGAAGACTGCGTCGATTAGCCAACCACCTCTACCAATAGATATCCCTATCTAGTCTTCAGATCGGTATATACAACCGAAGCTAAAGTAATTATTTTTTAAATATGAGTTTCAATTTGGAGCTCCTAAACTTCCACTTTCCGGGGCGAACTGCTGGATTACCGTTCTGGCTCTGTTGTTTGTAACAAAGTGCCCTATTAAAGTTTAGTCGTTTTAGGATGGAGAGCTAGGCAATAAAATATGAGAAAAACAGGAAATATCTCCTTATTTATTCCAACTCAAAAGCATCAGTTAGTCGATGATAAATTAAGGGTGTGGTACAAGCGTTGTCTTTTGCGAATAGAAGTAGGTAAAAAGATGTATCATCTTACTCTGTTTTATTGCCCACTTCGCCATCCGAAAACAACTGGACTTTAGATTTATATCATTTTGTTTTTTAACAATATTTCCACATCTTAAGTGTACAGACTGAGAAGTTTCTCACTTTATCATTAAGAAAGAAAATAAGAATTACATGGATAATTATTAAATGTAATTTACACTTCTGACAGTTACATCCGAAAACGACTGGACTTTAGCTTTATATCATTTTGTTTTTTAACAATATTTCTATTTCATCTTAAGTAGGTATACAGACTCAGTAGTTTCTCACTTTATCATTAAGAAAGAAAATAAGAATTACTTGGATAATTATTTAATGTTATTTACTCCCTTAACAGTTACAACCGATTTGAAAGTAAAAAAAATATTATTAAAAAATGTATTTTTCAAAATTGCAAGTACCTCATCAGGTACGCATTTATTTTGTAAATCATGTTTGGTTTGTCTAGGAACTTCTTGTTTAACTTTATTTGAACTTTCGTCGTTCATTCTTAAGACAGACCTTATGGTTGGTTTCAGTTTACTAAAGAATATGCCGACGTTGTAATTAACCCACATGTGAAATCGAGAAGTTAAATCTCCTTTCATAAGCGTATCATTTAGAGGGAATATATTGGGTTAATCCCTAGTTAAAATTTTAACACATGTATTTAATTGAAATCGTAAATATAAAAATGTTACAATCTATGCGTTTCAAGTCTTTGGAAATTTGTATTAAAATTGTTTTCCCAAACGATAGAAATATTAAATGAAGTTAATGCGCTTTAAAGTCCTGCTACTTCAGCTAATTCTGGGAAATTGTCATCACCAGTTAATTCTTGAAGATTCTTGCTCAAAACAGCCAATGATGAATTTAAATAAAAATTTAACTGACAAAACAACTGATCGCGAGTTGACTCAGCTGTATTAACCAATCAATTGATTAATCCAAAAATCAATGGTGATTAACCGTGTTGCAACGTAATTTTTCAAATTGAGCTTTAATTAAACTTATTGTGGTATAAAATGTCCTTCATGTTCCGTACATTAATTAATTGGTTACTATAGCGACCCAATAATTGTCAAATTTTGTCAAATTGTCATTTTAAAATTTAAGTTACAAACGATCTAGACTTTTGATCCCAAATGTCCCCGTCAGACCATTGAAATGTTACATATTTTGAGGTTAATCTTGCATTTTGGGTAGGACAAGGTTTTTTTTTCTAGTTGTGTAGGGGGAACCGGTGTAAGTTTAAAATTGAGTTTTCGGAGTCGGTGGCCACCCTATTTGGCCGCCATCTTGATAAAAATAATTTTAATAATAATCAGTTTTTGCCCTATGTCTCCCTAATCTTACAAAAAATGTATACAGAAGTTTTTTGTTTAGAATCGAATTCTCTACAACTTGACTCGTAAATTGAATAATTAAGAAGTTATAACCCTTAGAAGATGGAACCAGAATGATCCTGGCCCCTTAAAGTTAGACAACACAATGTTGACAATATGTTCTGATTATTAATTTTTTTAATGATTGTCAGTTTATATTAATTTTAGAAAATTTACTTAAGATAAATCTCCTTATAACGCAAGTATTTACTTTTCAAATAAATATCCACAATAAAATAAAGCTGACAATCTTTAAAAATATATAATTATTCAATTTACGACAAAAGTTTCTGTAGTAAAGTATTAGAAAATTCGATTCAAAACAAAAAAAACTCTCTATAAATTTTTTGAAAGATGTACCGTTAAGAAGGTATAGGGCAAGAACTGTTAACACCCCATTTTTCAAAATGGCGGCCAATTAGACTGGGTGCCATCCACGAAAACTCAATTTTAAACTTACACCGGCCCCCTTACATAACTAAAAAATAAACTTTTTCCTATCTAAAAGGTTACGTAAATGTAACATTTTACTGCATGGACTACGTAGAGATTATGAAAAACGTGGTATAATCCACCTAGCTACTTCATTTATAAACTTGAGTACTTCAAATGCGTATACATATAATTATAAGTTTAAAATTTCAGAGTTGTAAAACTCACAGGAATTTGTTAATGTCACTTCTTAATTTAATTTGATCAACCTCAGGACAACCTAGTAGTGTTTATTTGTCGCATTTAAAAACAGATTGGGATCATATAAATTAAATAGTCATGTCCTTATATTATAATTACACACTACGTTTATTAAACAACCTTCAAATCCAAAGACAACGCTATCCGAAAAACCGGAAGGGAGGTACACGTTTGAAAAAACTGACGTCCATTAGCCACCGACATCGCTATAGTTGGGGCAGTGGATCGAATCCAGCACACGGTAGATAGTGAAATCAAGTTTGCTCGCCACACAACATGCTCTAGCCAGCCTCGCTAACGTGCTGGTTACATTAAGTGTTTTAACAAGTACTAATAACGTTAATTGTTAAGATGTTAGGATAAGTAAAATATATTTTCTACCGCATCTATATATCTCCTAAAAAAAAATCCAAGGAGTCTACAAAATAGCCCAATATATTATTGGGAAATAACTTCTGCATTTGTGGGTTTTGCGTAAAAGCAACAGTTAGAGGGTGCTTTTTGACGAATAATATAAATAAGAATTTAAAAAATGGAATGAGATAAATGTCTCGCCCGCTAACGTTTCAGAAATGGAATCTGTTTCCTTTTTCAAAGTTCTGATCAAAGTTCTGTTCATTGATGAGTTTAGAAAATTTAACCTTTGTTAATTTTACCAATACCTAAGTACATATAATACGAATTAGCATTTAAAAGGGGAAAAATCCGACGAGTCCTGAGTTGTTTAAATTAATTGGAAATTTTGTTTTATTTTTCATTAGAAGTAAACCTAAAGACAAATAAATAAAAAATGCGATTTTTAAGAACTTTGGCAATAAGTTATCAGGTTAGATGGCCCATGAGGGGATGGAAAGGTCGGTACGGTGGAGAAGACCAGAAATCCGTAATAATTAATTTGTAGAACACAATTTAGGCATTGACAAATTAGAAAATAATCACTTCTTTTTATATTCCCGAGTAAAATAAAAATGCAAATAGATATTAATAATGTAAAATATGAATTAAATGATTCATAGATTAAGAAATTGTGCGTTAGCTGTATTTACTTTAATCTTCGAAAATCTGATAAATAAAATAATACAATACAGTTTATCAAAATAATGAATATAAGAAGATTCGTTTATCAAAATCTTCAGCCTGACAATTGTCTTCGTCATTATTTTCTCAAACTTCTTCAGAATTTAAATCTAATTCTTCGTCTTGTATTTCTTGACTATCGGAATTAAGACACTTTATGCCTTCACATATCTTGCAAATGCAATGCATTTTAAACCTGCCTTCTTGTTACATCTATTTCCAGAACAATCATGTGCAATACTAGATTATAAATCTGGAGTTCATTCCACATTTTCACATGTTGCAGCCAACAATATCCAGTCCAGTTTTTTGCATTTATTTTATTTCCCAACCACATTTGAATTTGACAATACACTATAAAAAAATGTTGTTCAGCTGCATCGGAAGCAATAATTATAACTTTACTTTTTGCAGCCATACAAGAGAAAAGAGTTTTCTGCTTTCTTTATTTCCGCTGAAGTTACAGTTGACTTATTAAATATGTCCATAACTGTCAATATTGATCATTTAGAAGAAAACGCAAACGACCAAGTTAATACTTAGATGGTAAATATTGGTTAGAAGACTTACAGAAGAATGTTAATTCACTTATCTTTAGTTGGAACTGCAGGTACAATTCATGTGTAATAGTTCTTACGCGTGGTTAGCAACACTTCATTATAAGTCTCTTTTCGCAAGTTTTTGATTATATGTTTCTTGTTGGCGGTCAAATTAGAGACCTGTTTCTCATTACTGGGTGCAAGATTTATTGATTTATTGTGACCTCCTTCTCAGAGAAAAGCTGGATGTAATCAGTGGAACGTCATGTCGTGACTACAATATACTTCTGCTGCGTATTAAATTATAAATGATTTTCCTATTTTCCATACATATTTTGTTCACTCTTTCTGCAAACAAGAATTATTGTATATCTATAACATCTATGTTTTGTACGAACTCAGTTTGACAAACCATAGTTCATATAGGAATGAAAGATAATAAGCTAAAAGCTTGTATAAATCTTTGTTTTGGCATTTTATAAGTTGGCTCAAAAGTCTCATAGAATCTCGTGTACGCGAGTCAAGATATTCAAGATCAAAGATCGCAAGAATCGGTTTATTGTAAATATCTCGTTTACTATGCTCTAAATGACATTATGATGTGTTATAAAAGTTGTAGAGCATAAAATTCTCTACAAATTTTGTTTCAAGCAATATTTTATACATTCAACCGTTCTTGAGATAGACGAAGAGTGGGGAGCGCTTAGCCGCATATATCATAACGCAAGGTCAACTGTGGAATCCAATAAATAATACGATTTATAAATTTAATTATTCATTAAAAATCGTATAAGTATGAAAAAACCCGTCAAAGGATTCCCGTCATCATAGAAAAATATATCTGCTAGTTCTTTTAATAGGACGTATTCAATCACATCAACAAGAAATTTTCTTTAAAAAAGTTGGCAAAGGCAATGTGAAGACGCAAATATATTCTTCTGAAAAATTCGACAAATATCCTCGTTCTAAACAACACATTTTATTTTTGCACGCCTTCAGTGGCTGTGACACGACTTCTGCGCTTTGTAAAAAAGGAAAAAATCATTTTTTAAAACGTTAGAGGAACTTCCAAATTTGGATCAATTAGCTCAAGTATTTCAGCAAGAAAACCGCCCACTAGAAACATTGTTTGAAAATGGAGTACGTATCTTTTTGGCAATATATAATGCTCCAAAATCAGAACACAATATTGACAATTTTCGATATACGCAAATCATCAAATCAACAAGACTTAAAAACCAACTCTTCCACCTACAAGTGCAGCAGCTCGACAGCATATCAATCGTTTCTACTGCCAGATCTAAACTTGGTTAGGGAATGATTACATTCAACCGTTCTTGAGATAGAGTGCGAAGAGTGGGGAGCGCTTAGCCGTATATATCATAACGCAAGATCAACTGTGGAATCCAATAAATAATACGACTTATAAAGTTAATTATTTATTAGAAATATTGTAAGTATGAAAAGACCTTGATTATTTACTATTTAATATATTATATTTATAGATATTATTCATAAATCAGAGATTCATTTAATAATATTTACTTAATTTATATAAATAACAAAATATTAAAGTGAAATAGTTTAAATACATTTCAGTTATATTTTTTACCAATCGTGTATCATTAATTTATTACAATTTAAGTTTAAATGCAAGGGGGATTTTTTTTGTTATTGTTATTATTAATAGCAAATATGCAACTTAATTTTCTTCTTCTTCATTATTGTCTTCTTTTTTTCAGTCGCTCAACTTGAATTTCAAATTCATTATCATCATCCTCGTTGTCTGTTACTCTAAAGCTTCAAAGATTTTAGGTGCATATTCACTTTCTTACAGTTGCAAAATATTGTATTGCGCAGTTCATCTGGTGCTGGTGGTAATGATGTTGTTATCGGTTCCAGGATTTCATTTTGCAATACCCATTCATGGGATTCTAAATCATTCCCTAACCAAGTTTGGATCTGGTAGTAGACACGATTGATATGCTGTCGAGCTGCTGCACTTGTAGGTGGAAGAGTTGGTTTTTTAAGTCTTGTTGATTTGATGAATTGCGTATATCGAAAATTGTCAATACTGTGTTCTGATTTTGGAGCATTATATATTGCTAAAAAGATACGTACTCCATTTTCAAACAATGTTTCTAGTGGGCAGTTTTCTTGCTGAAATACTTGAGCTAATTGATCCAAATTAGGAAGTTTCTCTAACGTTTTAAGATATATTTTTTTCTTTTTTTAAAAAGCGCAGAAGTCGTGTCTCAGCCACCGAAGCAAAACTAAAATATGTTGTTTAGAACGAGGATATTTTTCGAAGCTTTCAGAGGAATATATTTGTGTCTTCACATTACCTTTGCCAATTTTCTTAAAGAAAATTTCTTGTTGATGTAATTGAGTATGTCCTATTAAAAGAATTAGCAGATCAGTATCTTCTCCAAAGATGACGGCAGTCCTTTGACGGTTTTTTCATACTTATAATATTTTAAATAAATAATTAACTTTATAAATCGTATTATTTATTGGATTCCACAGTTGATCTTGCGTTATGATATACACGGCCAAGCGCTCCCCACTCTTCGCACTCTATCTCGAGAACGGTTGAATGTATAAAATATTGCTTGAAACACAATTTGTAGATAATTTTATGCTCTACAACAAATGTCATTTAGAGCATAGAAAACGAGACATTTACAAAAAAACGATTCTTGCGACCTTTGACCTTGAATATCTTGACACGCGTCCACGAGATTCTATGAGACTTTTGAGCCAACTTATAAAATAATAACTTATAAAATGCCAAAACAAAGATTTATACCAGTTTACAGCTTACATTCCGAGGTTTACCCTTTTTTTACCTTACATGACTGGATTATCGATCAATTAGCCATATTTGATTAATTACAAATGTTGAAACTATTGGATTTACCACTTTAACATAAGTAACTACCTTTCTATTGACAGACAACTTTATTAATATTCTCGTTGACAAAACAATTGACAATTAATTAATAACAACAACATTGATAAATATAAATATCATATAATTATCAATTCCAGCAAATACACCAAATATTACTAGTACTCAACCAACGTCTAACAGACGTTAATCGATGACTAAAATTAACCTCAATAGTTTTATGAAGTTGCTACAACGTCGCCCCGGCGACTTGGCGCTACTTATGTGTTAAGCCGTTGTCCGACCGCATTTTGTGGTAACGTTGACGTTGCAATGAGTGCAAAAACAGTCGGATGACGGAAAATGTTTCTTAGGAATGCAATAAAAAAGAATCTTAAAAAGCAATTATATGTTCATGCTTACGAAATTTATTATTTTACGTATGGATAACAGAACGACTATGATTATGAGCCGCCTTTTCATAGGTGGTTCCTGAAACTAGAAACAGAGTATTAAAGAGTCTGAAGTTATCCGTCGGCCGACGGTTCAAATTCAAGGCTCTGGAATTAATTATGTATGCTTTAAAACCGAATGGATGTTTAGTTGTTTACTCACGGGCTGTTGAATTTGTCAACAAGTTATATAATAAATTTATTTGGAGACAATTATTTTGACGGCAGAAATAATTTAATCTTTCTTCATCGTTCAAATCTGATAAAAAATCTGAAGAAGGGATATTTATGAGATTAAGCAATATTTACCTTACTTGAAAAAATCTCAAAATGGAATATCTAAATAGCACAAAAATAGAGCATTTATTTTATTATTTTTCGAAATGTGCATATTTTGCAAGTTAATAATGACATTTATCTATTGAGATCTTAAGAACTCACAGCTTATTTTAGATTTATCTTAACTGTTGGTATCTATACTATGTACAGGGTGCTAACTCAAGATGTTAAAAGAATCGATAGAATTTATGGCTAAGCTAAGAAAAAAGTTCATAGACATAAGTCCGAATTCTTATCCACAAGACGTCTGCCATGCTGACATTTAAACCTAAAACGTGGTCAATTAAAGACTCCACCGGTGACCTAAGAATTGACATGGATCAGATTGTTGAGGTTTAGAGTCAATACTGCGAAAAGTTTTTTGAAAGTTACCATCCTGAGGTTAGAAGTTGACTGGCAGCAGGACTACGAAGACGAACTTTCAATACTGAAATCAGAAGTGGAGACAACCATACAAAAATTAAACACTAACAAAGCAGCTGAAGTCGACAATATGACGACGCTTAAGTTAGTTGGTGAAGTTGGAATAACAACCTTTCACAGAATATGCCGAAAACTAAGGGAGAAACGAATCTGATCCGATGATAGAAGAATCCCAATTTTCGTAGTACTACATAACAAGGGAGAAGAAGAAGACGTCGGTGATAACTACAGCTTACTGGCATTAATATCACATGCCAGTAAAATAGTATTATATATTCCTTAAGTCATACTTCAGCATTACCTGCCCTGACAAATACCTCCAGAGGAAGCAGGCTTTGTTAAAAGACGCGGTACTACGATACTGAATTTGTGACGACTAATCGAAAAGGCAAGAGAAAACTACATGGCTGTGTACCTTTGTTTCGCAGACTACCGTAAGGCTTTTGACAATGAGGTGGGACAAACTGTGGACTGTATTATGACATTTAATTTTTATTATTAAGGGCGTATCACAAGTGAAAGATTCATATCAACGCCGAGAAGTCCGAGTCAATTCTAACACCAATTTCGATCGGGGGTCAGCAAATTCCAATCAAACGGTGCGTGAAGTATCTGGGGGTTAACTTAGACAAACGACTGACATTTAACACCCACATAAACGAGACTATACGGAAGGTCTACTCCATGTCCAGAAGTCTGTACCCGCTCTTGGCCAGGGGTAGCAGACTAAACAGACTTAATAAAAAATTGTTATATACGATGGTGATCAGGGCGGCCATCACATACGCGGCGCCGTGCCGGTGTGGTGCAGCATCCCGGTAACGACAATGAGAAAACTCAGTGATCTTGAACACTTTATGCGCCTCATTTCTGATTCCCTCAGAGATTTATACGCACGTTGCCACGACATAACCTCACTAGCGGACTACGTCCAAGAAATATCAGAAAAATGGTGTTCCTTCAAACTGGACAATAGTTCGCTAACTCGCAACGTAACACAAATCAGAGAGCATAATGCTCCATTTCTGATAAAACAAGGGGTGTTTTATCATACTAGGCGTTGCCTATTTTCCCGCAACATCTTTAGCCAAATTTACTTTTAACGATAACCTATTACTACCCTACACTTTATCTTTCTCAACTTTATAACTTTCTAATCCTCTTTTTCTTCTTTATGTTTGTTTGATTTTGTTCTTTTTTATTTTTTTTGAACAATAATTTTTAAACACCATATTTTCCTGGAGGCAGGGAGACCTGGTTTTTTCGTTGAGCTTTTTCCCGTGCCAACTACCAAAATTCCTCAGTGCTGCAACAGTTTTATAAAACGCTTTTAATTATTTTTAGATCTTTTTATAGAACATTTTTAAATTTAATTATTAGTTTTAAGTTCGCCTGTGGCGAACAAAAGAACTAGTTCTCCAAACCTGTCTCCGTTAAGCCGAACCGGACTTGCTTCGTCCAACCCTTCAACTTCCATGGTGCTACCCGCCGTGGATGACTGGCTGGCTCCGGGTCAGGATCCGGGGAAGCACTGTTCATGTGCTTAATATTTAATAAATATATTTTCTTCTTCATTCTTCTGTATTTCGATACTCCAGTGAAGTAACGTTCAGCGCGGTTAGTACTTGGATGGGCGAAATCCATTTTGGGAAACACAGCGATCTCCTCCCACCTTCTAGCGGATTGTATATCAGCGTATACGCGGAAGCTATGTAAGTTCAAGACGAGGATTACATAGTAGATATAACATCCTTCGGAGGGTGTGTAAAGAAATCGCTGCCTTGCCTATTAAATGTTAGGCAAGTAAAAGATCCCCACTCTTCGGAAGAGAAGAGGTTCGGCAAAATTTCCAGGTTAGGGGGTAGCTCGTCTCCTGGTGTCAGTCATAGGCCCTGGTAGCGGAAATAGGCCGACGTTAAATAAATAGGTTAAAAAAAATTATTATTCACTGACTGTATAAAAAAATTCCGCATTAACTTCAACAAATATGAAATTGGCAAAGGCGTCGGATAGTGTTCTGTCACCGATCATCTTTAACATCTGTAGTGAACACGTGATGCGACGTGTGGTCGAGGACTGGCAGGGTGGAGAAATTATAGGCGGAACCAACATTTCAAACTTGAAATTTGAAGATAATACCACCTTAGTTGTATTAGAGGATGGGTTCATATATCGGATGGAAATGCTTCATATAATAAGCTCTGATTATTGTGTAAGTTTAATTTACAACAAAATGAAAATTATATTATTATATAAACAAGATGTTGTACCTTGAAGCCCTTAGCCTTTGTGAACAATACTATCCACTGCGAATATAATTCGAGGAAGATTACAGATAGTAAGGTTAAGGCTAGACTCCGCCTGAAGTAGTCATATTATTATTATTTGTTTTGTCGCATGTGCGATGCCGGACAGTTCTCCGGTGTCTCCGACATTCTCACGGGAGAAGCGCCAGCGAATTATCCACAGCTACTCCCCGCATCCCGCAGGGTCAGTGATTGTAGATTTCAGATTCTGCCTTCTGCATTTGGCCTGCCAATCACTCGGCTGACCATATTAACCGAGTAGTCTGGGTGTAGCACTCGAAGCTCAAACCGGAAATCTCGGTATTTAGTTCGTTTTTCCCCCTTCAAGATGTTTGTCTCGGCAGGTGCCGAAAACTCCATGACATACATCTCTTGGTTTGGTGGCCGAAGGAGGACTATGTCAGGCTTGTTTGCTTGAATCTGCCTGGCCGTCGGGAACGAGTAGTTCCAATAGATTCGGCACTTCTCGTTCTCAACAACGGACTCGATCTCTCCGGGGACATGAGTACTGATGTTTGGTCTACTTGGTACGAGTGTCGTAGTGCCGTAGGTATTAGTACGTACGCGTTATGCCTATGGATGTAGGCTGAAGTCGCGTAAATCGTACATGCAAATAGTAAGTGCATGAGCGACTCCGGCGCCTGACGGCAGGTCCTACAATTAATAACATCATCTTGGCAGGCCACAATGAATCCCTCGGTCCCCGACTTTAGAGTCTCTATGTTGTTATAGAATACACCGTGCATGGGCTTATCGACGTGTTGCTTGTAAAGATTTCTCTGCTCGGAAGCTTTAATTTGGGCTACCAGATGATTTGGCGCAAGGTCAGTTACTGATTCTGGATCAGCACCTCGCCGGCCTCCTCGCCTGAAGTCGACTACGAGACCGAGAACATTTGCGGTCTTACGTGCTGCCTTTAATAAAAATGCGCCAACTCCTACAGTTTCATGATCTCTAACAAACCGCAGGAGTGGGTCCGAGCTTCTGAGGATGTTGCATGCCACACCCAGCGCTACTCTGCCATGCCACACCCAGCGCTACTCTGCCATGCGTACACTTAAGACTCAAGAGTCCTCGGCCCCCCGTTGGCGTGGCAGGTACACTCGAGGAAGGGACGACCTAGGATGGATGCTCCTATGAACATGCATTACCTTGAGGGTATTCCTATCCAATTTTGAACATCTTGTGTCCACTTAATTACTCCGAAGGAGTAGAGCAGAATCGGAACGGCAAGCATACGAGTTGTAGACACTTTATCCTCCCCCGAAAGTTAGGAAGACCAAATCTTTGGGAGCCGGTGTCTTGCCGCGGAGAGTATGCTTAATTTGTTTGACGTCCTGGATGTGATGTTGTTCCACACCCAGGTACGTGTAGGTCTCTCCGGCATCCAGATGTCGTAGTATGCTTTCATCTGAGAGCTGCGCGTCTTCAAATAATATCCCGCTTCGTCTTGTATTGTTACTATTATTAAAATCGACAACTTAACGGCTGAACAAAATTTGCGGTGACCGAAATATCACGAAACGTACATCAAACTTGCTAATGCTCTAGTTTTCTCCATCTCTGTCTACGTTTCTAAGACATAGACCGTTGACGAAGCAGTCAGATTATTTCGAGATGTTGGTCTGGAGACGTTTGCTACGAATATCTTGGACAGTTCGTCATACTAATAGCTCAATTCTCCAAGTAGTACGCCAGCATCGTATTCTTAAAGGTCCTCTCGTTTCTTGGCCACATCAACCGGAGAGAGCAATGTAGAACGGTTGACAGTTCAGGGAAAACGGCAAGAGGTGAAGAGGGCGCCTTCCAAGACAATGAGCTGATATCATCCAGGAGCTGGTGTGAAAGAGCTTTGGTGAGACCGTGCTCCTAACAAGCAACCGTGACAGACTTGCTATACAGCAAGCAGAGAATAATGCATGGATCACAAAATGTGAACTGAAAATTATTACAATTACACAGCACGGTATTGAAATCGTAGGAGATTCCATTTTATAATTTTTCTTCGGTGCAGGAAAACGAAATGTCTTAGACGACCATTCTTTTAAATTAGAAACTCCAATGCAAACTTTCGCCAAGGTGGTTGAATCATAAAGTTGCTAGTTATTTTGTATAAATAGTACCTACTAAAATAAATTCGTCTGTTATGAAGAGTCATTAAATTATATTTGTAGATAAGTTCACCAGATGATTAAAATTACTACTGTATGTACCAGTAAAAATGTATTCGGAATGTTTATGAATTTTTTTGTACGTCCTCTACAGTTTGAATACATTTAGTAAGTATAGAAAGCGCTCCATACTACAGAATTATACTCAAGTCTTGAAAGTAAAAATTTTAAATTATACAGGCACACAAAAAAGAAAAAAGTCGAAACCCAGAGGGTAGATCTCTTTGTATTTTGGGACACTGAAACCGAATATGACAATAAAAAAAGATTTTAATTATCCAATTTTCCCCTAGTACCCCCTTACAAC
Source organism: Rutpela maculata (assembly GCA_936432065.2). Taxonomy (NCBI): domain Eukaryota; kingdom Metazoa; phylum Arthropoda; class Insecta; order Coleoptera; family Cerambycidae; genus Rutpela; species Rutpela maculata. Next base: position 167,186,738 of record OW386287.2, on the reverse strand, counting down.
CCTCCTGGGGGATTGAAATTCCACTTGTTCTAAACATTTCAAAAGTTTGTTTATTTTTAGGTTTTTTTGGTGCTCTGAAACCGAATATGATGATAAAAACTGATTTCACCCAATCACCCCCTTGTACCCCCTTACAACCCTCCAGGTGGAGGATAAAAATTTCACTTCTTATGAAAATTGAAAATGTATGTCTATTCTTAAGTATTTTGGTGCGGTGAAACCGAAAATGACTATATCAAATAATTTTAACCACCCAGTCACCCCCTAGCACCTCCTAACATTTTTTATCGCCATGTTCAGTTTAGGCGCACGAAAAAAACTAAAAATAAACATACTTTTTAAATGTTTAGAACAAGTGGAATTTCAACCCCTCCTGAGTCTTGTAGGCGGTGTAGGGGGTGACTGGGTGGTTCAAATCAGTTTTTATCGTCATATTCGATTTCAAGGCACAAAAAACCTGCTTTTCAAATTTTTGGAACAAGCAGTCCCCCAAGAGGGTTGTAAAGGGGTGCTAGGGGAAAATTGGATAATTAAAAGCTTTTTTATTGTCATATTCGGTTTCAGCGTCCCAAAATACATAGGGGGAAGGGTCTACTCTCTGGGTTTCGACTTTCTTTCTTTTGTGTGCCTGTGTTTTATAAAATTTCATATCATTATGTTAGTGAACGAATTCTGAACAACTTTCAAAATATCCGTCTGTCCGTCACGTTTTTTCGTAAACACGATAACTTAAGAAAGAAAAGTCCGATTGTATTGAAATTTGAAAAGTAAATTAGCGTTAGCTAGAGGAAGAACCCTATTGTTCTTGAAGAAAATCAATCAGCAAATAAAAAAGTTATTAATCATTTGAATTTAAAAAAATATTTTCTTAATTTTTGTCATTTGTACTTAAATAGAAATCTTGCGAAATGTAATTCTCTATAATTTTTTTTTGTTTATACATTTTACTAATATTATATATTTCATAATAATATATGTAATTCGTTGAATTATAATACACGGATGATATATATTACAGACATTCAATTTCCGTAGTGATGGGTCATGGTCCAGTGGCTAATGGCAATCTAAAGGTCTTGTATTCGAATACCTGACGGGGTGGTTTTTCATTTTTTTTTTGTATATTTTTTTTACAACAAAGTTGGTATCACAAAATTTAGAATGCCCAAAAACTAACATTATTTACAAGAAAACTGCGAAGAGTATCCTATAGAATGTGTAACAATTATATAAAAAGCTCAGTAAATCCGCGAAGAGTATAATGCTTCCACTAGTTTTTAATTCCGAAATATAAAATCGGCATTCCTATTGATAGGCTTGATTAGTATTAGAATCACATGATTATGAAATAATAACTTATTAGTATCGGGTAGAATACCGAGATCAATATTTTGTTAGCTAAATCTTTTATCTCTAAATATGTATTAGGCATCACATTTTTGCATATTAAATGGTAAATAGTTATTAATTGACTACCAGAATATTTGTTCATGTCGGTTTGCATTAATGTGCTATATAGGACTCTTAATTATTTTAAACGTTATACCATGCATCAGTTTTTAATTGAGTCAACAAAATTATTTATCAGTGACAAAAACAAAAGGAGCTCTACTTGTGAACTCTGAGGAATACTCAAATCAGTAGTAATATATGTGACATAATATGAATTACCATAAATCGTTACGAAACTATGCATTTGTTTACCTATTAGTTAAAACTTAAAGTTCAAGAGATATAGGAGAGATATTATAGGTACTGAAGAAAATCCCTGAAAAATAATTTAATGCTATACATTTTATATCATTTGTTTTGAACTCATTTCCTTAAAATATAACTATTTACCACTATTTAAGTACTCTGAGGCAAAAACTCATATTTACAAGGGATGCTGTCAACGCCCATGATGAATGAAAAGCGGCATCCCTTGAAGTCAGTTCTTCCTGATACCACAGCGAAGTAGAGGAGGGCCAACTTATTTAGATATGTGTTAGAATTCTTTATGTTCGGTGTTTTTAGGTTTTGAGGATGCCCTTCTCGCCATATGGTAACGAATAATTTTTTCTGTAAGTTCTTTCTTACCAACAAATTTGCATACTTACTATCTGGGACACATGTTTCTTAAATTTATCAAGAAACTTATTACTTAGGCATGCTGTATCTACCATATGATGTAAAGAACTAATACATATCATACGTATTTTACGTTCGATACAGTATGTTCTTTTAAAACCACACGAATTTATAATTTGTTTCCATGTTGTTTTATAAAACAGTCAAGGCCTCCCACCAAAATGTCCGTCGATGGTATTTTTACATTGAACTGAATCCACAGAACCAATTTTTGCACTGATGAACAAAAATTAATCGGTAACCTGCGATTTGAAAAAAAACTCGATTTCCGACCGAAAGTGTCGGAGCGCTCGCACATATAGGCGGTCAGCCTCTTGCGTGGCCCCGCGTTCATCATATTGACGGACGTAAATAAAAAAAATACCTTTTTTTAGATACTAGTTAGTCTATTACCTATTTACCCTCATTTACCCCCATTCACCCCCGAACCTTTCAACGGAATTAGATCAAAACAGTGTTGGACTGGATCTAAATACCCCCCAGGGTAAATTCCAACTGTGGCCCCTCTTTTTAATTTGTATATGGTTTTTGTTGATACCAAAATTTAGGAAATGAACATCTGTTGCCTAAAGGATTTTAACTCGAACTCATGTGACTTTAAAAAATATCTATTGCACCACAGAGAAAATCAGTTTATTAAAGATAAAGCTATAAAATAACTTAGTAAATACAAATTCGATATCTATAATAATAATTATTATTATTATTATTATATTTTATTTCCACATTTAAAATGGAACTGATAAACAACAAATTGTAGAATACGTCAGCTCTTATAAATGTAAATATAAGAGTAGTAATACAAGGGCGGATCCAGAAAGATTACTGGGGGGGGCACTGCGGCCGTCCACCGCCGAACGATCAATAGTTATATCGACATTTTCAATATTCTATAATAAATAATATTAGATCCTATTCTTCTCGGGGCCCTCGGGGGAGGGCAATTGCCCCTGGTGCCCCCCTGGTCCGCCCTTGTAGTAACAAACAATAAAAAAAAACACTACAATTGTCAACGAACAAGATTAAAGACGAATAAATAAATAACATAAAGCATGTAAATCTAAAAGGGCAAAATATCAGCATTAAACAAACATACAGCATTACACAACAAAATTAATAAGAAAATAGTAATGTATAGTAGTCTTCATATTATTATTATATTCACGCCTTGCTCTCATGATCACAATTGTAGTTCTACTATCGTCCACTGTGTGGCGCCACGAATAACAAAGCTAAAATGTATTTGTCCCTCCCTATATCACCTTTCTCACTCATCTTTAGCTGTTAGTTTTCTTTTTTCGTGTACTGTAATGGTCGGCTACGAAATACTCGCCTGAAAATAGTCGAAAATAAACGAAAATACATTTCATCACCGAAGATTCATAATCTTTTAAAGACGTATTCGTCAATGAAAAAGAAAAGGTGACGCAACGATGTAAATACATTCCTAAATATGAGTTATCACTAAACGTCCCAACAAATAGGGAAATGGAGGACGTAGCTAGTCCCTAGTCACAGTAAGTTGAAAGCAAAATTCAGAATTTAATTTCAGGTTTTGGTTGAGAATAGGAAATATACATAGTGGATTGGATAAATTGCACTAGAAGGTCATGAATAAAGCAGACTGGTTATATAAATTATAAACCTAGTTGACTTCGTTATAAGTCTTCTAGAAGGTCATGTATATGACAAGCAGCAGACCCCCTTGTAAAAATTGGAAACCTAGTTAACTTATGTAAGTTTTCTAGAAGGTCATGTGTATGACAAGCTGCAGACCCTTATAAATATTATAAGCCTATTTGACTTGACTACGTCTCTAGAAGGTCATGGTATGACAAATTGTTGGTTGGCCAGGAAAGAAAAATTTAAAAACAGGTATGTATTTAACATTTTAGGTAGTATATATCGACATAAGAAAAGTACAGGTGCAAAAGAAATAAGCCCATCAAACTTGGACAAAGCCAACGGGCAATTCAGAAAGAAGAAGGGGGGGCTCTCGCATGTAATTGCCAATCAGTAAATGATGCAGTTAGAGGTTGTTGGCAGATCAGATATATACCATGAGCAGTCTCTGTTCAGCCAACGTGGTTAGTGGTAGCCTCGACAAATTTGTCAGGGGAGTTACTGCAGAACACACCCTTGAATGGTTGGTTATTTGGGGGCAATTTATCAGAAAGATTTGAATTTAAAAACGCCTTGTATGAATTTACAGGAATTCCTTGGTCTCTGTAATACTCTCTTAGACTTTAACAAACTCTTAATAAGGGTAATAATAAAACATCTTTATTAAAAAAATTTTAAAAAATAATAATAATAATAAATATACAGAGTGAAGTTTAGACCTCAAAGGATTACTCTTACACTTAAATGGTAAGGATTACAGGATTTGGAGAAGTAGGTAAAGAATTATGTTTTTATTGCATTTTAAGAGAACGATTTTAAATAATGATGTTCTAAATCTGGTATATTGAACATTATCTCATGGAATAAGCAAAGGATAAGAGGTGTAATTTTGTCCTATTATTTACATTTAATCAATGTAATATTTATTCTGGCAGATCTTGGCTTGTCATGTTTACGGAGCCCATATATAAGTCTACAACATGAATTTCTGTAATCTGCTTCAGTTTGTTATGTTCAAACAGAGTTCATAGGTATATGAAACTACAATAATTTAAGTGTGTTACTTAACACCAACACTTCACAGAGATTTTTAGACATATTGAAATTTAATATATGTCTGTGGAATGTAAAGGTTTTAAATTCATGTAGATTTTTTGAATTACCTTGTTTACTTGTGAATTGAATTTTAAGGGTTGTCAAATATTACACCCAAAACTTTCTGCTGATTTAATATGGAAAGAATTTCTCCATTTATTTTATTTGCATCAAACTATTACATCTCTACTTCATTTATGCCACGGAACATCAGTAGCGTATCTGTATGTTTTTTCTGTTGGTCAGTAACCCATAGGGAACGGCTTAATAACGTAAAACAATATTACGTGTTATGCTTAAGTTTATCGCAAATTTAAGAAAAGTAACAATATAAGTTTCTAGAAATTTATACAATACTGATTTTTATGATGTTGGAAGTTTCCCAGAGAAGCACCTTGAGATACATAATTGACTACGTGTCATTCAAAGATATAAGAACTGGCAAATATTTACTATAGATTGTAGAGAAAATAACTAAAATATGCCCCATCACTGAGTCTAGGTGGATTTATGTAAAACAATTTTAACAGGCTAAAGTACTTGACTTAAAAGCCTATGGGTCATACAAAAATAATATCATAATTGCACGGTATAGGTGCACGTGTGGAATAATTTTTTGACCAGAGATGTAAATATGGTAAATCATTTGAAAATTTATAAAAGATGTAAGTATATAAACATAAAAGTACTTAACAACAACATAAGCAAACTTTTGTTGTTTTTAAGTTAAACTAAAATTTAAAATGATTTTATCATAAACATTCTCAATTAAACGATTATTTATGTCTGACTTGTACCTAATTAGCATTAGCACATTTTGTAAACAAGTTAAAAGATTGCGATGTTTTATTCAGACTTCAAAGGAATAGTGAGTAAGCTTTCCCTGGTCGCAGGACTATTATGGGACAAATCTTGAGTAATAACAGCAATAATATTTATTGGTGTATATAATATACATTTTTTATATTTTACTTTGAAAATAGGATGTTAGAAAATTTAATGCCATGTCATATAAATAATTAAAATATTTACAATCATTGTAAAAGAAATTGTTTAGCAATGCTTATGCTTATTCTTGTAAACGTAGGCGTGTCAAATATATATAAATATATAAATTAATTACAGTTAAAATTCTAAATGTACCATGGCAATTCATCTCACAAACATCTAAGTCCTGCAAAAATTCCAAGGCATATTTTGCAAATGAATATACGGTTAATGTGTGCACTGTTTCCCCAATTTATGATGCCATATCTCAAATGGCGGTGAAAATTTACAATGCCTAGACATAAACCTTAACCCATAGGAGCTAAACTTTAATCTAAAGGGCCTTCCATAGGAGACAATACACATAGGACGGCATCCAGAAGTGACATCAATGAAAAATAACGCAGTGGTTGTTTAAAATTATGGTGGAGATATTGCATATAACAATAATAATAATAAATGTTTTATTGCTTCAGGCTGAAATATACAAACAATAAGATAACAATATACGAAATAATTATGCCTGAATGCAAAGGGCAGAGTTCGCACTTATTCGATGTGAACATCGAAAAAGCAGCGCGCTTATACTCAACCTTAGCCTCCTTGTATATAATATCAACTTATCCCACATACAATACTTCGTTTATTGAATTCTGCCATTCTTAACAGATTTTTCTGAAAAGGTTTCCTTCCGTAAATTGCTCTCACTCTGCCTTAGTATTGATGCCTTTTTGATAATTAGAGTATAACAATAAAATTAAGAGATTTTCAAGGTGTACAAACCTTAAGCCTACTGCTTCAAGATATGGTAGTATATTATGGTACCCCACCATAATTGTAAACTACTTAAATACATTTTTGTATACTTTCCTTGAATATTATATGAATTAATCACCCTCATCCTTGTTCTTATAACGATTCGTAAGGCACAAACAATTTCTATAATTGAGCTTAATAACAGTCATCAAATGAAAACAAGTTCTGAGATTTTATCAGCCAGTTTCACAATCGTTATTTAACTAATGGTAATGATTTGACCAATAGTTTTATTATAAAAATCTGTTACATTAACAGCCAGTTTTACAATTGTTGGTTGATTAATAGTTAGGATTTGACCAATGATTTATTACTATAAAGGCAAGGATGTCTGGTAAAGTTGTGTTTACTAATAATTATAACTTTCATAGTACGGGATCCGTACCTATCTTAGACTATCAGGTTCTGGTTTTAGTCAACCAAAAAGATAGCCAGTGATTGTGAGGCCGGCTGTATGACTGATAGGATTTAAAATTTAAGGGCATTATAATGAAATACTTAAACGCTCAACAGGGCAGTACAAATTTTCGGAAAAATTTGCAAGGGTTACAACAGGCATATTGTAAAAAAAAAAACAAAAAATTCAAATATGCTCACATTAAACGAAATACAGAACATGTTTAGCGGAACCTTTAAATTAATATTCTTGTTTATGGAAAAGATTTTAATGCAATCTCTCGAAGATCTCAAATCGCTCTGAACATCTACAATTGTGATCATGAGAGCAAGGCGTGAATATAATTATAAGATTAAACGAACTTACCTTAAGTGAAGTTCGATCTTAATTATATGAACGCCTTGCTCGAAATGATCAAACCCTCCCCGCCCACTCAGAGTTACCTTTTGCGGTACTGAACTCAGGGTTGTTAAGATTATTGCTATTCAAAATAAAACGATTTTATTTTCAAGATCGAATTGTCAACTCCGTTATTCAAATTACCTATTCGTCTTACATGGAAATATCTACAATTTGTTATGCAATCCCAAATATTCCGTAGGTAGTATGTATTTGGCAGATCAAATAATAATACAAAAAATTATTTATTTTGGTAAAGATTAGATTGATTCGAATCTGAATTTTCAAAGACCAAACTTAGCAGCTCTAGCTACTCTAAATAAACCCTTGATCATTTGATTTGAGATCATATTAGGTCCGTTCCTTTGCACGGGAAGTGTGACACTAATTTTGAGTGACAGAGATGGCATCAATGCGGATATCATAAGTTAAAGAGAGACAATCTTACACCAGTGCAGCTAAGCGCTACACTTGTAGTGCAAAGGAATGAACCTATCTTGCTCTAAAGAAACTAACAGCTGAAGATGAGTGAGAAAGGTGATACAGGGAGGGACAAATACATTTTAGCTTTGTTATTCGTGGCGCCACACAGTGGACGATAGTAGAACTACAATTGTGATCATTTCGAGCAAGGCGTTCATATAATTAAGATCGAACTTCACTTAAGGTAAGTTCGTTTAATCTTATAAATATACATGAGAAAGCCATAAAAATATCCTATAACTAGCCAGGGCCGCGCCAAGCCTTTTGAGCGAAAGTATCTAAAATATTTGATGCTAAACAATTCAATATAAAAATTCAAAATTTTTCAGTTCATGCCAGGGCCCGATTAAAGATTTGCGCGCATTTAGGCAAATGAAATATGTGCGCTCTCTTATTTGTTGTTTGGGTTACGGGAATATAAAATGCGCCACAGGCGAAATTTTTTATTTTTTCAAGTTTCAACAACCTCAAATTAAAAGTTACAAATTTGATTTATTTGAAAATTATATTGTCTTCGAAAAGTAGGTTTCGTAAGCGCAAGACATAAAAATATAGAATACCAATAAAAAATGTTTTATTATAAAAAAAAATTGCAGAACCTATATTTTCCCCCGAACTAAATATAAACATTAAAGTATGATAATAGATGGAAAAACAAAGCTTATATCCTTTGTCGTGACTTCTTGCTTGCGAACTCTGCTAAAATATAATCCTATAAATAGTTCTGTAAAATGTTGCTACAGTATAGAGGTAATAAATTCGATAATTCTATCAAAATAAAACAATCAAATAACAAATGAATTAATTTCGTTGTACATTTTATTTTCCAACATAGCAATGGTCAACGGTAATCATCGCCCGTCGGCCGCGGTGCGCCGCGGGATAAAATTAGTTCATTTTGAACAGCTGAAGCATCCCCTTGCGCATTGGCGCCCCTAGGCAATTGCTTAATTTGCCTATTGGATAATCCGCCCCTGGATCATGGTATATTGTATTTGTAATTAAACGCGTATCTATCGCTGTTGTTTCTGCTGACTATTAAACTAATTACTCTCTCTCTAACCACTGCTGCTATCTTGGTCAGCGTCATGTGTCACTTTGTAAGCCAATTTGTGGAAGGGGAATCACACGGCTCGCGTAAATACAATATTCGTTTGGATACAGTGGGCCTACTAATTTTTGTACGTAAAAATAGTACAAATTCGCAAGTACCTAATTCGGTTATTCGATTCGATCAACACAATATGAATGTAGCATTATAGGTTATAAACATTTTTCATTGGCTCAATGCTGGCCCCATCATGTGAGGGTACTTTGGCCCACCGGGCATTTGACCGGTTGCTCGTCGGCCCAGTCCGATACTGGATCAAAATTTCATTCCAGATCTCGTTATAATACATAGGTGTACTAAATTTTAAGTCAATGTCATAAACGGTTTCAGAGTAAACGTGGACACAAAAAAAGTTACAGACACAGACAGCCAGACCGACAGACAATTTCTTTGCTCAAACTTAAAATTTTGACGTTTCATGACTTTCTAAGCCCATTTGAACAATAAAAATTTTAAAATTTTGTTTTTGCGTTACTATATTTCCACAGAATGTGGATGTAAAAATAATAGAGAGCTAATTTTTGGTATAGATAATCCCCAAGTGCTCAGATCAAACATACTAAAAGTCCTGAAAAGTCCAGCTTCCGCAACCTTCTTTTTTTCACCACCAAATGTACACGTCTTTATATTTTAACTATTTTCTCGAAAACGATTGATTTTGTAAAAAAAATCATAAATATACTTTTTCATAGCAGGTAACTAACTGAATATTTCCAATTACGCAACTTTTAGTGTAATTTATAATTTCTAGTTTTACATATTCCCATCCCCCAACCACCCCATTTTTTTTTTTTTCAAATAGCAACCTACCCTTTTAGTACAGGCAATATGGAAATTAGGGTAGAACAAATTAGAGACAAGCTAATTTTTTTTGGAATGTGTAGGCAAAAGTGTTCGTTAACATACTAAAAGTCCCTTCCAATCCTACTATGGCAAATTAAAAAAAATGGGCTGCCATCTTGATTTTTCTTTTTTTTTGAGAATAGCTTTTTTATTTATGAATTTAACATAAAATTTGTAGACATTGAGTTTTTAGAGCTTAACGAGACGCATCTTTTGGTAAAAAAGTTGTTTCTAGCTTTAAAAATAAGATTTTTAAATTAATTGTATTTTAAAAAAACAGTAAAGTTGAACTGAAAGTGATTTAACTATCATATTTTGATTTTTAGAAACAAATTTAACATATTAATTACAATTAGGCCACAAACTTCTTCTTCATCTTGTACTTCAAACACATTAGTACAGGTAATTCCATAACACTGCCATTTGGAGATCACCTAATGCCCAACTTTTTACAAGAACAATTTCGTCCACACGCACTTTCTTTACAGTTATAAAAAACTTTTCAATAAATTGGGGGATGCTATTTCTTGTTTTATCTCGATAGGAGTTAGGTCACCATTGTCACTTTTTATCCAGCCCCATGCCATAGGATCCAGGTAATTACCCAGCCATTCTTAAACCTTAAAAATAGAGGTTTAAAATGAACGAAATAAATTTTTAAATGTATTTTATTAATTTACCTGATAATATACTCTTAGTAAATGTTGTTCTGCAAATTTTTCTGTAGGAGGCAGCTTGTCTAAATTAAATTGACCTGACAGTACTTGCCTTGGAATTGATTCTATGATACATGAAGTATCGAAGTTTGTTCAAACTTGAAGTATTTTTGGCATTGTATAATTTTCTTGTCTCAAAATTTGTAATGCAGTTTTTAAAATTCTTACCCGTTCTTCTTGGGCTGAGGCTTTTTTTCTTTGTACCATTCATCATTAACCAATTTTTCGCAGTTTTCACGAAAACAAAATACGCTGTGTTTATCAGGTAATTTCAACTAATTTATTCTTTAAATATTTCTCAGATCAAGGTTCTACTTCTGGAGGTAAGGAATTAATTAACTTTTCGTAGATTTCCTTAATAGAAAAGGGCAGTTTTCAAAATCGTTTTCAATATCTAAACAAACGTTTTCGAATGCTGTCTGCATATCATTTTTTGGTCTTCCGGGTTTTTGGTTGAATGACGGTTTTTAAATCTCCAGTAGCAAGACACGTGTACCATGCTTCAGCTGTAACAACATCAATTTCTGTGCATATTCGCTTACAAACTTCTCTTCCCCAATCGTCATTTCTCTCCCTAACTTGCTCTGTTATAGAAGTTTTTAAATCAGTTGTAGAAACTACGTGAACACTATCTTGCTTCGCCTTTAAAACCTCAGAACAAAAGAAGCAGTGACTTTTAAAATTAAAAGACCGGTTTAAAGCGGATTTGAGCACTGTGGAGAGTCAGTTTTATTGCCACACATTTTTTTCGATTTTTTTAAAGTTTTATGGATGAGTATATTTTTTCTACAATCTTTATGAGTTGTTAAAGAACTCACAGATTCAAATGTTTGCCATTTGTCGTCATTTCGAAGTTTGTTGGCGTTTACAAGAGTTCGAAAACCTCTTTTGAATAGCACTACTAAAGTTTTGGAAGTACCTTCTTCGCTGCATATAGCACATTTGGTTACCTCCATTACCATAACAGAAACACATACAAAACAACACCTTCAGTAACATCACAATAAAGAATAGACGCGTCTTCTCGCTCACTAGTGATCAATAACAGGACAGTAAAAGAAACAATCAACCAATGCAATCCAAATAATGCACTCGTCGTGACATGTTTAAACTCGCGTCTCGCTATCTATACCTTGTTAACAGAGTGGTGTAGACGAAATCGCTTTATTATGTTTAACATATTAGCAAATTACAATCAGATAACGTTTTAATTAACTTACGATTAGTGACCTTCCATCCCGCTATTGCAAAAAACTGTCCATTTTTCGGTCTTGCGCCCATGAGGGCTTTTGATCAGGAGGTTATAAACTGACACATACAGCTCTGGATTATTCATATGGCTAACTACTAGGCTATAGCCTAGAGGCGACAATGCGTGAAGGGGCGCGCGCTAGGGCTAGGGATGTCGCGAGCTCTGTGCGTTCTCTACTTAGTGTTTGACGGTAAAAATATGGTATTACCTCTGAATTCTTTCGGATAACATCGATTTTGATGAAAATTTGTAATTAAGCTTATCTAACCCTCCTCTTCAAAAGTTATATATTCCTGATGTGTGCTTTTTGTTTTTTGAAAACCTTCCGACAAAAAATTTAAAAACAAAATCTAAGCCTCTTACATAAATTGAAATCATGTTTAAATATATAGAATAAACATTATTTTATATTCTGGAATATAATTTATGATGTGTTACAACGTTTCAACCTTTTAAAGCCATCTCTTATGACGAAATTAAAAAAAATAGTTTTTAACAGTTTGAAATGTTTTAATAGGGCATTTATAATGAAGTAAAATCCCGTCACTGTTTATAATATAATTTATGATTTATTGCAACGTTTCATCCTTTACAAACCGCCCTCGTGATAAAATTAACTCCCATGTTTACTTAAAATTAAAAACTGAAATTGAGTTTAAAGAGGAAAAATAAAAATTTTATGTACATTATAATAGCATGTTCTATTATTGAAAATCTATAGATTATTGGAAGAACTATCATCACAATCAACCTCCTCCTCTTGGTCTGTAACTGGAGGCCGGTTTTGACAGTTGTCACCGGAGCATGTTCCGCATGTTGTATTACAGAAAATGTCCAACTTTTCGGCAGCTACAAGCTGCGCCGCATCCCTTTTTGCAATTACAAAATATCATTTTGAAGAGTTCTTCCGGTGCAGGCATATTCAGCATTTTGATAGTAAAGATCCTTCATTATTAATCCATCCCCAATCAGTTGGACGAATATTTTTGTTCCCAAGCCACATAAGCCCTTTAAGCCAAGCCAAGCCAAGCCCTTTAATGTACTCATTCAGAGCATCAACTGCCGGAACAAGGGATGATAATTTCACAGCACTGTTTTTAGTGGTAGCCTTAATAAAGGACTCATAGCGCATCTGCTGGAGAAACGATGATAAGTCTTCGACACGGCTCAGTTCTTTTAACTATATCTCTTTAGCAGCTCCGTACAGTAAAATTGTGCAGTACTTACGGCTTATAAAATTTCTTCCAGCTCTGAAGTACTATTATATATTTACATATTTTTATAAATTCTCTAAAATTGTCGAGAATAAAACAATTTACATGCTCCGAAAATTTCACCGAAAAAATGCGATTGGTTTCTCAACGATAACTTAATTTTTAAGCTATCCAATCGCTTCAAAAACCATTTTGCAGGGAATTTTAAGAGCTACAAGGCACGTAAACTTGAACTTCCTGGAACCCTTCGTCTTTGATATTTTTGAGTTTGAAGACTATCAGGGAAGGTGGTCCTCGCACTCAAATGCAAACGTATGACGGTGACATCTCAATTAATTTTTATCCTAGAGAAATTAAAAAAAAAATCAGTAAAAAAAACCTAATTTTTTGTATTCTAGCATTTTTTAGGTATCTTCTTTAGTTTTTGAATTATTGTGAAGAAATGAAAATTTTTCAAGAAATTTCGAAAATCATTTCAAATTTCAATCGAACCTTTCTTCAAATCTAGGCATCCCAAACCAATCAAACTTCTAGAACATATTGTTAGTACTTAAATAAAATAAATTGTAAATGGATTACGTTCAATTTTAATTCTTGCGGTGAAGCCATTGGTTTCATTGCTGATTTTCCTTCGAAAAAACGAGACAACCATTTTATTTTCATCATAACTCTGTTAGTTTTTATGCTAACGACTTTTACTAAAGTTCATTTTAAAGGTCTTTTCAAGTACTTTTATATATCTTATATGTTTCCTCCTATATTATGTTGAAAGGTTCGAATTCAGTTTTCGGCGAACAAAGTCACTTTCAACGTGTCATAACTCGGTTCGTATTGGATCTACAGAAATAAAGAAAAGAAACCAATCAATTTATTATGTTATAAGCTGCACTTCTGCTTATGATAATTTTTTTGATAAAACGTAAGGTTTTCGAGTTATTTGTGAAAAATCGTTCTAAAACATGCATTTTTAGATGAAAAATCAACATTGTCAATCACGAATAACTCAGAAAGTGTTGACTCATAGAGAAACTTCATAGAACATTTTTTGCTTAAAATTTATTCCTCCATCGATTTCTGCCGTTAATTTGAATCAGGGACCGAAACCGAAATTTCGGTTCGGTTTCGGTTACGGTTAACTGAAGTACACCATTTTCGGTTTTTGGTTACGGTTTCGATTTTCAGAGCAGCGTTAATTTGGTTTTTGGTTTCGGTTTTGGTTTCGGTTTTCAAAGCAACGCCAATTCGGTTTTCGGTTACGATTTCGGTTTTCCAGAATTTTTTATTTCGGTTTTCGGTTTTGGTTACGATTAGAAAAAAATCGTAATTCGGTGCGGTTTTCGGTTACGGTCCCTGATTTGAATGTAATGATTTCCACCCTCAAAAAGGGGTGGCATTCACCCCCAGGGTAAAAGCACACTTCGGCACTATATAACTTTTATTCTTTGAGCTTATCCTAATTACTGTCCAAATTACATGACAATCGGTTTTATCCGAAAGATATCTGAGCGAAAAACCGTCAAACACTGAACTATTATTTAAAAAAAAATAACGAATGATTTTGTTCCCCTCCGCTTATTTTGAATTTTTTTTTTCGTATCCCCCCTCGTCAATTTTGAATTTGGACAAAAATGTTTTTTCTTTCAGAGGGCGCAAATACATATTAGCCTAGGAGCGCGCCAATCCTTAATCCGGCCCTGGACACAAAAAATATTCAGACATTTTCAGTGAAGTCATCATTTTGTGCGGGGTTCTTTGCAAATATAATACACTTTCAGGTAATACAGGTCAATTTTAACTCTTGCATCGAAAACATCATGTTCATCATAGATTGAATATCATCGCAAGTAGTTAATTGCTTGCATTAAATAAGCATTGAGTTAAAGTGAGAAGTGTAAAATGTTTTCAATTAAAAAGTGTACTAATGAAGGAACAAATAACGGAATGTTTCTGATCTCCTTCAACTCAAAGGTACCGACAGTCAGAACCATTTTTTAATTTTGTCACAGGAAGCTTAGGAGGGACTTCATCAAATGAATGACATACGACATGACACGCCTATTTGTATACTTTTCATACTCTGATGCATAATTACTTGTAAAATAACAATGACAATTCTTAGTCGGGAAGCCCTGCCAAAAATTCCACATAGAAACTTATAAAAAAAAAAGTGATGCGGTTTTATCGTTCCTATAAGTTATATTATTATTATACAGACAGGATTTTATCTGTTTTATTAAGTTTTAAATCGGTTATGAAACAGTAATTCCGAATGAGCTATTTGGAATTATCATGTTGCCCTTTCATGAGTACTTATATGAAATATACAACAAATCTACAGTTTAGTGTCTGCAAATGCACCCTTGCCCTTATATCTGTAAACATATGGAATTACAGATACAACTTTAAAGAGATTCTAAACTTTTCTATAAGTAATATCATAAGAGTCCAGTCCGTCCTTTCTCCAGTATCTATCGTATATAACACACCATTTATCAACATGTTTTTATTGTAAATTTCAACATTTTTATTAGTATTAATGTGGATATACATGTCAACAAATGTACAGTTTCAATTGTATATTTTACAGACGTATTTTTATTGTAAACTTCCATTTTGCTTTTTTATTAGTATTAATTTGGATATGCATGCCGACAAATGTACAGTTTAAATTGCATATTTCAAATAGAAATACTAATATTGTGGTAAACACAAAATACTGCAAAGTCCTTATTTCCTCGGGTGTTCTTGTTCTAGCCTAGAAGCAATGAATGAGTTGGCAGTGAAAGAGACTGCTTTACTTTTAATTTAACAAACACACGTCAGTTCCTTAGGTCACATTAGAGTAGATATGAATTAGCGACACGTATACAGCTCCCTCTACTGGAGCCTGGAGTAAAGCTGCTGCTGAAATTTCTATGAGTTTCTACCAGCAAACATTTACTTATACCACATCAATGAGAATTTATGAGAACAGTATCTAAGGTAAAACGTGCGGCTTTCCGTGGTTAAATGGCAAGTGTTTCTATAAGAAACGAGCTGCATTAGGTTAGGACAGTTTTGACTTGCAATTGAAGATTACTAATTATAATGTTTGAATAGGGATTTATGAGATCAGTTTCTATGAGTATTAAGGTTTTTTTTCAGTAATATATTAAATGTGTTTTCATTTGTTTGAATGGGTAAAAAGAAAGGTCAGTTTTCAACTGCAATTACAAATACAAGTTTAATCACTTTGAATGGGGTTATATGCGATTAATTTCTAATAGTATTTATGCTGTTTTCCGAATATAATTGTGATGAGGTTTAATCAGTAACAAATTGTTCACTACTTGTCATGATATGGTCGGAAATTCCAAGTACACATTTAGTGTTCCTTCAAAAGTATTGATGAGAGCAGTTTCTACGAGTATCTATTTGTTGTTCCTCTAGTAAATTATATAACTCTTTACATTTACTTATACTATCTCAATGAGAATTTATGAGAACAGTATCTAATGTAAAACGTACGGCTTTCCGTAGTTAAATGGCAAGTGTTTCTATAAGAAACGAGCTGCATTAGGTTAGAACAGTTTTGATTTGCAATTGAAGATTACAAATTATAATGTTTGAATAGGGATTTATGAGATCAGTTTCTATGAGTATTAATGTTTTTTTTTCAGTAATATATTAAATGTGTTTTCATATGTTTGAATCGGTAAAAAGAAAGGTCAGTTTTCAACTGAAATTACAAATACAAATTTAATCACTTCGAATGGGGTTATACGCGATCAATTTCTAACAGTATTTATGCTGTTTTCCGAATATAATTGTGATGAGGTTTGATCAGTAACAAATTGTTCACTACATGTTACGATATGGTCAGAAATTCCAGGTACATATTTAGTATTACTTCGAAAGGATTGATGATAACAGTTTCTACGAGTATGTATTTGTTGTGCCAATAGTAAATTATATAAGTCTTTATCAGTATGCATTCGGATCTAATTTAAATATGAAAATTATATCAGAATAAAGCAACCAAATATTTTAAACAGTATCTATTTGTAAATCCAGACATTTACTTATAATATCTCAATGAGAATTTATGAGGACAGTATCTAATGTAAAACGTGCGGCTTTGCGTGGTTAAATGGCAAGAGTTTCTATAAGAAACGAGCTGCATTATGTTAGAACAGTTTTGATTTGCAATTGAAGATTACAAATTATAATGTTTGAATAGGGATTTATGAGATCAGTTTCTATGAGTATTAATGTTTTTTTTTCAGTAATATATTAAATGTGTTTTCATTTGTTTGAATGGGTAAAAAGAAAGGTCAGTTTTCAACTGAAATTACAAATACAAGTTTAACCACTTCGAATGGGATTATATGCGATCAATTTCTAACAGTATTTATGCTGTTTTCCGAATATAATTGTGATGATGTTTGATCAGTAACAAATTGTTCACTACATGTTCCGTGTGGAAATTCCAGGTACATATTTCGTATTACTTCGAAAGGATTGATGATAGCAGTTTCTACGAGTATGTATTTGTTGTGCCAATAGTAAATTATATAAGTCTTTATCAGTATCCATTCGGATCTAATTTAAATATGAAAATTATATCAGAATAAAGCAACCAAATATTTTAAACAGTATCTATTTGTAAATCCAGACATTTACTTATACTACCTCAATGAGAATTTATGAGGACAGTATCTAATGTAAAACGTGCGGCTTTCCGTGGTTAAATGGCAAGAGTTTCTATAAGAAACGAGCTGCATTAGGTTAGAACAGTTTTTATTTATTTATTTAGAAGAAGAAAGAAACAGGTTACAAACCTAATTACATGTTTCTTGAGGGGGGACTACAGGCGATATAACCCGCTGGAGCCAACCCGGGCGACACGCTTCGAAGACCGGGTTTTGATTTGCAATTGAAGATTACAAATTATGATGTTTGAATAGGGATTTATGAGATGAGTTTCTATGAGTATTAATGTTATTTTTTTCAGTAATAAGTATATTAAATGTGTTTTCATTTGTTTGAATGGGTAAAAAGAAAGGTTAGTTTTCAACTGCAATTACAAATAGGTACAAGTTATCACTTCGAATGGGGTTATATGCGATCAGTATTTCGAATATAATTGTGATGAGGTTTGATCAGTAACAAATTGTTTACCACATGTTACGATATGGTCGGAAATTCCAGGTACATATTTAGTATTCCTTCGAAAGGATTGATGATAGCAGTTTCTATGAGTATGTATTTGTTGTTCCAATAGAAAATTTGTCTTTATCAGTATGCATTCGGATCTACTTTAAATACAAAAATTATATCAGAATGAAACAACCAAATATTTTAAACAGTATCCACTTGCAAATCCAAACATTTAAAGATATATTTTAATGAGAACCAATCAGAACAGTATCTAATGTAACGCGTGTGGCTTTCCGTGGCTAAATTTTAAAAGTACTTTTAATAAATAGCTTTAACGGATTTGAACAGTTTTAATTTGCAATTCCAGATGAATAGTTTTAATTGTTAAATAGGGATCTATGAGATCAGTGTCTTTGTGTAATGTTTATTTTTTAATAAAAACACATTTTATTTTGAAAAAAAAACATTACACTGACCTCATAGATCCCTAACAATTAAAACTATTTATCTGGAAATGCAAATGAAAACTGTTCGAATCCCTTAAAGCTTATTTATTGCAAATAATTTTAAAATTTAGCCACGGAAAACCGCACACGTTACATTACCCAACAAACACCGAAGATCGGCCCATCAGTGGGCCATCACTGGGCCAGAAGTTTCATTTCTGGCACAGTGATGGTCCGCTAAAGGGCCAACCTTTTGTGTTTGTAGGGTAGATAATGTTCTGATGGATTCTCATTATAATATTATCTTTAAATGTTTGGATTTACAGGTGGACACTGTTTAAAATATTTGAGGTTTCATTCTGATATGATTTTTGCATTTAAATTAGATCCGAATGCATACTGATAAAGACTTATATAATTTACTGTAGGAACAACAAATAAATACTCGTAGAAACTGCTCTCATCAATCCTCTTGAAGGAATACTAAATATGTACCTGGAATTTCCGACCATATCGTAACATGTAGTGAACAATTTGTTACGGATCAAACCTCATCACAATTATATTCGGAAAACAGCATAAATACTGTTAGAAATTGATCGCATATAACACCATTCGAAGTGATTAAACTTATATTTGTAATTGCAGTTGAAAACTGACCTTCCTTTTTACCCATTCAAACAAATGAAAACACATTTAATATATTACTGAAAAAAAACATTAATACTCATAGAAACTGATCTCATAATCCCTATTTAAACATTATAATTTGTAATCTTCAATTGCAAATCAAAACTGTTCTAACCTAATGCAGCTCGTTTCTTATAGAAATACTTGCCATTTAACCACGAAAAGCCGCACGTTTTACATTAGATACTGTTCTCATAAATTCTCATTGAGATAGTATAAGTAAATGTCTGGATTTACAAATAGATACTGTTTAAAATATTTGGTTGCTTTATTCTGATATAATTTTCATATTTAAATTAGATCCGAATCTTTACTGACAAAGACTTATATAATTTACTAGAGGAACAACAAATAGATACTCGTAGAAACTGCTCTCATCAATTCTCTTGAAGGAATACCAAATGTGTACTTGGAATTTCCGACCATATCATAACATGTAGTGAACAATTTGTTACTGATTAAACCTCATCACAATTATATCCGGAAAACAGCATAAATACTTTTAGAAATTGATAGCATATAACCCCATCCGAAGTAATTAAACTTGTATTTGTAATTGCAGTTGAAAACTGACCTTTCTTTTTACCCATTCAAACAAATGAAAACACATTTAATATATTACTGAAGAAAACACATTAATACTCATAGAAACTGATCTCATAAATCCCTATTCAAACATTATAATTTTGAATCTTCAATTACAAATCAAAACTGTTCTAACCTAATGCTACTCGTTTCTTATAGAAACTCTTGCCATTTAACCACGGAAAGCCGCACGTTTTACATTAGATACTGTTTTCATAAATTCTCATTGAAATAGTATAAGTAAATGTTTGGATTTACAAATAGATACTGTTTAAAATATTTGGTTGCTTTATTCTGATATAATTTTCATATTTAAATTAGATCCGAATCTGTACTGATAAAGACTTATATAATTTACTATAGGAACAACAAATAGATACTCGTAGAAACTGCTCTCATCAATCCTCTTGAAGGAATACTAAATGTGTACTTGGAATTTCCGACCATATCATAACAAATAGTGAACAATTTGTTACTGATTAAACCTCATCACAATTATATTCGGAAAACAGCATAAATACTTTTAGAAATTGATCGCATATAACCCCATTCGAAGCGATTAAACTTGTATTTGTAATTGCAGTTGAAAACTGACCTTTCTTTTTACCCATTCAAACAAATGAAAACACATTTAATATATTACTGAAAAAAAAAACATTAATACTCATAGAAACTGATCTCATAAATCCCTATTCAAACATTGTAATTTGTAATCTTCAATTGCAAATCAAAACTGTTCTAACCTAATGCAGCTCGTTTCTTAAAGAAACGCTTGTCTTTTAACCATGGAAAACCGCACGAATTACAATAGATACTGTGCTCATAAATTCCCATTGATGTGGTATAAGTAAATGTTTGGATTTACAAATGGATATGGCTTGACTCGTTTTGCTGGTCAATTCTGATATAAACTGATAACAATTTCAACAGCAACTTTACCTAACTCTTATAGAAACTTATTGACCATATAGGTTCTCATAGATACTTATTAATTTTTGATAATTTTCAATACGGATTGATGAGATTTTTTTGACAGCTGTACGTGCACCCCCCCTCCCGATCCTTGGGGACAATGTTTTTCATAAAAATTAAAACCTTATTAACAATATAAGACATGTCCTAAAAAAAACTGGCTGTACTTTCAAAATGGCGGCCATATGTTAAAAAAAACTGTTGCCAATGTTGTTTTTGTCATTTAACACAAAAACTAAAAAAGATGGATAAAAACAACGTGCATATAATTTTCTACAATTTTGTTCCTATACAATATTTTGATAGGAGTTGCCATTTTCCAGATAAATGAGTCCAAAGTTAAAAGAACATGGAAATTCATATATCGGTAAATCACTTAGAGGAAATAACTGTGACAATTATTGTAAGGCGTAATATAACTTTATATTATTAACATAACAAAAAATAAAATAAACTGAAAAGAAATTAATAATAATAATAATAATAATAATAATAATATAATTTGCAGACATTTATCTCGAAAACGGTAACAATGGTATCTGGAAAATGGCAACTCCTATCCAAATATTGTATAGGAACGAAATTGTAGAAAATGTTATGCACTTTGTGTTTTGTGTAGAAAGTTTTTCTCCATCTTTTTTAGTTTTTGTGTTAAATGACCAAAACAATATTTGCATTTTTTTTAAAAGGACGCCATTTTGAAACTACAGCCAGATTTTCTTTTCGGGGACATGTCTTAAATTGTTCCTCGAATTGTTCCTTAGGCTTTAATCTTTATGAAAAACATTGTCCCCAAGGATCGGGGGGGGGTGCACGGACAGTTAGGATGGGCTCCCGTAGTATTACGTTTTATAATGAATTTTATATTTTATTTTAAGAGTTGAATCATTTATCTGGAAAATGGTAACTCCTATCCAAATATTGTATAGGAACAAAATTGTAGAAAATTTTATGCACCTCGTTTTTTGTGCAGAAAGTTTTTTTCTATCTTTTTTAGTTCTTCTGTTAAATGACAAAAACAATATTTGCAATTTTTTTTTTAAACGACGCCATTTTGAATGTGCAGCCAATTTTTCTTTTTGGGGACATGTCTTAAATTATTCCTTAAACTTTAATCTTTATGAAAAATATTGTCCCCAAGTATCGGAGGGGGGGTGCACGGACACTTAGTAACCCGTAGTATCTTTTAATGTCAAATATTCAGTACTGATGAATAATAAAATTTTTATTATTCTGGATTCAACGGATAATTAAAAAGTAGGTAAAAATATGATAATTTTTCGCCTTTTAATCCATTTAATTCTCAACTAAATGAATTGCGCACGCAAAATGAACTCACTGATAAAACGATAAGAGCAATAAGGGCAATGCGTATAACATTATAGTTCATTGGTTTAAATATATGGTTAATTTTTTGTTATATACAATTTACCAAGAATAAAGGCACTAGTGAAAATTGGTGTTATTAGAAATTTAAATAATAATAAAAAAACTTGAAGCTCATTGAAAAAAGTATAAAAAATAAATTATTATATAAAACAAATTTGACATGAATAATCTGCTATTACATTAATATGTAAAACAAATTCAAACAAGAATTAATCATCTACTGGTACTTTAAGTCAATATACGATTACATCGTTGCTGTCTATTTTGTGTTTAATGTCTAGAAACTTTACACAGTTCTCTGTGTCCTTTCATTCGCGAAGGTGTTTTTACCCAATTTTTTTTAAAATTTGCCAATCCTCAAAAAAAAAAAAATCGAAATGAAAAAGTTACCTCCAGCCTTTATCGTTCTTTCTTCTCAGTATCAAGTGTGTCATTCAAAAGATAAAAACATGTGTCCGTTTGCTACACACATTTTATTGACAACCTTAGAAAGAAATCCACCGTCTGCGTCTTGTTGAAATATCACATTTTTTTCCAGATAACGTTCGTTGTCCTTGTTATAGAATCGACCTAAGTCGAAGACTAAATAAAAATTTTGACTTGGAAAAAATTCATTTAAAGACATTTTAGAGCATAACATACAAGATTGAAAGGCACCAGAACTGAAAATTAGCACAAAAAGACTTATACACGTTCGTTAAAACGTGAGGTACAACCAGGTGCATGAAAATTTGAAAAAACACCGAATTTTCACTTATGAAAATATGTTTATGTCCAGGCCGTAAGAGTAAAAGTTCATGGGAAAGTATACTGAGAATAAAAGTATAATTTTGATCAAAGACAAAAATACATTATACTTTTTCAAAAGTGCGCCAAAGTTGGAATATTCTTATGGACAATGAATATACTTTTTTAGAAGTACGCCAAAAATGCACTTTGAAAATATTTGTGAATATTTTTAACTTTTTAATCGCTTCACGAAACACAATGAAAGTAGAGATAGTCTTCTTCTTCTTTTAGCGGAGCGACTGAGAGTCGCCGCACTCAGGCCTTGTGGCCCATTGTGCTACCGCTACGATTTTATTGAATTCCTCCATCTAGGCCGGATTCTAACCCAAAGGCCAAAACCCTTCCTATAGAGGCATTCCTTATTTCCTCCGGCACCGGAAAACCAATGCCGAAGTGTTTGTGCCTCAAGTGCAAAAGACTAGGGCAGGAAGTAAGGACGTGGATGGAAGTCTCCTCCTCGTCACCGAAGAACCTGCAGTCGGGGTTGTCAACCACCCCCATAATGTGCAGGTGTTTTCTGAAGGAGCTGTGTCCAGTCAAAAGTAGGGATTGCAATTTACCGGAAGTTTTAATAACCGGTAAATCGGTAAATGAAAATGTAAATAACCGGTTAACCGGTATTTACCGGTAATTTTTAGAATGGATGATTAGGGTGGCGAAAATGGCAATTGTCTTTTTCCATGTACAAAATTATCTAAATTTAACAAAAAACATTTTTATATACGTATATTTAATATAATGAACAAACAAAAGGTTTTTTATCAACAGTAAAATCACAAAAGCTTTTTTTTATCGCATAAATTTCTCTTTGTAACGAAATAATTTAGCCAAAAAACTGACAGAAAAAACAGAAAAACTGACATGAAAAAATCGCGAGACCGGAGGTCGAGCAATTTTGTCAAATGTCAGTTTTTCGAGCAAAATTACTGATTGGAAAAATTTTTAGTTAAAAAGAAATTTATCCGTAAAAGAAAAGCTCGAGTGTTTTTTGGCAAGATAAATTAACGACAGAATATGTGAACGAACAACAACAATGATTTATTAAAAATAATTATAATTTTCCCATATTGTACAGTATAGTTTCCACAATACTTAAAAATTATAGCTCACAGTACAGATGTTAAAGTGACGTGCGACTACTAGATGTACTCTGCTTTTGAGGAACAGACATTTTTTATCGGTGATAAAAAACGATGCACCTCTTTTTATCGCTGTCAAAGTGACAAAAATGTGACTGTCAAATAGACTTTTTTATATAGGAGTTAATTTATCAAAAGGAAAAGATATGAATGAAATAAATTTAAATAAACAATTATTCTGTAAATAACAAACATATCCACTTAAATAAAATAACAAAAATTATAAACATAAACTCAAATAGGGCATTTCCTGAATACCTAATCTAAAAATACAATATTTTTTCAAAATAGCCTGTTAAAGGGGTTAGTTTTTCAAAGCTATATCTGTTAGTCGTCTGATATTTGTGCATAGAATACCACCAGCTGAAGATGCCATTCCTCAATCGATATTGGTGGGTCGATAAGTTAATAAGAATTGGTAATAACATACTTCTAAATGTATTCCACAGATATTTGCGGCAGTGAAATATTCAATTTTCTATAGTAAGATATTGTCAATGTCTCTCTTGTATTTCTTAGGGCTTGGTGTTGGAGTTTACTTTTTATAATATTATTTGTTTATTGTTAAAAGTGCTCGGTGTTGGGACAGTCACTCTGTATTTAGTGAATACTAGTCAGTGACATAAATAGAAACGTTGAATACGTGACATATCGTAAGTTCAGAGTTTACCGAAATAACCGGTAAAAAATTAAAATAACCGGTAATTATCGTCATGTGTTTTTTGTCCTGATAACCGGTTAACCGGTTAACCGGTAATGTAATCCCTAGTCAAAAGACTTACCACGATTCTGACCTGTTTCCTGTTTAGTCGCAGGATTTGTTCTGCTCGCTTCAGCAAGGGCCCCGAGATCAGGAGTCCTGAGTAGGAGGCCCAGAAGTCAAAGAACTGGGACCATGTCCAGTCTTCTACTGACTTCTTGGCATTTGATCTAGGGTAACCGAGAGCCGGCTCCGGACCCAGTAGGGGCCTCTGAGAGCCCCCTCTGGCCAGAGCGTCTGCCCGCTCCTTACTCTCGATGTTGCTGTGTCCTGGCAGCCAGAGAAGCTTGACTCAGTTGGATGAGCCAAGTTCACAGAGAGCCTGTCTACAGTTTTGAACCAGGATTGACTTGGTTCGGACTGATGCAAGAGCCTTGAGGGCCGCTTGACTGTTGCTACATATATATATATATATATATATATATATATATATATATATATATATATATATATATATATATATATATATATATATATATATATATATATATATATATATGTGCCTGTTGGAATATTTCCTTCGGATATTCTCCTGTGCGCAGACCAAAATAGCAAAAATTTCGGTCTGGAATACCGTGGCGAATTCGCCCAAGGCATAAGAAGCTTCAGCCCTGGGCCTTTCACCGTATATCCCCGCTCCAGCACTTTCCTCAAACCTCGATCCGTTTGTGAACCAGACGATATCGGTGGGCCTAGTACGACAACCACTCACTCTTTTTAATACTGTTGAAAATCACCCCTATTGGGGGAGAGGGTAAAAGCTACCCCAACATACGGACGGAAATTTAGTTAATTTGGGTATATAGCTTACATAAATAGAAAAAAACAGTCACTGAAGAGATATATGAAAAAAAAGCAAAAGAAAACCACGGAAAAGATATTTTGAAGATAAGAGAGAAAAATCATAAGAAAAGAAAGTATTTGGACTGATGGTCGAAAGTACGATATAAATAAGAAAAAAATAGCTTTACACAGATTAAAAGATAGATAAGTTGATAAATGTTAAGATAAACATAATAAATAAAACACAACTGGTTAATGCATAATGTATGAATTCACTCCATATTTGACTAACCTGCCGGAATTTATGTTCCAGGATATTAGAAGTACTGAAATTCATCCGTCTGCGGGGGTAGTTTTTACCCCCCCACGTAGGGGTAATTTTCAACCTTATTAAGATTGGGTGGTTGTCGTATCAGATTTGTATATTTGGCATGATGATCTACAAGTATTTGACCCTTTCCGAATTTCAACAGCACCTATATGCATCATCTGAGCGTAGGGGTAGCTCTTATTAAGGGTAGATTCTAGTCATGTGTCGGTGGTTGGAACGAATTCAATCTATATTTGTTCACCCTGTATAAAACTACAAAAGCCTCAATTTTTTCTCCCGTTTCGAAACCTATGAGGAATACGGGTAGTTTTACCCTCCATGGGGTTAAGTTTCTACCCTTTGAGAGTAATGGCGGGTTGTCGCGTTGTCGCATCAGATTCAAATATTTTGCACTAAGAGATACAAAAATTTGGCCTTTGTACATGTTATTCACACGCTTTTGAGTTTTAACGATAGTTTTCACCCCCCCATAAGGGCGGATTTAGGTTTAATTTATAGAAATAGCTTACTGTGGCTCGAATTTATTCTCTACTCTCGACTACAAAACATCTACCATTTCTCATGCTTCATTAAGAGTTATTACATTATACCATTCTAAGGGACGTTTTTGACTAAAAAAGAAAACTGACACGATAGATCCTTTTTTGGATTCGGATTCAGCGTCGAAAAATACACCAAATCCATATAATTTGATCCGCTACACAGAACTTTTTTTTGTGTGGCTGTTTAATCGGTAAAAAAGTTATAGAGAAAACCACCTTGTGCATAAGTAAGACAAATAAAAGCCATTTTCCAAAAAGTCGCTCGATGGCGAAGTCGTGCCATCTCTTATATTGAACCTATATGATAACCGGTACGTCGCAAGACAGAAAGTTGTAATAACTCATATATAGTTGAACTCGAATGGAACTCCGTTCTTATGAATGATGTAATCACGATAAAGAACTTTAAGTAAAATATTTTAATATTATTTTAAGTCAGACCCAAAACCCAAAAATGCCTTCATCGATTTCTAGGGAACTTGTGTGAATTTTTTCTACGAAATCGACTGCTATCGCACGCTCTCCACTATATGGTAGCATCAAAAGCTCTCTAGAAGACGTGGTCGACCTTGCCCTACTTGGGGAGGGCGACTCTATTCAAATCATATAATTTATTGGATAAGATATTGCATAATTTTAATTGTACTTATTTTAATCAATAAATGGCATTATTTGAACGATTGCATTTTATTGATTGAATGACTTGTTTCAAGTCTTATCCCTCGAGGGCTTTCGCTTGATAGTCCCGAATTGAGTAAATTGCAAGTTTGCATCTCAATACCCCGGTTACATTGCGGAAGCTGGAGAGGGATTTTTTTATGAAAATAATTCAGGGATCTCTAAGTATAAAATCCATTAAATCGTTAGGTAAAATAGAAAAAGTGCATCGAGAGAAAAACCAATTTTTGGAGAAAGCGTCATTAGTAATCTAAGGTAAGTGCAGCCCTGGCCTTTCTTAGCTATAAAATATTTCATACATCTTATTGAACCCGCATGTGAGTGGAAGACCACACACGAACAAGGGAGAACGCGACTGGCGCCCTTAATAAATAAATTGGTGTCGCATCACTCAGACGCTGTGTCGTAGGTTCTTCTACATTCTCATAACAATATTCGACAACATTATAGTCCACTGATATTAGGTAAAATAGTTATGATATTTTGCCGTTTGGAAATTACACGCTCAAAGTGACTGGTTTTCAGAAGCAAAAGAGTTCCCAAAGAGCAAGTGTGAGCTTCATCCTTAAAAATCACCCCTAATGCACCCCACAACGGTTTTTCGCATAGTTGATCTCTCAGAAAATTTAATACTTATTGATAGGCGCAATAGTTATCGAGTAATATACGATCGAACTAGGAGGTTGGGTACCGATCGATGGGCGCCTCGCATGTTCTCAATATACAGAGTGTTCAATGATGCCATGACAAACTTCGAATGGTGATTCCTCTCGTCAAAAAAAGCAAAAAAACAAGAATATTTTTTTTTCTAAAATGCTTCCTAAGCACTTTACGATGAAAATGACATTCGATGATTTCTTAATTTTTACTTGTGAATGGTACGATATACGAAAAAAACTGAAGGAAGACAAAAGTTTTAGTTATTAGAAGGTGTATCCAATTCAACAAAACAAACGTCTGCTCGGTTGTAAATAACTTTTTTTGGAAGATTCTCTTACCCCAAGCCGCCATAACTCCAACGCCACTGGTTAGTTCTTAATGAAACTTTTTTCTACTATGATAACGCTTTTCTCTGACAAGTTTGAAGTCGGTACTTTCAACCGTCACTACTAATTGTTGATTATTAATTATGATAACCCCGACTGCAGGTTCTGCGGGGCTGAAGAAGAAACTTCCATCCATTCCGTAACTTCCTGCACTAGTCTTATGCGCTTGAGGCATAAACACTTCGGCAATGGTTTTCTGGTACTGAAGGAAATAAGGAATGCTTCCATAGGAAGAATTTTGGCTCTTGGGTTAGAATTCGGCCTGAATGGGGGAATT
Organism: Rutpela maculata; assembly: GCA_936432065.2. Lineage (NCBI taxonomy): Eukaryota > Metazoa > Arthropoda > Insecta > Coleoptera > Cerambycidae > Rutpela > Rutpela maculata. The sequence goes on along the minus strand of OW386287.2, from coordinate 167,158,106 downwards.
CCCTTTTGTAGCGGAAAAACAGTGGACCAGAAGGCCTGAGTGCGGCGATCTTTCGTCGCCCCGCTAAGAGAAGAAGAGGAAAAGCAGAAGAGTTATAATCATCAATAGTGCTTTGACTTTTCCAAGTTTATTTCGCCAGCCGTCACGATCTAGTGCTGCCAATTTGCTGCTCCAATTTTTCTTGCATCTTCATCTGTCTGGTCCTTCCATCTTATTTTTGGTCTTTCTCTTAGTCTGGTTCCACCAGGTTGTGAGAGCAGGATTTTCCTAGGTGGGTAGGTCTCTTTTGATCTAATGATATGTCCTGCCCGTCGGAGTCGTCCAATTTTAATAAGTGTGACAACGTCTCGTCCGTTGGATAATTCCATGTATTTTGCATACAACTCAAAGTTATATCTACGTCGTCATACCCCGTTCTCGCATAAATTCGTCATAAATTCTTCTTACGATCTTTCTTTCAAATGCAATTGCACTAGTTTTGTTCGTTGGTCTTTGTTAATGCCCAGGTTTCTGATCCATAAGTTAGCACTGGAACAATTAATGTTTTGTACAGTTGGGTTTTAGTTTTCCAAGAAATGCCTCGGCTGCAGAGATGTATGCCAGTCCGAAGTAACATCTGTTGGCCAAAACTATTCTTCTCTGTATCTCTTCTGTAGTGTTCCCTGCCAAAAATTCCACATAGAAACTTATAAAAAAAAAAGTGATGCGGTTTTATCGTTCCTATAAGTTATATTAGTATTATACAGGCAAGATTTTATCTGTTTTATTGTTTTAAATCGGTTATGAAACAGTAATTCCGAATAAACTATTTGGAATTATCATGTTGCCCTTTCATGAGTACTTATATAAAATATACATCAACAAATCTACAGTTTAGTGTCTGCAAATGCACTCTTGCCCTTATATCTGTAAACATATGGAATTACAGATACAATTTTAAAGAGATTCTAAACTTTTCTATAAGTAATATCATAAGAGTTGTTACTGATCAAACCTCATCACAATTATATGCGGAAAACAGCATAAATACTGTTAGAAATTGATCGCATATAACCCCATTCGAAGTGATTAAACTTGTATTTGTAATTGCAGTTGAAAACTGACCTTCCTTTTTACCCATTCAAACAAATGAAAACACATTTAATATATTACTGAAAAAAAAAACATTAATACTCATAGAAACTGATCTCATAAATCCCTATTCAAACATTATAATTTGTAATCTTCAATTGTAAATCAAAACTGTTCTAACCTAATGCAGCTCGTTTCTTATAGAAATACTTGTCATTTAACCACGGAAATCCGCACGTTTTACATTAGATACCTACTCTTCTCATAAATTCTCATTGAGATAGTATGAGTAAATGTCTGGATTTACAAATAGATACTGGTTAAAATATTTGGTTGCTTTATTCTGATAATAATTTTCATATTTAAATTAGATCCGAATCTGTACTGATAAAGACTTATATAATTTACTAGAGGAACAACAAATAGATACTCGTAGAAACTACTCTCATCAATCTTCTTGAAGGAATACTAAATGTGTACTTGGAATTTCCGACCATATCATAACATGTAGTAAACAATTTGTTACTGATTAAATCTCATCACTATTATATTCGGAAAACAGCATAAATACTTTTAGAAATTGATCGCATATAACCCCATTCGAAGTGATTAAACTTGTATTTGTAATTGCAGTTGAAAACTGACCTTTCTTTTTACCCATTCAAACAAATGAAAACACATTTAATATATTACTGAAAAAAAACATTAATACTCATAGAAACTGATCTGAAACATTATAATTTGTAATCTTCAATTGCAAATCAAAACTGTTCTAACCTAATGCAGCTCTTTTCTTATAGAAACACTTGTCATTTAACCACGGAAAGCCGCACGTTTTACATTAGATGCTGTTCTCATAAATTCTCATTGAGATAGTATAAGTAAATGTCTGGATTTACAAATAGATACTGTTTAAAATATTTGGTTGCTTTATTCTCATATAATTTTCCGACCATATCATAACAAGTAGTGAACAATTTGTTACTGATTAAACCTCATCACAATTATATTCGGAAAACAGCATAAATTCTTTTAGAAATTGATCGCATATAACCCCATTCGAAGTGATTAAACTTGTATTTGTAATTGCAGTTGAAAACTGACCTTTCTTTTTACCCATTCAAACAAATGAAAACACATTTAATATATTACTGAAAAAAAAAACATTAATACTCATAGAAACTGATCTCATAAATCCCTATTCAAACATTATAATTTGTAATCTTCAATTGCAAATCAAAACTGTTCTAATCTAATACAGCTCGTTTCTTAAAGAAACACTTGTCTTTTAATCACGGAAAGCCGCACGAATTACATTAGATACTGTGCTCATAAATTCTCATTGATGTGGTATAAGTAAATGTTTGGATTTACAAATGGATATGGCTTGACTCATTTTGCTGGTCAATTCGGATATAAACTGATAACAATTTCAACAGTAACTTTACCTAACTCTTATAGAAACTTATTGACTATATAGGTTCTCATAGATACTTATTAATTTTTGATAATTTTCAATACGGATTGATGAGATTTTTTTGACAGGGTTGTTACTGCAGAAAAATAGGATGGAACAGTCTACGCAGGAGAAAAATAGGATAGAACAGTGCAAGCAAGTTTCCTTTTCTGCTTCACTTTCTCTAGTCGAGTGCGCGTTCCAGTATGTTATTAATTTTTATGGCTCGCAGGCAACTCTTTGATAAAATATGGGAAACGTGCGCCGATCGAGACCCAATCCCCTAGTTTGATCACTTCCCAGACAGCACAAGGTTATCCTACGGATATCCTGGGGATATAAAAGCTAGGATATAGCATTATCCTAAAAATATTCCAAGATATCCGAGGAATATCCTTGGGATCCAGAAGTGGCACTACTTTCCGTATTCTCAAGATATTCCATGGTGGTACTTTTGTATATCCTTAGGATATCCCTGGGACCCTTACAGTATTTGTTTTATGGTATCCTTAGGATATCACTATAGGCTTTTAGGGCCGTAGTCTTTACCTAAATAGCAAGACTGCAAGTTGCTTTCAAACAATGTTGGCAACTTGCTGCGCTATGTGCACCATTTCATAGCAAACTGTTAGCATTTCACGCTGAAATAATATTTTTACTACGTGAAAGCATCATGTAGCATTGTTTGCTTGAAATTACCAAAATATTTAAATTTAAAAGTAGCAAAAATATTATTCTGGCATGAAATGCTTAGTATGCTACACATTGTCCAAAGCATTGATAGCAAATTTCCGATCAGTGTCTTGCTAATTAGATTCTGAACAGTGATATCTTGGATATCGTCTGCTTGTACTATTTGTATTGAAGTGAATAGCAAATAAGTGAGACCAATTTCACAATTATGCAATCCGCCGTACTGTGGAATCTCTCTCCTTTTGTCCCATTAGAACAAATGCTTAAAACTCGAATCTTAACGAATAAAATTTATTTATTTTAATTTTATCCCAGTAAACATTCTTGTTATGTTTACGTAGCAGCTATATAATATTGGAAGAACATATTAATATAAAGTAGTTACGCCAATTTTATATAACATATATATAAAATGTAACACTAAATTTAAATGTAACATTTTTACATAACAATGATATAATATTGGAAGAACATATTAATATAAAATAGTTATACCAGTTTTATATAATATATATATAAAATGTACCACTAAATTTAAATGTAACATTTTTACATAGCAATGATATAATATTGGAAGAACATATTAATATAAAATAGTTATACCAGTTTTATATAATATATATATAAAATGTACCACTAAATTTAAATGTAACATTTTTACATAGCAATGATATAATATTGGAAGAACATATTAATATAAAATAGTGTTCTGTCTTTGTACATGAATAAATAAGAACCTTAATAACTTTTACACTAACATTTATTATTCACATAAACAATACAACTGTACATGGGTATTATCCGAGAACTGACTACTTGCGTACCGCCGCGCCGGTAGGCAGCTATCTGGTATACAAAAACTTACAAACTTTTTATATCACAGACAGACTTATATACAGGGCGAGTCTTTACAATGGTAACATACATAACACCTCCCCCTCATATTTAAAACGGAATGTATAAACAAGCACGATTAGATTATGTTACTTGAAATCTATTAGGGGCCTTTAATTGACTTCTTCTTCGAAGTACTCGCTCTTCCACATTATTATCTGTAGAAGTTCCAGGTTGGGCAATATCTATGTTATCACTGTTTACAAGTTCACCATTAGGAGAATTATTTTGAACAGGTATTTTCGTTTCGATTGGTATGAGTACAGGATTATTGTTTTCCAAATTACCATCTATATTATCTGAAGTTTGTCGTGGAATTATGGATACAGAACTCTTGGGTTCAACCATTTTATTATTTTTATTTGGCTTTAATTGGTTTTTATGCCGTTTCCATTTTATTCCACCACCTACATCAACAACATAGGTTCTTTGGCCAATAACGCTATCAATGTTGCCTTCACGCCACTTCGGATTATTCATTCTATAATCGCGCACCCAGACATTATCATTTTTCTCAAATATTATATCACGCATACGCCTATAATAATTTTGTTGATAATTTTGTTTAGATTTCACTATGGCCTCAGTTGAAGGTAACAGCAGATCTAATTTTGAACGCAAAAATCTACCCATCAACAGCTTTGCAGGTGCCTCACAAGTGGTAGTATGCGGTGTATTTCTATATTGTAATAAGAAACGGTTTATTATTAGGTTTACATCGTTAACCCCCTCATCTCTACCTTTTAGAATAGCCTTTTTCATAATTTTAACCGCACTTTCTGCCTGCCCATTTGTGGCAGGATGATATGGCGCGCCCATTGAATGTTTAATACCATTTTTAGCGACAAAATTTTGAAATTGCTCTGATATAAACGTCCGACCGTTATCTGTACATATTTCCCTTGGTAAGCCAAATCGCGAAAATAACTCTCTAAGTATATTTATGGTTGTAGTTGCTGTAATATTACTTACTTCAAAGCATTCTATCCACTTGGACGTTGCATCCTCAATTACAAAGAAATTTTTTCCCAGACAAGGTCCAAAAAAATCTGCATGCACTCTATTCCAAACCTCTTTTGGCCAATTCCACACAACAAGTGAAGCTTTTGGTGGATTATTTCCAAATTTTGCACACGTTTGACATTTGTTGGAAATATTTTCAATTTGTTCATCAATAGACGGCCACCATACGTATGAGCGCGCTAATGACTTCATTTTAATTATTCCCATATGTGAGGAATGAAGTTCAGTTAAAATATGAATTTGATATTTTATTGGAATAACTACACGGTACCCCCACATTAAACAACCTTGTTCTATTGTAATTTGATTTTTCCTTCTAAAAAATGGAACATACTGTGCTGATGGCGCCTTATTTGGCCATCCATTTCGCACGTAAAACATTATTTTACTTAAAATTGGATCAGAAGCAGTTTCACATTTAATTTTTTTAAAATCACATACAAAATCACTTTCTTCCACGTAGTGCAAATATGAAACGTTATCACTACATTGATTATAATTTAAATAAGATATTTTATTATTATTAAGACTGTCCTCAATCGGTAATCTCGACAAAAAATCTGCATTATTTTTATGTAAACTTACAAAGTGAATTTCATAATCAAAAGCAGAGAGAATATGTGCCCATCGCTGTAATCTGTTTGCGGCAAAAACTGGTATACCTTTTTTAGGACCAAAAATTGTCAAAAGTGGCTTGTGATCTGAGTACAGCAAAAATTTCCTTCCGTAGAGGTACTGAAAAAATTTTTGTACACCGAAAATTATGGCAGCTGGCTCTTTTTCGATTTGACTGTACTTGGATTCTGCATCATTTAGTAACCTGGAAGCATATGCAATAGGTCTCTCTGAGTCATCATCGAAAATATGGCTGATTATGGCCCCAAGGCCATATTGGCACGCGTCGACTGTTAACTTTATTTTTAAATCTGGATTATAATGTACCAACACCGACGAAGACATTAATTTTTTTTTACATGTTCAAAACTTTTTTGACATTTCTCGGACCATTTCCATGGCATATTTTTTTTTAGTAAATTATATAGAGGCTGCAAAATCACAGATGCGTTTGGGATGAATTTACAGTAAAAATTAACCATGCCCAGAAAAGACTTTAATTCCGTAATTGTTCTAGGAGGTTGTACATTTTTTATTGCTAAAATTCTTTCTTCTGTTGTATGCAACCCATATTTATCAATTTTCTGACCTAAATAATTAACCGAGTCTTGGAAAAAAGCACATTTTTCTTTTTTTACTTTTAAACCCACTTTTTTTTTTAAATTTCAAAAACTTTTTTTTAGACGCTCCAAATGTTCTTTATCATTTGCTCCGGTTACTAGAATATCATCTAGATATATCACAACCCCGGGAATTACAATCAGCTGCTCTATAATTTTTTGAAAAATAGAGGGTGCGCTGGTAATACCATATGGAAGTCGTGTGTATGCAAAAAGCCCCTTATGGGTAGAGACAGTCACTAATTTTTGACTTTCTTCTGTCAAAAGGACCTGTTGATATGCCTCAGATAGATCTATTTTCGAATATTTATCTCCTCCTTGCAATTGAGAAAACAAGTATTCAATTCTAGGTAAAGGATACTGCTGTACCTCCAAGTGAGGGTTAATTGTAATTTTAAAATCACCACATATTCTAATACTACCGTTTGGTTTTAATACAGGAACAATGGGCGTGGCCCATTCTGAATATTCAACAGGAACTAAGACTTTATTATCAATCAAACGTTGAATTTCTTGTTCTATTTTCGGTCTTAATGCAAAAGGGACTTTACGTGCTTTAAAAAATTTTGGTGTTGCACCTTCTTTAACCCTTAATGTTACCTTAAATTTATTAAAAGTTCCCAGACTATTATCGAAAAGTTCTCTGTAGTTCTCAAGCAACTCTTTGATATTGGCAGAAGATTCTATGTTTACCTTTTTTTCTACATAATTTATTTTACTAATACCTAATTTTAACATATTTAGTCCATTTCTACCTATAAGTGGGGGACCACCGTTTTTTATTACATAAATTTTTAACAAATGATGGAAATTTTCATACAATACGTTTAACTTCAAATAACCCAAGGGTTCAAATGTTATTCCTACATAGTCTTTAAGAGACAGATCATTATTAAAAAGTTTGAACTTTGTGAAATATTTTAAATATATTTTTTCAGAAATGGCAGCGTGTGCAAAGCCAGAGTCGGCCTCAAAAGCTATTGGTACATTTTCTACTAATAATTTTACATATGTGGGTTTAACATTACCATTATTATCTATTTCAATACTTCTTAAATTAAACATGGTCAATTCCTCAGTTTCGGCGCTATTTTGCAAGTCATTTTCTACTAAAAAATTTTGAGGTCGTAAATTACACATAGGCGCTAAATGACCTTTTTTACCGCACTTATAACAAGTGCAATTGCGATAGGAACACTCATTTGCTCTATGGTTACGACGTCCACAAACGAAACACTTACTTTGATTTTGTTGTGAATTATTCCTTCTTGGATAACTAACCTCGTTTTGCGTTGAGCATCCTGGTGTTTGACTGTTACGATTTGATTTGAGTAGCGCACCTGATAGCCTCCGCTGCTGATTGAAATTTACCTCTGCCAGCTCGGTCTTCACCTCTACACAGCCAGATTTCTCCCTAGGGTGTTGCTCGCCAAGCGCCGATTCTTTGTTTCTCGCCGTTTTCACCATTTTTGCTAATGTGGTGGCTTCTACTGTAGGATCCTCTTCAAAAAGGCGATCTTTAATTTTAGAGTTATCAATCCCAATTGTAAAAATGTCGCGTACAAGTATTGTTAATTCTTCTCCAAATTTACAGTTTGCTGCCAGCTGTTTTACTCTTGCTGACCATTGCGAAATACTTTCGGTTTCACCCTTTACAGCATGATAGAATTTTTGTCGTTCACCAAATAATGAAGCCACCGGCGAAAAATAATCTGTCAATATTGTTAATAATTGCTCAAAAGTTTTTGTTTCTGGTAAATTCGGCACACATAAGCTTCTGACGATTACATAACATTCTTCACTTAACGAATTTAAAAGCATTGCTCTCTTACGCTCCATAGTCGTAATATCATAAGCAATAAAACTTTGATTGAGTCTTTCTTTGAAAACAGTAAAGTCACCCTTTTTTGGATCAAACTTCTCTATTATTGCTAATGGACAATATATCTGCTGCTCGCCCATTTTATAATCTTATAAACGGTAAAATATAGTATAATATCTTGACCGCGTTTTTATTTTACGTGTATAAAACAGAAACAGTTTTTTTTGTTTTGTTCTCACACACACGGGTTTTTAAATACACCTCGTCGCCATTTGTTCTGTCTTTGTACATGAATAAATAAGAACCTTAATAACTTTTACACTAACATTTATTATTCACATAAACAATACAACTGTACATGGGTATTATCCGAGAACTGACTACTTGCGTACCGCCGCGCCGGTAGGCAGCTATCTGGTATACAAAAACTTACAAATTTTTTATATCACAGACAGACTTATATACAGGGCGAGTCTTTACAATGGTAACATACATAACAAATAGTTATACCAGTTTTATATAATATATATATAAAATGTAACACTAAGTTTAAATGTAACATTTTTACATAGCAACGATATAATATTGGAAGAACATATTAATATAAAATAGTTATACCAGTTTTATATAATATATATATAAAATGTAACACTAAATTTAAATGGAACATTTTTACATAGCAATGATATAATATTGGAAGAACATATTAATATAAAATACTACGCCCGTCCTGGAGTAATTTTCGTCCGACCTACGGCGACCGTAGAAAATAATGAGGTAGCTATTTTTAAATGGAAAAAACGAATTTTTGAAAAATTGTTTGTCCGATCTTAAAGCATTTTCTGGCTACAGGCCTGAGGACATCCCGGGATATTTCGGGATGCCCTAAGTATTACGAATAGGCTGTACAAACTACATACTGAAATGTCCCAGAGTATATCCTACGGACTGCAAATAGAGGAGAATCGGGAAAAATTTCACCGCTCATCAATTTTTATTTTCGAAAGATTTTTTCCATTGTGGTTCGAGATCAGAAATTCAAGCTTCAAGTTGGGAGAATTCGAGGAAAATCCCCCCCCCCCCCGCTCATCAATATTCATTTTGGAGAAAAATTTTTCCTGTAATGAGAGCTGGGAATTATATTAACCTCCCCTCCAAAAAAAACTAGCGACACCCGTGATCGTTCGACGTTTATGAATTAAGGATGTTTTGCAGCCTGTCTGTATACCGACTATTTTATATTATAATGTGCATTCGGCAATTTATTAATATATGTAATAATGTTTAAAAAACCGATTACCTACTTGTCTTCTTGTTGTACATTGATTTAAATATTGTACTTACTATACAGTATACAGTTACTATTTATATTTAATAAACATATCAAGTGGGTATATTCTATTTTAATTTGGAAATATTAAAGCAATGTGACAATGGATAGAGCTTATTATTATTTGTGCAGATATTGAGTTCCTTTTAGTAAAATTAGATTAAAATGAAAGGTTAATGATAACATAATAAATCTCATCCAACTGTACCATATTTAAGCAAGGTCTACTACATGAGTACAGTGTCCGAGTGGCAAAGCATCCGCTTACAAAGTAAAATCACACTCTCCCCTTCACCCTACCTTTCCGGAGGCGGGCAGACCACCGCATGAAGACTGTGACTTGTTCGAACGGGTTTTTTCATTGAGTTTTTCCCTGTATCACTAACCACATCTATTAAAAACCAGTGCGCGTGTGTTGTGCGCGCACCATAAACCCAAGTTTTTAAATCTAGTTCTAAGTAGCTTTAAGTGTTTTTAAACTATCCTTAGTTATCTCACTCAAATTGTTAGGCGTAAGTTTTCACATTAAACAGGAGGCCTAACCAACCCACATCAATTATCGTCATAGCCAAAGCCGAGCCCTCTTCACCCGACCACTCATCTACCACGACGTTGCGCGCCGTGGTGGTGTGGTCGGCTCTAAATTGGACCTCGACTGAGGCGCATTATTGTACACTAAAACTGTTAATAAATTTGTTTTGAATTTGAATTTGAATCCGCTTACAAATCGAGAGGTCGGCGGCCTACTTACCCTTTCCGTTCTTTTTTGTTTTTTTTTGTTTTTGGTTAAAATAATTGCGAAAAAAATTTTTGGTTTTTTTTGCTTATAAAATAGATAAACGAATGTACTTCTTGTTCAATTTTAGGTCTGTTTTAGAGCATTAAATATTCTAATTATGTTGTAGACGACGAGTTAGTCCTTTGCCGTTTTTTCTCCAACACGTTTCTCAGGTTTGTATAAAACTTTAGTTCTTAAAAAGTTGACTGAATTCTAAATGAAATTCAATTTCACATAGTAAAGACTTATTATCACTGATAATCTCATTAAAAACGTTTCACACACATTTATACTATTTTTAGCATCCAAAATAACGGACGCCACGATAGCTCAGTGGGTTAGAGAGTCGCAAATGTTATAGAGACAACACAGGCGTTGAAGGTTCGCTCCCTACTCACCACCGCAACTGGTAAAAAGGTAAGTAAAAATTGAATTTAATAATTTAATAGACAATTATAATTTGCAGGCCACCCTTGTGAGAATAATGGAATTATAGTAAACAATATTAGATTAGATATGTTAATGTAAATAAAAAATATACATGGATGCTACCAACATTAGATATTTTACATAAAAAAATGAAGTATTTTTTATTTATATAAAAGTGTTATATAACTTTTACATAATAAAGTAATATATTATTTATATAAAAATTATGTACACATGTTGCGGACATTTGATGTTACATTCATACATGAATTTTATGTAAAATGTTACATAACAAAGTAATGTATTTTTTACGTAAAATAATTACTTCATTTTACATAAGAAAATGAAGTATTTTTTATATAAAAATGTTATATAACTTTTACATAATAAAGTAATGTATTATTTATGTAAAAATTACATACATGTTGCGGACATTTCACGTTACATTCATATATGAATTTAACTCACATGTTATGTAAAATGTTACATGGGAGATAACGCAATTATATAACAATTACGTAAATATTACATAACAGTGTTTACTGGGATGTAACGCAAAAAAATTTTTCTGAAGCGATCGGCAATGTCTACATTTTCGGCGCGATTTCAGATCGAAAAATGCACAATTCCAGTATTTTAGTCCGTTGTTAGGAAACTAGAAACTGGAAAAGATCCGTGCCAAGCAACGATCAACAAAACCGTACGGGAATGTTACTTTCCCGGACTAGGCCAGGAAAGTGACATTCCCGTACGGTTTTTTATCTATATTTTAGACAGTAAATGAATACATGCAGACAAACCAACTCACATTAAAATCGCATTTATTAGTAAGCAGTTAGATAGTGATTTCACAAAAAATAGTATGTGTACTTCACTGTGAAAGCACATTCCCGGATGACGATGCAAATTGTTGTTGTTGTTGTTGAATGTCATAAAACGTCGAAATTTTAAGTTTGAGCAAAAATAATCTGTTTAAAAGGAGAGCTTTAACAAAGTACAAAATATTTTATATATATCCCAAAAAGGGGCTCCTTTCAAAATTTCGCAGGACATCGCTTGAGGATCACCAAGGCCGGTCCTGAGCATATACACGTACTTCATGGAATATTCTTGGATTCAAATCATTCCAGTAACGATAATTATGTCAATTGACAGTACCATTAAGAAAAATGAAGATTCGCCAAAAATGTTGCAGTTATTTGAATCGGTATTGATCGTATCTCAGAAAACTGCAAGCGTCGGTGGTTGACGTCTTCGTTCAGTTCTTGGACCTGATGAATTTTTTATAAGGATAGAATTGGTAATGTTTTAAAATCCTCTGAAAAATAGCATGGGAAATACCCGTGGCAGTAGACACTTTTCATGTACTCATTGTAGGCTCCATAACAACATATCTGTACTTTGGAATGAAAAGGGCGGTTGTCACAAAATCATATTTTTTAGAAACGGCCATTTTTGTAAGACATGTGGAGCAAGTATTGGACAACCGTCTATTTAAAGTTGAAATATATATTAAAACATTACATATATGAACTTCTGGCCTTTAATTATAGAAATATAAGGCTTTTCTTTATTAGAAACAGTTCTTACATAAAATTCACAAAAAATGGACACTAGCCCTTTTCATTCCAAAGTACAGAATATAATATGACTCAGAATCGCTCTCTCTTCATTTCTAACAGAATTTTCAATATTATTTTATTTATTAGCCTCTGAACTACAGGCACCCGAAAGTTTGTCATCAAATCCAAAATATAACCAGGATAAACCCGTGTCGACATAAATAAAAATGCCATTGCTCAAATACATTCATTGTTTTTAGAGTAAAGTGAAGGTATTGCAACTCTTTCCTTAATGGAATAAATTATATATACTTAGTACACCATTTTTTAAATTCTTACTGTTTTAGAATTCGCAACAGTTTGTGCTACAAAAATATTTGAAATGATACCTGTCTTATCATAATTGTCTATTTCACGTTAGAAAACTTGGTAAAAAGTGTGGCGAAAACTAGATTGGCATCATATCACTAAAAGTAGTAAAAATTCACTGCACATGTTGACCAACTCCTCTAATTTCCAAATTAATGAAATACCTTTCTTTTAAACTGACAGCTCTGATAAAGTGCGATAATTGTAAAATTTGAATTTATTTTTTTAGATATTGTAGACTGCAAAACAAACTCATAAGATCATACAAAGTAAACTCAAAATTAAAGATGAAAAAAGCAATGATATGATTATTATTATATTATGGGTACCTACCTATTTCGATTTTACAAAGTTTGGGTATTAGACGAGTTGATTGCCCTATGTGTTTAATACGTCTATCGTTGGTACGTTAAATATATAAAAGCACTCTTTTGCCAATTAGTGGATTGTGTGAGTCGGAAAAAAACACGAAAAACCCGACTATTGTCTGATTTAATGAGATTAGTTCTCCCCCCCGTTTTCGAGGATGCTGAACACTGTGGTGGTGGGGGCAGAATTTCCCGTTGGGCAAACGGCCAAAAGCCACCACCAAACAGGGTCAAACGCGTATTACAATGATTTGCGGGACTCCTATTTGGTGATCCCCGTTTTCGAGGATGCTGAACACCTGTAGTGGTGGCAGAATTTCTCGTTGGGGTAACCCATCCGCGCAAACGGCCAAAAACCACCCCAAACGGGGTCGAACGCTTATTATAATTGTTGGTGATCCCCCCTTTTCAAGGATGCTAAACACCATGGTGGTGGCAAAATTTTTCGTTAGGGTGACCCACCCCCGGACACTGCCAAAAACCATCCCCGAACGGAGGATTATAATTGTTTGAGGGAGTTTTACTTGGTGATGATCCTCCGTTTTCGAGGATGCTGAACACCGTGATGACAGTGGAATTTCTCCCCGGGGAGACCAACCCCCGTAAATGGCCAATGGTGAGAGTGCGTTCTCACCATACCCCCGGGCAAAGCTTCCCCCCCGTTTTTGAGGATGCTACACAGGAAAAAAACATTAAGATGTCACCTCGATCTCGTCAACAAAGTAGTCATCTTCATTTACTGTGGACCTGAAAAATATGAATGTATATTTTTTGTACATATTTTTTGGAAAAAATTGGTTTATATAATTAATAATTGAAACATCTGATTTATTTAATCATAATATATTAAAAAAAATATTTTTATTGACGCAAACAATTGCTGCATATATTGTTACGCTGGCTTTTCTTACATTATAAAATACTATGACTATATTTAAAAAAAAAAACATTAAATTTATTTATTTATTTTTTATTTTAAATTTATTTTTTAGGTTCTTTAAACCCGTGCAGTTACACTCATTATGGAAATGCGAATGGGTATTTTATTGCCATTGAGGGGGTAAATGGGTGTCAAGCACTCGATTCGTGGTCCTTTACGTGTTCGGCATACTCGAAAACGGGAGGGAAATCTTTTTGTCCAGTGGTATGATGAGAGCGCTCTCTCATCATACGCTCTTTCGCCTTTGGAGGGTAGTTATTGGCTGTTGAGGGGATGCGGGCGGGTATCAGGCACTTGTCCCAGGGTCCTCCCATAATTGGCATGCTCGAAAACGGGGGATCAATAAGTTAGATTCCGTGAAACATGATCAATACGCATTTGACTCCATTTGGGAGTGGTTTTTGGCCGTTTGCGGGGATGGGTCACCCCAACGAGAAATTCTGTCACCACCACCGTATTCAGCATCCTCGAAACTGGGGGATCATCAAGTAAGAGTCCCTCAAACAATTATAATACGCGTTTGACTCCGTTTGGGAATGGTTTTTGGCCGTTTGCAACGAGAAATTCTACCACCACCACGGTGTTCAGCATCCACGAAAATGGGGGGGGGGGAGAACTAATCTCATTAAATCAGACAATAGTCCGGTTCTCGTCCGCGTCACACAATCCACTAAATACAAAAAAAAAACGAATGCAAAGTACTGTCTAATCATTATAGCTTCCGCGTTGTAATGATAAATTGATGGCCTTATGTGTTTAAGACGCCCTTTTGTTATTGTATGTTTGGAAATATTTAACTAACACTGGTATTTTAAATATATCATAGAACTTTTTTGCCAATTCCTGAAAAGCGAATAGAAATTACTTGTCTATAATCATTATTACCTCCCTCCATGTTTTCATACGATCGAAAAGTAGATCTAGTAAAATTAACATTTTTATAAATGCTTGTCCAAAGTCACATTTAATTCGCTAAATCAATGTATTAACTACTCATAATGATTATTGTTGATGACCCTACCATCTTGAAATTTTGCAAAAAATAAATATTCAGATTAATTCTATTGTCCGTTTTTAATTTATATGTTTTTGTTTTCTGTGACTATTTTATATAACTATTTTATATAACTATACAATCAAATTGGCTGTGCAAACATCTTTCATAAATTACCCAGATAGCATTTATTATTCCACGAATGTACATTTTGCATTCCCAATGTTCTAATTGCATTCTGTACTTGCCATGTATGTTCCCTCAACATTCCCATATAAATAATATTTTCACATATACAATATGATTATACATACGATATAAATGGAATATACAGAAAAGTTTATATTCACAGTCGCATATACTGTGTACACGTATCAGGGAACGTTCTTCGTATATGTGTTCATGTACATCGTATAAGCATTCGTCAATGATTTTATCTGTATAATACAGGTATATTTTTTGTAGAAATATTTGCATCGCCCGAGCGCCGCGCCGACAGTAATATCATCAAAAGTTCAGCACTTTTAACGCGAACGCTGATTGATTCGATTTTTGAACTAATAAAAATAAACCTGCATCACAACTGATGAGACAGCAATGCTAGTTTTATAGTACCTATCTACCTACCTACCTACAAAAATAATAATGATATTTCTCTATCTATATAGATTTGATTTAAGTACATTTATAATCATCCCCTGTGCGGTGTATGACGTTTTATAAATTTTAAATCGTTCGTCAATATTATTGTATATATGAAATATGTTTTAAATTTTGAATCCAGACTTTAGATTTGTGATCGAATATTGAATAATAATGAATATGAAATATTAAATAATAATGAATGAAATATTAAATAATAATGAATAATAACCCTTTTTTAATTTATGTACTGTGTTCAATTAATTAGTAACTATCTCGGTAACTATCGGCATTTCTTAAGCAGATAGTTCAGACTTAGAATGGGTATTTAATTACTTTTTATCTTTTATATTTAGATTTCCGTTTTTCATGTCATTACAATCCCCTTGTAGAATTTTTTAAATGCGCGCCACGGTCCTTAGGTTAGTGCGCATGCTCCACGGTCAGTCACGATTCTGCTGTCAAATGCAAATGTCGATTTCTTCAATTTGTGTTTCGTTTTTTGTTTTCCCGTGATTTATTAATTAGTCCAATATACATTAATTGCATTGCAGTAAGTATTTTACAATTATTGTATACAATATAACTAGTTTTGTTGTCATTTGCAGATATTTTATATTTAGACACATACCATCTATATTAGTTATAATAATTACGGCGTTTGTAGGTATCGATTTTTAGAAAAGAAACTGAGGTCTCTTTGTAAAATGGTCTCGGTCCACGAAAAGGAAGCTTGGTGGTCACCATTCAAACAATGGACTGATCATTGAAAAACAGGTGAAAATGCAGATGAAATGTGAACACTTTACGGGGTGTTTAAATCTTATTTTCAAGAAGGTAGGTTCGATCTATTTCAATATTAAGGAGCTTTTGTTTATTTAAATCACAACCATTGGATTTGATTACAACATACGAGTTGTGATAGGTATTTACCTATTTGTATTTGTAGTAATTTGCTTTATACCTATTTCAGAGGATTATAGAAGAGCTGTTATTAATTGAAAAGGGCAGAGATCTGATGTACAGAGTGAATAAAACAAATCAAAGGACTATGTACAAAAAGCACGTCGGATGATATCGAAGAACATATTGGAAGCCGTCGACTTCCCAAGAAATTTTGTCTTTACTAGAAGTTGAAAGAAGATAGGTATGTTGTTCTTTTAATAACTCTGGTAGGCATTTAAAATCAAGTACCTGAAATTTCCAACGTTCACTTGAACGAATTTCATATGAAAAAGAAAAATTAATAAAAACCTCACTTCGATTTAGGTGTAAAAACTTAAGTATTGTGGATATTTATTGTCAGCAAATGTGGCAATGAAGTGTTTATGCCTAAATCGATATGTGGTTTTTATTAACTTTTCTTTTTTATCTAAAATTCATTCAAGTGAACGTTCGAAACTTCAGGTACATATAAAATCACACGTTAAACAAATCCTCGTCATAATATGATACTCTCAACTATGACAGCGGGTACCGATATTCCTGATCTTTGACCTTTCATATCTCAAAAACTGGCGATTTTCAGATATTGTGCCCATGAAAACTTTTGATCAGGATATTATGAAGTACAACATACTACATTTTCAGCCCATTTGACTTTACCTTATTTTCCATTTATTTTGTGCCTGCCGTGTCCTTTCTCGTATATACAAAAAAATGTTGAATATTCTATAATTAACATTTTTAACAAATTGCCGGACAACATAAAAAATCTTACTTTAAAAACATTAAAACTAGAACTCAAACGGATACTAATAAAAAAGGCTTACTATACGGTGGACGAATATTTCACTGATGTTTTAATACATTAATAAAAAACTTACTTTTGTACTCTCAAACTAGGCTGTTCTCAAATTTATCATTGTATTGTATTGTTATACCATTTTAATATTTTAACCAAACACATTTTTATCCAAACTAGGCATATTATCTATTTTAAAATTAACTTTAATTACTGTTGTCGTCGTCTATTTATTTTCACTGTTACCATTTGTTAGTGTTTCAATTTTATTATGATATGTATTTTTTACATTAATATTAACTATATTCTTTTTTTCTGTTGTATTCTCTTAATGTTTTTGACGTGTTCTACATCCAATGAGGTATTGTATGTAAAAAGGAACAAATAAATGTATCTATCTATCTATCTATCTATCTATGATAATATCAGTTTGTTTAATTTATGTTTGATCAGTTTTATTTTTTCTGTAAGATCTTTGTAAGATGTTTTTACATTTTTCAACTTTATCATGGCCAGTTTTTAAAGAGAAATAAGTACCTATTCAAATATAATACAATGTATTTTCTTTTGTAGTTGGACTAGCACGTGTATCTCCTCCTCTGGACAGGAAGGAAATACCTTCTTAAAAATTGGAAAAGCCAAAAGAAAGTATTCAGCCAATAGGATCAGTCACAGATGATGTATTGAGAATGAAAAGTGGACTTTCGCAATTACAAGTATCACCATCGGCAACACCTGGACACTTGGTTTTGAAAATGTAAGCCCTCCAATTTTTACTATTTTTTACTTACTGACAAAAAATTCGTTATAGTAAAATATGACAGTTCATAAGTTGCAAAGAAAATTTTTTTGTTAAAAAAAATCTGAATTGAAATTTTTGTCACTATTGTTTTTTATTATTACAATTCATTTTTGTAACAAAAAATAAAAATATATTTAAAGTAACACAACTGTTTTATTTATACCTCTTCCTATTTTATAATTTAAGATGCATACTTAATTGTTACAACAATGTAAAGTAATTAATAAAATAAAATCATGTTTTGTTCTTGGCAATTTAAAACACGATTTGAAATAGATAAAACTTTAAGGTAGTGTAATATATGATCATTAGATTTTTTCATAAATAACACGTTAAATATGATTTTTAAGCTGAAGTTTTAGAGTGATAAATGTTTGATCCATTTTAAAATGGTTTTTAACAGATCTTATTAACGTAAAACTATTTTTTTTACATATATTCGTGGACCTTTGTAAAGTATTGTTATAGCAAATACAGTTTTATTTAAGTTTATTTAGCATTTGTGTGCTCCATTCAATAAAATTTGATGAATAAAACATTTGACTTTAGTGGAAAACTGATAGTAAAAACAAATTTTCTGTGCATATATTCCACATTTACTTACATAATATTCTTCACAAGGAATATGAAATGTGGAAAATTAGAGTAAGTACCTAATAATTGACTGTAACAATTAAACTTTAAAATTAGATATTGGATTTATTATATGCAAGTACTTCACTCATATCATGTATTCTCTTGAGTTTAATTATTATAATAATTTATTATTTGCTATAATCATAGATGAGTCGCTGCGTCATACTGAACATATTCAGAATGAAGCAGCGACTCATCAATGATTACAATAAGTAATAAATTTTTATAATAATTAAACTTTGAAGAAAATACATGACATGAGTGAAGTACTTATAGCTGCCACTGATACTTAATGTTCATTCCTACAATATACATGCATCATAGATTTATGATCCATGTGTAACATACCAGGCACCTACGGCTTAATTCCTGCGAAGGTAGTACTCATATACCATGAACATGCAGTGTACATTGTGAATGTAGGATGGACCTTCCTCCTATATACCTCATGTATCTATCAGTATGTCAATATACGTTTCTGGTTCATATCAAGTTCCGTTTTGGTCTATGGATACGTTGTAGGAATCTTACTCGTATATCGAGAGGCGGTCATCTGTACGTCTCTCTGACATTCAGATTTTCTACACGGAATACAAAATGAATATTCATTCTTAGTTCCATGGGTACATAAAGTACGTTCCGAGCACATGCTCTGAATGTAAAAATGCTATCTGGGTATGTTGACACAATTTTCTACAAAAAAAAAAAACATTACTGCATATGCAGTGAATACATTCGTCATTTTTTGCATCTATCTTTCTCGAACTATATCTGTAATTCCCATATATCAGTATTCTACCATATATCAAGACAACAGTAAAATAATCACACTTTTCATTAAAGGCATGTCAAAAATAAGTCAATACTAAAATTCAAGTATACCTACCGCCGTTATTATATTGGCAAAATGTCTGAAGGCCGAGCGTTGCCCGGTGTTCCGTTTTATTCAATGATTTAGTGCTCTGTGTCAGTACTTTCCCAATGATGAAGTGAAGGCATGTATAGGTAGTCTATTAATGGCGTGCCAATTATGTGTTTGCTGGGAAGCGCATAATCTAATATAACCAAACCAATTCGTTTTATTATAATTCAAGCCACGGACTCTTGACCTAACATAACTACATAAGTCTATAAATATACTGCTGAGTTTATTTTATTATAATTGAAACACAGGTTCCCGACCTGACATGGCATAAACCGAATATTAATTCGTCTTTAACTCGCGGTATAAATTCATATATTATATTTAGGTGCAACACATCAGATTCACTTATTAAATTAAGGGCTCGAGGTTTAATTTATAATAAAACAATATATATTTAGATATACATAAATCTTAAATCAAAATAAAAATTTATTTGTATTTAGTTAATCGGAAAACGGGTGCTAAACCAGTAGCCTCATTTTCCAAATGACGGCCCTGACTATTGATACCGTTATTTCTCCACTATACTAAATCTGCAAGAGGAGAGGGCAGTGATCTACTGAATTGTCAAAAAATGGCACATGTAACAGAGCACCCTAGATTTGATAATCCTTCGTAAAACTTATTTTGAATTACATTCCCCACAAATTTAGACGCTAACAGAATTCGTTACACGCGTCCATCACCTAAATTTATTACTATCTTCCCTTTGCGGATTTAGTGTAGTAAGCCATTTGAACATCAAAATTGCTAAATCGGTGACGCGGGGTAGGCAACCAGAAATACTGTAATTCGCTGAACATGTAGCATATCTTCAGTTACAAATGTGAAAGTTAAAGGTTACCAAATGTATGCAATGAGATCATTTTTGTGTGATTTTGCTATGATATTTACCATCACATATATATATAGTAGACAACCCCCAATTTCAAAGTAAAGGCTGTCCAGAAGGGGGTTGCACATTTGGAAAACGCAGACATACATCTATACCTACTAATATTGTCAGTGCTAGGGCTGGTGCTCAAACTCAATACACAACCGACCAACATATAGGTCACGCAATAAGCTTTAGGTTACGAACATGCTGAAGATGCTACACAGCTAAAAGTTCAGGCCGCAGTTTCAGTAGATGCATCGAAGAGATCAATTTGTAAAACAAATCTCTACATTTAAATGTGACCGCAAATAGGATGTCAGCAGCAGTTCACCCTGCTGGCATCCTCGTTTCTTTTACAAATTGATGGCTTCTATGCATCGACTGAAACTGCAGCCTGAACTTCTAGTTGCGAGGCATCTTTGGCATATCCATTACCCCCCCCCCATAAATCCGCACTTGTATCTACATACCCATATTCATAGCAATATCAATTTTCTTGTGAAATGGGTGTACTGGGTACTGGGTACTGGGATGGATCAAAGGACAAAGGAAGAGATACATAATTTTGTATATTGGATGATATACCAGTAATTCAATAGCATAGTAACCGCTTGTGTCATGTTCTTTCGGAAAACATTGATGCCATGATATTGTCTATGATGTGAGCACGTTATAGATCCCACCACCCGACAAAGTGGGGGTTTGGCAAAACTCTTAGGGTCAGCATCGATGATAATAGGCCTTGGTAACAGAAATAGGCCGACTTTAAATAAGAGGTAAAAAGAAATCTCAGCTTAAAACATAAACACACTACATAAGTATATTAGACAACCTCCATATCTAAAGTCAAGGCTACCCAGCGCCATTTCTCTTACAATGCTAGCGACCCACCGGGCATTTACCCGATGTCTTGCCGGCCCAATCTGCCACTGTGCATAGTCATTACCTACTATTTTAGGACGATCACAGAATTACAAAAAATTTAAATTTTCAAATAAAAGTTCATTCGGTTACAAAGAGTTATGATAATTTTTTCAGCATGAGTTGTTACATTAGTAAATAAATTATAAAGTTGCCATCATACTGGTAAGAAAGTTAGTTGTATCTTATTTGAGAGAATGTTTAACGATCATTGACTACAAATTTATAAGTACATTTATTGCTTGTAACTTCAGGACAGGGAAGGGAAAAAATTGGTGTTAGACGTAGATCCTGAATCTTCTAGGAATACAGTTTTCAAACACTATAACAAAAATTGGCCCAATAATTGATGAAAAATTCCCTCTCCATCACAGCACTATTGGAAACGGTAGATGAATTGCAGAGCTTAAATAATACTTATCTTTAATAATTGTCAAAAAATAAAAAATTCTCACTAATATCACTTAAAAGCGTAAATTTTTCAAGGAAGTTTTATAGATTGATAACAATAAAATAAATGGTCATCAGAGCTGGGAGTAATTAATTACTAAAGTAATTAAATTACTAATTTAAATACTTTTCAAAAAAGTAATTATTGTAATTGAATTACATTTTTCAAAGCAGTAATTGTACTTAAAAATTATTAATTCCTCAAGCGATACTCTGAAACTACCTTTGTAGAGTAATTAATTACTCATAGAAAATACTTCATGTAATTTAAATTACTTCAGGTAATTTAAATTACTTCTCTAATAATTTCAAATCTCTAGAATCATTTGAATACTGTAGAGTTGAATTGTTATCCCATAATTAAATTATTTTAGAGTATCTAAATTTCCTATTAAAAGAAAAACATAAACATATAATATTATTTATATTTCATAGTTCGTCATTTTAGTATAGTAACGCAAAAAAAAATGTTTTATTGTTCAATAGGCTTAGGATGTTATGAAATGTCGAGATTTTTAAGTTTGAGCAAAAAATATTTCTATGTCTGCAACTTTATTGTGCGTACGATTACTCTGGAACCGTTTAAGATATTGACTTGAAATTTGGTACACGCATGTATTTTAATTTGGGTGCGGTGAACATAATTCGACAATTTCTGCTACATCTCTGGACCGATTCTCAAAATTTTTTATGGGCTTTTAGAGACAACTTTATATAATGGTACTAGGCTATTGAAAACTAAAGAAGGAAATTCTTTTCTCTCTTGCGAAAATCAAAAAAAAAAAAAATTTGTTTATTTCAATAGTCTGGTTATCATTCTATTAAATTTTCTCTAAAAGCATATCAAAGAATTTTTTCAATCGGTTCAGGGATATAGGAGAAATTGTCGAATTACAAAATCATTTTCTTAAGCACGGCACCACCACCTTTAGATCTAGAACTAGATTATATTTTGATCTTATTCCATTGAAGGGTTGGAGGATAAATTGGGTTAATTAGGTAAAGCGAGCAAGAGTCCATAAAATTGGTATTTAGTATACAGAGTTCGTCACTTAAAAATCCCTGGGCTTGTAACTTTCTTATTTTTTAAACGACGACCATGTTGGGCACATCATATTGTATATATTTTTAAGGCATTTAAACATGTGTAAAGAGTGATTTTAAAAAAATGTTAAGAAAGAAAACTTAATTTCCTTGAATATTTTTTTACCTCATCCTGTACATGAACTGCGTTAATGTTTTCTTATAAAGGTTTTAATTAGCTTCAATTTATGTTATTATGTCATACTCGAAATTCTTTTTGGTTTTAGAGAAAGAAATTAAAAACACTCCTTCCAACTCCAAACTGATAATTGCAAAATTTTTATTTAAAGAAAACATTTTTTTAATAACATAAATTGAAGCTAATTAAAACCTTTATAAGAAAACAATAATACAGTCCGTGTACAGGGCGAGGTAAAAAAATATTCAAAGATTTTAAGTTTCCTTCCTTTTTTTTAAATCACTCTGTATGCATGTTTAAAGGCTTTAAAAATGTCTACAATTTGATGTGCCCATGGTTATCGCTTCAAAAATAAAAAAGTTACAAGGCCGGGGATTTTTAAGTGGCGATTTAGTGTGTATACAAGAACGAAAGGCTTTATTTTTTTTTTTTTACTTCCATTTGTATAATTTACCAAATATCTTCAATTTCCATTATAACAAATTTAGAAGCTGTAAAGTAATTATAAGAGTAATTTATTTATTCAAATACCATTACCAAATAATTAGTAATTTAATTACATTTTTTTAATAGTAATTTAATTACATAGTAATCAAATTACTTTTTAACATAAGTAATTTGTAATTAATTACTTTTTCAAAGTAATTTGCCCTGCTATGATCATCATACCACTCTTTATTTATTCCATATTCACTTCTGGGAGAGTTTTGGTTTACTGGGAATACATTTGACCCATACCAATTAAGAGAAATAGAAGTTTCAGCCCCATTATTCTAATTTGGTAGAATTAGAAATAATAATTTTAAAATCAAAATTCCAGACAGAGAGTACTGGAAAAATGGCCTTCCTGTTGCAAATAGGTAAAACATTTAATTATCCACCAGTTGACCAGTTGACAGAATTGAAATCTGTCAGATATACTTTTCACATTTTTGATGTATGATAACGTATTTTGTAGCAGACAAATTTAAAATAAAGAAAACACCAATACAAGGTAAAAAAGCATTTTTTAATCATTTGTAGTCACCAATTGTTATTTCAGTAACAACACCTGCAATATCGGCACAAACAATCTGGTATATGGAGGGCTCCAAGACAGAACAGGGAGTCGGGATAAGGTCGAAAACGGATATCAGTCTAGAAATACGCGCCACAGCATTTCAGGCTGAAGTGGCTCATATACAGTGGTGTGCAAAGGATATAATGAAGGAACTGTTAACCAGTCAATTGCCATTTTCTTTTCCGACAGCTAAGCAGTACTGAAGGCACTCCATTCCATGCAGACTAGTATGAGATTGTATAAATGCCTTTACGGATCTAGGAAGTCAGAAACAAAGTAACCGAAGCAGGTACCAAGACACGAGGGACACAGGGGAAATGAGAAGGCTGATGACCTAACCTGGGAAGACGCGTCTAAAGCCCTAGTAGGACCCGAACCCTTTTGCGGTGTGGCTAAGCCATGCCAAAAAGTTCATTAGAGAGTGATCGGTCAAATTCACGAGAGACCTACTACGTCAAAATAGAAAGGATAGGACGGCGTTTTCTAACTGAACACTGTAGGCTTATTAGACATACGAGTCTAATGAGCCCAGCAGAGGATGCAACATGCAGGTTCTGTCAAGAGGAAGAGGAAACTCAGTACATGTGCTGTGCCATTGCGAAGGCCTAGCCAGACTGAGATTCCAAGTAGTTGGCGAGGAGAAACCAAGGGCAGAAAGCTATATCAAGGAGACGTTATCAAGTCTGATACAAAAGACAAATCTGGATAAAGAGCTCTAAGTAAAATTAGATTAGGAGTGCCACAATAGATCCACGGAGGTCGTGGTCAAGGCCAATCAGCCAGCTCTTTTTTTTTCAAATCTACAATCTACATTGTGTAAAAATGGAGAAATATTTGCATCAAATTTTTAGAAATAAATCGGCAGAATTAGTGGCCATACAAAAATTTACTATTTCATTTTAAAGTTTCAGAGGTATTTAATAAAACCGTTCTCAGAAGCTGATAATAAAAGCCTGTAGATCTCTTAGGAAACGCTTTAGAGAAACATTTTGCTATGGTTTTCATCATAATTTGCTTTGCTGTGAACGCTGTAAATTATTTCAATGTGAGAATGTATCACTCATAAAACTATTTCTGTACTAAAAAAATATCGAAAATTAGAGGTTTGAAAAATCAGAATTCTTAATAAAATAAGCCGATATATTTAAAATAATTTTAATTTTAACATAATCAAAAAAAGTCTACCATAACACATGGAACGCATCCCATGGAATGT
The DNA here is from genome assembly GCA_936432065.2 of Rutpela maculata. Lineage (NCBI taxonomy): Eukaryota > Metazoa > Arthropoda > Insecta > Coleoptera > Cerambycidae > Rutpela > Rutpela maculata. The sequence continues at coordinate 167,132,647 of OW386287.2, read as the reverse complement.
TCATGTTAATGTCGAATCATTTTACAATGGCTGATTAAGATAATAGTACCTAATAATAATAAAAAGTTTATTTCCATTTACTATATAACTGAGTATCATGTGACTTAAATGTAAATGTAATATATCTATTTTTGTATATTATACACACAAAATACAACAAATATGTTTTCACACAGGTTAAAGTTATGTAAAAAAACATCAAAATATTCTAAATCTATCAGGACATTCACTCTTAGTAACTACATATATTTTTTATTTTTTGTAGATTTGATTTAACAATGATGCAATAACGTTAATACCATAGATATGTCATTAAACTAATACATACAAGTTGAGAGATTAATCGAACTTAATTTAATACAAAATTAATTTTTCCTCTTCGAGTAAATTTTGTATTAAATTTGCATTTTGTGAAGCCTCAAGATATTCTTGGGATATCTTACAAACCCAATATATTGAGCAAAATAACTATAACTATTTAGAAAACATTTACTTTTGAAAACACCTTTGTGAAAACATAATATCTTAGTGGCAGCACTAGAAGCAAGTCACGAAACAATAAATAGAATAATACTAACTGTTTTTGTATTCCTAGTGCTGTCACAGTTTAATTCGAAGCCAATATTATGGATATTTAAAAAATCAATAACATGCTAAATATGACCATAATGCAAAACAAAGTTATTGATCCTTTAATTAGAGCAAGAAGCCCCCTTATTCTAAGGAATTCAGCATCAGCAGTTGCTTTAAGACTTTTGTTTGTGATGTTTCCCTTATTTCTCCAGCTAAGAACATTTCATCGACAACTGTGTATACTTTATAAAAGTTAAAAACCAGATCTAATTCACAAACGTTGTGGAAATATTCGTTGAGTACTTCTACAAAGTTGTGTATTGCTTCTAAGTAACATAAATTATTGTCATTAACGTCCACACATATACAAAAGTATAGGCCAGCATATCTGCGGTATACGATTTTAAAGTTGCGGAACTGAAAGCAAAAATATATATTAGTAAATATTGTAAATAACAGATACTAAAAGCAGAATTATGTTTGGTTTTCGTTTTTATGCTCGGGAACAAAACCAGATGAGAACAAGAACTTTTGTTCTTAGATCAAAATTACAGAGAACAAAATGTGAGTTAATAGTTCTTATTCCGATTCACTTGACGTATTACAAAAAAATATGGACAAAACTGGTTCACAAAAAAAAAATGGGGGCAAACAATGAAAAGTACAAATTAGACACATAACACTTACTTATTGTAAAGATAAAAAGATAAAATTCCGTTAGTACTGAGAGTAATAAAGATAAAACTTAAAGATAATCATAATTATTAAAAATCAAAAAATTCTTGGACTGAATTAAAGAATTTGATTGCTGAGTAGAATTGTTCTTTCTCGGTAAGAGTTAAATGGTGGGCCGGAAACCCATAACTGCTTTAGTATTAAGAATCATAGGCATAGGATTTAAGTTTAACAGTTTCAAATCAGCCTGATGCTTCTTTAACTATAGTAAGCAGGACATATAGTCCTGTCATTGCAAGCATTGTGTTTTCCCTAAAGTCACCCCAGCATGATTCGTTAAACTTCAATTTGTACATTACTCTAAACGCCCTTTTTTGAGTTTTAAATACTTTGTAAAGGTCCAAGGAATGACACCTCATACCTCAATTGCATACTTAGCAGTGGAATTGAAGTCTGCATAGTAAACTTTTTAAGAATGTGTGTGTCAAACAAATGTGACAAAATTCTGAGTACAAAGCATGCATATCTTGTCAAGTTTTTTGACGATTTCATCAATATGCAAAAACTACTTAATATTACTGTATGAAGTTATGCCTAATAGTTTAGTGTAATTTATGTTTGAAATTGATACTTTATCAGTTAGAAACTCTGGTACTTCTAACAACAAACGATCGGTTTTAAATAATACATAGCTTGATTTAGCTTCATATAAGTTTAAAAAAGCTCAATATAGTGTAAAACTAGTCTATAATGAATTACCACAGTTGAGAGAGTCTTCACAACTTCCTCAAGTGTGTGACACTATTAAAAGGTTTGTATCTGCATAGTTAATGATTGCTGATTTGATATTTGGCTATGACATTCATCAGATTGTTTACATGAGAATAAAAATAGAAAAAAGATGCAATGTCTCCATTGGAAGAGCATGTGAAGTAAGCATTTAGTCATTGTCGTCAGAGCGGAAGGTTTCTCACAATGTGGTATGACAAAAAAATCATGTCCGTTTATAGTAAGAATAAAGGTGACTGTTCAAAAAACATTAGTTCCATACAGAAAAGCATGAGCAGAAGGTGCCTGCATCTTAGCCTCTAGTCAATGGTGTTAGAGAAAAAAAAATGGCGGCTTATAGAAAAAAGTGCAGTTTAGCGTCGATCATTGTCAAGGCAGAGATTCCTATTCAGGCATTTCTCGTCAGGAAGCTGAAAAATGCCAATTGGATAATCATGTGCAACATTAAATTGTTGACAAGACGCCTTTCACAATAACAGTGTAGCGAAAAAATTGTCTATTTTAGATATTTATGCACTCTATTAGTGAGAACGCAACAAACTGACAAAAAATAAATATTTATAACTAGTCGAATTAAATTATATAAAGTAAAAATAATAAAACTGAATACAGTTCAGTAATATAATGATTTATAACGGACAAAATTCAATAAGATTTGAAGATTGATAGAAATGTTAAGAATAGCGTAATAATTAAATAGTGTGCTTCATTCCCTTGGACGTTGTTTCCACCCCCGTTTTGAGGTTTTCTAGATTATCTCAGGAACGGTGCACTTTTTGATAAAAATACCTATATAAAAATTATTCCTTATAAAATTCTCTATAAAGACTGTCTCTACAATTTTTTTTATAAAATTAATAGTATCGTGGGAAATAAGACGCACACATAAGAGTTGGTTCCAGTTAACACAATAAATTGTAATATTTACCATAATCTACTTTAAAGTTCAATGCTTAACGCAAAAGCAGTAGCTACTAAACTGCACTTAAAATTATAATAAATGTAGTGCTTCCTCTCACATCTAAAAAATATCGCAATATTTAAAGAAGCGAGAATACTGTATATTGTACTTGTTGCCATGCCATCTCAGAGGTAAAGGAATTACCCCATTTTTTACGTGGTGTCCCCTGTATACCTAATCCACTAATTATCAGAATTAATGCGTTAATTAATCTTCGTTGTCTTCTATAGATTCGATATTCATGCATGCTTGTCCGTGGTAATGGTAACACACTGTGGAGCAACGCAGTCCTGCTTTTCTGCAACTGCCTAATCACACCCTAATTTGCATGAACAAGAAATTAGTGTTAAAACAGATTCGGGAGCTGGTTCTTTTGCTATCATAGTTGGGGTTAATATACCAGCGACTTTTTTCCATCCCCAATCAGTAGCTTCTAGCATAATGTTTTTCCATGTTTGAATTTGGTAAAAAATGCGATATGAGTATTGCCGAGCAGCTGTAGAAGTTGGTGGTAGTTTTGATAACATTACAGTACAGTTCGCTTTACCAACAAGTTTGTTAAGTCATGAATCGTTTTTCTGCGGAAGTAGAGTTGTATAAAGCTAGAACAAATTGCTTTACTACGTCTACAATTTCTTCATGACTAGCTTTTTCATTATTAAGTTTGCACGATATCTTGTACTTAAGTCATCTCTTTTCTTAAGGACATTGATTGCATTAACCTTTCCTTTGGAAATAAACGGTGAGGTTGTACCGCAACTGCTAATGGCGTGTGAAAATAATATTGTTTCTTTACAGTTTTTTTTTAGAAAAGTTGAGGACTGGAAATCCTTTTAGTGGTATTACCTTGTTTTCTTTTTAAAAATTTAATGTCTTTGTCGGAGGGAGAAAGAGCAATAAGAAGGACTAGCAGGTCAATATCTTGCCCTACGACAACAGCTGTGTCACACTTATAACATCTTTCGATAGCAGTTTGTACTATGTACTATAAATCGGAGTCATTTGCAGCAACAAACACCTCGATTCCTTCATTCCTAAATTTTTTCACTAGTTCTGCAATCGAACATTCTTTGTTAAATAAATTACTAAGGAACTTCTGCTGAATTTCAGAAACAACAGTGTTTTCATCAAATATAATTTCAGGACAGGTTCTTTGCAGCACTACCTTTGTCGTTATAGGCTCTTCATGCTGTTTGCATTATCCAAATAACCATCGAATACTACAGTTACTCTATTACCGTAATGTTTTCTTATATAACTAACGTAAGTATTGTAAACGTTATTAAATTCTTCTTTTTTTGGCCTTATTACATCGCGAAGCAAGTATCCTCCATCAATCACATACTCACTTTATTCGAAAATATGGTCTCGTTCTGGAACAGTATTAATAATCTGGTATAAAGTTGCCTTGTTAGTTTCTCTTATTAGGTCTTTGTCATCGAAAAGGGAAAGAGGTACTGAAGCCAGTCAAAACTAAAGCACGTTTTTATCTCCAGACTCGAATGAATTGTGCAAATAATTCTTTAAAATTTGCGATATTTTTTAGGGGTGAGAGGGTGGAAGCGCCACATTTATTATAATTTTAAGTGGACTTTAGTAGCTACTGCTTTTGCGTTAAGCATTGAACTTTAAAGTAGATTATAATAAATATTACAATTTATTGTTAACTGGAACCAATTTTTATGTGTGCGCCTTATTTCCACGGTACTATTAATTCTATGAAAAAAATTGTATTTTTATCAAAAAGTGCACTGTTCCCGAGATAATGTTGAAAACATCAAAATAGGGGTGGAAACGACGTCCTAGGGGATGAAGCACATGATTTGGGAACTTTTCGGTTTAGTAATTCTTATGCTATCCTTAACATTTCTACCAATTTTCAAAGCTTTATGAATTTTGTCCGATATATTACAATATTAACTGTTATATTACTGAATAGGTATGTGAGATGGAAATTTCAAAAAAATTATTTAGAAAAATCTTCCTGAACATCTCAAGTTCTTATTTGTGTGCCTCCACCGATAGATAAAAGTCTACAGGATAAAAACAAAAAAGTTATCTATGACCGTGACAAAAAAGGCCTAATAACTTGGGAACAGCTAGAGATATCAAAACAATAATTAGAAAAATCTTCTCCTATTCTGTCAGATTTCCTATTCTGTCGGCTGTATTAAAAAAATAATAATTAGACCTGATAACCCTTATTTTAAGGCACCATAAAGTGGTGAAGTATTTGCAGAAATTTGGCCATGCATTATAAATAAAAATCAATTGTAATTATTCTGAAAGTAGCATTAGATAGCTACTGAAGACTTAGAAATAATTTTGTTCTTGATATGTGCTTTCATTTAAGTTTTCGACATTTCATTTTCACATTTTTCCGTTTTATCGCACTTCATACATTTTGTTCGAGCAGAAATATTCTTTGTTTTGTTTTCAATTTTGTTATTGGGGGTTATATTCTGAAACCATTTTGTTGTCATTCCTTGGTAAATAATTTGTATAAAATCTCCGATTAAAGAACTTATATCTAGATACATAATGGCATTGATTTATTTGTTGCTGAAAGACTCACAATCTAAGGCACTTCTTCCCATAAGTTGCTGATTGGCCCATCGGCGTATTCGCGGCCGCTCATGCACGATCGGCTTCAGTTCGATTATCATAATCTCAGTTGACAGTTCGGCCATTAATGTCAATAAATGTTTTTCGTGTTCTCCGACCAAAAACTGGTGAAAAAGTAATTTTATTTTAAGTTGTGATTTGCTTAATACCTAAATAATATTCTCTATTCATATTTACACAGTTTAGTGACAATATATTTTGTGCAAATAAATAGTGTAGTGCTGTGCCGTTTGCAGAAAGCAGTTTAGAAAAGAAGAAAATTGATCGTTCCATAGTCGTAACATGATGAAGTTCAGTTTACAGTTATAAAGTAAATAGCAATTAAATTTTAATATCCTTTCAATACATATTTATCTTACTGTTTTATCTTACTGTAATATCGTATGCCTACATCACGTTATATAAAGAGCCGGTAATGCAGGAATTGCAATAATTCATTTTAATGAAAATATTTACCATTCTACACATTTTCTACACACACAACGCCACTGTTGCCTATGGGATGTGATGTTCATCTATCCATTTTAATGGACATATAATGCGACTATGTTAGGAGCAAACAAGGTATATAGTGAAAAGATAGCCTGTTATGTATCTAGATATAAGTTCTTTAATCGGAGTATAAAATTGTCATCAAATAAAGTAACAAAACCGAATTATTAGAAAAGAGATCTTAAATAAACTGCCTGAAATTTTATTCATACGAGTACAGACATCTTGAGGGTGCCACAACTAAGTGCCACAACTAAGTAGTGAAGACAAATCTGCTACCACTTATGTAATTGTGTAATGTTCTCTTCAGGGGCGAGCGCCGATCCATCTTGACTATACTCACTCATATCTTGATACGAAAAGTTAAGGAAAGTTAATCGTGGTTGTAGATTGTAGATTGTTTAAGGGGTCGCTTGGCCCTGGGTTGGCCTTTCTTCACCTCGACCTAAAAGGTCTTTTGTGAATTACCCTGCATCTAGTTGTTACCCAGGATTCCAAGACTTTTTGCAAAGCTTGCGATTTTCCTGGGGGCTAATTTCCCTATGTCTTCAGGCATTAATTCCGCCTGTTCTAGGTACTTTAGCCTAATATGGATTAACACCTTGCATTCACAAAGTATATGTTCCGCAGTTTCGGTTGCAGCTTCACAGTATCTGCATTTGTCATCTTCTGCCATGCCCATGTTCTTGAGATGGTATCTCAAGGGGCAATGGCCAGTTAGAAGGCCTGTGATCAGCCTTAAATCGGACTTTTCCAGTTCGAGAAGCCTTGTGGCATTCTTTGTGGTTAGTATATGGACCAACGATTCCAGGGAAATACGGCTATTTCGCCTCACCTTCCTGGTACTTTTATATCAGCGTATACATAAAAGCTAAGCAATTTAAGAGCGAGGATTGCATAATGGATATACCATTCGTTGGAGAGGATATAAAGCCGTTGGTCCCTTGTCTTTTAGATAGGTAAAAAATCTCTACTCTTCTTAAGAGAAGAGTTTTGGTAAAAAGGTCTAGCCGGATAAGCATGTGAAAAATGTCCACAAAGGAAATTACATGAAATAGGCATCAAAGTATTGCCTTGGATGTAAGATTGTTGCAAAAATTAATTGTAATTGTTCATTGAAATTTTATTGCAACTTATAGACCAGGAGCCCGCTGACCACTAATTTATGTGTCATAGGTTTACTCCCAAAATGTGTGAATTATTGTTAATTTGGGGTAGTAGAGCATAGAAATTTCCATGCCAGCCCTGTTTTCTGGTACAGAGACATACGGCAGGCCCCCAAATATGTAAGGACTTATTTGTGGCTTTTTTTACTCTTACAAGTCATATTTTTTACACATTTGGGAGCCTGCCGTACGCCCCTGTACCAAAAAAAGGGCTAGCTTGGACATTTCAAATTAACAATAATTCACACATTTTGGGAGTATATCTATGACATACTATTAGTGGTCGACGGGCTCCTAGTCTATTATGTAATTGACAAAAAATTTTGAAAAAATTCTCGAATTTTAAAAAATGAATAAAAATAAAGTGCCCTTCCTCCCCTTTTTTGAAAAGGTGCTATCATGATTTTTGTCTAACAGACGCGCCTCTGGATTGCTAATGTACTCAATACTATTTATTAGTTTCTGCAATCACTGATTTCCACTAATATAATAAGTACGGTACGATCGGTGTTTTTTGGAGTTCATGTTTTCTTTCAGTTTCTCTCTATTGCATGGAAGTGACGAAAATATTGTTACGATGCCGCTACTGCTGACTGTGCGTAATGCATATGGACATAAACATGCAACTGTAATCATAAATCTGACATCACGAAGGTGGAGACTTAGTCTATGATATTACTATGACAACAGAGTTGTGTATTACTTCATGAACAACTTAGTTGCCATATAGCAAGTTTGAAAATCTACATATGTGAGGCGGAAAGCAAAAAGGGACCTCTTGTCGGCGATGTCAATTTTTCAGTACAGTCGAATTAGTGGTTTGGGTCAAAATAATCGATTTTCGGATTTTTGCGATTTATTACCTTTACAAGTTGTAATCGATTACAAAACCGATATAATTGGATGAGACACTTAAAATAATCGATAAAGCAGTCGATGTTCAGCCCTGGAAAAGGTACCTCTTGTCGCTTATGGAGAAATAACATGGGACCGACAAGAGGTCTCTTTTCATAAACGCACTAGTAACTTAAACAAAAAAAAAACATAGAGATATGATTTTTGCACCAAATTGTTCGGAATTAAAGCTTAATTCATTTAATATCAATAACTAAAAACTGAAATTTGCCGACAAGAGGTCCCTTTTTGCTTTCCGCCTCACATACTTATAGTGAAATGCGGTAAGGTCTCCACACATTAACAGAAAAACCCGCAAGTGCTACATAGATTACAGGCCAAATTCTGACGGATATACTGGAATGAGTAATTTTTGTGATTGCACCAAGAGACTATGAACAGTTGCATGTTGCTGTTTATTATTTATCACAAAGTAGATATCTATCTAGATCAGGGATCGAGGATATATATCATGATATTTATGGAAAATATCACACCATAAATATCACCATAAATATCATGATATATGTCGCAAATATAAAAATAAAACGCCTACGCCTATGGTGCGCGGAAAATATATATATATATATTTTTTAATTAGTTTCATTTTAATACTTATAGGTACTTCTTTATTGTCCTTATAATACTAATATTGAACATCTGTGAGAGCAATTTTATTATGTTTTTTTAAGCCAAATTCTTTTCAGCTGCTTAGCTTTACAGTAGGACGGGGCAAGATCGTCATTTTAATTTTGATGTAACAAAACTCGTGATTCTCTTCCCACTTGTACGAACCCAATGATACCTAAATGTAGCTGGGAGGACAGAGGAGGTAACCCGGGTAAAGTGATACATCATTGGGCCGTGAGAAGAACTTTCGAGCTTTCAGCTGCCTTGGGCACCCGACAGAAATATCACGAAACGCACAAAGTTCAGACCTGCTGACGAACTAGTTCTCTCCAGCTTTCTGTATACCGTCTCAGTGCTCTAAGAAGTACGCCCCACAAAGCAATTCTCCAGCATTGTATTCTCCCGAATTCTCTCATTTTTTGGTCACACCAACCGGTGAGAGGACAATATGGAATGCCAAAACCATTCTGTGAACTGTCATGATTATTTTATTATGTAATAGATAGACAAATATTCTAGCTTCCATTGTGATAATTTTTTATAGATCCCATTTGACAACAGATATATAAGTACCTGTGTCACTCATCGGATGCTTAAAGCCATTCCTATGTTGTAGGTGTGTAGAACTTCCTATTAAGGGCCAATTTAATTTTAATAGCAGATTAAATAAAATTGTTAAGGTAATAATTATTTCCATGGTATTGATACAGGATCAAAGTTAATTCACTGTGTGTGGTGCAACTATCCATATTATACAGTATTTAAACAAATTAGCCTATATTGTAACTTATTAAATTGAGATCACAAGTAGACGTTATTTAATACTCAATTACACTTGATTTTAAGACGAAGAAATCGGGTTACCTAACGACCCAAAAGACCATGAACTTATTTGCACTTACTTCAACAAAATTCGTGTGCTTTGCATCCCTGACAGTAACCACAGCATGTACTTCTTCGATCAATTTTTGTTTTTCATCATCATCAAAATTCATATACCATTTTGCTAGACGTGTTTTACCAGCTCTATTCTGTATCAGTATAAAACGAATCTGAAATAAACAATAAATTGATTAGATACCATAGGTAGTTACCAAGAAGGAGGCGTTTTTTTAAGATAATTTCTCTATGATAATATAACTTTTTCACCATGAAAGTCAAACAGAATTTATTTATTTAACCATCTGAATAATTACTTACCATTTTAAAAAAGGGTGCAGCTTAATTTTAATATAATTTTAATATATTTTCTAAACTAAACCCTGGAAGCTGTCAGTATTTGACTGTCAAAGTTTACATTTGACATGATGATGTGACGTTTACAATTCTTCTTCTTCAATCAATGAACCAAAGAACTGTACAAAGTAGAAAGCTAATCTATAATTGTTGACAATTATGCTCGCTAGAGGCCAGGTACCGTTCCCCGAATATTGTTGAATTTTATTTTATCCGTAACTTTAATGCATGCAGATTATGGAAATTGTTTTTCAAAAAATATTCGGCCCAAAAATATGTATATTAATTATCAGATAACTGAAAGCGTACACCTTACACCCTATTCATAATCTCTCCATATTTCCAAATCCATAATCGCTAATATTGACATTGGTATGATATATTGCTTAAAAATAGAAACTGATATGAATCTAAAATAACAATTTAAGTTCATCGTAAATTTCCTGTTAGACAAAATTGACAAAATAATATTAATAATAATATAATAATAAATTGACTTTATTTTCAAATTCATATACAGTGTGTTTCACTTGAAATGGTAACACCCCAATAACATTTTTATTTTTTTTCCGATTTGAATCAAATTTTGCTTAAGTATAGAACAAATTAGGATCTACTTATGATCAGAAAAACATGCGCTTCCTACAAATGCAAAGCCACCTACGGTACCAAAATATGGGGAGAAAATAAAAAAATCATATTAGGCATATTTTTATCGGAAAATTTTGTTAATGTAACTTGTAAATAAAATATCCACATATGTTGTTATCCAATTTTTGATGGTACAAAAGTTATTTTAACTTTTGTATTTTTGTCCGAAATCGCCTAGTACGTTTAGTAAGAAAGTGGTGCTCTTTTATCTTAAATAGGTTACTGAAGGTTGTACCTTTCTAATGGATGCGTTTTTATGAAGTATAGTTAGCAATTGTCAATTATAATAAAAGATGTTTCGATCACTGTTGGGTTCATTAAAAATTATTTGGATTTTAAAATGATCCTCGTATAAAAAAATTAACTATAAAAATGTTTCCCGTAATAACAAAAACTAGTGCAATGCAGATTCTAACAAGGTGTAATTCATACACTTTTTATTGACATTTTTTTTATTTCCGTTTTTTACAAGTAAGGTATGTTTTTATGGCAAAGTAAATTTTAAGACTAATTTTTAACGTACTTTTTATTGATTGTTATACGACTTGTCACTGTCACTGTATATCAATCACAATATTCAGTGACTCACCACCATTCTGGTTTATTAACTTTGTTGTTGCTTGTGATTATGTCTTACACTCAATGTGAATAAGTAGAAATAATGCACTTTATCTACGGGTTCTGCTTCCAAAGCTGCGACTGAGTATCGAAACCGCTATTATAATCGGGAACGATATCCTGACTACTGTGTTTTCGTACGTGTTCATAATTTGTATATGGCGGGACAACTTCCTGGTACACCCAAACAGCACAAGTACATCCAATGGACGTAAAAAGTACATACTTTTGGACTATATTTGGACATAATGTACGTACATTCTATGTCCGATTTTGTTCCGATTTTGGTACAATAGACATCCAATGGACGTCCCAGTCTCACAACTTTGGGCTAATATTGGACGTATGTACGTAGTTGTACATCCACTGGATGTTCAAAGTACGTACAGTCGCACTTAGAACGGTAGTTCACTAGACGAAGTATGTATATGGGTCCTAATTACGTCCAGTAGGTACTGAAAAATAAGTCCCAGCTATGTCTCACGCACTGAGAAAAACGTTCCAAGTAAACAGTGATTCTAACATCGTAGCAGTTGTAATAAGTAAAACAGAAACTCTGACACGAGGTAAATAGCTCCTAATAACTACGCAAATAGCACCAATATAACACGAACACTTGTGTTAATAGTTTACTTGTCAATAATCCTCAGTTGTTTTACCATGGACATTGATGCTTTTGTAGTAATTAAAGGAGCGAATTTGACTTTTTTTTACTAGTAGGAAGTGTACAAACATTTTCTGTTAGTGGACAGTTTACTAGCATTTAACATTCAGTTACTTAAACCTAGAAAAAAAAGCATGTTCGGCTATTTTCGCGAGGACTCGAGCATTTGCTTGGTGGCTTTGGCAACTTTGATTTATTCATTCCTCATTCGATCACTTGATGACTTGACTTATGACTTTACTGTGGTTTCTTTTACGTTGTTTTTAATTTCTGCTGGCGTTCGTGGTGTTTATGTGCATATATGATGGATTATACAAAATTATTAAACCACTGGGGACCGGAGGAGCATATAGATGTGTTTAATGGTAGGTAAAACTACAATTGATTGCGTATTTATAAGTTCATTCTTTTTGTTCCTTTCAGACGATTCCACTTGATCTCTTCTCATATTACCCCGATTATTTTCTCCTGTAAATTTAAAGAAGTCTTAAAGGCAAAACCAGATGGAGGCCAACAAGAGCCAAGATTCAAGACAGCTTCTTTTTCACATAGAGGTACAAAACATGTTCAGTAGTAAAATCCCAATACAATTTTTCTGGATAAATTTGAACAAATCCATGTACCTATTTTTTCAATACATAACTACTTGCACGAATTCTATTGCTAAAAGCAAATCACTTAGATTTGTTCAAATTTATCCTAAGTGGTATTTAAATAGATTATTTCCTGAGTAAATGTTGTAAATTTGTATTAAATAATTTTTGTTGAGATCTGTCAATTTTACTAGGGTAAACGAAATCGAATAAATTTGCGGCAGGTCCTGTCAGTCAATTTTTCCATTTATTAAAATTACTAATGTATGATCAAAATTGATGGTTCTGATTGGTCAGAATTGACACGAGGGAAATAGTCATAGTTATGAGTTTCAAGGACTATTCTAATTTACAGATTAGGTTTTTTACAACTAGCTCAAATAATAAAATAGTCTTTCCTTTCTGACAATGACATGACACATAAGATTCCTAAAATCCGATAGGTATTTTCAAAATCTAAAACTAATGTATGAGAATTTTAATAATTATTGTACATTTTGAGATTATTTTTCGGATTATTTAAAAAAATTATTTTGCAATTTTTTTCTTACTATTTTTGTTAAACTCGAGCTTACAAATGTGGTGTAGAAAAACTTCAAAAAATGTACCTATATCAGGTTGTCCGTTGACATAATTGTAACATAATAATGAAGCTTTATTCTTTTTTCTTGTAGAATTTCAATTCATTTCAAGATGTTATTGAGAGACGAAGAGCCAAACTGGACTTATATGATATCCCCTACAACCTTTTCCCTATTCATTAGGAGAAGACTCTTATTACGTTGTAGTAAATGAAGTGAAATATAAATGTGATTCCTGCATCAGATGTTTGGAACTTAAAGCAATACAGTCGTCGACAGTAGTTCATTGTACCATTGCATTACTTGGTATGTTATTCTTTTTCTGCCTTGAGTAGTTGTGAAAGATATTAGTGAATAATGTTAATTAGTTCTTGTGTTATGTTGGTGCATATCCCAGTTTTTTAGTAGTCTTATTTCTCTTTGTATTAGCCCAGTTGTTATTTTTTGTGTTACACATTTTCAAATGAATACATGCAAATTATTATTATTTGTCTGTTTCTTTTATATCCTAAATATCAAAAGAAGAAATCACCTTATATTTGAACCATGTGATTACAATAATAGTTACACATCATATCAGAAACTTTTTTATTAATTTCTCACAAAAGTTTGTCGTTGATAAAAGTTGCTTTTCCTAAAATTAAGATTACATACATTATTTTTAAAAACCTCTTATCATATACGAGGGAGACACAAAACTATGAATTTGGTTTCACAGTATCGTACTTATCTTTATTTTTGAAAATATTGAAGAATGTTGAAAATATTGTTTTTAATTAAAAATATTAAATAATATGTCACAAGTTACATTTAGGACTAGTTTAATATATTTTTTAAATAACTTAAAATATGAGATATACTTGTAATAGTCAATAATAATCATGTTATTTTCACTTCATTTCAATTTTCATTCAAAAATATCAAAATAATGCAAATAAATCAAGTAGATTGTATAAAAATTGATAAATTTTTAAAGATGTAGAAAAAAATTGTTTAGAAACTTCATTTATTTGCAATATTTTCACATTTTTTTAATTAAATGAAATTAAAAAAGAAACTGAACTAATCGTGTTCTAAGTAAATCTTATTTTTTAAAAAGTCTCCAGTTAGCCATGGTAGCTGTGATTTCATATCTTTGAGTATAAATTTTAATTCGATTTTTAGTTCAACGCCATCAACTTTTATCAAAAATCAATTTTTCTGAGAAATTTTTAAAAAATTTACCATATATGATGCGTACTATTGTGATCGCGCACTGCATATACAGCGTGTCCCACTTTTTAATGACCCCTCTCAGTATCTCAGTTATTAGTCATCCGATTTCAACCAAATCTGAATCGGTATCAAAGACCTCTATACTATGACTTTTTTGATAAAAACAATACTTATTTTATTATCGGTCCAGTGAAAGAATGTTTGGGTGGTAAGATATATTGTAGTCTGTTACCGGTCTATAATCTAATCCGTATTCCGCTTTATATTAAAGGACAATCTATACATTCGTGAGACCATCGATCTTTCCTTGGGCCGACAATAGTATTGATGTGCATTTTTATTAAGAAAAAAAAGGGCAATTTTTGAGATCATTAGGCATTATTTACTGAAAAACTTAACGCAATATTATTGATCAGAATCTCTCTAAAATTTTACATTTTAATTAATAATTTAGAAACTAACTGTTCCTTGAAAAAAAATCATTCTTCATTTTCTATTTATATTTACTTTTTTCTGCCACCTATAATATCATCAAAACTTTTAAATTCGGCAATCTTCAATAAAACAATATGGCAAAGTTAATTTTCTGAAAAATACTTTTTAAATTCTTATGGCTTACAAAATTTGATTGTATCGATGGCACTGATGGGGGTAGAAAAAGTGAATTTTAATGGAAAATGAAGATTTACTTATTAATTTATGAATATTTAAAAAATGTATTTTTATGCATGGGTGCTGTAATTCGAAAACCATAGGAAATATAAAATTTTATATATAACGGGGGTTCCAAAGCAAACTGATCAATAATATTGCCTGAGATTTTCAGTAAAAAAAAATGCCTAATATGACTTCTCAAAACCTTTTATTCTTATATATAAAAGTGGACGCCATAATGACTGAATAAGTTTTGTTTTATTAAAAAAAGTCATAGTAAAGGTCTTTGATATCGATTCAAATTTGGTGGAAATCGGATGACTATAATAACTGAGATATGGAGGCTTAACCATTAAAATCGGGACATACTGTATATACAGAATCTATTCATATTAATAAAACTGTCTAATAATAGCTAGATTAAACATCGATTAAGACAAGTTAACTGTTTATTAATGAATAATAGTTAGTTCACTAGCTAGAAATCTCTAGAAAACTTAGTGCAAGTGACTTTTTTAAGGTAAGTTAAGTCATTATCTATTTAACACAAGTATTCAGTTTCTTTGTCCAAACTAACTAAGCTAATGATGATAAATATACCATTCACTAACAATAGAAGCATACTTTATTAAGTATAAATACATTCCTATATTTATCATAAGTACATTCGTTTACTAATGGAAAGTAGTAGTTTTCTTTGTTAAAACTAACCAGATTAATAATGATAAATACACAATTCATTAAAGATAGAGACATACTTTCCTAAGTATAAATACACTACTATATTTATTATAAGTACAGTGGCTTACTAATGGGAAGAAGTTGATCTTGCCTAAAAACTGTTTAATTCCTGTTAGCAACTTGTGTCAGGATTCCTATTTTACTTATAGCTAAGAAGTGGTGGAGTAGTCCCATATACAGATGAACTTTTTACTTACCAATATTAAAATTTTAATTGTGGCTAATAAACTTTTTTCTCAGTGCGCACAGAGACGAACCCCCAATGTTGATTGAGTTGGGAAAATCACCAAAAATGTAAAAAAATCTTTATTGGGTATAATTGCAAAAAAACGAATAATGAGTTGATAAAAATTAAATGACACTGTCACTATGACCATTTTTTTATAAATAATTTTAATTGATATTATTTATGACTAGATGCGACTGATGTGAGAGACACCGAATAGTCGACGGACAACGCACAACGCCGACGGGCCTACGCGACGGGCCAACAAAATAAACTCGTCAACTCGCGGAAATTCGACGTTCGACCCAGTAGACGGCACGGCCAGAGCATACAATTCACAAAGACTGTCTTACATTAGAAATATTAGAATATTACTCCTTTTTGCCTTTATCAATACAATGCTTTGTCCTAGCTATAAAGTCGTTGGTTGTTGGTTTATACTGAGTATCACTAGTATCAGTTACCAACCCCTCAACGAGAGATAATATAATAATAACAAATTGTTGTCGGTCAGAAATTGTTAAAATATTAAATTCTTAGAGGACACTGAATCAGAATCTGGAACTATTAAAGACGATCCAGCTGCTGGGACCCGACATTGTTGGTACGCTTTGAAGATAATTGGAATTCCAGCGGACCAGTTCACTTTTACGAATGAGTTCAAAGCATGCCGACAAGGCTGGCTCCCTGCCGCTGGATCGTGTGTAGACCCTTAATGCTACCTATTGCGCGTAATCGTATTGTGTCTCGTTTTTCTCCACGGTCATTAAACTATAACGGTTACCTCACCCAGTAGCTTCTAGACGAAGGAGAGCGCGGGGTCAACTTAGGTCTAGCGCCTACATCATGTAGTTTAGTTAAACTTCTTTTGCATAATATTTGTATCGCTAGGCTAACTTATAGATTAAGTCTGAAATAGAAAAAAACATAAGGAAATATAAGTTGTAAAAAAAATGGGCAGTTGGCAAATTAGTTGTAGCTTTCCCCCCCCAAAAAAAATAGCTGGGTTCGTCTCTGCTCACGCACGTACTTTATTTACACTCACTGGACGTAGCACAAGTACATCCAATGGACGTAAAAAGTACATACTTTTGGACCTTATTTGGACATAATGTACGTACAGTCGATGTCCAATTTTGTTCCGATTTTGGTACAATAGACGTCTAATGGACGTACCGGTGTCACAACTTTAGGCAAATATTGGAATTAAGTGTACGTACTTCTACATCCACTGGATGTCCAAAGTACGTACAGTCGCACTTAAAACGGTAGTTCACTGGACGAAGTATGTATTTGGATCCTAAGAGACACGATAATTGCTTACAATTATCGATTTCTAATTGTTGGTTATCGTCAGAATCATCAGTGCAGCGCTTATATTGCATGTAAGATTCTGTCTCGAGGTATGACATCGGAGAATTTATATGTTAGATTGCCAATACGAATTATTAGGTGAATACTCATAGACCAGAAGTAGAACCAAGTCGGCGACTTATAACCAAATTTATCTACCAAAATATATTGCAAACTTGGAAAGGCTTCGAAATGAGTCAAATACCAATAAATTCGAGATTAATTCTAGATAAATGTGACTTATAACAGTTAATTGCCTTCTCTGTGTAGCGACATTACTACACAATTGGCATTTGATGCTATCTCTTACCAAAATCAGACATCGAAAATGTACTAAGTCGCAGAAGAATGGATGTACAATGGAAGTACATTGATGTACATCCCTTAGATGGCAGAAAATGTACGTACAATGAAAGTAAATTTGTAATGGTCAAATATCGAACTTTTATAAGCGTACATAGGACGTACCAAAATTTACTAAGCTGTAGGATGAAAAATGGATGTACAGCAGACGTACATTGATGTGCATCCCTTCTACGGAGGAAAATGTACGTACAACGGGAGTCTATTTCCAATGGCAAAATGTAGAACTTTTACGGACGTCCACTGGACGTACCAAAATGTGCTAAAACTATAGAAGGATAAAAAATGGACGTACATTGGAAGTACGTTGAGGTACATCCTTTAGATGACAGAAAATGTACGTGCAATGAAAGTCCATTTGTAATGGTCAAATGTCGAACTTTTATGGACGTACAGAGGACATACCAAAATTTACTAAGCTGTAGAAGGATGATAAATGGATGTACAGTAGACGTACATTGATGTGCATCCCTTTATGGAGGAAAATGTACGTACAATGGGAGTCCATTTCTAATGGTAAAATGTAGAACTTCTGTGGAAGTCCACTGGACGTACCAACATGTGCTAAACTATAGAAGGATACAAAATGGACGTACACTGGAAGTACGTTGATGTACATTCCTTAGAGGGCAGAAAATGTACGTACAATGAAAGTCCATTTGTAATGGTCAAATATCGAACTTTTATGGACGTGCAGAGGACCTACTAAAATTTACTAAGCTGAAGAAGGATGATAAATGGATGTACAGTAGACGTACATTGGTGTGCATCCCTTATATGGAGGAAAATGTACGTGCAATGGAAGTCCATTTCTAATGGTAAAATGTAGAACTTTTGTGGATTTCCACTGGACGTACCAAAATGTGCTAAACTATAGAAGGATAAAAAATGGACGTATACTGGAAGTACGTTGATGTACATCTCTTATATGGCGGAAAATGTATGTACAGTGAAAGTTCATTTGTAATGGTCAAATGTCGTACTTTTGTGGACGTACAGTGGACGTACCATAATGTACTAAGCCGTAGAAGGATGAAAAATGAATGTACAGTGGACGTACATTGATGTAAATCTTTTATAGATAGGATTTATGATGTCCACTGTATATCCAAAATAGGTTCATGGGCGTAGGGATGTATTTTGGATATGTATATAACGGGCGTCCAATGGATGTAGTGTGCTATGTGGGCAGCTTACCGAGAAGGAAGACCGAGAATCGAACGGAAAGAAGAAGTACTTGAGGAAATTGATGAGGATCCATCGACAAGTGTACGCAAAATATTTAGGAGAATTGGTGTTCCAAATTCGTCAGTACATCGATTTATAAGACGAAATTTGCTACATCCGTACCACATCCGGCATGTCCAACAACTTTTACCCGGTGATTGCATACGAAAAATGGAGTTTTGTAGAGAGATGTTAAGAAGACACAGAGAAAATCCAGAATTCCTAAATAATATTCTCTGCACTGAGGAAAAATATTTGTAACCACAACTAAAAAACTCATAACCACAGCAAATTTTCCTAATAAAATAGAGGACAGGACGGTAGGTTTGTTGTCGTAATTAAATTCAATTTGTTAGAAGTTCTTAGTAGCCATTACTAAATAATTTTAGTTAAAATCAACTAGTTGCACTTATCAAATATTGTTAGTTACTGTAACAAATGAAAAATGTTATGACAACTACATTTTTTAGTTGTGACTAAACACTTATTAAATACTTTTGGTTACAATAATAAATGGTTTTGTTGTCACAAGAAATACAAAGTCTTGTCACAACTATATTTTTTAGTTGTGGCTAAAAAATATAGTAATTCACTTAGTTGCCACCAGTGGCTGCTGGTGAAATTTCAATATTTTTTTCTCGTCTGTGGCGCGTGGGACCCATACGAAATATGGGAAATAACATCTAGAGAAGCACTTCCATCTCTAACGACCCCTAAAAAATTTTGAAATAGCAGTTTGCGAAAAAATTTTTCTAAATTTGGTTGCCCTCCCTGATGGTCTAGGGACTCCTGCTCAAAATATATTTTTTTGTCATATACATTTTACTTTTCATAAAAATACAACAATGGGTTTTGGAGTTTATGCAAATATTTTCATTACTAACTGAGATACGACGAATTGAAATTTTGTCATTTGTTAAATTGTAAATTACAAAATTTCAGTTCATTGTATTTCAGTTAATAATGAAAATATTTTCATAAACTCCAAAACTTATTGTTGAATTTTTACGAGTATTTTTTTGAAAAGTAAAATGACAAAAAAAATATTTTAAATATGAGTCCCTAGACCAGGGGCGAATTTTGAAAATTCTTTTCGCAAACTGCTATTTCAAATTTTTTTTAGGGATCGTTAGAGAAGTGCTGCTCTAGATGTTATTTCCCATATTTCGTGGGTCCCATGCGCAACAGACGAGAAAAAAAAAATTGAAATTTCACCAACCTATTAGTAAGAAATAGTAAAATAGAAGCATAAAAGTGCAGCGGCGGCTGATGAAATTTGAGATTCTCATATGATTACGAAACAAGGGACCCTTATTATATTTTAGGTAATGACTATTAGGGCCTCATAGCATTATAGTGATTTTATTTTTATTGAATTTGCGAAGAAATGGTACAAAAATGTGGCCGCCGCGCCGGTACCTATGCCTATCTCCACTATGGTCAATGAAATATTTGCAAAATATTTTTTATAATTAAAAGACTAGAGCAAGAACATATGTTTATTTATTGTAAGTATACAAAATTTATACTTTTCTGAAAGTTATGCCATTTGAATTTTAATTTGGAACCAACTCATTATATTTCACAAATTTGAACATCCTGATGTAGGTAACTTTTAGAAAAATCAAGTTGTATAATAAATAATTACAGAAAAAACGTATTGCATTATAACAGTCTCTTGATTGTAAAAAAAAATTTTTGCAAATATTTCACTTACCCTTCTATTGATTTGGTAGACGACCCCATTCTTATATTTATTTGCAAATATCAATAAAAGATTTTTCGTTATAAATCTTTGTTATATGGGCCAGTCATCAAGTGAAATATGGTGTGGGTCTCACGTTTTGTTATCAAGATATGAACATCTTAAATTTCACCACTCGACACTGAAAAGTAGAAAACTTCGCACACAACACAAGAGAAACACGACCTAACACTTCGACGAGCAAAGACAGAATGGCGGGGAATGGCCAACTAGATCGAGATCGTAAAATATCGGAAGCAGCCGAATATAAAATTACAAACATTTATTATTACTACAATTACTTATTTTGTTACAGCTAATAAAAATGCAGTTGTCTTTTAGTTATCACAAATGTCCAACTAGTTGTCACAAACCAAAGTAAATTAAATATTTACTGTTAGTTGTTCCAAATAGAAATATTTTAACAGTAACAAGTTTGGGCAATTAAATAAAGAGAATAACACACTTACTTAATTGTGGCTACAATATTCTTATTTACTGCTACTATAGGTGGAAAAATAGATTTTTTAGTAGTGGTAAATAGCAAGGCCGTGTTACTGCAACACAAATTACATGGAAATTTATTTATAGTAACTAAAAAAATCCCAACTAACATTTTTAGTTGAAGGGACTTTCTCAGTGTGGACATACGAGTCTAGCTTTAGAAGAAAAGCATTTTCAACATTCCCAATTTACATCACTGGGCTGTAGAAAATCCAAGAGCTGTGAGAAGAGACCGTTTCCAACACCAGTTCAGTATAAATTTATGGGCTGGAATTTTAAATGGCACTTTTATTGGCCTTTTTGAACTGCCAGAGATGTTGGGCGGTGAACAATATCTTAATTTTTTAAGAAATGATCTTCCAGAACTACTTGACGATATACCTATCGAAATACGTGGAAGAATGTGCAGTGGCGCCGCTAGCCTTTTGAAATGGGTGGGCGGATGCCGGCAAAGGGCGGGCGGTACAGCGATAGAAGAAGTTAGCAAAAAACAAAGTGTACATTTATCATTTATATTATTATTATCCTGCATCGCCAGCGTAGAGATGTGGCGTGATGCCTCAAGTCAGCATCGGCGGCGCAGGGTAGGCAGCGACCGGCGCTTGGATTTGCAGGGTGGGCTCCCGCCCACCCCAGCACCCCCCTAGCGCCGCCACTGAGAATGTGGCTGCAATATGATGGGACACACTATACTCTTGCAGTCCGCCAGTATTTCAATCGAACATATGAAGATGGATAGGTAGGGGAGGAACCATACACTGGCCACCTCGTTCACCGGACTTCAACCCCATTGATTTCTCTCTATGGGGAAAGAAGGAGTTAATCAAACAGAACACATGGATCAGCAAAATCTTCGACATAGTATCGATATTATTGCTAATAATATAAGAAATAATAACCGAGCTTTACGACGCGACGTATTAAAACAAACTTTATACGCCGATACTGATTATGTATTAGAATAGGAGGACGGCATTTTCAGCATTTGTAATGAATCATTTTTGTCACTAATCATTCTTTTTGATTACATACAATTTACTTTGTCATAAAAACATACCTTTTACTTGTAAAAAACGGAAATAAAAAAAATGTTAATCAAAAGTGTATGAATTATACCTTGTTAGAATCTACATAAATTGCACCAGTTTATGTTATTACGGGAAATATTTTTATAGTTATTTTTTTTATACGAGGATCATTTTAAAATTCAAATAATTTTTGATGAACCCAACAGTGATCTTTTCTTATAATTGACAATTGCTAACTATACTTCATAAAAAAACCTTCATCAGAAAGGTACAACGTTCAGTAACCTATTTAAGAAAAAAAAAAGGGCACCACTTTCTTATTAAAACGTACTAGGTGATTTCGGATAAAAACACAAAAGTTGAAATAAATTTTGAACCATCAAGAATTTGATAACAACATATGTGGTTATTTTGGTTGGAAATGACCTCATCTATCATCCCCCTTCGTTTTATCCATGACTTATCCCAGGCAGCAAGGTGCCGTCATTATGACGTCGTTTTTTCGGCATTAATTACGTCAATTTCACCTTCAGCATGACGTAAAAATGACGTGAAAAAGACGGCACAATGTCACAGCACAATGACGTCATATATATGACGCCAATATGACGTATTGGTAATCCGTGAATTTTGCGATAAGGGATGCAAACCTCTCATTATAATATTTTTCCACAATTATTAATAAAGTTTTTGACGAAAAAAAAACCAGAATGTGCAGGGATCGAACCGCGGACCTCTTGCCTCGCAACCTAACACTTAACTCACTGAACCATTGAACATCTTTATTTAAATATGTTTAAAAGCTGTATATCTAGTTAGAAATAGTAAAACAAAATTATTATTACTATGTGGCAAAAATTTAACTAGTCACTAAATACTTCTATTTATTTTTATTTTATAATGATTTATTTCACGTCATTTTAATGACGTCAAAATAATGACCTAAAAGAAACGTGTATTTGACGTCTTCATGATGACGTCAGAAGTACGTATTAAATATCACGTCTCTGGTACGTCATTTATTAATGACGTCAAAATAATGACCTAAAAGAAACGTGTATTTGACGTCTTCATGATGACGTCAGAAGTACGTTATAAATATCACGTCTCTGGTACGTCATTTATTGGGACAATGACGTCGGCGACGAAAAATCACCTTTAAAAGACGTCATAATGACGTCACCTTGCTACCTGGGATGGGACACCCTGTATACATATCGATGATTTTGTTCCGCCTGAGACGCTAGCCACTTTAAAATAGACGAAATGTGCTGTTCTTTATTATTTTCTTTAGATGTTGCACCCTCTGCTGACTGATTAGCAATACCTTAAAAGCCGTAACAGTTACATTAACAAAAATAATATTTTGGCTCTATAAACTTTCATTAAAATTACGATTACTCTGTTTTCAATACTAAAGTATGAGGTGAATAAACTGTAGAAATATGTCGTGCAATAGGTGATATAGTCAAGAATACTAGGTAATAAATAAATATTCAGTGACTTTAGTCGCGTTCTTATATACCTAACCGTTTTATTTCTTGAAGTACATTTGCATTCTCGCATTTTATAGGTTTTTAGGGTTTTTGTGTGATTTTGCACAATTCAAATTGTTTAAGCGGCATTAAATGTTACGGTACATACCTACCTAAATATTTCAAATTACAGCAGCCGGCATACTTCATTCGAATGTCTTTTAGTTCCTTCACAATCGTAGAAATCAGTAGAAATTTGTGACACCATCACTTTTGTGACTTAATCTGCTTAGTCCTCGAAATTCTGCATTTTAAATTTTCTCTACCTTGAATGGTACTTACAGAGGTGTAAAAGTATAAAAATGGTACAAAATGTTGAAATCTTTGTTTTTTCAAATAGGCTTAGAATGTCATGAAAAGTCGAGATTTTAAGTTGATAAGAAAAAATCTATCTGTGTAAGTTTTTTTTTTTTGGTGTGCACGATTACTCTGGAACTGTTTATAGTATTGGCTTGATATTTGGTACACCTAACAAGATCTGGAACTAGATTATATTTTGATCTTATTCCGTTAAAGGGTTGGGGGTAAATGGGTAAAGCAAGCAAGTAAGAGTTCATAAATTTAGTGTACGAGAAGCCAAGGGTCACAAAAAATTTTTTGGCATTATGTTTACGGGTAACAAAGAGTAAATATATAGCCTCTAATGGCCAGGCCATTGTCTACTCTATTTCTCTCCTTTCATTTGGTGCAAATAATCTGCTTGATGTGACGAGCAGTAAGCCAGTATCTTAATACTCTTTTATTTTGACTAGAGAAAGTATACAACATTGAGAAATAAAAAAAAATTATAAAAAAATATTTATTACACATAATAAAATTATTATAACAAAAAAATTGTACTCATATTATCAGTAATAGTTTTTTCATGTTCAAAAGTTCAAAGGTAGGTTTCATAAAAAAACGTATTTTTTTAAAGCTTACTTGGAATTGCCTTGTTCTCTACCAACAAGCTAAAATAGAAAATAATACGTTAAAATAAATGTATTATTCTTATTATTATTATTTTAAGACTTACCTGAACGTCACAAGATAAATAAATTTGATCCTTATCGGGAAATTTGAAAGAAGTAAAACTGGCATATAGAAAACTTAGTATTTTATTTCTAGAAGTATTAACTCTCTTCCATTCAGTTAACATTTTATTTTTGCTAAAACAGGAACTATGATTAACTGTACCTATTACTGTATTTAGAATGTGTAAGGCTCCTAGATGCTAAAACAGCCATATCAAATATAGATTCAATTAAAATCAATTTTCCTATTAAATTTTTAACACAGAAAAAACAATAACGGTTTGTCCATCGAATCCTGAATAAAATGTCCGTTACGCCTTTCCTAAGCACGAGTACTGAAGAGAGTCCCATCGTATCTAAATTTGGACAAAAAGTTAGTTGGATGGAGGAAGAGCCCTATTATTTTTGAAAAAAAAAAAATTAATCGATAAATATAAAAGTTATTAAATATATTAATAAAGCAAATGTACCTGAAAAAGTTCTACAAACACAAAAATGCTTCATAATTTAAATTTCAGTTCTCAGAAGCGGCGTTTTAATTTCCGGGAATTAACTACCAAATTAGAACTAAGGCAACTTCGCAAAAATAAACTCATCTCGTTCAAACTACTTGACCAGGGCCGGATTAAGGATTGGTGCGCCCCTAGGCTAATTATGTATTAGCGCCCTCTTATTCATAATGGAAAAAAAATTTGTCCCGGTTTCAACACTGATGAGTGTGGGGAAGAAATTTAAAAATAAGCAGGGAGAAGAAAATTGATTTTTTTTTCTCGAAAGCGAAAATTGATTAGCGGCTGGAGACAAAATATATTTTTTAATAAGCAGAGAGCGCAAAGAGCTCGCGACGCCCCTTTACACATTGCTGCCCCTAGGCTATAGCCTAGTTGGCCTTAAGAATAATCCGGCCTGTACTTGACTGTGACTTGGCAGCTATTGAATCTAGGAGGCTCAATAAATATTGTAAATTAATAATACCTGTACGACTGATTTCCACTTAGGTGTAATTTTTGAGTAGATGACAAAAAGTTCTTGTTGTCATAAACCCAACAATCAGTTACTTTAACATCATATAAATTACTGTTGTCTTTAAAAAATATGAATAACGTTATTGGGTCTCCCACAGTCACATTTGTTACTGACGATAAATCCTGAAAAAAGAAAATCTATAGGTATGAAATTTTATTTGGAAGAACATCGAAGTATATCATTGGTAACATAGTTTCCTAGGTTCAAGGTTGGGTTAGAATTAATTACCAAATCAATTCAAAAGAATAAAGCTGTCTCTTTTAATTAACTTTTCTATTAACAGTTATACGTATCAACTGTGTTATTGTGAATAGGAGGGCACACTTTTAATTTTTTATATCTATGCTGTTTAAAATTTGAGGTGAAAGGTAAGAAACAGTCGCGCAATTTTGTCCTTTTTCATTTTAGATCAGTGACTTTTTTTCTGTTTACCCTGTATAGGTGAACTTGTTTCACAGCTTGTGACGTAATATGTAACTTACATGTTCTTTGCGCTACCTCAAGTAGAGTGATATTAGTTCTTGTTATCCACCGGGTGCCACAGGCTAGTGGCTCACCCCTATATTTCCTTTATTTTTTAACTTATCCATCTGAAATTTGGGGTACATAAACTACCTGTAAAAATGGATTTTTGGACATAAAAAACGGTATGAGACCATTTCCGGTTTACCCGGAAATGACCGCAATTTTTGATTTTTAAATGGAACACCATCCTGTATATTTTAATATATTTGGATGGAAGACAACATTCTGAATTTTTGAGTCGATGTTCAGTTTTTTTAAGCATTTTAAGACATTCGTCTAGAGTGCTTTAGAATACCAAAATTTGTTCTACGGCAGGTAAAGTCCAAGGGAAAAATATATTTTTTCGTTTAATTTCATTAGTAACTATTTACGAAGCCTCCAAAATTGAACAAATCACTTTTTATCGGAAACTTTTTTTTTAATGGGAAGGTGGTGGCTCCTAGTGTTCAATAAATTATAGATTTTTTTCTGAATTCATTGATATCCATTTCAAATCCATGCTATTTGTTCTTCTATTTTACTGAATTTATTTAAAAATAAAAAATCACTAAAAATCATCTCAATATAATTTTTCTTGAACTTCAATGTAGTTATCTTTGCAAAAATCATATGTCTAATAATAAAATGTGAATAACTACTAGTACAGTAAAAGTCGATCTTCTCTATAGGGGTTGCTCACAAATAATTCCCGGCAAGCTGATTTTTTCAGGGTCGATGGAGGGGTGTCTCCCGAGTGTCCAACCAAAAAGTCATAGTCCACACCCCTTGTAGGGTGTTGCAATAGTGGTGGTTTCTTATTTATTTTTTTTTTGAAATTTTATTTTTCCAGCTTGTACATAGTAATATTCTCTACAACTTTGTCTAATAAAATTTTTTGTAACTTTGATTTTAGACGGTCCAGCATTCACCATATTCATTTATTATGGTTCAGGAAATATATACAAACAAAAGGCTGAATAGCTGGTTTTTGCAGGGTTGATTGAGAACTGTCTCCTGAGTCTCCAAATAAAAAAAAAAATTGGCTGAAAACTCAGGAGACAGTTCTCAATCAACCCTGCAAAAACCAGCTATTCAGCCTTTTGTTTCTGAACCATAATAAATAAATATATGGTGAATGTTTTCCCATATAAGAGGCGCTCGCTGGATCGTCAAAAATCAAAGTTACAAAAAAATTTTATTAGGCAAAGTTGTAGAGAATATTACTATGTACAAGCTGGAAAAAGAAAATTAAAAAAAAATAAGAAACCACCCCTATTGCAACACCCTACAAGAGGTGTGGACTGTGACTTTTTGGTCGGATACTCGGGAGATACCCCTCCATCGACCCTGAAAAAATCAGCTTTCCGGGAGAAATTTTTTTTGAAAAATGATATCTTTATTGGACTATACCTTTTTGTGAATAATAAATAGCCTTTTGGTTCCTTCTTTTGTTTCATAAGAGGTATGATTACTAGTGCAAACTATAAGGGTTAATAAAAGTTATTTTGAAAGTGATTTTTAATTTTTAAATAAATTTAATAAAATAGGAAAACAAATAAATGGATATCAATGTATTCAGAAAAAATTTATAATTTATTGAACACTAGGAGCCACCACCTTCCCATTTGAAAAAAAAGTTTTCGATAGAAAAGTGATTTGTACAATTTTGGAGGCTTCGTAAATAGTTATTAATGAAATTAAATGAAAATTTATATTTTTCCCTTGGACTTTACCTGCCATAGAACAAATTTTGGCATACCAAAGTACTCTAGACGAATGTCTTCATATGCTTAAAAATACTGAACATCAACTAAAAATTCGAAAGTCTCATGGTATACTTAGAATGTTATCTTGAATCTAAATATGTAAAAATATACAGGGTGTTCCATTTAAAAATCGAAAATTGAGGCCATTTCCGGGTAAACCGGAAATGGTTTCATACCGTTTTTATGTCCAAAAATCTATTTTTATAGGTAGTTTATGCACTTCAAATTTCAAATGGATAAGTTAAAAAATAAAGGAAATATAGGGGGGAAAACTGGACAAACTACTACGAAACTCAATTAAACTTATTAATAATGGGTTAGACATCCTTTTAAATGCACAACTTCTTGACAGCATCTAGGCATGCTGATTATTGATTGTTTCCATGGTGGTTTGTTCCCACTGCCCTCCAAGTTTATCTTCCTCCTGTCATTGAACTGGCAACTGGAGTAGGTCCCAAATATTAACAATAGAATTTAAGTCCGGGGATAGGACTGGTCATATATTCCCATATCCATTTCCATTCCCGCTGTGGTGTCTGACATTGTCGTCCATAAAAACAAAATCGGAACTATTGCTTTGGGCTATAGGTAAAATAATTGGTTCTAAAATATTTTCTAAGTAGCCACCCTAAACCATAAAAGAAGATCCACCAGAATAAACACATTCCACCACAGTTTCATCCTGGTACCTTTCTCCGCGCCTTCGCCACACTCGACTCCTGTTAGGTACTATCAAGGTGCAAAGAAAATTTAGAATCGTCGCTGAACAAACAATGATCCCACTCGAGGAAAATTTCAATTTTAGTGTCCTAGACCGAATCTGATGAGATAATATCTTCGGTGTTTTCTGGATCATTTCGGATGTCTAGTCGACGTCAATTTCTGAGATCTTCTTCGTTAAGCCTATTTCTAACCGTTTGGTTACAAATAATCCGGTCGCATCATGATAACATGTATGGTTCTTTCTCTCATTGCTCTTCTTAATATAGCTCTGCCTTCAGCTGTTGTGGTGACTCTACTCCTTTCGCCGCCATGACGGTGATCACAAGAATTAGTCACTTGACACCTCAACCATGCTCTATTGATTTAACTGGTTGATGCATTGAGTAACTGGGCAATTCTTCATTGGGAGACTCCGTCTTCTATCATGCCGATTGATTTTCAAAAGAGCAGCCCTAAAATGCACCATTTTCACATTTGTTTAAGGGTACCACTTAAATAAACTGACGCAGGAGCTGGTATAATTATACAACGCGAAGAAATCACCATATAGACACAAAAATCATACTATTTATTAGGCTTCACATAGAGCAAAATATTAAAAACGTGTAAGTTCCATAAGTAAGTTATATTATATAAGTAAGTATACTACATATGAAATGCACTAAAATTCAACTATACAGGGTAATTAGGCAAGTTCCTAATCTAAAATGAAAAAGAACAAAATTGAATGACTTTATTTCTCACCATGTATAATCGTTGAGTGAAAAGTTTTCCTCAATCAACGGTATAATACACAATTTTGTCATAATGACACGAGCGTTACAATCTGATCCAAGCTATCAAGTCGGATATTTTTTAGCATTTTACAGTAATTTGTAGGGTGCCCCGTATCAAATTTTGACCAGTGTATTTTCATATCCTTATGCAAATTCGGGTATCACTTGCCGCTGTATGTCTGTCTGCCTGTGATTCCTCAACAGTTGTCATAAAAAAAATTATTAAATTTCATATCGTAAATTTATAATCATTGCGGGTGAAATCTTTTACTTACATTGGTTATATTTGGAAATTTTCCCTTACGTACTTCCATCCATATCAAAATGGGATCATCAGATGTTGGTACTTCAATGTACTTCACATTTGATGAGGATGTTATCAAAACTGTCTCCGTCTTCCCTAAATTTTGTGTTGAAGAAACCTAAAATAATATTTTACCAAGAGTTTACTACTAATACATTAATTTTAAAACCGAATATTTTCTTCTAGGAATATTTTGAAATATACAATGAGACCATCGCGAACATCTATCTAAATCGTGCATGATATTCTGCTGAGAACAATTTAAAGGTTCTAATTATTAGTAAATACAACGTCGTCTATTAGTATTTTATTTATTAGTGTTTAAGGCTAGGATTTTGCAGAGTGAGAGGGAAATATGCGTTTATTTTCGGTTTTTTATAAATATTTAAAAAATCATAAATGATATAATCTTTAAAATAATTTCAGATACTTCCCATCCCAGGCAGCAAGGTGCCGTCATTATGACGTCGTTTTTTCGGCATTAATTACGTCAATTTCAGCATGACGTAAAAATGACGTGAAAAAGACGGCACAATGTCACAGCCCAAAGACGTCATATATATATGACGCCAATATGACGTATTGGTTAATCAGTGAATTTTGTGATAAGAGATGCAAATCTCTCATTATCATATTTTTCCACAATTATTAATAAAGTTTTTGACGAAAAAAAAAACCGGAATGTGCAAGGATCGAACCGCGGACCTTTTGACTCGCAACCTAACACAACAACAACAACAACAAGCATTTATTAATGTTTCACAAGGTACAATAATGCGCCATTCCGGAGTCCGGCCCGGAGCCAGCCAGAAAACCACGGCGAACATCCCCGAGGTGGGTGTGAGACTGGGCGGGGAGGGTCCGGTTTGGCGGTGACGAAAATTATTTACTGAGTTAAAACTCCTGCCTAATGGAAAAAGGCTTAAATTTAACGGTATCGTATAACGTAGTACACAAGGGTACTTAAAAATAATTAAAATTAAAACTAAAAAACTATCGATTTCGCGCACACGCGAACACTTAAAAATTTTGATTGCTGACACGGGAAAACAAAACTCAACGAAAAAACCCGTTTGAGACAATTCCACCCTGGTAGTCTTCCTGACGCCAGGAAAGTGTCGTGGATAGTTAAAAGTGTGTTATGTTATGTGAAATTTTGGTTTGTTAAGAATTTATTGGTCGAGACCGAATTTAGAGACAAAAAATAGACAAGGAACAAAAAAGGTAAAAACAAATAGAGGGAATAGAGAGGGGTTGGTTGTAGGTTTTGGTGAAGATTAAAGATGGGGAAAGGAAAAGTTGTCGTAGAGGGAAGTGTGGTTAGAGAGGTTGCCGAAAGATAGGCAACGCCTGGTATGGTAAGGGGTGTCGGATATCGAAAAGGATCGCATTATGCTGTCTGATTCGTGTTATGTTGCGGGTTAGCGGACTATCGCCCAGTTTGAATTGGTAGAATTTTTGGGAGATTTCTTGGACGTAGTCCGCTAGTGGCGTTATGTCGTGGCAACGATTATATAGATCTCTGAGGGAGGTGTATCTGCCCGAATCAGAGATGAGGCGCATAAATTTGTGTTCGAGAACTTCGGAGTTTTCACCTAACACTTAACTCACTGAACCATTGAACATCTTTATTTAAATATGTTTAAAAGCTGTATACCTAGAAATAGTAAAACAAAATTATTATTACTATGTGGCAAAAATTGAACTAGTCACTAAATACTTCTATTTATTTTTAGTTTATAATGATTTATTTCACGTCATTTTAATGACGTCAAAATAATGACCTAAAAGAAACGTGTATTTGACGTCTTCATGATGACGTCAGAAGTACGTATTAAATATCACGTCTCTGGTACGTCATTTATTAATGACGTCAAAATAATGACCTAAAATAAACGTGTATTTGACGTCTTCATGATGACGTCAGAAGTACGTTATAAATATCACGTCTCTGGTACGTCATTTAGTGGGACAATGACGTCGGCGACGAAAAATCACCTTTAAAAGACGTCATAATGAAGTCACCCTGCTACCAGGGATTGCTCTAAGAAATACAACCATATATAGTTTTTATCATTATTTTTGTATATAGTCAAATGCCATACTTTAATAATGAAATTAGGGACTATTTTCATTGATATTTAAATATAACAGAAATTTAAAATAAAAATATATATAGTTGTATTCGTTAGAACAATAGCAAGTATCTAAAGCAGTTTTAAGATTATACTATGTGTAGTTTTTTAAATATTTACAATAAATCGAAAATAAACGCATATTACCCTCTCACTCCGCAAAATCCTAGCCTTAACGTTTATTTCCAGCACATCGACGTCTTAAACATTATGTTCCGTAACATATCCAAAATATTATCAAATTCCCAGTAAGCGCACACACGTGAATAACACTTAAATTTTTTACCAGAAACAACGTTAAATCAACGCTCAAGTGTCGCCAGATTTAACTGTAGTTAGAATATTCAACCAATTATTACACTTGTAAAAATCAACCTACTAATGTGTATTTAGCCAAATTACATTAGATACAGGTGAAATACACATGTCTGTGCTTACTGGGATGTTCTTGTATCAACTTTACAATCTACGTGCACGAATCGGTCAGACCTTTCGTCTATCTTTTTTTAATTTTGTGGAAGAAAGTCTTGTGAAAGGTGCATCAGAAAACTTGCCAAAATAACTTGGATTCATGCATGATTATAAAAAGTGAACGTTTTGGTAAAATAATTTTTCATTAGAAAATAGCTATATATTTTGTATTTTAAGTTCGTTTTCTCATGGCAAACTAATCAACAGAATGTAAACGGGGGTAAAAATAGTTTATATGGCCCCAGCTATAATAAGCGGCAGACATTGAAAACTAATTAATATTGATAATGTGCATGCCTAAAACAAGTCTTTCTAAGCTCATACCATTCCACTATTCTTCCCTCGGTTCTTTCGTAGGCCTTTTCTGAAACTGTTGCCAAAAATGGGACTTTAAGATTCATCGCTATACTCCCACATCGTGGAAGTACCTATAGAAAAATTTTAATTTTTCTTTATTCAAATAGGCTTGAATGTCATGAACTGTCGAAATTTTAAGATTGAGAAGAAAAATTCTGTCTGTCTGTGTGTCGGTTTGTCTGTCTAACAATTTTTTTGTGCGCACGATTACTCTGGAACGATCTGGATCTATAACGAGATCTGGAACTAGATATAATGATCTTATTCTTCTGAAGGATTGGGAGATAAATGGTGGTAAAGTAAGCAAATAAGAGCCCCCATTATTAAAGGGGGCAACAAATTAAATTGTGATTTAATATGTGTACAAGAACCGAAGGCCTCAAAATGTCTCTTGGCATCCACACAAAATTTTCTGATGAAGACTGTAGGTACTTCGGCCAGCCTAGCCGAAATGTTCAAAAATAGCTCGCTATTTACCGGGTGTCAACGAGAACACCGGCTGCCATTTGTTTATTTATTAACGGATAGAGATGAAACTGGACATGTATCATATGTTACCAAAACGACATTTTTTGATCCATCTGTCAAGTTTCTACAACTTCCGGTTTCACCGTTATTTTTTATTTTTAAAGGAAACGCCCTGCATATTCTCGCATTTTTTGGAATCTAGAGGTTATTCTGCGTATAACTGCAATTTTGTGACTCTTTCCACCATTTTGTAATTTTTGCAGCCAATTACTTCCACATCCAGGAAGTATAGTAACGACAAAAAAATTTTTAAAAATTTTTATTGTTCAAATAAGCTTAGAATGTCACGAAACGTCGAGATTTTAAGTTTGAACAAAAAAAAAATTCTGTCTGTGTGTCTGTCGGTCTGTCTGTCGGTTTGTCTGTCGGTCTGTCTGTCGGTCTGTTCGTCGGTCTGTCTGTAACTTTTTTTGTGCGCACGATTACTCTGGAACCGTTTAAGATATTGACTTGAAAGGACCCCGCAATAATCTTATGGAAATGGTTTCGGTCAAATCGTCTGAATTTTGGGTATGTTTTAGCTTTCGTCATCCCAAGCAAAAGTCTCAATGGGCACAAAGCTCGAAAATCAATACTTTGGCTGCTACGGAGCTTGAAAGCTCCAAAGCTCCACCACAGATTTATTTATTCGTGCAGTTTTTATAGATTTTTAAATACCTTATTTTTTCGATTTTAATGTCTAGGTTTATGTTTTTGAGGTTGCTGAATTCAAATCCGATGTCAAATTGTCCAAATTGACACTTGACAGCTGTCAATTAGCTGTCAAAGTGCCTTAACAAAGTGCAAATCTTATTTTTATGTTATGAGTTTATGCTGTTTATGTAACTCAGTTCATGTATGATGTGAATACAATAATTCGACAATTGGCAGCTGTCAACAGGCTGTCAGCTAGCTGTCAAAGTGCAATAACAAAGTGCAAATCTTATTTTTTTGTTATGACTTTATGCTTTTTAGGTAACTCAGTTCATACATGATGTGAATACAATAATTCGACAATTGGCAGCTGTCAACAGGCTGTCAGCTAGCTGTCAAAGTGCAATAACAAAGTGCAAATCTTATTTTTTTGTTATGACTTTATGCTTTTTAGGTAACTCAGTTCATACATGATGTGAATACAATAATCCGACAATTGACAGCTGTCAACAGGCTGTCAGCTAGCTGTCAAAGTGCAATCACAAAGTGCAAATCTTATTTTTTTGTTATGACTTTATGCTTTAGGTAACTGAATAAAATAAATTTGTCTGTCGCGTCGGTCTGTCTGTTAGTCTGGTATCTGTTTGGTGCTCACGATTACTCTGGAACCGTTTAAGATATTGACTTAAAATATGGCACACGTATGTATTTTAACGAGATCTGGAACTAGATTATATATTGATCTTATTTCGTTGAGAGTTGAATTATAAATTGAGATAAATGGGGGTAAATAGGAGGTAAATCAAGCAATTAAGGGTGCATGAAATTGGTATTTAGTAAATACAAGAGGAGCTAAGGTCTCAAAAACATTTTTGGCAAAAGCCACCTCTATTACCACTCCCACTCCAGTATTAAAAAAATATTGTGAGTTAGTGTGTGTATAATCAAGAATTTTTTTCAAGAATTTTTTTCACTTCATTCACCCCCACCACCACCACCACCACCATTTGACTTTTTCGAAATTACTCAAAATTCTCTTTCACTTTCATACTACAATTAAATGTAGTTTTACAAAAATTAATTGTTAATTAAATGAAAATTTAAAAACCGCTGCCCAAGGAATCACTACTTCCACATCCAGATTTTCTATCCAAGTCACTCACAACGAAAAACTTTTGTATGTGGAAATAATTGTTTATGGAACTTTAATAATATAATATTTGAAATCTTCTACCCCAAAAACCCATAAAACAATACCCCACATCGGTAGTGGTGATAGGGAGGTGGTATTGGGGGTGGATGAATTAAAAAAATATTTTGAGGTTTTTGGTTCTTGTACACACACCAAATCACAAATTTTTTTCACCCCCTTTAATAATGGGGTGGGGGTTGTAATGGGTGGCTAATGCCAAAAATTTTTTGAGATCTTAGCTTCTCTTGTATATACTAAATACCAATTTTATGGACTCTTACCTACTTGATTTACCTATTTACCCCAAATTTACCCCAATTTACCCCCAATCCTTCGACGGAACAAGATGAAAATATGATCTAGTTCCAGATCTCGTTAAAGTACATATG
Source organism: Rutpela maculata (assembly GCA_936432065.2). Taxonomy (NCBI): domain Eukaryota; kingdom Metazoa; phylum Arthropoda; class Insecta; order Coleoptera; family Cerambycidae; genus Rutpela; species Rutpela maculata. The sequence goes on along the minus strand of OW386287.2, from coordinate 167,097,092 downwards.
TGTGCCAAATTTCAAGACAATATCTTAAACGGTTCCAGAGTAAACGTGCGCACAAATAAAACTACAGGCAGACCGAGAGACAGAATTTTTTTTCACTCAAACTTAAAATCTCGACATTTCATGACATTCTAAGCCTATTTGAAAAATAAAAAATTTTAAACATTTTTTTGTCGTTACTATACTTCCACTGGCTATGAAAGTAATTGACTGAATCATATCAAGATGACGGAAAGAGTCATGAAATTGGCACAGGCATATGCATTTAGATTCCAAAAATAAAAATATATACATTTAAAAATCAAATGTACGGTAAAACCGGAAGTCGTAGAAACTTGACAGATGGATAAAAAATGTCGTTCTATTAACATATGACACCTACCTTGTTTCATCTTAAAAAATAAAGAACTGGCCGGAAAGTGATCTCGTTGGCACTCGGTATACAGGGTGTCCCACTGTGAACTGCATCGATCGATATAGTGAAAAGTACCCACCAGAAAATGTTGCCTATTTAGGGAATTACTAATGTCAGTATGGCCAATCCAAATAAAATAATTACAAAGCATTTGGCATTTCCGCTTATACCGGAAGTCGATGACAACTTGCTTGCTTTAAACGGAACAACTTATATATTTCGAAATTTCAGAAAAAAACGTAAAATGCTAAGTCGAAAACATGTAGCATACTCTATCTATAAACTCAGCCATTTCAGAGATATTTGACATTTATAAAAAAAATTAAAGGTGTAACGGTTTGCAATAATATTTATAACTTTTTTTATGTAAAAGATCCTCATTTGCTTTTTGGCATGCAGAAAGACCATGCGGGTAGCTACGCTCTACAGTTTAAAGAAATTCAATAATAATATACCAAGTACGTTACATTTTGTCAACTTCAAACATCGAAAACTTGTTTAAGTGTACTTTTTTGCATTAAATTATGTCAAATGAAAATTCTCCTTTTCCCATGTAGATATTGTAACTTACGACTTTTTTAATTATTTGCGATTTAAAACTGAATTTTAAAATCGTAAATTGCAGTTCCCGGTGGGACACCCTGTATAGATTAAAAAAAAGCCTCAAGATAAAAACATACAGTATGGGTGAAAACATGCAATGCTACAAGTATTTTAAACAAAATTATAAAAACAGAATTGCACACAAAACTAAATTGTTTAAATAAATTAAAATTTAACAAAAAATTAAATTATCTGATGAAGGTTTGGAGCTCCTAGCAGAAAAGTAAAAAAAATGTGTTTATAGTTTGTTTTATAACCTAGTTGCGCCGAAGCTTACTCACGAAACATTTCATAAATAGATACAGATACACAAGGTGTTCCTATCGTTATGTTAAAATTTTGGGAGCGTAAAGTAGACTTAAGTAAAACATAAAAGCAAAGAAGTGGCAGATCGATGTTATTTGTTTCAAAGCTAATAAATTTATGAATAGAAAATAATAAAAAAAATCTTATCTTAGTCATTTGTGGAAATAATTTTTTCTGTTTCAAAATTTTTTTTTCTTGTTATTTATTCCCACAGATGACTAAGATAGGTTATTTTTTTATTTACTGTTTACAAATTTAATAAGCCTGTAGCGTGAAACAAAAGAAATCAACCTACCACTATTGTTTTTTTCAGTGACGGCTGGTGAAATTTCAATATTTTTTTTCTCGTCTGTGGCGCATGGGGCCCATACGAAATATGGGAAATAACATCTAGAGAAGCACTTCTCTAATGACCTCTAAAAAATTTTGAAAAAGCAGTTTGCGAAAAATGTTTCAAAAATTCGGTAGCCTCCCCTGGTCTAGGGACTCCTGTTCATTATTAATTTTTTGTCATATACATTTGACTTTTCATAAAAATATAACAACCCGTTTTGGAGTTTATGAAAATATTTTCATTATTAACTGAAATACAATGAACTGAAATTTTGTAATTTACAATTTAACAAATACTTCAATTCGTTGTAATGAAAATATTTTCATAAACTCCAAAATGGGTTGTTGTATTTTTATGAAAAGTCAAATGTATATGACAAAAAAATATATAATAAACAGGAGTCCCTAGACCAAGGGAGGCTACCGAATTTAAAATTTTTTTTTTCGCAAACTGCTTTTTCAAAATTTTTTAGGAGTCATTAGAGAAGTACTTCTCTAGATGTTATTTTCCATATTTCGTATGGGTCCCATGCGCCACAGACGAGATAAGAAATATGGAAATTTCACCAGCCGCCACTGTTTTTTTTTTTAATTTTACAATTAAGTCTACTTTATGTTCCCAAAATTTGAACATAACGATACGGGGGAACACCTTGTATATAGGTTTATATAAATTGACTAGGTTTAAGACTAGTTGTCTAGATGTATTACATCAGTAAATAAATAAATAAATGAATTACTTACAGCCTTGTGGTATACCATACTAAAACTTATAATTATAAAATTCACAAAACAGCAGCTGTTCATGACGAAAATTGAGACAAATATTTATAAAACATTAGAAATTTTAAAAAATTGATGAGTACCTATCTATACTCAACTTTCAATAGTCAATAAAGTATTTATTGTTATATTGTTGTTGCGCCCTACTTCTTTACATGGGAAGTACGGATTTATTGGTTAATAAAAGTTTGTCATTCTACACATTTCACTTTTTATCAATTAATATGCCTTTTACTATAGTATAGTGAATTATTGGAATTTAATGTCAGTACCTATGAAGGTAAATATTCCTCACTATATTTCCGTCTGCTCTGTTCCTCCTAATTTGAATATTTTTATTGAATAATACATTTAAAACTAAAAATTTATAATCAAATTAAATAATTAATTTACGTATATGTTATTAAAAGTAGTTACGTCATTTTATAAAGAGTATTTATAGTTCACTGGGTTCATATTTGTCACGGATTTAAATCAGAAACTCAGTGACTTTAAACATGCATTTTTATTTTCGAGTGACACTAGGAGTAAAGAAAGTATTGCAGTCGTTCGAAAATTCAGCTTCAAGTTCTTGACAATTATCCAATCTAAAAAAATAACGCTTATATAATGATCTTAAAAATTAAATTATATCTTATCAAATTCCGGTTGAAATTTTGTATATAAAAAAATAGAAAATCGACATTTTCGTCCCTTTAGGTATTATTTCGTGATACTATTTCTGCATAGCTAAAGAACATGTTTCGTTTTGTTACTTCCATACATATTTTTATTGAATCGATTACTATCAACCACTAATCTTGTATAAAAACCAAGCAAATGCAATTAAAAACTTTCGCTGGAGTGAAATTTTACAGTTTCGGTTTAATTCGTAGATACAGGGTGTTTCTTAATGACGTGTTAATATTTCGTGTGATTCATCAGGTCATTTTATGAAAAAAGTTCATATGAACATATGCCCGCAACGACTTACTTTTTTTGCTACAGGGTATTGAATTCTTTTTTTTAAATCGTTATTTTTTAGTATTTCAGAAAGTACTTTAGATATTATTTTCAATTTTGGTATGTTTTAATAAGATGTAAAACCACATATTTTAATTAGAAATAGTATATTATTCAACGAGCGGTAATGTAGGTAATAACTCACGCAGATGAAAGTTTACAGCACGAGCCTTAGGCGAGTGTTGTAATTCAACAAGTGAGTTATTACCATTACCGCAAGTTGAATACTATACTTTATCTACGATTATAACAATAAATGTTAAATTGAGAAAATTTTGCTTAAATTACTGAGTTTGTTTATTAATAAAATTAACTGTAAAATTTAATTTTTGTTCACCTTTTATATTTGTTGTCTTCAAAGATTTAGCCATCTTTAGGCAGAGGTAGAATGTGATTTTTACTCGAAATAGTGCACAAACTGCTTGTAGACAAAAAAATCAGCTTTGTAGATTAATATTACGCGGCGGAAAATGCAAAACTTCTGCGCGAACTGCAATAGCCCGGAGCGCATATTCAGTCAAAAGTCTTGTTTTTTATGTTAGAGAAAAAAATTTAAAAAGCGTCGGAAAGCTCATCAATTCTCTTTACATAAACTGTCTACAAATTTTTCGAAAAAAACGATATTTATCGAGATATTCGAGGAAATTTAAGAAATTACACGTTTTCCTATAGAGCGTATGCAAATCTTAAAAAAATAATTTTTTTCAGAAACCTTCGTTTCGAAGGGCCAAGATTAACGGAGCGTCAAAGTAGTACATGATATTAAGTGAACATCGTATATGAGATCGATTTCAGTTAATTACCGGTGACAAAATGGAGAAAATTTACCGAAAAAAAAAAGTCCCAAATCCCGCCCCCTGTAATTCCTTCATTTTTGTCGGACTTCAAAAAATAAAAAAAAAAGAGTTTTAGAAAATCTAATCCTATTTAAGTTAACTAGAGTAGTCTTCGGGCGTAGGAGCCAAGATTAAAAAGTTGCCAACTGTAGAAGCTCAAAATTTGCGATTTTTTGCTGTACATGGCCCACATTTCAGTAATCTCCGAAACGAAAAAAAAAAAAAAATCAAAATTCTTATGGAAGCAAAAAATTCGTAGTGGAAAATACTCGTTTGACCTTATTTTTTATTTCGAGCTAACTCCCACCGTTTCGGAGATATCTGCGAAAAGTAGCAAAAAACTGCTTAGATTTCGGAGCCGAAAAAATTGCAAAAACATGCAATCTTGACACGTTCATATTTTTCGAAAAACACCATTGGGACGGCCGTACGATGTCGCGACGTAAAGAGGAAGTCTTCCAGATAAACCTGATCGTAAATTGCACGGCGAAATTCGAAAATTCGGCTCGGCACTAACGAATCAAAAGTAGCATTTTGTGACATTTCAGAAAATCTTTATAGATATTAACGCGAATAATCTCACTACCTCCCTGGCTCCACCTTCGTGTGTCGCGCGTTACGTCGATTGGACAGGCTAGGCATGAAGATAAAGGTGATTGGCTCTGTACCTAGCTTGAGTTATAATAACTCACGCATTATAACTCACGCTGTTTGTTTATGGATACTATTAATTGTTCAAAAGCAGTTCATTAATTAGTATATAACCTAATAAGAGTAGATAAAGTTATTTTATTCACAATCATACAGAAATAATCAAATTGTCTTACATGTCAAAAGTTGGAAAGTGTGACATTTCTAGTTCGTTTGAAAATTGAACTGAAATGTGACATTTGCAGGTTGGAAAGTAGCCACTTTCTTATTCGTTTTCGGGTTGGCAAGAGCATTTGCCAACCTGCATTTTTCACAGAAAATGCTAGGTATTTAAAAATTTAGTAAACGATTTTTTTTGGCTTTTTGTTCATTAAGGGAAATGATTGCGAATAAAATAGTATACAAACCTTGGTGAAAAGTTTCATTGCTGTCTCGAGAATTAGTTGACCTCGCCGCCGCGCGCCTCGGTCAACTATCTTATCTCTTACAACAAAAATCAGCGAATATTCGCCAAACAATTTGATGACAAATAATCAGAACCCTAGCGATATTCCTCGTACTCGTCTCAAAGTTTTCGTCGATTTCCTGCAGCACCACTTCCTCAATTTCTGGTGTTCTGACAGTTTGAGATCTACCTTCCGAAGTACCTTTTTGGAAACTGCCAGTTTCACAAAGATGGCGATGAATAGTCAAAAAGGATCGGCTATCTGGCAAGACACGATTAGGATATCTTTCCTGATAGATATTTCTGGCTTTTGTTGCATTACCATCTGCGAGACCATATACGTAATGCATTATCCCCATTTCCGTATTCGTATGATTCACCATATTTACTGAGATATTCCGATAGAAACAGCGAAAAAATAAAATAAATTCAATGAAACACTAAAAATCGAAGAAATAATACGATGAAATGGTTTTGAACAACAACAACTTACTTCATGTCAACAGATATTACTTTGAAAATGATGTTTGTAAAAACGTCATTTATTCCAAAATAATTATAAAATTTCTAGATTTATTTGTTCAAAAATTACACAGGTCAACATTTGATCTAAGAACAATCATCAGACTTTATCAGAGTACATAGGTTTTTTGGGTCGCTGATTCCGAATCCGAGGTTGGTTAAGCTTCATCAGGTCAGGTTCTTGGTCATTTGAAGGTCAAACCGAGAAAAAGTGTAAAAAATTTGAAAAAATTTATGTTTATGTTTCTGAGGTCGCTGAATTCAAATCCGCTGTTATTTTTACCATTCCTGACCTCGAATCCGTGGTTGGCTGGACTCTGTCAGATTGGATTCAAGGTCATTTGAAGGTCAAACTGAGAAAAGTTTTTGTATGTTTTTGGGGTCACTCAGTTCGAATCAGTCGTCATTTTGACATTGAAGGATACTCTAGAGGTTATTTAAAACTCATTTCGCGGTCGTAATAATTATTATTAGTCAATACTACGAAATGAAACAATTTGAATTTAATTGTTTTAATCAAGAACTGTGCGTGCGTCTGACAAGAAAAACGTACCACGGTGGCGTACCACTTTTTTGGTAAAAATATCAGAGGACATGTTTGCAGGAACACCAATGGTGAAACGATAAAAGAACTTATCTAACTAAAATATGTGGTTTTATATCCTATTGACCCATATCAAAATTGAAAATAAAATCTAAAGTACTTTCTGAGATATTGAAAAATAACGATTTAAAAAAAAAATCAACACCCTTGTAGCAACAAAAATTAAACTGTTACGGACACATGTTCATATGAACTTTTCTTCACAAAATGACCTAAGGAATCACACCCTGAAATATTAGAACGTCATTAAGGAACACCCTGTATGTCTGTGGCTTTCGTCCATCAACGTATGGTTTTGCCTGTGGCGGATCAACTAATCAAAATAACAAGATTGATACTCGGACTTCTGTAAAATGTTAGTGAATGACGACGGTTTTGATCCGTGGCATATTAAACCTACAGATTTATCTGTTGCGAGCCAAATCAGCGAATCAACTTCTATGTGTGTGACCGGCCATTGTTTACTCATTTTGAGATGTGTGTCTAGAGATGTTTATTACGAAATGTTTGAACGACCCACAGCTATAGCTCGATTCTCCAAGAAACGCGCACCCAAAACAACTCTACACGTTGTACTCTCCTGCATCATATCATTTTTAATCTATGTAGAAGAGGGTTAACAATTCGATCCATATACAGGGTGCTTCACTTTCCATGATACACTCTTGTATCTTTGGAATGAAGAAACGGATTCATTTCATATTTTGGTGGAAATTATACACCCAAAATGTGATTGTTATGACGTAATCAACTTTGATGTCGCTCATTGGTGGACCACACTTGTGGGAAAAAATGAGGATGATTGTTCAAAAAGTATATTAGCGATTTTTTCATAGAATTTTTGATTTTATACTTTTATTCAGTATCATCAAGAATTTTTGAGTGTAAATCGTAATGTATTACCAATAGAGAAAAACTCTCGCGTTGACAGATTAGTGACAATCGAATAGAATTCATACTTTTAAAGAAATTACACTACTATAAGTCAATTTTATTGATTATGCAAAATCATTAATGAGTATTAATAACGTCGGAACAACGAGGTAGACATTTTTCCGAAATTCAAGAAAGGTTTTCATACTTCGAACTGCTGCAATTTTTAAACCATTTATCGTGGAAGAAAATTGTTTAAACAAAGGTTTCGTGAAATTTGAAAATCTATAATATTAATAACTATTGACCCAGCAAACATTTATCCACGGGTTTTTGTTGGCCCTATGTCGTACACCTGGCATATGAATTGCTGGTCTGTTACTGGCATACTTCATTGGACCGGCAGCCGGGCACAGATGATTTGCCATCACTTGCCGTCTTTGGGCCGGCATTGTGCCATCACATGGAAATCACAATGTCGACACTTCTACTATGAGCCGTTAAATTAAAGACTTTACTTCAGTGGCCCAGCATATGGCCTATACAAGGTGTCCAGTATTGTTATGTTCAAACTTTCAGAGCGTAAAGTAGACTTAATTGCAAGACTAAAAAACACAAAAGTGGTAGCTCAATTTTTATGTTTGGAAGTTACAGGACTATAAAATTTTTGACCAGTAAATACAAAAAAAGCATCTGTCATCCGTGGTCAAATGGTTCGTTTTTTGTCATTTATTCCCACATGACTAAGTTTTTTTTTATTTACTGTTCATAAATTGAATAGGCCTGTAACTTCAAAACGAATAAAAATTGCACTACCACTTTTGTGTTTTTTAGTCTTACAATTAAGTCTTCTTTATGCTCCCAAAATTTGAACATAGAAAAACCGGGTATAGAGGAGTGTTGCGATCTTAAGTGGGTCACACTGTATACTTTTTTTTTCTTATTTTGTTATAAAATCAATTCAGTCTAGTACAATGCATTATTCTGAATAAAAAATGAAGAATAGATTTTTTTGATTTGGGAATCCGTTTTACAAATAAAAATTAGTTTTGGTTGAAAAAATTTTATTTTTGACAGCCACTATCTCAAACACCTTTGTACCCACTACGATGCAATCTTGTATAAAGGGATTTCTAAAGATGCTGATTAAGAATACCTTAGCATTTTTTTCTAAAAAAATCCCTAATACTTTTTTTTGAAAAATCGTCTTTTGAAACCCCCTTAAAATCGCACGCTACTGACATATATCACGTATTACCAAGTTCAAAGAATCATCTTATCGATCTTTTCTTACCACTAAAATTCGAAGTTAATCAAGCATCAATTAACAGGTATACAGGGGTGTTGCGATCTTAAGTGGGTCACACTGTATATATCTTCAATTAATATTCTGGATTATAACTCGGCGGTGTCCCATTATGGTTTTATCAAACTACAGTCTGGTGTAAGGTGAGCAAAAATTGAAGACAAGTTTATTTTTATTCGCATATTTGGCGAATGCGCCAGTAATAATAGAATCCTGTTAATAATAATAATTTTTTTACAAACTATGTGGTATTATTGCTTGGAGGTGGTCCCACTGTGGTTTTCTTCATCAGGCTATGACCAGTACTCAGTGGGCGAATCCAATATATCTGCCTTAATTATAAAATTTTATATGTTTGGTACATAGCGTTTTCACGTTCTGTTCTGATGCTAAAGCTTAAAAATCCAAAACGACAGATATTTTCTTTCCCAATGTAGAAGCTAAATATGAGATCAATGGAAAAAAAATTGAACCGTCTTTAAAAAAAAAGGTAACGTATTTTTAACCGACTTAAATCTATATATTAGGTATTAGGTAATAAGTTTCAATTAACCAGGTGACGGATGTCACGAAAAAAATTTTATTTCATAATTTTATATCACTGTTTTTTGAAGGCGATTAATTTTTTTCAATAGTTTTCTTATATTCGGAAATCTGAAGGTATTTATGTATGTAAGGGTGAAATATAGTAATTGAAATGTGACCCACTTCCCGTTATTTAATCGAGCTGAATGAAATTTTGCACACAGCTTTTGTTCTGAGGACAATACTATAGAATATACTAATATCGTTCTAATTCCAATATAGCGGACGCCGTAGGATGGCGGCTTACCTTTTTCTTCACAACCCCCTTAACATGGGTATCAAATGCAAGGGTTTGATGAGTAGAATATGATAAGCTACGTGACATCATTCTATACCCAAGATGGCGGTTTACATGTTTTTCCTTCATAACCCCCTTGACATGGGTATCAAGTGAAAGGGTCTGACGAGTAGAATACGATAAGCTACGTGACTTTCGTCACGTAGTATAGTATAGTGGAAAAGTATAGTGTAAAAATAAATAAATTAAAAAAAACTTTTAAAAGTAATGGTTTCCTTTAAAAACCAAATTGACCTACTTCACGTTAGAAAGATTGGTAAAAAGCGTCATGGCGAAAACTATATTGGTATCACTAAAAGTCACTGCACATGTTGACCAACTCGTCTAATTCCTAAACTTTATAAAAATGAAATACCTATAATATAATAGTCATATTATTGTTTTCAGTATATTTAATGCTAAACTTACTAAAGTAAGTTTAAAATTTATAGCTTAAATTTACTAAAGTAAGCTTAACATAAAAAAATACTGAAAAAATACTGAAAAAAAAATGGTATGATTATTATATTACAGGTATTTCATTTTTACAAAGTTTGGGAATTAGACGAGTGTTGGTCAACTTGTGCCAGCGACATAATAAGAAGAGACTGGAAAAGTAGGCGTGGCACATGGCCAGAATATATTCGACCTTGAGCAAGCAACTAATCCCCATAGGCGTCACTTTAACTTAACGTTATGGAATTTGCGAATATTTTAAAAATGTATAGAACAGCATTTACTCCGTTTTTAAATATAATTTAATTTATTACTACTTCTACAATAATTTGACTAATAAATTTGAGCTCAACTAATAATAGAACAGCAATAAGAAACAGAGCTGGGTAATTCCTGGTGAAAAAGTAATTGTAATTGTAATTAAGTACTTTTTTTATTAAAGTAATTTGGAATTGTAATTGCAGGAAAATTGTTGAAGGAATTGTAATTTGTAATTATATTATTTGAACTATCTAATTACAAATTACTTCTGTAAGTACAATTACTTTTTCCAATTACAATTACTTTTTCCAATTACAATTACTTTCTCCAATTACAATTACTTTCTCCAATTACAATTACTTTTTCCAATTACAATTACTTTAACAACATGCGTATGTGGTTTAACAAACAAGAATGCATTAAAGCAGAATTTTACAGTTGCATAGTTTAAAATGAATCTGAAAAGTTCAAAAAAAGTTACTGATTAAAAACGAGTTTTTGCCGTGGTCCGCTGCACATTTGTTTTTTTATTAAGTACACAAGCTTTTGTATTTTTGTTCAATAAACTTTTGAAAACTAAATGTGTTTACTGTTTATTATTATCATTCTTATTATTATCAGGCATTGTTATTATAGTGGAGTCGATTTAGTCAATAAAATAGCGAGATTGGGAAATTTTTTAAGATGGATGCAGATGGCTTTATTAGGACGACCTTTCTATCAAATCTTGGGTGGAACCGTGTTTTATTGTCCGAAAAGGTTTTTTTGGACATTTTAAGGGTCAAATTTGCATTTTTAATTTTTTTTTGACCATTTTTAAACAATTAGTTAAGGAACGAAAATAGTAATTTTATTATTAATATTAAAGGAACCTCCAGTTTCAATTTGGTGAAGATCAGACCATCCCCCCTCCTGAATATATATATATATATATATATACAAAAAAAATTGAAAAAAACTAAATTTTGGCCATCTTGAGCAGATCTCAACCGATTTGGCTAGAATTTGGAATGGAAGTAGTCTTTATCACACAAAAATTATTTACCACATTTCAGCCAAAAATATTAAATAGTTTGGCTGAAATTGCAGTTTCAGTCATATTTTCTGAAATGTTCAAATTGAAATATCTCCGGACCTAAAAGACGGATCGAATTTTGCTTTATGGCAAAAGGTAGGTTATTTTATGTACTTCTACATGTTATAAGTCAAGAATCACTTTTTTTACATTCGGTCGTTTTTTAGTCATTTGCATTATATATAATATATCTGTACTCAGTGACTATGTGTGCGCGCACTGGCATAAAGCAAAAAACAATTGTATTTATTATTTATAAAACTTTAAAAAATATACATATTTTTTATTTGTATAGTGGTGCCTATTGCTTTGACTAGGTATAGATAAATGTATATTATATTATGTATGTGTGGGCGTGCGTGTATTTATTTCTGTATGTATGTGAATGTGTTACAATTTTTTTTTTACGTGACTCAGGTAGCCGCTTCATGTATAATCGAAGGGTAACCGTGGTCTATCTTTTCCTTTTCAAAACGAGTATTTTGATATTATACCTCGCCTATCTTTTGCCACAAAGCAAATTTTGATCCGACTTTTAGGTCCGAAGATATTTCGATTTGAAAATTTCAGAAAATTTGACTGAAACTGCAATTTCAGCCAAACTATTCAACTTTTTTGACTGAAATGGTTAACAGTTTTTGTGTGATAAGGACTACTTCCATTCCAAATTTCAGCCAAATCGGTTGAGATCTGATCAAGATAGCCGAAATTTGATTTTCTCAGTTTTTTTCGTATATACAGTGTGTCCCGCTTTTCATAAATCCACCCTAATATCTCAGTTATTAATAATGCGATTTTCTTCAAATTTGGGTGGTAATTATATGTTGGAAAAATGAATTATTTGACATAGTAAACATTTTCATTTTTCACTGGCGTGCGGTTTTAGGGGGTAAAAAGTGGTCGATTTTTCGGCAAAAGGATATTAGGGCTTATATTAGACAAATTTTTCTATCATATTTGGATTTAGCATGTCCAAAAACCCCTTAATCCATATTTTCCATGATCTCAAAAACGGATTTTGGCAGAAACGAAAAATTAATTAATTTCTTAATATATCAGTTATTAATAATGCGATATTCTTCGAATTTGGGTGGTAATTATGTGTTGGTAAAATGAATAATTTGGCGTAGTAAAAATTTTCATTCTTCATTGGCGTGCGGTTTTAGGGGGTAAAATAGGGTAGGTTTTTTGGGAAAAGCATATTGGGGCTTATTTTAGACAAATTTTTCTATCATATTTGGATTCAGCATGTCCAAAAACCCCTGAATCCATATTATTCATGATCTCAAAAACGGATTATGGCAGAAACGAAATATTAATTAATTTCTTAAAAAACACTTATTAATTTTTTGCTATAACAAACCTAAAAACAATTTTCTTTTATAAATTCTGGTCTCTTCAACATAACCACCTTCTAATGATACCACATCGTTTGTCGTTAATGTTGCTTCGTCACTAAACATTGTTCTTTAAAAAAATCTGTCGTTAAGATAGTTACTTTGCAACCATAGGCATTAATCAAAAGTGCTTTGAAAAACAAGTTTTTATTTGATATTTGGCGATTCATAAAAATCGTCAAAAGTTAAATAGTGTTATTTAATTTATCAATCTTACTGATAATGGCAGAAAATCGGAGAGTAGTTCTTACAATTGAAGAAAAAGTTGAAATTATCCGCTTAATTGGTGATAATGAAAGATATACGCGTCAAGTTGCTCGAATATTTAATCAACGTCATCGTGATCGAGCACCAATTTGGCATAAAACCGTTGATGACATCCACAAACTGTTTGGAAGAACCGGAGCCATTTTCAAGACAAGACGAAGAGGGTACAATTTAAATTTACGACAATATCCAGACGATGAACGTATTTTAACAGAATTTCGGAACAATCCAAACAGTAGTATAAGGGCAATTGCGAGAACACTAAATTTAACCAAAAATAAAATATGGAGGTGTTTGAAACGCAGTAGGATTAGGGCATTTAAACCAAAATTTTTGCATACTATCTTAGAAGATGGTTTTGAACGGCGGTTTGAATTTTTCCTATGGTTGTAAGGTAACTATCTTAACGACAGATTTTTTTAAAAGAACATGGTATCTAGTCAAAATTGTAGATATTGGGCAGCCGAAAATCCCAACTTTGTAATTAACTGTAAAAACCAATACAGTGAAAAAGTTAACGTAAATAGCCCTTTAGAACCGTGGTCCCCTAGGTTGCCTCTTATTACCGCTCGTGACTTTTTTCTATGAAAAATAAAGTGTATGCTACTCGGCCGCGTAACAGACAAGAGCTTTGCCGCAGGATTAGGCAAGCGTGTCAAGAAATTACTACCCAAACTTTAAGAAAAGTGATTGAACGGTTAAGAAAGGTTGTTGAAAAGTATATTTTATTGGAAGGTGGTTATGTTGAAGAGACCAGAATTTAAAAAAAAGTTGTTTTTAGGTTTGTTATAGCAATTAAATAAAGTTATAAAAAATTAAAAAAGTGTTCTTTAAGAAATTAATTAATATTTCGTTTCTGCCATAATCCGTTTTTGAGATCATGGAGAATATGAATTAAGGGATTTTTGGACATGCTGAATCCAAATATGATAGAAAAATTTGTCTAAAATAAGCCCTAATATCATTTTGCGAAAAAACCTACCCTATTTTACCCCCTAAAACCGCACGCCAATGAAGAATGAAAATTTTTACTATGCCAAATAATTCTTCATTTTTCCTACATATAACTACCACCTAAATTTGAAGAAAATCGCATTATTAATAACTGAGATATTAAGGTGGATTTATGAAAAGCGGGACACACTGTATACAGTGTGTCCCAGGATAGATGTAACAAGACAACACTTTATTTTTGCGAATTAAGAGTTGAATTCATATTTAAAGTTGTGTAGGAGCAAATGTTAATCATCTACTGCTTTTCTCATAGCCTACTTTTAGCTTCTTCATAACTTTAAATTATTAAATCACAAAAAATAATTTCTATGCAGTTTTAATTGAATGGTTCAAAATAAAATACTAATTTATTGAAAAAATGGGAAGTTCCAAAAAAATAATTTTATATTCCTGAAATTTGGTATAGAGGTATAAAATTGCATTCTAAATAACTTTTCTTAGTGGAATTTTTTTATATTTTGAAAAATAAAAGTACTTTATTGTGGTGATTTTTACAACTTTGCTTATAAAACACCCTGTAGAACACCAAATCAAGTCATTTTTGGTATATTTTAGTTTTACAACAAGCAGGACTCAATCCCCAAATACCATTCTAAAATTCCAAAATTTTTGGTCCATTACACCTCTTGTTACATCTATCCTGGGACACACTGTATATGAATATCAGGAGGGAAATATCAGATATCTTCCCCAAATTTAAACTGAAGGTTCCTTTAATATTGAGAATAAAAGGATATCATAAAAAAATTAAAACAACAAATTTGACCCTTAAAATATCCAAAATACCCCTTTTCGGCCAAAAAAGCATGGTTCCACCAGTTTTATTATACTCGTCATGACAAACAATTTCCGCAGGGTCTGCATCCATCTTAAAAATGTTCCCAATCCTTTCCTAAACCGACTCCACTATTAAGCTGCATTTTCTATATATTTATTAATTTTTCCTGATTACTCTTAAGGTCAAACATTCTAATAACGATTCTAATAAATATTAAAACGCAATATTACACACTTTTAATTAAAATTTTTGTCTGTTTGTCATATAATTTATTTTATCATAAAAGTAATTAGAAAAGTAATTGCTAATTCCTTTTTTAAAGACATGTACTTTGTAATTATAATTAGTTCCTTTTTTAAAAAAGTAATTTGTAATTGTAATTAATTCCTTTTTTAAAAAAGTAATTTGTAATTGTAATTATTTTTAAATTACAAGTAATTACCCAGCTCTGATAAGAAACAATATCCATTCATTAATTGTATCCCTCAAAGTAGTACTCCACTGCAAATCTTGGCAACTAGGGCCAACAAATGACCCCCCACTGCGTCCCTCGAGCGTTTATTGTATGACCAAACAAACCGTATGTATCAGTAATTGGGATTGCCCCTCTATACTTTAGACCTCGTTGACTTGTGCAGTGACTTTTTAGTACTTTTAGTGATACCAACCTAGTTTTCATCTTGGCACTTTTTACCAAACTTTTGAACGTGAAATAGGTCAATTGCACTTAAAAATGGAAAATAATTTGTTTTTCAGTGATTATAATAATTTTCAACTATGTAAATGGAAAATCATTAAGTGCTCTGATTAGATGAAGTAATATTTTATGAGCGCCCAATGATTTTCTATTTACAAAGTTGAAAATTATTTTGATCACCTCATAATCACTGGAAAACAAAATGTTTTCTACTTTTTATTGCAATTTGGTTTTAAAAGAAAACCATTGTTTTTAAAAAGTCTTTTTTTTTAATTTATTTATTTACCATTTACTTATAGTTCCCTCGTTTATAGACTGGCGGTACATGACCAGTCAGATGCAACGTTTTTAAAATGCATGCCAATGATATATATAAATGAAATTACCATGAATATGCCAGAAACGCAAATTTTAGGCAGTCGTCGCATGCAGAAGGGTGTGCAAAACAACTTTTGATGCGCACATTAAATCGTAAAATTTTTTGGTGTTCTTGATTTTGGATGATTTTGATTTTGGATTTTTTTCAAGGCTTTTCGTTTGGCACTATTGGCATCCATTTTAAAATAAAATAAAAAAAAAAAACAGAAAAAATCGATTTGCACACCCTTCGCCACACGACGACTGCCTAAAATTTGCGTTTCTGGCATATTCATGGTAATTTCATTCATATATATGATTGGCATGCATTTTAAAAACGTTGCACCTGACTGGTCATGTACCGCCAGTCTATTACCGAAAGGAAGGAAAAGGAAGGAAGTATTGAAATCGTGAAAAAAAAAATTTTTTTAATTTATTTATTTCAACAATTCTTTTAGCATTATCAACCGGAAAAGGACAATATAAAACGGTTATCGGTTAAAGGAAAACCAGTTGATAAGCGGCTAAAAGGACGCCCTGCAAAATGTTAGACTAATGTTACCAAGGATCTGATGCCATACGCCTAGCAGATAATTCGACATGCCAAATATCTGTCAAGACATTGGGAATGTGAAGAGGACAGCAACAATAACAGAAAATTAATAATGGATTTCCGTATAGAGTCGTTAATCCTATAGGACATACTCTGATTGAAATGATCTATTTTATCTTCTAGAATCTTAAGGCAAGCTATGGTCACCTTATTGACCAAGGAAGAATCGCAACATCACGTGCTTCTAGGTGCATTTTTCTTATATTTCTTTTATGAATTAATTTACCAGCATACGGTAGGCACTGCTACCACTCCCGGAAACCATAGAAAAAAATCTACTGGAACTTTTATTGGTGCATCAAATAAAATGTCTGTCGGTGTTTCAAAGATCGATTAAGTTATTCAGCAATTTTAATGCCTCCTTTTCCTAGGCTTTCAAATTTGGAGAGAGGGAGGTGGTAGTGGGGTCTTGGATAGGAAGAGACTTAGATAGGAAATCTAAATGCGGAAGTGGCGATTCGTTAGGCAGCGGTTTTTATTTCCATATCGTGGAAGTATAGTAACGCAAAAAAAAATTGAATTTTTTTTTATCAAATTGGCTTAGAATGCCATGAAACGTCTAGATTTTAGGTTTTAGCAAAAAAAATCTGTCTGTCGGTTTATTTGTAACTTTTCTCAACTCTTGTGCGCATAATTACTCTGGAACCGTTTATGATACTTACACTTTTGTATTATAACAAACCCCACCCCCATGGTGGCTAATGTCAAAAATTTTTGTGCCCTTAGTTTCTCTTGTATATACTAAATACCAATTTTATGGACTCTTACCTGCTTGATTTACCTATTTACCCCAAATTTACCCTTCGACGGAACAAGATGAAAATATAACCTAGTTCCAGATTTCGTAAAGTACATATGTGTACCAAATTTCAAGTCAATATCTCAAACGGTTCCTGAGTAAACGTGGGCACAAAAAAAGTTACAGACATACCGACAGACAGAAATTTTTTTTCGCTCAAACTTAAAATCTCGACGTTTCATGACATTCTAAGCCTATTTGAAAAATAAAAATTTTTAAAAATTTTTTTGTCGTTACTATACTTCCACTGGATGTGGAAGTAATTATAGATTTATTTTTTAAATAAGTGAAAGAAGACTAAAACTAAATGCTCTTATTAAGAAAATCGTTATTAAGTGAACTGACTATCTAAAACACACACAATTCTTGTGCTTTCTTGTTATACGTCTATAAAAATCTGTTTATATTAAATAGGATTTTATATTATTAATGTTAATCATGACTCATTGTATTAAATTAACATTTATTTTTATATTTTACTCTCCAACATCCTACATACGTTACAATTAGTGGTTAAGTGTTAAATGGTCGAGATGATGATGCTATGTGAAAAGTCAAAAGTAAACATATGCATGTGAAAAAAATAAATTCGGAACTCGTTTTCTGCAATCGCATTTTTTGATGTTTCCACAACATCAAAACACTTCGTTTCATCATTCAAGTTGGTATCATCTGGAGGTGATTAAAATTACAACTACAACTATACTCCAGTCAATCTGTGGATTTGTAGGGCTTGAAATAATAATAAATATAGGAGATTTCTTTTTAGTATTGTAGGAGGGAGGGCCCCCATTAAGAATCAATGTTTTCGATTTCGGGGAGCTTACTTTAGTCATCATCTTGTCAGTTTTTTCGGAATAACTCTTTTCCTGTTGATCCCATGGAAATAGTATATTTCATTAGGATTACAAAATAGGCTTTGTTAGGCGCGTGACATATCATGAAGTTATATAAGCATGGGAAAAGCATTTATGGAGGTGTAATAAACGATATTTTTCATTATGCCTCTCTGAAAATAAAAATACAAGGCAATATGTTTGGAAACTTTATTTTTAAACGTGAACACACAAAACCTATACCTATCTTTAATTTTTAGTAAATGAAACATTTACGTTACAGTTTGTGTTATTATAAATATGCAATCAAACACTTCATTTTGTAGAATTGTAGTTGATGAAGTCGAAGGTACCAAATAATTTCTTGGGCTTCCCCAATTACAATGTTTTCTGGTATTGACGTTGTGTTTCCTATTCTTGAATGAGTGAACAATTTACGAGAAACATTCATCTTTTTGCTTACCGATTCTTCGATGTATCCTTCAGCTACAGTCGAGTAACACCAACCTCCATGTCTTTCAAGAGCATATTATCATTAGCACACGAAAAAATCTCATTTTCCGTGCGTAAACTAAGTATGTGAACCTATAATGCAGGAAAATTAGCCAAAAAAAGGAGGAAACCTGGACAAAATTAGTAAAAATCGGAATTTTTGTACAGGCGTTCCTTGAGGTGTCCTAAACCCAAATCCACAAAAATCACAAAAATCCCACTATGGCTACCCAAGATATTGAAGGTCAGTCGACTCGCGTCCTATGCATCGGATGCCCATGAGGTCAATGTGAATGTTGTAGAGAATTAAATTACCCACAAGTTGTCTTTTTTAAATTTCAAATGTTAATGATACTATTATCTCATCAATATTTATTAATTATTCCCCATTATTCAACTTTGTTTCTCATTTTTTTAACGTGGTATCTCCAGTAGGCCTAAATATAGCAGAATCTATTCAATATAATTAATTTAATGCCTCTTCGTCTAGTTCCGTGGATTAAATGCCTTCGTTATTTTTGCACGGAAATAACTCCTCGAGATCATCTTGTAATGCCACCCCGGCTTCGTCTAGTAGGTATTGACTCCACCAATGTCCACCAGAGTATTATCCACGTATTCTTCGTCGATTTCAATGTGAATGTCCGGTGTGCGACATGCTCCATCAACTGCAACTGCAGCGGACAAACGTGTTATTGTAACAAGTATATATACTGGATTATTAAGAATGTTCCTATAATTATACTAAATTGAATGATGTCATAGTTGCATGCACGAATTCAGCCAATCCCAAAGAAAGAAATAAATAACCAGTAAACGCAATGCAATCGTGTATTTTGTTAAAATTTGTAAAATGTAATATCAAATACATGCAGTATTTCATTCCAATTTTGTCAGTAAAATATTTTCCCGCCGGAGAGAACAGCACCGCCCAGAATTGCAAAAAGACAAAAAATATTTTTCAAAAATACCTATTGTCTTTCCGGAAAATTGTTTTTTTTTTGACGGTCCAGGAGTGTCGTCCGTGTCGTCTACTGCAATGCGTGCAAACCGTCGAACATTTTAATCCAGATTTCTTGCAGCTACACGCATTGCTACAGCCCCTCTTACAGCTGCATGATATCAACTGCAAGAGTTGTTGCAGTGCTGCATCCCTGGACATTATTTTGGAAGTGAGGCCTTGGGACGTGCGCACCCAGCCCCAATCAACACCCAGCCACTTCTGCACCCGAAAGGTATAGTAAAAATTGTAATATTTATAATAATTGTTATTTTTACCTGGTGGTATGTCCGCAGGGAGTGAAATCGTGCAGCATCTTGGGTTGGAGGCAATCTAGCAAGATTGAAATTAATTTTTGCTGCAGCTCTTGCAAACAACTGGAAGCGTAAATCATTTAGATTCTGGCTTGAATGTTCGCCTCCATATAGCGCAACCATGATCACTTCGCCTGCTTCGGTAATTTGCTCAGGTGTGGCATTTGATTTATGAAATACGGCAATCTTATCCTTAAGGTCTGGATGTTTTTTGATTATAGCAAATAATTTCATTTTTCCTTGCCCGAACAGTGCCGATGTAGAGTCGCAGGCATGCAGAAATAGAAAGAGTTCAGGAGACTTGTATTTCGAGGAGGCGTTTGAATAAGTCGCGTCCGATTCTTTTCCTCTCCCACATTTTTGGAAAAAGATTGTGTGTTTCTTTGTAATGCCAGTGAGAATGACTAGAAGATCAATGTCTTCACCAGCGATCACCAAAATATCATGCAGCTGCAAGAGGGGTTGTAGCAATGCGTGTAGTTGCAAAAAATCTGGATTAAAATGTTCGACGGTTTGCACGCATTGCAGTCGACAGTCATGCGTTAATGCTTCTGATTTAAGTATAAATATACACTCCTCAGACCTCGAAGAAGAATGAGACGACGAGGCGTTGGATAATCTCTTCTGGGCGGCTCAAGAAGAAGAAAAGAAAATAAGAGAGTTCAGCGACACAGACGACACTGATGACAGGGACGACACTCCCTGACCGTCTAAACGAGCTAAAGTTGTTTAAAAATTGTTAGATCTGTTTTAACTAATTTTTTTTTATATATATTTTTAAATATTCCTTTCTCTTTTTAAATTCATATACTATATATTCGGGGGGGGGGGGGGGGCATTTCTTGGCCCCACTCTGACCCCATTTGCGTCTTGGGTTCTGGGTAAAATGAATTTTATGAACCTAGTTATAGTAGTAGTATACGTATTTCACAGATTTTTAAGTAAGTAAAATCAAAATTTTGCAAAAATTTGAACAGCTGTAATTTGTAGTAAATTTAGTTTACTTTTAAAAAATATTAAATTATTTTTCTCAAAAAAGTAGACCTTAGGTGTCAAAATTGACAAAAACTGAAAAAAAAAAAAAAATCTTTTTTGGATTTTTGACCAAGACCTGGAGGTCTGCCGAAGTCGTAAACTTGGATTTAACATTAATTTTTAATTCTATACAACGTATTAAAAAAGCATAGATACCTGATTTAACGTCAGGTAACCCCGTTTTTTGACGACAAAGTTACTGATTAAATATAGTGCCTGCTGTGGAAAATATGGAATTAACAACTAAGGTATCATCATCAATCTGGTACTATGAGAGTATTGGGGGGGAGTCATGCAGCAACCTTATTCCTATGCATTTATCTTGATATAACGATAAAAAACACTGTTTACGTCAGGATCATTGCCCTTAACTATATTTGACCATGAAACACAATTCTACTGATTGTCTTATCATCACATTTCAAGATAAATAGTTATTTAAGTAACTCGGGATGACGTACCCAACAGATAAGTATACCTATTTATGTTTTTATCCCGTTGGTAAATAAAATAAATAAATAATTTTTATTAAGTATTATTTCTTGATTACGATGACCTTCGGTGATATCTTGTTTTGAAAACAGTGGGAACGCTATAGATACGGCCCTGCCTAACAATAAGTTTATGCTACCCAGGTATTGTTTACTGCGTTTAAATCAAGAATAAAAAGGTGTGATGTATGTTGTGTTAGATATCTGGGTAAGTGAATTAAATGTTTTTATTTAAATTTGTAGTGTAGTTAAAAAAATATTTCACTTGGGAATTGTTTCATTTAAAATTATGTTACTGTTAAAAAATAACCTAAAACGCTAACAGAATATCACTCTTCACCACTCGTTTAAGGAAATTTTGATGTGATTTTCTCTGATTTAATTGTTAGTGGTGCCTTAATATTTTATACTGAAAATTAAATTTAAAAAATTGGCAATCTTAATATTGGTGGGTACGTATTATCTATGTATATTATTGACATTATTGTTTATTAGAGCGTTGCACTTATAATATACAATGCAACCTGGTATCGTTTCGTTATGCATATACATATACACTTAAGTGAATATTATGTTGCATATCCTCAGTTAGGTTTTTGATCACCGTTTGATGTTTTATTTCTAAATAAACATAAGTATAAAAGAAACTGCAACATAGTAAAGAAAAGTGTAATAAAATAATTTTTTGTATGAATTAGCCATTCTACTCGGCAATGCCTGAATTTTTTATTATATGCTGTGCGTTTATGTGAAATTACAAAAATTATTATAGTTGCAACATGGCCAAAATAGTCTATGTAATGAAGGCAGAAATAGTGTAAATATTTC
Source organism: Rutpela maculata (assembly GCA_936432065.2). Classification (NCBI taxonomy): domain Eukaryota; kingdom Metazoa; phylum Arthropoda; class Insecta; order Coleoptera; family Cerambycidae; genus Rutpela; species Rutpela maculata. The sequence goes on along the minus strand of OW386287.2, from coordinate 167,074,844 downwards.
TTGCAAAGACGAGGTCGCCTCCCTCTGTTTTCAAGGGTGCTGAACACGATGCAAGTGGTGCGAGCAGTTTTTGACCGCCGCAACCCCCTGAAACGGCCAAAAACAACCCCTTTTATGGATCCCTTTATGTTTTCATGTATGTCTGGGGAGTGATTCGTCAACGGGTTATACTTGAAATAACATGAAAGGAGGTTATAGAGTAAGTGGAATCCAGACAGCAGGCCTAGGGGGTTGATTAATCCCTCCCGAGGAGTGGAAAATCATTTTTTTTTCAAATGATTCGCTTCAAACGCGTATCCCCCGTTTTCGGGGTCGCTGGTCACGGGAAAAATATTCATTTTTAGCTCCCCCCCTCATCCCACGAACGGGCAGAAATCAACCCTCATACACTTATCAGAAAGCATACTATCCAGGATTTACAGGTTTTTTGACATATGTGCATATCTCTTTATTTTTTACGGAAAAGAAGGTGGTAGCGACCTCGAGGGTTGCTTCAACCCTTCCAAGGGGTGTAAAATTTATTAATTACACTTTGGATCGTCAATACGTCCTCCCCCGTTTTCGTAGGCGCTGATGACGATAAAAATATTCACCTTCATCTCCGACTCTCCTCAACCTATAATGAACGGAAACTTGATTTAAATTGATTTAATGCCGATTTATTAATACTTTTTCGTGAAACAATGTGCAAAGGACACCGCACGTTTTATAGGTAAATTGGTGGCCTGTCAAATTTGATGAATTTTTGATATGTTGTAGTTCAACTGATTCTGAACATTTGGTCGCGTGCGCGTGACGTCACAGGTCCCAGACCTTAGGAAAAACAAACCGCTGTCATTAGCTGTCAAATGGCGACTGACTGAACCTCAGAATTAAATTTTTCGTAATTCTAGAGTTTTTATCGATATTATCCCTGCCAAAAATTCCACATAGAAACTTATAAAAAAAAAGTGATGCGGTTTTATCGTTCCTATAAGTTATATTAGTATTATACAAACAGGATTTTATCTGTTTTATTAAGTTTTAAATCGGTTATGAAACAGTAATTCCGAATGAGCTATTTGGAATTATCATGTTGCCCTTTCATGAGTACTTATATGAAATATACATCAACAAATCTACAGTTTAGTGTCTGCAAATGCACCCTTGCCCTTATATCTGTAAACATATGAAATTACAGATACAACTTTAAAGAGATTCTAAACTTTTCTATAAGTAATATCATAAGAGTTCCAGTCCGTCTTTCTCCAGTATCTATCGTATGTAACACACCATTTATCAACATGTTTTTATTGTAAATTTCAACATTGTCTTTTTATTAGTATTAATGTGGATATACATGTCAACAAATGTACAGTTTCAATTGTATATTTTACAGATGTATTTTTATTGTAAACTTCCATTTTGCTTTTTTATTAGTATTAATTTGGATATGCATGCCGACAAATGTACAGTTTAAATTGCATATTTCAAATAGAAATACTAATATTGTGGTAAACACAAAATACTGCAAAGTCCTTATTTCCTCGGGTGTTCTTGTTCTAGCCTAGAAGCAATGAATGAGTTAGCAGTGAAAGAGACTGCTTTACTTTTAATTTAACAAACACACGTCAGTTCCTTAGGTCACATTAGATTAGATATGAATTAGCGACACGTATACAGCTCCCTCTACTGGAGCCTGTAGTTAAAGTTGCTGCTGAAATTTCTATCAGTTTCTACCAGAATGGAGCAGCAAACATTTACTTATACCACATCAATGAGAATTTATGAGAACAGTATCTAAGGTAAAACGTGCGGCTTTCCGTGGTTAAATGGCAAGTGTTTCTATAAGAAACGAGCTGCATTAGGTTAGGACAGTTTTGACTTGCAATTGAAGATTACTAATTACAATGTTTGAATAGGGATTTTTGAGATCAGTTTCTATGAGTATTAATGTTTTTTTTCAGTAATATATTAAATGTGTTTTCATTTGTTTGAATGGGTAAAAAGAAAGGTCAGTTTTCAACTGCAATTACAAATACAAGTTTAATCACTTTGAATGGGGTTATATGCGATTAATTTCTAAAAGTATTTATGCTGTTTTCCGAATATAATTGTGATGAGGTTGAATCAGTAACAAATTGTTCACTACTTGTTATGATATGGTCGGAAATTCCAAGTACACATTTAGTATTCCTTCAAAAGGATTGATGAGAGCAGTTTCTACGAGTATCCATTTGTTGTTCCTCTAGTAAATTATATAAGTCTTTACATTTACTTATACTATCTCAATGAGAATTTATGAGAACAGTATCTAATGTAAAACGTACGGCTTTCCGTGGTTAAATGGCAAGTGTTTCTATAAGAAACGAGCTGCATTAGGTTAGAACAGTTTTGATTTGCAATTGAAGATTACAAATTATAATGTTTGAATAGGGATTTATGAGATCAGTTTCTATGAGTATTAATGTTTTTTTTTTCAGTAATATATTAAATGTGTTTTCATATGTTTGAATGGGTAAAAAGATAGGTCAGTTTTCAACTGAAATTACAAATACAAATTTAATCAGTTCGAATGGGGTTATATGCGATCAATTTCTAACAGTATTTATGCTGTTTTCCGAATATAATTGTGATGAGGTTTGATCAGTAACAAATTGTTCACTACATGTTACGATATGGTCGGAAATTCCAGGTACATATTTAGTATTACTTCGAAAGGATTGATGATAGCAGTTTCTACGAGTATGTATTTGTTGTGCCAATAGTAAATTATATAAGTCTTTATCAGTATGCATTCGGATCTAATTTAAATATGAAAATTATATCAGAATAAAGCAACCAAATATTTTAAACAGTATCTATTTGTAAATCCAGACATTTACTTATACTATCTCAATGAGAATTTATGAGGACAGTATCTAATGTAAAACGTGCGGCTTTCTGTGGTTAAATGGCAAGAGTTTCTATAAGAAACGAGCTGCATTAGGTTAGAACAGTTTTGATTTGCAATTGAAGATTACAAATTATAATGTTTGAATAGGGATTTATGAGATCAGTTTCTATGAGTATTAATGTTTTTTTTTCAGTAATATATTAAATGTGTTTTCATTTGTTGGAATGGGTAAAAAGAAAGGTCAGTTTTCAACTGCAATTACAAATACAAGTTTAACCACTTCGAATGGGATTATATGCGATCAATTTCTAACAGTATTTATGCTGTTTTCCGAATATAATTGTGATGAGGTTTGATCAGTAACAAATTGTTCACTACATGTTACGTGTGGAAATTCCAGGTACATATTTAGTATTACTTCGAAAGGATTGATAATAGCAGTTTCTACGAGTATGTATTTGTTGTGCCAATAGTAAATTATATAAGTCTTTATCAGTATGCATTCGGATCTAATTTAAATATGAAAATTATATCAGAATAAAGCAACTAAATATTTTAAACAGTATCTATTTGTAAATCCAGACATTTACTTATACCACATCAATGAGAATTTATGAGGACAGTATCTAATGTAAAACGTGCGGCTTTCCGTGGTTAAATGGCAAGAGTTTCTATAAGAAACGAGCTGCATTAGGTTAGAACAGTTTTGATTTGCAATTAAAGATTACAAATTATAATGTTTGAATAGGGATTTATGAGATCAGTTTCTATGGGTATTAATGTTTTTTTTTTCAGTAATAAATATATTAAATGTGTTTTCATTTGTTTGAATGGGTAAAAAGAAAGGTCAGTTTTCAACTGCAGTTACAAATACGAGTTTAATCACTACGAATGGGGTTATATGCGATCAGTTTCTAACAGTATTTATGCTGTTTTCCGAATATAATTGTGATGAGGTTTGATCAGTAACAAATTGTTCACCACATGTTACGATATGGTTGGAAATTCCAGGTACATATTTAGTATTCCTTCGAAAGGATTGATGAAAGCAGTTTCTATGAGTATGTATTTGTAGTTCCAATAGAAAATTTGTCTTTATCAGTATGCATTCGGATCTACTTTAAATACAAAAATTATATCAGAATGACACAACCAAATATTTTAAACAGTATCCACTTGTAAATCCAAACATTTAAAGATATATTTTCAATGAGAACCAATCAGAACAGTATCTAATGTAACGCGTGCGGCTTTCCGTGGCTAAATTTTAAAAGTATTTTTAATGAATAGCTTTAACGGATTTGAACAGTTTTAATTTGCAATTCCAGATGAATAATTTTAATTGTTAAATAGGGATCTATGAGATCAGTGTCTTTGTGTAATGTTTTTTTTCCAATAAAAACACATTTTATTGAAAAAAAAACTTTACACTGACCTCATAGATCCCTAACAATTAAAACTATTCATCTGGAAATGCAAATGAAAACTGTTCGAATCCGTTAAAGCTTATTTATTGCAAATAATTTTAAAATTGAGCCACGGAAAACCGCACACGTTACATTAGATACTGTTCTGATGGATTCTCATTATAATATTATCTTTGAATGTTTGGATTTACAGGTGGACACTGTTTAAAATATTTGGGGTTTCATTCTGATATGATTTTTGTATTTAAATTAGATCCGAATGCATACTGATAAAGACTTATATAATTTACTGTAGGAACAACAAATAAATACTCGTAGAAACTGCTCTCATCAATCCTCTTTAAGGAATACTAAATATGTACCTGGAATTTCCGACCATATCGTAACATGTAGTGAACAATTTGTTACGGATTAAACCTCATCACAATTATATTCGCATAATAAAACAGCATAAATACTGTTAGAAATTGATCGCATATAACCCCATTCGAAGTGATTAAACTTGTATTTGTAATTGCAGTTGAAAACTGACCTTCCTTTTTACCCATTCAAACAAATGCAAACACATTTAATATATTACTGAAAAAAAACATTAATACTCATAGAAACTGATCTCATAAATCCCTATTTAAACATTATAATTTGTAATCTGCAATTGCAAATCAAAACTGTTCTAACCTAATGCATCTCGTTTCTTATAGAAACACTTGCCCTTTAACCACGAAAAGCCGCACGTTTTACATTAGATACTGTTCTCATAAATTCTCATTGAGATAGTATAAGTAAATGTCTGGATTTACAAATAGATACTGTTTAAAATATTTGGTTGCTTTATTCTGATATAATTTTCATATTTAAATTAGATCCGAATCTTTACTGATAAAGACTTATATAATTTACTAGAGGAACAACAAATAGATACTCGTAGAAACTGCTCTCATCAATCCTCTTGAAGGAATACCAAATGTGTACTTGGAATTTCCGACCATATCATAACATGTAGTGAACAATTTGTTACTGATTAAACCTCATCACAATTATATCCGGAAAACAGCATAAATACTTTTAGAAATTGATCGCATATAACCCCATTCGAAGTGATTAAACTTGTATTTGTAATTGCAGTTGAAAACTCTTTTTACCCATTCAAACAAATAAAAACACATTTAATATATTACTGAAAAAAAACATTAATACTCATAGAAACTGATCTCATAAATCCCTATTCAAACATTATAATTTTGAATCTTCAATTGCAAATCAAAACTGTTCTAACCTAATGCAGCTCGTTTCTTATAGAAACTCTTGCCATTTAACCACGGAAAGGCGCACGTTTTACATTAGATACTGTTCTCATAAATTCTCATTGAGATAGTATAAGTAAATGTGTGGATTTACAAACAGATACTGTTTAAAATATTTGGTTGCTTTATTCTGATATAATTTTCATATTTAAATTAGATCCGAATCTGTACTGATAAAGACTATATAATTTACTATAGGAACAACAAATAGATACTCGTAGAAACTGCTCTCATCAATCCTCTTGAAGGAATACTAAATGTGTACTTGGAATTTCCGACCATATCATAATAAGTAGTTAACAATTTGTTACTGATTAAACCTCATCATAACTATATTCGGAAAACAGCATAAATACTTTTAGAAATCGATCGCATATAACCCCTTCGAAGCGATTAAACTTGTATTTGTAATTGCAGTTGAAAACTGACCTTTCTTTTTACCCATTCAAACAAATGAAAACACATTTAATATATTACTGAAAAAAAACATTAATACTCATAGAAACTGATCTCATAAATCCCTATTCAAACATTATAATTTGTAATCTTCAATTGCAAATCAAAACTGTTCTAACCTAATGCAGCTCGTTTCTTAAAGAGACACTTGTCTTTTAATCACGGAAAGCCGCACGAATTACATTAGATACTGTGCTCATAAATTCTCATTGATGTGGTATAAGTAAATGTTTGGATTTACAAATGGATATGGCTTGACTCATTTTGCTGGTCAATTCGGATATAAACTGATAACAATTTCAACAGCAACTTTACCTAACTCTTATAGAAACTTATTGACCATATAGGTTCTCATAGATACTTATTAATTTTTGATAATTTTCAATAGGGATTGATGAGATTTTTTTGACAGGGATATCATACAAACTGGCTAGTTTTTATTGTATTATAAATTGTGGAAGTATGGCAATCCGAGACAACATCAATTTTTATATACCTAATAACGTCGATTTACAGCCAGAAGAAGAGGTTAGGTTAAACAATTACAGGCAATTAAAAGAAATGCTTTAAGTTATTGCATGTTAATGCAAAAATGATTGTGATAGTAATAACTGCTGCTCAAAGAAGCAATAAACAATCCATGGTAAAGAAAATTAACATTTTATATTGGTTTGTCTCTGTTTTCAATAACTATTTCTTATTTAAATTTTAGTTGAGCGAAACATGAACTGCACGGAGGGAGAGTATATTTAAGAGAATACAAGTCATAATTAACAATTGACCTACATAAAATAGTAAAATACATGTTAAACATTTTATATAATATATTATAATAAAAAATTAACAAAAATCACAACGGTTTGCGTAGTCCAATCTATAGGTATATAAGGTATAGACGAGGGGTTAACCGCTGGAAGAAATTGTGTACATCTTATTACATACTTCAAATAGTTTACAGTAGATACGTCAGTCTTTCATTGTTTATTTTATAAAGTGCCTTTTTCACAAAATTTACAGCGGTTAATCTCCAACCATAGCCATGTTCATTGCTAAAAAACTAAAAGGAAAGATTTCCTGTTAAGTGGTGAATATGTTTTGTCTAGATTGGCAACACAATCCCAGTGAGCATTAAGGAACCATCTGAATCTGCAATAGTCCAAGGAGTCAATGGCTTTTATTCATGATGCTAAGAGTTCATATCCTGAAAAATTAATTTCTGCATTAGTAATTATTTATAAAACAACATTTAATTAGGCAAGCATATATGAAAAAAATGGTTGATAACTAATTCTTACCGTTGTAACAAGCTTTTATCCTGCAAATATATTGCAGAGTACTTCTTTCACCTAACCACAAACAGCTACAAGACTTCTCAATGCCTTGAATTCGTCCTTCTGTCTATGTAATTCTTTCAAAAATCAAGTAATTCGCAACATCCCTATGTGTAACATTTGGAAATACATCAATATTTGTACTAAAGTATTTTTTTCTCAAAATATAAGGATTTAATTCGATGACAGCCGTATACCTAACCTCTACATCCGGAGACAATTCTGCAAAATACGAACTAACCGTCATCCTGACGAACAAAATTGTTTATATAACAGTATTAAGAATAGTTGTAGATGTTAAATAATCCAACAACAAGTTCTTAAATGGCACAAACACTGCAAAATTCACTTTAAAGAAACACGTTTAATCGGCGGATTTCCCAATGACAGCTGTTTGTTTTTCCTAAGGTCTCAAAATCTCTGACGTCGGCGCACGCGACCCATACAAAACTTCAAATTATGGATATTTTCTCCGATAGATGGCTCTAAAGACTGGACCTACCTCTCGATTAGGCAATCCAACGACCTGTCAAAATTATTTTTCAATATGGCGCTGAGGGCAAACATGGGGTTTATTTTAATTAACTCGCGGAAACGTAGCCAAGGCAACCGAAAAAAAACTCATTTAACGAATGAAAATAAAGGATTGCCGGATGTTTGCCCTCAGCGCCATGTTGGAAGTCACGTGGTTTGGATTGCTTAATACTCTATCAACGATTTCTCAAAATGTACTGCAAGGTATTGAAAAGATAACTTCTGGTGTTGGTGTTAGACTGATGTGCCTGAAATTCCGGTTTTGCCGGAAGTGACGTCAAATCACGTTTTTCGAATGCACAACACCCGTTTACTTCAATTTAATACGTCATATATATAAGTAGCTTTATTAAAATTCACCATCTTAGTAAATAAGTGAGTACGTGCAATGATTGATAACACATTGATGCTGGCTTGATACCGGGTACATCATAATCTTGGTACAAAACATAGTTGGTTTTATTTTTCAAGATTTAAAATTGCAGTTGTGTCAAGTCAATGAAAACAATTATTAGTGAGACCTTTAAGTAGAATAGTCAGTTTTTGTTTATTTATAATACATTAAACTTTATTATTTTTAGCAAAAATTGCGTAGCTGATTATTTTAATTTTATTAAAAATTTACTAATTTTAATCATTCATTAATAGAAATCAAACCAAGAAAACTTTATTTCAAGTTAATTAAACCTTATTCATGCAGAAAATTGAAACTTGGACTTAGAAAAGCAATCGGAATGCATATACAGATAGTTTCAAGCAAGTACATACAGTGGACCTGGTTTTAGCATGAGATACCCATCTCGATCGGGCCCCCATCATTTAAATTCCTTTGTATCGTTGCGCATTCAATCTGCCACTTGTACCTAGGATTTGTTTACACACAGCACACGTAAAATATATATCCATGCATATCTTAAGGGCATCGAAATTAATAACATACTGAAGCGCCCACTTGAATAGAGAACGTGAAGCAGAAAAAGAAACTTGCATGCACTATTCCATCCCTTTTCCGCTTGCGTATTAACGTTTCCACCCACTGGTTTCCTTCAACCAATCAGATCTTATCAGGAAAGGACAGAATAGTGCAAACGAGTTTCTTTTTCCGCTTCAGTTATTTCGTATATCTAAAGCATTGAGTGCGCGTTCCAATTTGTTAATAATTTCCATGCTCATAGGTAATTGAAGATGCTGGAGACAGTGACGCAGTGATTTAAATTAGTTATAGTTATGCGAAACTCATATTCCTAATCGTTGTTTTTGTCCTATTAAGCAAGGGCGGTTCTGGATTGTTATTCCGGGGGAGGGGCAGTGGTGGACCCAGAGAGGGGCGCTGGGGCCACCCCCCCCCCCCGACCTTCGGAGGACTTTACCACACATAAATAATAATTAATAATTAACACAGCTTTGAGAGTATAATTTTGAATATAATTATATTCAATTAGCTAATAGCTAATCCGAGTTGTGACTTCCTTTCATGGTATTTCCATAATGCTTAAAAATCTTAAACTATTTTATTAACCGTAACGAATTTTCGAAGTTTAATAATCACTCTGGTTATTTATTTGTAGCTGGTAGGTAATTGTCTCTCCTAAGTGTCTGTTTCTACGAATGGAAAAATTCCGGTGGAGCCCAGAAAACTCTTTCTAAGGCAAATAGTCAAGTACTTCAAATTTTACTTTTACCCAAACAGAATTTAAGGGTTCTTTTACATATTTTTCTAAATCAAGCAAAATATTATGATTATTAAGTAATAATAGTAATAAAGGCCAAAACAAAAAACAAGATTGAATTTTTTATCATAAGTATTTTTGGTACTTTGATATATTGTTTTTTCTTTTAACTAAGAATGCGCCTTTTTACGTTTTATTTCTTTTAGTCGAGGATAAGATTTTGCAGAGTGAGGGAAATGCGTTCATTTTCGGTTTATTATAAATATTTAAAAAATCATAAATAGTATAATGTTTAAAATAGTTTTGAATACTTCCCATTGGTCTAAGGAATACAACCATACATAGTTTTTATCATAAATTTTATATGTAGTTAAATGACATACTCGAATAATGAAATTAGGAACTATTTTCATTGACAAACTACGATATTCAAGTGCAATAGAAATTTATAATAAAAAAAAATATATGTATATAGTTGCATTCATTAGAACAATAGCAATTATTTAAAACAGTTTTAAAGATTATACTATGTTTGGTTTTTGAAATATTTATAATAAACCGAAAATAAACGCATATTTCCCTCTCACTCTGCTAAATCCTATCCTTAATAGCGCTTTTCTTATCTTTATACGGTGTTTTTTAAAAAAATCGCATTATACGGAATTTTTTTATTTTTGTTTTGTACGTATTAAGCAGAGCCGTTCCTAAGCACTGTGCTTAGTGCTTGTCTAAGCACTCTGAGCACTTTTGTGCTCGGGAGCACTTCTTAAAATCGGTGCTTAGTGCTTAGGGCTTCGAGCACTTTGCGAAAGGGCTTAGTGCTTAGTAATCCCGCAAAGTGCTCGCGAGCATTCAAAAAAGGCTCGCAAGCACTTTAGTGCTCGGGAGCATTCGAAAGTGCTCGCAAGCACTCGAAAAGGCTCGTAAGCACTTTTTTAGCGCTCGCGAGCACTAAAGTGCTTACGAGCACTAAAATGCTTGCGAGCACTCCAAAAAGTTCCCGAGCACTTTATGATTCGTGAACACTTTAAAATTTTCGCAAACAAAGAATCATTTCTGCATAAAATTTGTGAATTCACACCCAATTTAGAAAAAAATTTTTGGACTAAAGAGAATTTATTTTATGACGAAGAAAAAATATATAATTAATTACATCAAAATTTGATTTACATCAGATCTCGTGCAATAATAATAATTCTTAAGAAAATGCTTTATAATAAATTGTTTTCATTCATTACTTTTTCAACATAGTCTCAAACAATTTTTTCTAAATTGGGTGTGTGCTAAGTCAATGATGGTTTCCTGTTTTATTTTTGCTCGAAAACGGCTGGGATTATCAAATTCATCTATACATCATTATCAGTCATCATATTATGTTACATTTTACATTACAAGCATAATAATTAAGCATACGTACCAAATTCACGTAAAGATGATACCTTTATCATTTATCACATTATTAACTATATCCTGTTTTAGTCAGAAGTACAAATGGTGTACCCTCCTATCCTCTATCTAAAAGCATGATGTAAGATGTGATAGTGATAAATTGTCTCTTTCATCAAAAAAAAAAAAAAATCTCCACCGAGGTGAAAATCAGAATAGTATGCAGTATTACAGTGTGTCCCCAGATGGACCTAACACCTAACTATACTTGCAATCTTTATTATTTTGCATTTTTAGAGAAAAAGGCACTCTTCATAAAATGTTTTGCTTACTCTGAAAAGCTATAGCCAGAATTTCGAAATAACGTACAGGATGGTTAACAAATAAGAAAACGTGAATTTGTGCCAGAAGTAAAGCATAAGTATTTTGAGAGGAGATTGTTACAGGAAAAAGTTGTTTCTAATGTCAACAAAAGGTCAGATATGAAATATTAACGTCCTATCTCAAAGTTAATATTTTTGCCAAAATTATGATTAAAATAATTTTTAAAAAACCGCTGCCTAAGGAATCACTACTTCCACATCCAGACTTCCTATCCAAGTCTTACAACGAAAATACTATATTTGCACTCCACTATGTGGAAATAATTGTTTATGGAACTTTAATAGTATAATATTTGAAACCAAAAACCCATAAAATGATACGCCACATCGGTAGTGGTGGTGGGAGTGAATGAAGTGAAAAAAATTCTTGATGACTTTGATTCTGGTACATACACTAAATCAGAATATTTTTCGCCCTCTTTCATAATAGGGTGGTGGTGGTATAGAGGTGGCCAATGCCAAAAATTTTTTTAAGACCATGGCTCCTCTTATATTTACTAAATACCAATTTCATGGACTCTTACTTGCTTGATTTACCTATTCACCTCCATTTATCCCAATTTATCCTCAAATCTTCAACGGAATAAGATCAAAATATAATCTAGTTCCAGATCTCCTTAAAATACATACGTGTGCCAAATTTTGAGTCAATATCTTAAACGGTTCCACAGTAATCGTGAGCACCGAAATGTTACAAGACCAACAGACAGACCGACACGACAGGCAGAATTTTTTTTGCTGAAACTTAAAATATTGACGTTTCATGACATTCTAAGCCTATTTGAACATTGAAAATTTTCAAAAAAATTTTTCGCATCAGTATTGCGCATTCATACTCCTTGAAGTAACCCATTGCGCACCATTTTACTCGAAAGAATTAACTGCGCATCCATACTACTTGAGGCAACCTACTGCGCATCTATAGTACTCTCAAGTAACCCACTGCGCATCCATTTGAGTCGAGGAAACCGAAGAAAATAATAGATCTATAAACACCGTACAGGTTGCATGGTATTCTAATTTGAAATCGTAGAAGCTAGACACACACGCGATGACGCGTTTCTGACGCATCTCCTCATCTATTCTTGAAACATTGATGTCAATTTAGCAACCTACTAAAATAATCTTGAAAGGCAGGTACGCTGATATTCGTTTATTCAAAGGACTCAAATTATAATGCAACCTGTAGTGTTTATAAATCTTAAAATTCCACACCTAGATTTTCTATCCAAGTCTCTCACAACGAAAAAAATTTTGATACTATATTTGCACTTCACTATGTGGAAATTATTGTTTATGGAACTTTAATAACAAAATATTTGAAATCATCTACCCCAAAAACGATATGCCACATTGGTAGTGGGGGTGGGGGTGGAAAATTTTAACTTCTTTTATATATAGGTACTAAATACCAATTTTACGGACTCTTATTGCTTGATTTACCTATTTATCCCAATTTATCCTCCAACCCTTCAACGAAATAAGATCAAAATATAATCCAGTTCTCTCGTTAAAATACATACTTGTACCAAATTTCAAGTCAATATCTTAAACGGTTCCAGAGTAAATGTGCGCACAAGAAAAGTTACAGACAGACTGACGACAGACAGAATTTTTTTTATCAAACTTAAAATCTCGATGTTTTATGACATTCTAAGCCTATCTGAACAATAACAATTTATTTTTTTTTGCGTTACTGTACTTCCACTGGATGTGGAAGTAAAAGTGAATTAAAGAAATATGAAAAACAAAAAAAATATATAATATTTCTATTTTATCGATGTTTTGTTATCATGTTATTATGCAATTTGGTTCAATATAATTATTTTAATCATAATTTTAGCAAAAATATCAACTTTGAGATACGACACCGACGTTTTAATTTCACATCTGAACTTTCATTGGAACTAGCAACAACTTTTTCCTGTAACATATTTCCTTTCAAAAATCTCTCAATTTCTTTCTAGGTTGTTTTTGTTGACCTTTTTTTATAAATAACACATACATTCAATGAAATTCTAGCCTCAATCAATAGATACTCCATTATTTAAATTTTTTATAAAGTGCTTAGTGCTTAGTGCTCCTGAATTTAAAGCACTTTTTCAGAGTGCTTAGTAATCGCGAGCACTCTACTATTAACAGTGCTTAGTGCTCGCGAGCACTTTTTAGCAGGCTCGCCCAGCTCTGGTATTAAGTAAAGGTTATTTCTACAAATTTTACTTATTGTTAATTAGCGCACCCCCCCGGAAGATTCCAACTTTTTTGTAACAATGTGTACATGGGATGTTTGTAGGGAGCGCCGCAGGCTTTCTTGACAAAAAAGGCCATCGTGATTTTTAGAGTACCCAAAATTCGTATGACGTATACTTATTATATTGACATGAATGAATGAAAACAGAGACAAACCTTCACATCCATAGGAATATGTCAATTGACGTATTCAAAGTGATAGATACACTTGCAAAGCAGAAGAAAAGAAACACAGAATTTATTATTTAGTTTATTTTATGGTTTATGGTCTTAGTTATTTAGTTTAATAAGTTCGTATTTTTTGTTCGTTTTGTTGTATAGAGTTAATATAGTTATTAAGGTACCAAGGGTGTTATAAGGATAATAGCGCACCGAGGTCGGCAGCGTACTTCCCGAGAGCCTCTGGACCGAAGGAATGTACGTCGACCGAGGGCGTCATTATCCTATAACACCCGTGGTGCCTTCAACGTTTAATGTACTACAAGTCTGTTATTTAATTCGAATGTTTTTTTTTTTGACATTTACGATTTATTAATTTGACATCTATTATGTTCAGAACGATTTGATTTAAAAGAGTGTAAAAATCAAAATTGTTTGTAGACGCCGCGCGCCGCGGTTGCATAGCAACGCATTTTGTTTGTCAATAACGCTCATAATTTGCTTGTTTTGAGTTGTGTTGGGTTGTGTTGTAATTTTATAATGCCCTAGGGCGTTATAGATATTCATAACGCCCTAGGGCGTTATTTTTCATTTAATGTATCTCAAAATAGGGTGGTTATTGTAAAATAATAGACTTGTAGGACATTCAAGTTATAAAAAACTTGATATTTTCTTCCTTTTGTGACGTCCCCCCCCCCGTAGGACCGCGCTTGCTCTTATGTCTCTATTCATTTTCACAGTTTTAGAATGATTTATTCTAATATAATTTATTATAATACTATAATTTATTTATAATTTTTGAACAGTAGAATAATTTAAACAAAAAAATTAGATGCAATTTCGCATCGCTGGCGATTTTTTCCTCACAGTCAATGATACTTTTTATATTTTATTTACAATAGCGCTTTTTGCAATTATTTTAAGTTACTTTTTCTACATAACTTGTTCATTTTATACACAATTTAGTTCGCTTTGCTGCGAATAGAGCTTGTGTTCATTTTTTAAAACTATTTTTAATCTAATCTATCCTCGTTTCATCTAGCCCTTTCATTGCGCCTCGCACCGTGTATATCTGGCTGGCTCCGATACGTGCTAGGGGAGGAATGCTGTTCTTTGTTAATTAATTTGAAATAAAGTTTTTTTTTTGTTTGATTTCTATTAATGAATGATTAAAATAAGTAAGTATTTAAAAAAAATTAAAATAAACAGCTATGCAATTTTTGCTAAAAATAATAAAGTTTAATGTAATATAAATAAACAAAAACTGCCTATTCTACTTAAAGGTCTCACAAATAATTAGTTTTTATTGACTAGACACAACTGCAATTTTATATTTTGAAAAATAAAGTTTGTTTTGTACCAAGATTATGATGTACCCGGTATCAACCTAGCATCAATGTTATATTAATCAATGCACGTACTTACTTATTTACTAAGATAGTGAATTTTAATAAAGCTACTTATATATGTGATGTATTAAATTGAAGTAAACGAGTGTTGTGCATTCGAAAAACGTGATTTGACGTCACTTCCCTCAAAACCGGAAGTCCAGACACATCAATCTAAGACCAAATACTGGTAAATAGTCTGGTTATTCATTTCCGGTAGTTATTATTTCATTACCTGCATTACGTTTTGAGAAATTGTTGATACAGTATCGAGGGGTAGGTCCAGTTTTTGGAGCCATCTATCGGGGAAATTGTCCGTAATTTGAAGTTTTGCCAGAGGAACTTATTGTTCAGAATCAATTAAACTAGAACATATCAAAGATTCATCAAATTTGACAGGCCACCAATTTACCTATAAAACATGCGGAGTCCTTTTCAAATTTGTGATAAACGAATGAATCTCCAAAGAAATCTGTAATTTTAATATTTATTTATTTTAATAATTTTTTTAAATTTTTTTTATCTTTTTTTTAATTTTTTTTAAATATTTTATTTTATATTAGTTATTTTATATTAGTCGAAGAAACATTTTTTATAGACGTGAAATATAGGTAATATAATATTCGAACAAGAGATTTGGGCCGAAAAATAAAAAAAGTGAAAATATTTTTCCCATGATCAGCGACGAAAACGGGGGGATACGCGTTTGAACCGAATCATTTGAAAAAGAAAATGATTTTCCACCCCACACGGGGGAGTTTAATCACTCCTAGGTCTGCTGTCTGGATTCCACTTACTCTATATAACCTCCTTCCATGTTATTTCAAGTATAACCCATCGATAAATCACTCCCCACGAAATATTTACGAAAAAGTCGTCCTATAATTCATTACATGGACTAAAATAAAGGGCACTATTTTGACTGGTTGACTTGTTCTATAATGAGCCACCTAAAAAGTGGCTCTTTTCAATACTAATTTGTATAAAATGTAAGAATTCTTTATAAACTATGAAAAGTATAGGGGTCGAACAAATGCCTGCATCTTCGCGCCACCATAAGAAAAAGGTGGTGGCAACAACACTTATTATTATAAATGATTCCATAATTAATTCAATTATTTGAATTAATTAAGACGAATAATTAAATTAATTTAGTTAATTCAATTAATTACGTTCTTGGATTAATTAAATAATTGAAATAAATGATTATGTTAATTAATTACAAATATTACGATATATGTCTTATTCTGTCTTATTCTTAATTTAAGGACTTCTTTTTTACTACCGACTTACTTCAAACAATATTAAAAAAGAGGGAGGTTTCCCATTCGGCTCGTATGTTTTTTTATGGAACATTGATGTCACTGATCAAATTCTGTGGCATAGGGGGAAACAGAGACTGCAATGAATGGTTTATAACAGGACCGGCTCTAGCTGAAGTGGCGTTCCGGCGCAAGAATGTATTTTGGCGCCCTGACAATATTAATTTATAGAAAATCATACATCTACTTTATCGGTTTTGAAAAAGCTTTGGACTACTTACACTACTAATCCAGTGCTTTAAAGCCATGGCATTAGATTAGACTTTTGAGAAACCTACTATGACCCGATTGACACCATTAAGATTGGAGAGAAATTTCAAACAATAGGATTAAGGCCACTCTTTTCTACATTTACATTGAGGAAATATTCAAAGAAGCTTTACTCGCAAGTATCTTCAAACACACAGTTAAATATATAAAAATAAATATATAAATAAATATATAAATTTCCTAAATACGTTCCAGTGACGTTCTAGTTAAAAGTTAAAAGTTAGATGAATTTGATATTACTTAATTAGCATATTGTTATTCGTTTACTAATTAAATTTTTAAAAAGCCAATAGAATACGGTGTGTTATTGATACTAAAAACAAATTTTAATGAGAGATATGAGAGAACTGGGCAATTGTACCAGGCGACCAGTATCAGGTAGAAGAAGAGTAACAACAGCAGTTGACCGTTTTATTCGTCTTAATACGTTAAGAAATTCGAAGATCTACTGCTTCTTATCTTCAACATCGCTTAGAAATGGTGCGTAAAGTTATTATAAGCGACAGAACTGTCAGAGGAAGGCTTGCGGAATTCGGAATTTATTCACGTAAATCGGCAACAGGACCGCAGTGCCACGACATCGACAAGACCGGCTTAGATTTACACGAAAACATGCGAACTGGAATTTGCAACAGTGGAGTAAAGTTGAGTCCAGGGTTTGCCTACGGTCACCTGATGATCGTGAAAGGACGTACAGATTACGAAATAAAAGCTTTACCAAATGCACTATTTCTGAGCGCGTCTTATACCAAGGAGGTTCTGTTATGGTGTGGGTCGATATTGCAAGTGGACTTTTGTTTGTAGAAAACGGAGTTCTAAAGCGCTAAAGATAGATATTCTTCAATAATCTGTGGTTCCATATGCTCCTTTTATAGGAGAAGAATTCAGTTTAATGCACGACGGTGCAAGGCCGCATACTGCAAACGTTGTGAACTAATATTTGACTGATATTGGTATCCAACGATTAGAATGGCCTACATGTAGCCCTGACCTCAACCTCATCGAACACTTTTGGAATGAACTTAAGAGACGTATTTGTCGCTGTCCAGTAGTATCAGAAACAATGGCAGAGGGCGGAGAATGCGATGGTGACAATATTTTCCGACCTACCCTCCAGCCACTACCCCTAAACCGAAAAAACCACCCCAAATATTTCTAATTTTTCGGTGCTAGGGATTTTTTATCGGAAAATTTTATTAACAAAAGTCGTTTAGAATTGTGCAAAAACCGTTAATCCAAAATTTAATCAAAATTAAAAAATATTGAAATTGTTTATAAAATAATGTCCGAGTTCGAAAATATCATTTAAATGGGTTTTTTTTGTTTAAAAAATTCATAACAATTTTGTTTGTTTGAAATTAAACCCAAGCTGTCAGGTGTAGTAAGTAATTAGTAGTCTTTTTTTATATTTTTTAAATTTATCAATTTTTTTAATTTTTCAATTTTTTTATTTTGATAAATAATGGACTTAAGGTTTTTGGACAATTCTGAACAACTTTTATTAATAAAATGTTCCGATAAAAAAATGCCTAGCATCGGAAAATCGGTGAATCGTGAAAGGACCGTAGGTGGTGGTAGGTCGGAAAATATTGTCACCATCGTATTCCCCGCCGTCGAAAACGGGGGAAAAATATATTGCGGCGCGGTCGCAGAACTTTTGAGGTAAAAGATTTACCTCAAGGGACTATTGCAAGGTGAATATGCCGCAATTTTAGAACTTATCCATTCGATGCCAGGTAGATTGCGTGGTATTATTTCAGCAAGAGGTGGACGTACACGTTACTGAATTAATTATTTATTAAGATTATATTCACGCCTTGCTCTCATGATCACAATTGTAGTTCTACTATCGTCCACTGTGTGGCGCCACGAATAACAAAGCTAAAATGTATTTGTCCCTCCCTGTATCACCCTTCTCACTCATCTTCAGCTGTCAGTTTTCGTTTTTCGTGTACTGTAATGGTCGGCTACGAATTATTCGCCGGAAAATACTTGAAAATAAACGAAAATATACATTTCATCACCGAAGATTCATAATCTTTTAAAGACGTATTCGTCAATGAAAAAGAAAAGGTGACGCAACGATGTAAATACATTCCTAAATATGAGTTATCACTAAATGTCCCAACAAATAGGAAAATGGAGGACGTAGCTAGTCCCTAGTCACAGTAAGTTGAAAGCAAAATTCAGAATTTAATTTCAGGTTTTGGTTGAGAATAGGAAATATTATACATAGTGGATTGGAAAAATTGCACTAGAAGGTCGTGAATAAAGCAGACTGGTTATATAAATTATAACTAGTTGACTTCGTTATAAGTCTTCTAGAAGGTCATGTATATGACAAGCAGCAGACCCCCTTGTAAAAATTGGAAACCTAGTTAACTTATGTAAGTTTTCTAGAAGGTCATGTGTATGACAAGCTGCAGGCCCTTATAAAAATTATAAGCCTATTTGACTTGACTACGTCTCTAGAAGGTCATGGTATGACAAATTGTTGGTTGGCCAGGAAAGAGAAATTTAAAAACAGGTATGTATTTAACATTTTATGTAGTATATATCGACATAAGAAAAGTACAGGTGCAAAAGAAATAATCCCATCAAACTTGGACAAAGCCAACGGGCAATTCAGAAAGAAGAAGGGGGGGGGGGGACAAGCTCTCGCATGTAATTGCCAATCAGTAAATGATGCAGTTAAAGGTTGTTGGCAGATCAGATATATACCATGAGCAGTCTCTGTTCAGCCAACGTGGTTAGTGGTAGCCTCGACAAATTTGTCAGGGGAGTTACTGCAGAACACACCCTTGAATGGTTGGTTATTTGGGGGCAATTTATCAGAAAGATTTGAATTTAAAAACGCCTCGTATGAATTTACAGGAATTCCTTGGTCTCTGTAATACTCTCTTAGACTTTAACAAACTCTTAATAAGGGTAATAATAAAATATCTTTATAAAAAAAAAAAATAATAATAATAAATATACAGAGTGAAGTTTAGACCCCAAAGGATTACTCTTAAACTTAAATGGTAAGGATTACAGGATTTGGAGAAGTAGGTAAAGAATATGTTTTTATTGCATTTTAAGAGAGCGATTTTAAATAAGGATGTTCTAAATCTGGTATATTGGACATTATCTCATGGAATAAGCAAAGGATAAGAGGTGTAATTTTGTCCTATTATTTACATTTAATCAATGTATATTTATTCTGGCAGATCTTGGCTTGTCATGTTTACGGAGCCCATATATAAGTCTACAACATGAATTTCTGTAATCTGCTTCAGTTTGTTGTGTTCAAACAGAGTTCATAGGTATATGAAACTACAATAATTTAAGTGTGTTACTTAACACCAACACTTCACAGAGATTTTTAGACGTATTGAAATTTAATATATGTCTGTGGAATGTAAAGGTTTTAAATTCATGTAGATTTTTTGAATTACCTTGTTTACTTGTGAATTGAATTTTAAGATTTAAGATTTTGTCAAATATTACACCCAAAACTTTCTGCTGATTTAATATGGAAAGAATTTCTCCATTTATTTTATTTGCATCAAACTATTACATCTCTACTTCATTTATGCCACGGAACATCAGTAGCGTATCTGTATGTTTTTTCTGTTGGTCAGTAACCCATGGGGAAAGGCTTAATAACGTAAAACAATATTACATGTTATGCTTAAGTTTATCGCAAATTTAAGAAAAGTAACAATATAAGTTTCTAGAAATTTTATACAATACTGAATTTATGATGTTGGAAGTTTCCCAGAGAAGCACCTTGAGATACATAATTGACTACGTGTCATTCAAAGATATAAGAACTGGCAAATATTTACTATAGATTGTAGAGAAAATAACTAAAATATGCCCCATCGCTGAGTCTAGGTGGCTTTATGTAAAACAATTTTAACAGGCTAAAGTACTTGACTTAAAATCCTATGGGTCATACAAAAATAATATCATAATTGCACGGTATAGGTGCACGTGTGGAATAATTTTTTGACCAGAGATGTAAATATGGTAAATCATTTGAAAATTTATAAAAGATGTAAGTATATAAACATAAAAGTACTTAACAACAACATAAGCAAACTTTTGTTGTTTTTAAGTTAAACTAAAATTTAAAACGATTTTATCATAAACATTCTCAATTAAATGATTATTTATGTCTGACTTGTACCTAATTAGCATTAGCACATTTTGTAAACAAGTTAAAGATTGCGATGTTTTATTGAGACTTCAAAGGAATAGTGAGTAAGCTTTCCCTGATCGGACTATTATGGGACAAATCTTGAGTAATAACAGCAATAATATTTATTGGTGTATATAATATACATTTTTTATATTTTACTTTGAAAATAGGATGTTAGAAAATTTAATGCCATGTCATATAAATAATTAAAATATTTACAATCATCGTAAAAGAAATTGGTTAGCAATGCTTATGCTTATTCTTGTAAACGTAGGCGTGTCAAATATATATAAATATATAAATTAATTACAGTTAAAATTCTAAATGTACCATGGCAATTCATCTCACAAACACCTGAGTCCTGCAAAAATTCCAAGGCATATTTTGCAAATGAATATACGGTTAATGTGTGCACTGTTTCCCCAATTTATGATGCCATATCTCAAATGGCAGTGAAAATTTACAATGCCTAGACATAAACCTTAACCCATAGGAGCTAAACTTTAATCTAAAGGGCCTTCCATAGGAGACAATACACATAGGACGGCATCCAGAGGTGACATCAATGAAAAATAACACAGTGGTTGTTTAAAATTAAGGTGGAGATATTGCATATAATAATAATAATAATAAATGTTTTATTGCTTCAGGCTGAAATATACAAACAATAAGATAACAATATACGAAATAATTATGCCTGAATGCAAAAGGCAGAGTTCGCACTTATTCGATGTGAACATCGAAAAAGCAGCGCTATTATACTCAACCTTAGCCTCCTTGTATATAATATCAACTTATCCCACATACAATACTTCGTTTATTGAATTCTGCCATTCTTAACAGATTTTTCTGAAAAAGTTTCCTTCCGTAAATTGCTCGCTCTGCCTTAGTATTGATGCCTTTTTGATAATTAGAGTATAACAATAAAATTAAGAGATTTTCAAGGTGTACAAACCTTAAGCCTACTGCTTCAAGATATGGTAGTATATTAAGGTACCCCACCATAATTGTAAACTACTTAAATACATTTTTGTATACTTTCCTTGAATATTATATGAATTAATCACCCTCATCCTTGTTCTTATAACGATTCGTAAGGCACAAACAATTTCTATGATTGAGCTTAATAACAGTCATCAAATGAAAACAAGTTCTGAGATTTTATCAGCCAGTTTCACAATCGTTATTTAACTAATGGTTATGATTTGACCAATAGTTTTATTATAAAAATCTGTTACATTAACAGCCAGTTTTACAATTGTTGGTTGATTAATAGTTAGGATTTGACCAATGATTTATTACTATAAAGGCAAGGATGTCTGGTAAAGTTGTGTTTACTAATAATTATAACTTTCATAGTACGGGATCAGTACCTATCTTAGACTATCAGGTTCTGGTTTTAGTCAACCAAAAAGATAGCCAGTGATTGTGAGGCTGGCTGTATGACTGATAGGATTTAAAATTTAAGGGCATTATAATGAAATATTTAAACGCTCAACAGGGCAGTACAAATGTTTGGAATAATTTGCAAGGGTTACAACAGGCATATTGTAAAAAAAAATAAAAAAATTCAAATATGCTCACATTAAACGAAATACAGAACATGTTTAGCGGAACCTTTAAATTAATATTCTTGTTTATGGAAAAGATTTTAATGCAATCTCTCGAAGATCTCAAATCGCTCTGAACATCTACAATTGTGATCATGAGAGCAAGGCGTGAATATAATTATAAGATTAAACGAACTTACCTTAAGTGAAGTTCGATCTTAATTATATGAACGCCTTGCTCGAAATGATCAAACCCTCCCCGCCCACTCAGAGTTACCTTTTGCGGTACTGAACTTAGAGTTGTTAAGATTGCTATTCAAAATACCTAAAAAGATTTTATTTTCAAGATCGAATTGTCAACTCCGTTATTCAAATTACCTATTCGTCTTACATGGAAATATCTACAATTTGTTATGCAATCCCAAATATTCCGTAGGTAGTATGTATTTGGCAGATCAAATAATAATACAAAAAATTATTTATTTTGGTAAAGATTAGATTGATTCGAATCTGAATTTTCAAAGACCAAACTTAGCAGCTCTAGCTACTCTAAATAAACCCTTGATCGTTTGATTTGAGATCATATTAGGTCCGTTCCTTTGCCACGGGAAGTGTGACACTAATTTTGAGTGACAGAGATGGCATCAATGCGGATATCATAAGTTAAAGAGAGACAATCTTACACCAGTGCAGCTAAGCGCTACCCTTGTAGTGCAAAGGAATGAACCTATCTTGCTCTAAAGAAACTGACAGCTGAAGATGAGTGAGAAGGGTGATACAGGGAGGGACAAATACATTTTAGCTTTGTTATTCGTGGCGCCACACAGTGGACGATAGTAGAACTACAATTGTGATCATTTCGAGCAAGGCGTTCATATAATTAAGATCGAACTTCACTTAAGGTAAGTTCGTTTAATCTTATAATTATACGTGCATGGTGGCGGATCCGGGATTATGCCAGCCCCCCTGGCGCACCTTAACAGGGTTTCTAATTAAGCAGATACGTACGCTGGCTGTGGACCGTGGGCTGTGGAGGCGCACCTAAAAATATTTTATTTTGTAAAGGGGTAATTCGGCCTTGTCTAATAAACAGAAAAAATAGAAACAAAGATAAAGATAGTGAGGCGCGACTATTGAATTTTTGGGAGAGGATCATGTGATCATTGAGACATTTTACTGTAGGGACAATAAGTAATTACTTTACTTTTTACTTTCTATTCTCAAAATTATCCTAATGAACCTTCAGTTTATATTTACTGTTAGTGAATGGAACTTTTGTTATGACCACATGCTGGAATAAAATATTAAGACATTTTGGTGAGGTATCTAAAATAATTCAAGTCAAAAACCTGGTCCGGACGTCCGGATTTGTTATTTGCCGAAAACACATTAAAGGGATTGAAAGCAATTATCTTTTCAGACCAGTTTGACTCACTTGAGCAACAAAACAAGCTAAGAATATATATCCCCGGGAAGAGTCTGTTTCATATGAATATTCCAATTCCATGAACAAGTCAACAAATCAACTTCGACAAAATAAGTATCCTATGGAAAAGATGAAATGTCTAACTGGGTGAGGCGTACTTAGACTTAGAACACAAACATTTTTAGTCAACGAGGTTCTAATGCGTATACAAAGAAAAAGAAAAGCGACTTATTTGCATTCATTTCAATTTTCAAAACTGAGCAGACTGAGCTCTGATTTTCTTAGGAATCTTAGGACAAAAATTGAAGAATTTTTGAGAAAAGTAAGTGTGAATAAGAATAAAGATGATGTAAATATTATTTTAATCGATGAATTGGTAGGGAAGTATGCATTTATTTTTTAATTATTATAAATATTTAAAGAACCAAACATAGTATAATCTTTAAAACTGTTTTAGATACGTGTTACTATTCTAACGAATACAACTATATATGTTTTTTATTGTAAATTTCTGTTGTACTTGAATATCGTAGTTTGTCAAGGAAAATAGTTCCTAATTTCATTATTAAAGTATGGCATTTGACTATGTACAAAATTTAAGATAAAAAGTGTATATGGTTCAGGGCTGGATTAAGGATTGGCGCGCCCCTAGGCTAAGCATGTATTTGCGCCCTCTTATTCATAATGGAAGAACATTAATGAGCGGGGAGGTGAACTTAAAAAATATTTTTTGTCCAGATTCAAAATTGACGAGCGGGGGCGGAGATATATGGAAAAAAATCTTTGTCCCAGTTTTAAAATTGATGAGCGGGGGGAAAAATCTAAAAAAAATTGTTTTATCAAAATTGATGACCAGGGAGGAGAAAATGAAAAAAAATTTTTTTCTCAAAAACGAGAATTGATTAGCATGGGAGGACAAAATATTTTTTTTAATAAGCAGAGAGCGCAAAGAACTCGCGACGCCCCTCGTACCTAACGCGCGCCCCTTCATGCATTGTCGCGCCTAGACTATAGCCTAGTTAGCCTTATGGATAATCCGGTCCTGGTGGCCAGCGGCTACAATAAAGGGCAGGGGCATTACTATAGGAGCAGTAAGATATAATACCTATCTCTTTCCGTTCCTTAAATAATCCTGTAAAATATTGATATAGTTGGTAAGGAACATATAAGAGACGTATACATTCCCTTAATTGGCACAAAAAGTTGAGCTGACGCATACCGGTCAAATTGCAGTGTTTTTAGCTTTCACGCTTTTGGGACGAACAATAAGGCCGGCGCGGAAGGTTATAAAGAGGTGTACAGACGATCCAACCACCCAACCACCCAACCAACCAACCAACCTTTTCGGTACACTTTGAAAATTGCTATGGCAACACGTAAGAGTGAGCTGGTTTATTGGAATTCCAGCGTTTTTAAAGCGTACCGACAATGTTGGCTCCAGCAGAGTGTACCGAGAAGGTCGGTTGAATCATCTGTGAAGTGTTTTTTTGTATTATCCACGGGTTTAGATAAACATCTCTTCGCTGAACTATACAATACAGAGGTACTAAATTAGACAATTTTATCAACAGTAAAATCACAAGAGCTTTTTTTTTATCGGATAAATTTCTCTTTGTAACGAAATAATTTTGCCAATCAGTGATTTTATGAGAAAAACTGACATGAAAAAATCGCGAGACCGGAGGTCGAGCGATTTTGTCAAATGTCAGTTTTTCGAGCAAAATTACTGATTGGAAAAATTTTGAGTTAAAAAGAAATTTATCCATAAAAGAAAAGCTCGAGTAATTTTTGGCAAGATAAATTAACGACAGAATATGTGAACGAACACCAACAATTAAAAATAATTATAATTTTCTCAAAACGACTCATATCGTACAGTATAGTTTCCACAAGACTTAGAAATTATAGCCGACAGTACAGATTTTAAAATGAGTGTGACTACTAGATATACTCTGCTTTTGAGGAACAGGCATTTTTATCGTGATAAAAAACGATGCACCTTTTTTATCGCTTTTTTATATAGGAGTTAATTTATCGAAATAAAATAACCAAATAACAAATAAATAATTTCCTTGTATAAAAAAAGTATCGATATAAGGACAGACGACCCAACCAGCCAACTAACCAACCAACCTTCTCGGTACACTTTGAAAATTACCATGACAACTCGTAAAAGTGAGCTGGTATGCTGAAATTCCAGATTCTTCAAAGCGTACCGACAATGTTGGCTAGAGCAGTTTTACGAGTTCGCATGGCAATCTTCAAAGTGTACCGAGAAGGTCGGTTGGTTGGTTGGATAGTCTGTGGACCTCTACAGTAAACCGCAGATTTAACAGGCACTCAAAAAATGTAGGCATCTTTGGCTTTGCGTTGCGGCGTGTTTGATGGGTCAAAGGCGCCGACATTTTTTGAGTGCCTGTTAAATCTGCGGTCAACTATATAAGGCCTTAGGCTACATCCAGAAGGATTACGGCAATAAAAACTTCAGATATGGATAATTACTTTAAACGTACGAACAGGACTCTACTTAAAATTATATCGCATTTCATATTATTTACTTCTCTCTCAGATCCTGATAATCTCTGAAAATTAAATATAAGTAAATGAATAGTTAGGTATTTTGGTATTTATAACTCTTAATATGGATATGATTATAAAATGTAACCAAAATAGTTACATAGAATAGGTTTACATAAGCTTATACGAATTTATTAATTTCGGCCCAGATAAGAAAGACGACGACGGTTACAAAAGCTTTTTATGCTTGTCTTTCCTTAAGGATAGGATTTTGCAGAGTGAAAGGGAAATATGCATTTATTTTCGGTTTATTATAATTATTTCAAAAATCATAAATGGTATAATCTTTAAAATAGTTTCAGATACTTCCCATTGCTCTAAGGAATATAACCATAAACAGTTTTTATCATAAATTTTGTATATAGTTAAATGACAAACGCTAATAATGAAATTAGGGAATATTTTCATTGACAAACTATGATATTCAAGTACAACAGAAATTTACAATAAAAAAAAATAGTTGTATTCGTTAGAAAAATAGCAATTATTTAATTATTTATAATAAATCAAAAGTAAAAGCATGTTTCCCTCTCACTCTGCAAAATCCTATCCTTAAACAAACATTTTTTTTACGCTCAACTCGATTTTGTGGCTGATTTTTTCACCAGCCCTTATGCATTATACGACCATACAATATATTTTATTTTCCAAAGGTTAATGGTAAAGAGTAAATGTCATCCGTCAGCCGTCGAAAGATAAATTTTGAATTGCCGAAGCGCCCCCTCGCGCTTCGGCGCCCCTAGGCTATAGCCTATTTAGTCTTATGGATAATCCGGCCCTGATATGGTTGTATTCCTTAGAGCAATGGGAAGTATCTGAAACTATTTTAAAGATTATATCATTTATGATTTTTTAAATATTTATAATAAACCGAAAATAAACGCATATTTTCCTCTCACTCTGCAAAATCCTATCCTCCACTTACCTATTAAAATTTAATTTTCTGCCCATCGTTTTATTATCTAATTTAAATTACAAAATTTTGGTTAAGACAGTGTATCTTCTACAAAAATTTAGATATTTGGATTAATCAAAAAACAAGTTTGTGAGAATATATTGGGCTTTGTAACAGAGTACAGGAGAACCGGACCAAGTTTCTTAATTACTTCAAAGGGTGTTTAGAAATTGAAAGTGCACAAGATATTTTTGATGAATTCCTTTAGAATATGACGAAAAAATAATTAAAAGCGGTGAAATATTACAGAAGTTTTTGAATAAAAAATATTTCGCGATATTCAGGTGGCCGGCTTTTTTACCGCTGAGTGTAGTTTGATTTTTTAAATTTTATTGTTGTATTTGGTGTGTTTGTTTTTTTATTTCGTCCAGCCGCTAGACTCGTATTTTATTGATCGGCACAATCAACTTCATCAAATATACGAGTATCATATGCGATATGAAGTAAAAATGTCCACTCATTGCTACTGAGAGACAGTTATGTGCATAGCTATGCAAATCACATCGAACTTCCGGAGTAAGTCGGTGTATTAGGTACCTATATGGAAGAGTAGAATATTAACTGTTTGTGCTGATCAAACAATAATGATTAGATGATTCAATCATGTGAAATATACAGGGTGTCTCGTAAGTAACTAAACATAAAGCAACTACGTATAGATCAGGTCAAAATATGACGAATTGACATAACTTTTCTCTATACCAAAGACACAAAATTCTCGATAAAATTATAAAGAAAATTGGGATTTTGGAAAAGAATTAATAATCCAATCAACGAAGTTCAAAAAAAGGTCGATTAGGGGAAATAATTCATGTAGTGGTCAATTTTTTTACAGTTGTCGGGAGGGGGGGGGGGGAGGTGTCTTGAACAATATACTAAAAGTCCTGACCGGTGGAGTATGTTGCTCAGGACACATTCCCCAAAATTGGCCACTACACGAACTATTTCCCCTAATCAGCCTTCATTTATCATCAAACTTTCATTTTATACCATTAAAACATGATTTTTAAAAATTCGCGGTTTCGTAAAGTATTGATCCTACATAAAAAATGAATAGGAACTTATTTGTAGAAAATTTTATCTAGTTTAATTTTGTATAAGGATACTATTTCGCTAGAGGTCGTAGTTTTCGAGTTATTCAAGAAAGACGTGAAAAGGGGACCTCTAAACTACTCCCCATCCCCCCCGCGCACACACCCCACTGGGGTGTATAAAATAACATTTTTGTTTTGATTTTGTTTTGGCGCGTTAGCACTGCAGCGGTGATAATGAATTGACGTTTATATTTAAGTAGGAGTAAGGTGTAATGTGTAATGTTTAAAATAACTTTACACTTCGTCACGTCAGCAATTTTGATTGGCCGCCCCACAGTGGGATGAAATTCTACTGTGCCACTCAAATCAATCTACAGGTCGTCAAGTTAAAGTTATCAGAAACTTCTTTTTAATTGAAATTCTCTGTCAGCTGGCTTTTTGATTTTGAACTATAATTTTTTATATTTTTTATCTAAAATTAAATTTTTACTAGATAATATTGGTGTTTTCAATTAAAATCAGTTTACAGGTTACAGATATATAGAGAATCGCACAATTTTAATTTTAAATCTTTACTTTACAAATACATAATCGATCTGTCACAGTAGATTTTTCATTGCCTTTTATTTACTCTTGATAGCTGCCAAAATCGCTGTCAAATTTAAAAATGTGTGTCTTTCATAATTTTGAAAATAATGTATCGTAATCCTCCTCAAAAGACCAGCATCGTTCCATTCACCAGAAGTAGAAACCTGGAGGGATTGGATCCTCTAGTTCTCCAAGATATACAATTACAGATGTCGGGGGAGGTAAAGTACCTTGGAGTCATTATAGACTCCAAACTTATCTGGAACCAACACCTGGACAGACTAATACATAAGTCTGTTGCCATACTTTCAACATGTAGACGATTGTATGACACGACATGGGGCTTAAGCCTGGTATGATGCACTGGCTCTATACCAGCGTTATAAGACCCACCATCATATACGCAGCCCTGGTTTGGTGGTCTAAGGTCACTCAAACCAGAGCAGCTAACAGGGTGAGCTGGGTGCAAAGACTGGCCTACCGGACCGCAAGACATCTTCCTCCCCGTTTTCGAGGGCGGGGAATACGATGGTGACAACATTTTCCCTTCAAGAACTATCCCTAAACCGGGAAAACCACCCCTTTTCCGATTTTCCGACGCTAGGAATTTTTTTATCGGAAAATTTTATTAACGAAAGTTGATCAGAATTGTCCAAAAACCCTAAATCCAAAATTTAATCAAAATTGAAAAATATTGTAATTTTTTTAAAATAATGTCCAAGTCCAAAAGTATCATTTAAATGTTTTTTTTTTGCTTAAAAAATTCATGACAATTTTGTTTGAAATTAAGTCAAGCTGTCAGCTTTTAGTTGACAAGTAATTATTAGATTTTTTTAAAATATTTTTTAAATTTATCATTTTTTTCAATTTTTCAATTTTTTTATTTTGATGAAATATTGGGATTAAGGTTTTTGGACAATTCTGAATAACTTTCATTAATAAAATTTTCCGATAAAAAAATTTCGAGCACCGGAAACTCGGAAAAAGGGGTGGTTTTTTCGGATTGGGGGTAGTGGTTGGAGGGTTGGTCGGAAAATATTGTCACCATCGTGTTCCCCGCCCTCGAAATGGGGGGGGACATATCTTGCGCTCCGGTCACAGAACTTGTGGGGTAAAAGCTTTACCTCAAGGGACTAAAGGTCGGTCTACACGCCACCAAAAATTACATTCAACAAGCCCTTCACTGTCACCATTGGAGATGGGAAAGAATGGAAGACAGGTGCTCCTGATGCTTTACGCAGACGCCTGGCCTGGTATACAGACGGGTTCAGGATGGAATCAGAAGCTGGAGCAGGAATACATGCCAAGAGCGAGTATAAGTCTCTCTTGGACAGCACTCCACTGTATTCCAGAAGAAATTCTAGCTATACTCGAGTGTGTACGCGAGAATGTTAAACGACGATATGTGAACCAGCAGATCTCAATTGCATCAGACTGTCAGGCGGTACTTAAGGCACTAGCCTCTAACAAGATTGGTTTGGGACTGCCACGAAGAGCTCAAAATTCTGGGTGAGCGGAATAGAGTAAGACTACTCTGGGTGTCGGGACAAACCAGTATAGAGGGCAACGAAAACGCTGACGACCTTGCTAGACAAGGAGCAGCTGATCTATTCTGTGGCTCAGAACCCGCGCTGGGTATCAAAAAAGGCTCAGCTAGAAGGGTAATCAAAGACTGGGTTAAGAGTAAACACAATCACTACTGGAGAAATATTCCAGGAAATCGACATGGGAAAACACTCATCAATGGGCCATGTTCAAAACAAACTGAAGAACTGCTCACAAGGAACACGATCCAGTTGAGAACCATAACAGGTCTTTTGACGGAACACTTTTCCGTTAAGAAGTACCTGCATTTAATTATAAAGTTTGCTGGCGACCTTAACTGCAGACTGTGCGGTAAGGTACCAGAAACTGTAGAACATATAGATGACTGCGAGGCGTTGGCCCACAGAAGGTATAATATCTACGGGCAAATACAAACAGACCCGGAAACCATCAAAACTCGTCCATTTTCAGACCTGCATCAGCTTGTCAATGATACAGGAATATTAAAATGGACAGTGTAAACTAAAAGTAGGGAGAGCACAATAAGCCCAGGAGGCTGCAGTGCCCTCGGAGTATTCTTTACAGATGAACCCTAGGAGGAGGGGTTTTAGTCAGTTGGAGGCTGACTCTCAGACCCATTCCAAAAAAAAAAAAAATGTAATGAGTTTTCATAGAAGAAGAGATATAAAATGTTTTAAAATTTTCTGGTTCCATAATTGATATTAAAATAAACTTTTCACTTTTGGCAGTTGTCAAAATTTCTGTAAACTTAATGAAAATATCCTTTAATAACACAGGTCTACAAAAAAAAAAAGGTATTGTCTTAAGGTTCTCATCTAACTTTTCTGAAGTATTTTGACGCGCTGAAGCCAATTTTAGACAGTTTTTGTCCCCTAAAAAAAGGTCTTATTGTATATCTTCTTCTATGAGAACTCACATTATTTTCAAAATTACGAAATACGCTTGTAAATTTTTAAATTTGACAGCGATTTTGGCAGCTGTCAAGAATAAAAAAAAGGAAATGAAAAATCTACTTTAGCATATCGATTTAGTATTAGTAAAGTAAAGATTTAAAACTAAAATTATGCGAATCTTTATGTATTTGTGACCTGTAGATTGATTTTAATTGAAAAAAAAAAATGATATTTTTACTAAAAATTCAATTTTAGGTCAAAATTATAAAAAATCATAGGTAGAAATAAAAAATTCGACAAATTGATAAATTGATAGAGAATTTCAAAACGAACATTAAAAAAAAAAAGTTTTTGATAACTTTAACTTGGCGACCTGTGGAGTGATTTGGGTGGCATAGCAGGGTTTCGTCTCACTGTGCGCCCCTAAGAAATCGGCCGCCTTGTGCGGCTACACGCTCGAACAGGCCTTTAGCACGGTCCTGTTAATAGCATACTATGTGGTCTGATTTATTTTTAGATTGTATCAATATTATGTTTAGTATTTGGTTAATATTACTTAAGTCATTTTTAAATATTTTTCCCAAAGCAGTTTGAAAAGTTGTCTGTTCTTGTTGTAACCAAAACTAAGTAGACAGTATTGAAGTATATTTCAACTCTTACAGAGATATAAAATAATATTACAGTGTTTTAAATTAGGTAGGTAGGTATGTATCTATATTTATGCAGAAGTACGAATTAACTCATAATTTTAAGTTGTTTTTAATCCCCTTGTCAATTCTTTTTATAAACTACGGTAGTCTATAAAAGTAGACTGTACATATTCATTATTGTTGCCTTTAAACATTCTTGTGGTAGTTTTCTAAGAAACATTTTATGTTTTTACGATATCTTAAAATACGCATTTTTATTCACATTTTCTCAATAACTTATCCGTATTAATTTTACGTTCTGCGCCGCCTCCGTGACTTTTACAGTTTATTCCGGCTTAGTTCCTCTAAAGTGATGCTTTGTGGATGTCAGTCTCGCATCTGCCGTGACACTTTTTTGCTAAGGTACTCAAAGATGCATCACTTAACGCTTTGATTTTTTGTCTGTTTAAGATATATGTTTTAGAAAACCGCTGCCCAAGGAATCACTACTTCCACATCCAGATTCTTTTCCAAGTCACTCACAACGAAAAAATTTTTGTATGTGGAAATAATTGTTTATGGAAATTTAATAATATAATATTTGAAATCCTCTACCCCAAAAACCCATAAAACGATACCCCACATCGGTAGCGGGGTGGGAGTGGTGATAAGAGGTGCTAGTGGGGATGGATGAAGTAAAAAAACATTTTGAGGTTTCTGGTTCTTGTACACACATTAAATCACAATTTTTTTTTCATCCCCTTTAATAATGGGGTGGGGGTGGTAAGGGGGGTGGCTAATGCCAAAATTTTTTTTGAGACCTTAGCTTCTCTTGTATATACTAAATAACAATTTTATGGACTCTTACCTGCTTGATTTACCTATTTTCCCCAAATTTACCCCAATTTACCTCCCAACCCTTCGACGGAACAAGATGAAAATATAATCTAGTTCTAGATCTCGTTAAAGTACATATGTGTACCAAATTTCAAGTCAATATCTCAAACAGTTCCAGAGTAAACGTGCGCACAAAAAAAGTTACAGACAGACAGACCGACAGACAGACCGACAGACAGACCGACAGACATACCGACAGACCGACAGACAAATTTTTTTTCGCTCAAACTTAAAATCTCGACGTTTCGTGACATTCTAAGCCTATTTGAACAATAAAAATTTTAAAATTTTTTTTTTGTCGTTACTATACTTCCACTGGATGTGGAAGTAAAAAAAATTCCATTCGCGATATTAGAGCCACCATTTTGAATTTTTTAATTTTGACATCAGATTCGTAATCAGTGATCTCAAAAACATAACTGTCTTACGTTTCAAATATAAAATAGTAATACTTTTTAAAATATTGAATATTTAAATTTAGGTGCGGTTTTCACCCCTTGAGGATAAGAGCAACTATCCGAACCATATAGAAACTGAAGACGGGTACTGTACTATTAGTGGAAAGTAGCAAAGAATTGTAGTTTATTACCTAATATCAATTTGAAATTAGTGCAAAAATATCTAATTTCAAAAATACGTTTTGCACCGATTTCAAATTGATGTTAGGTAATAAAATAGTTTCTTGCTACTTTCCACTAATAGGTAGACAGATATTTGTAAAACTGGGTGAAATTTTATTTCTCACTTTTTATTATATTTATTTTTTGAAGACCTTTTTGAAGGCGGTTCGATTTTTTTTTAAATTTCTAGTATATTTTGTAGAGCAGAACTTTTTATATCATTATTTTTATTTGTAATTAGGTACTATTTACTTTATGTATTATTCTATTTTAATTTTTATTGATGCAAACAAACATTATTATTAAATTCTTTCGTTTATGTAGAGTGGCGTAATTTGTAACGGGCAGCCCCGGTTTCAACTTGGACAGTAGTGGGGTAAACACAAAATTTACTGTCCACGACTTTTTATAGCCCACAATTCTTATCAATTTTTTCTTAAAAATATTCTGCATTCAATTCTTAATTAGGGATTGCATTACCGGTTAACCGGTTAACCGGTTAACCGGTTATTAGGACAAAAAATACATGATGATAATTACCGGTAATTTTAATTTTTTACCGGTTATTTCGGTAAATTCTGAACTTACGATATGTCACGTATTCAATGTTTCTATTTATGTCAGTGACTAGTATTCACTAAATACAGAGTGACTGTCCCAACACCGAGCACTTCTAACAATAAATAAATAATATTATAAAAAGTAAACTCCAAACACCAAGCCCTAAGAAATACAAGAGAGACATTGACAATATCTTACGACAGAAAATTGAATATTTCACTGCAAATATCCGTGGAATACATTTAGAAGTATGTTATTACCAATTCTTATTAACTTATCGACCCACCAATATCGATTGAGGAAGGGCATTTTCAGCTGATGGTATTCTATGCACAAATATCAGACGACTAACATATATAGCTTTGAAAAACTAATCGTTTTAACAGGCTATTTTTAAAAAATATTGTATTTTGAGATTAGGTATTCAGTAAATGCCTTATTTGAGTTTATGTTTATAATTTTTGTTATTTAGGTGGATAT
This sequence comes from Rutpela maculata, assembly GCA_936432065.2. Taxonomy (NCBI): domain Eukaryota; kingdom Metazoa; phylum Arthropoda; class Insecta; order Coleoptera; family Cerambycidae; genus Rutpela; species Rutpela maculata. Next base: position 167,040,127 of record OW386287.2, on the reverse strand, counting down.
TTTTGTTATTTACAGAATAATTAGTTATTTAAATTTATTTCATTTATATTTTTTCTTTTTAATAAATTAACTCCTATATAAAAAAGTCACATTTTTGTCACTTTGACAGCAATAAAAAGGTGCATCGTTTTTTATCACCGATAAAAATGCCTGTTTCTCAAAAGCAGAGTACACCTAGTAGTCGCACGTCACTTTGAAATCTGTACTGTCAGCTATAATTTTTAAGTATTGTGGAAACTATACTGTACGATATGAGTCGTTTTGGGAAAATTATAATTATTTTTAATAAATTATTGTTGTTCGTTCACATTCATATTCTGTCGTTAATTTATCTTGCCAAAAAAACACTCGAGCTTTTCTTTTATGGATAAATTTCTTTTTAACTCAAAATTTTGCCAATCAGTAATTTTGCTTGAAAAACTGACATTTGACAAAATCATTCGACCTCCGGTCTCGCGATTTTTTCATGTCAGTTCTTCTTATAAAATCACTGATTGGCAAAATTATTTTATTACAAAGAGAAATTTATCCAATAAAAAAAAGCTCTTGTGATTTTACTGTTGATAAAAAACCTTTTGTTTGTTCATTATATCACATATAAGTACGTATATAAAAACGTTTTTGTTAAATTTAGATAATTTTTTATATGGAAAAAGACAATTGCCATTTTCGCCATCCTAATCATCCATTCTAAAAATTACCGGTAAATACCGGTTAACCGGTTATTTACATTTTTATTTACCGATTTACCGGTTATTAAAACTTCCGGTAAATTGCAATCCCTATTCTTAATAGAGTTGTCCAGGCCGATTTTTTAAATTTTTGGTCGTGCGAAATTCTGTATAATATATAGCGTGATCTACCATGATATGCGAAAATAAAATGATGTACTAGTCTTCAATGTGGGAAAGGCCCTGCAAAATTTTAGAGTGTTCTGAGGTAATTTAGTATATTAAATTATTAGTAAATTTGCGAAGATACACTACTGTTCTTGAGTAGGTCAGGGATAAGTTGATGAACTTACTTGTGAAAGAACGCATTGGAGTTGTTTACATTTCCTTAATTGGCATAAAAAGTGAAGCCACCAAGTGCGGTCAAAGCACAGATCAAAGTACCGCGTTTTTTGCTTTCAGTCGAACAATCAGTACACCGGCGTGTTATTGAAATATCTCGTATATCTAGGTACTTGTTTCAGAGTTCACCAGCGCATAGGGTCAATGTCTTTTCGATTTATTTCGCTACTTCTGTAGTGTGATTTGATTAAAGCCAAAAAGTCACTTATATCCTCTCCAATTTTACTGTCAATAGTGTCAATCCCAAGTCTGATAAAGTGACATGGTTGTACTGCGTTACGTCAGATTAGTTAAAGTCATTTGCTGCGCATTTCTACAAAAAAGTAAGGTCATTTTGTTGGTCATTTTTTTTTAATTTTTCATTTTTTTAACTCTTTTCGGTGGGGACAACCTACTGTTCAATTTTCGGCATGTCATGGTAGATCACGTTATATAAGTACAAATATACCCAAGAAAATTAGTTTCAATTATAAACAAGCTAAAAACGTACTCTTCGCCAATTTACTGAGCTTTTTATATAATTGTTACACATTCTATAGGATACTCTTCGCAGTTTTCTTGTAAATAATGCTGGTTTTTGCACATCCTAAATTTTGTGAAAAAAATATATGAAAAAAAAAACATCCAACCTGTCTGGGATTTGAACACACGATGTTTGGATTGCAAGCCAACTTCAGTCACTGTACCACCACAGATTACTGCAAAAATTGAATGTCTGCAGTATATATCATTCGAGAATCATATTTCAATGCACTAGATATATCATTATGAAATATACAGTGTGTCCCCGGATAGAGTTGGCAAGAGGAAAAATATCTCTATTATTGATTTTACGACAAAAAGTCTTTCTTTATAAAAAAATTCTGCTTGTGGAAAAAATGAATTTACCATATAAAAACCTTAGATCAGATGTACCGGGTGTTAATAAATTAAGAAAACATCAAAATGCCTCAAGAGAGAAGTACCTTTATTTATTATTTTGGACAAAATGTTTATAAAACAAAGTTGTTTATAATCCAAAATAAAGCCCAAATACAAATTATGAAGTCTAAATTTTGTTTATGTTTATGTTTTCATTGTGTTTATCTTTTTACGTTGAATTTATTAAGACGAATAAGAATTCAAATTAAGAAACAGAGTGTGCTGTCGATATTATTGAACTGACAAACGTCATTGTGACATTGTGTGGAATATTACTATCTTACATCTGCATTTATTAGTGTTCCGTTGATTATTGAAAAAATGTTTACCAAACAAGAAAGAATTTATTTGATCAAATGTTATGGGATTGGAGACGTCTCTTATCGATATGCAATTAACCTTTTCTACCAAAAGTTCCCTAACACAGCGGTATCGCGCCAATCATTGCGCAAACTTATAAAAAAATTCAATGAAACTGGATCTGTATTGGATGTCAAAAGAAAAAGTACAATGAAGACGATGCGGCAACATTTTTGGCAATAAATTCAGTAATAGAAAACCTAAAATTATCTGTACGGAAACGCTCACAAAGATTGGAAGTAAGTAAGTCATTTACAGAGAATTTATATGGAAAACAAAGTTCGACCGTTTAAGCCAAGTTTCAGACATACACTTGAAAATGAATATGAAGAGAAGCCATTGGATTTTTGTTTATGGGTCGGTGAGAATTACCTCGTAGATAGAAGTTTTCACAGAATGTTTTTTTTTTTACTGACGAAGCAACATTTTGTACCAATGGCCACGTTTAATCATAGAACAGTCGTTACTGGGCTTTTGAAAATCCAAAAAATGTCATTCACAAACGAAGTCAACGTTATAAAAAAGTGAATGTATGGTGTGGGATTTTTTATGATCGAATCGTTGGTCCATATTTCTTAGAAGAAAATTTAAATCAACATGTTTATTTGGACCTTTTGGAAAACTTTGTATTGCCATTTATAAACACGCTGCAACCGGAAGTAAGGCGTAACATTTTTTGGCAGCAAGACGGTTGCCCAGCTCATTCCTCAGTTTTGGTACGGCAGTGGTTGACAGATCACTTCGCAGCCAGATGGATGGGAAGAGCATATCTTCCCAATTAATTTTTCTGCAACATCACCAGACCTTACATCAATGGATTTTTTTCTGTGGGGTTTTTAAAACAGAAACTTTATGCAGATGACGTGCCACATGATCGAGAAACACTAAAAGCACGATTACAAGACGCGGTGAATGAAGTGAATGTACCCTCAACCATTCGTAAGGTCTATGGTGAATTTATTAAAAGGATGGAGAAATGTGTTGAGGTTGGAGGAGGCTATGTAGAATAAATTATTTTTCCACAATCGTTGAAGTTAATGTTACTATGTTATGTTAATGTTTGAAAAAAAATGTAAGTTGACATAAATATAAAAGTCAAAAATTTAGACTTCATAATTTGTATTTAGGCTTTATTTTGGATTATAAACAACTTTGTTTTATAAACATTTTGTCCAAAATAATAAATAAAGATACTTCTCTCTTGAGGCATTTTGATGTTTTCTTAATTTATCAACATCCGGTACATCTGAAGATTTTTATATGGTAAATTCATTTTTTCAACAAGCAGATTTTTTTTTATAAAGAATGACTTTTCGTAGTAAAATCAATAATAGAGATGTTTTTTTTTCTTGTCAACTCCATCCGGGGACACACTGTATATTAGTAAAATGAATAAAACAAAAAAATATATTGTAGAGATAATATTTCGCAATATTTCTAGTTAAGTACAAGCGACAAAAATGAAGAAAATATATTTTTTTAAATTAAATGATTGATAACTTTCTCATTCACTGATTGATTTTCTTCAAAAACAATAGGGTTCTTCCTCTAGCTAACACTAATTTACTTTCCAAATTTCAATACAATCGGACTTTTTTTTCTTAAGTTATCGTGCTTACAAGAAACGTGACGGACGGACGGACAGACGAACATTTTGAAAGATGTTCGGAATTCGTTCACTAACACAATGATATGAAAATTTTTTCTCTACGGGCGATATTTACGGTTTTAGAAATGTGCCGATAAAATGCAATATACTCTTCGTTTTTGCGAAGAGGCCCACAAAATATTTTTGCGAGGTGCGCCGGACCAGACCCAGTGTAGCATATGTTTTTGGGGTCGTTGAAACGACCGCATCGAAAACGACGTTAACGAACTAATTGGTCATGACATCCAATTGACGAGACGAGAATTTTCAAAAGTCATGACCAAGCCCTCGGAAGTTGCGGGCATTGTCCGGACTTTACCCGATGACAAGGCCCCGGGGGCAGACTGTATCGAATACAGGCTGCTCAAATATCTTCCGCGGAAAGGCATTGTACAACTGACGTACATTGTCAACGCGATCCTGCGGCTACAACACTGGCCCAGCCAATGGAAATGCGCCGTGGTCGTGCTGATTCTGAAACCGAACAAGAACGCCAAGCTCGCCGGCAGCTATCGACCGATCTCGTTGCTGTCGGCGATCTCCAAGTTGGTGGAGAAGGTCATCCTGGTCAGACTAGACGCTGCCCAGGATGAACTCCACATCGACGATGAATGTCAGTTTGGTTTCAGGAAAGGCAGGGGCACTGTGCACCAGGTCGTCAGGATCGTGAATGACGTCAAAGTGCAGTGCAACCGCGGAAAAAGCACCGTCATGGTGTTGCTCGATATTGAGAAAGCTTTCGATACAGTATGGATACCGGGCTTACTCCACAAACTCAACTCATTGAACTTCCCTACGCATATCACAAAACTAATTCACTCATTCCTGACAGACAGATCACTGCAGGTCAGGGTGAATAACAAACTTTCAACTCGGCGGGACATTCGCGCGGGTGTCCCCCAGGGCTCGTGCCTGTCACCCAAGTTATACAACTTATACGTCTCCAATTTTCCGAAGTTTCCGAATACGAACCTTGCCAAGTACGCCGACGACACGGCCATGTACGCGCATTCGCACAATGCACAAGCGGCGAACATGCTACTAAAGGCGCACATGGCTCATGCCACGGCGTATTACGATAAGTGGAAGATTCGGATCAACGCCGAAAAGTCGGAGGCCATACTCTTCACGCGCCGGTTCACAGAGAACCGCATTTTAACACCAATTTCGATCGGGGGTCGCCAAATTCCAATCAAAAGGTGCGTGAAATATTTGGGGGTGAACTTGGACAGAAGACTGACATTCAACACTCACGTTAACGAGACTATACGAAAGGTCTACTCCATGTCCAGGAGTCTGTATCCGCTCCTGGCGCGGGGTAGCGGACTAAACAGGACTAATAAAAAAATTGCTATATACGATGGTGATCAGGCCGGCCATCACATACGCGGCGCCGGTGTGGTGCAGCATCCCGGTCACGACAATGCGGAAACTTAGAGTTTTAGAACATAAATTTATGCGCCTCATTTCAGACTCCGGTAGGTACACCTCCCTCAGAGATCTCTACGCACGTTGCCACGACATAACCCCATTAGCGGATTTCGTCCAGAATATATCGCAAAAATTCTATCAATTCAAACTGGGCGATAGTCCGCTAACCCGCGACATTACACGAATCAGACAGCATAATGCCATACTTTTCAACTTGAAACACCCATTACCATACCAGGCGTTGCCTATCTTTCGACAACTTCCTTAGCCCCACTTTCCTAAACCACAATTTCCCTTTCACCACCTTTTACTTTTCACCACCTTTTACCTTCAAACCCCTTTCTATTCTCTCTATTCGTCTCATTTTTGTTAATTATGTTAATGTTTGTTCCTTTGTCCTTTTTGTCTCTTTTCTAAATCCCCTCTCGACCAATAACTTCTTGCAAACCAAAACCGTTTAAATCATAACTTCCCTTCCACCCTACCTTTCCGAAGGCAGACAGACCATCGGATGAATGTCGTCATTTGTTCGAACGGGTTTTTTCGTTGAGTTTTTCCCCGTACCAGCAACCCGATCTTTTTAAAAAACAGTGCGCGTGTGCGCATCCTAATAAAAACTCAGTTTTAGCTTTAAGTAGTCTTAAGTATTTTAAAACTTTTTCATGGTTATATTTACAAATTGTTAGGTTTAAGTTTTTATATTTTAAACAGGAGCCCTAACTTCCATTTGATCCGTTGTCATAGCCGAGACCAGACCCGCTTCATCCGACTGCATATTAACCACGACGCTACGCTACGTGGTTGTGCGGTCGGCTCTGAACCGAGATCTGACCCAGGCGCATTATTGTAATCCTTAATATTAATAAATTTGTTTTGAATGATTGATTGATTGAGGTCGTTGAAACAGAATCTGAAACTTATTTTGCCCCATCATGTCAGGATTTTTTTTTAAATTAAAGGGAACCTTTTTCCTTGCTATTTTCCACTAATAGTTCAGTAACTAGAGGTTTTAACTTCGGAATAATGTCATATTGAACGGATTTCGTTCATTTTTGGCAGTATAATAAATACTTCACAGAAAAGTTTCTATATTGTGCGGGGGCTTGCTAATTTATAGGGGGGGTGGATGCCACCCCCTCTCAGGGGGTGGCACTTAAAAAATATAATTTTTTATTGGAGCTGAAGTAGGATCAGATTTTAATAAGAAAAGGTTCTATGCAATTTTTCACATAAATTGATAGTTTTTAAGTTATAACGACTTCAAAATTGCGATTTTAGCTTTAAAAAAAAAGGTGTTTCCAAACGGCTTTCGTCAAGTATCTCGAAAAGTATTACTTTATCGAAAAAATGTTACAGACCAATTACAGAAAGTACAAACTGGGAATTAATTATATTTTTCGTTTATTGATGTAGGATTAATAATTTCGGAGATATTTAAGTTTATATTTGGTATTCAAGTGTTTCGAAATTACCTTTAAAGTTTAAAATGCATTTTTTTCTAAAGCAAGTGCTTTAAATGAGCAAAAAAAATGAGGATCTAGGTAATGCTACATCTTAACGAAAAACTGTATTTGAGATAATTTTTTTAAATTACTGGCTAATTAGAGTAACAAAATGGCGACCTTTTTATACAAAAAATATAAATACGCACATTTTTCCGTCATAACTTCTTTATTTCTTACGCTACAGGAACGAAATAATTTGAAAGCGCAATTAATTGTCTTTAATTTCATTTCTTAGCATGCGTGACGTAGGTGTCACAATTTCTGAGATATTTAACATTTAAACTGCATTTTTCGTCTTATAAACGTTCGGACGCCTTTTGTAAACTTTTATATCTCCGAAACTATTAAATCTATGTAAATAAATAAACAAGAGAAATTCATTATGAGTTTATGAGCTTTATTTTGGGTCTCTACCCATTTTTCAATAAAACTAACATTTATTGAGATATTTGGGAAATGAAAAAAAATTACGTTTTATCGAAAATACCTTAGTTTAAACTGTATTTTTTTCTAAAACAAGTGCTGTATACAAACCAAAAAAATTGAACATCTACGTTATGCTATATATTATTGAGAAACAGTGTTTGAAATTCCTTTTTTTTAATTATTGGCTAATTACAGTAACAAAATGGCGAAGTTGTTATTAAAAAAATGTGTAGACGCACATTGCTTCGGTCACAACTTCTTTGTTTTTTATGCTACAGAAATAAAAAAATAGTTGAAAGCTTAATTAATAACCTATTATTCTACCTACTAGCATCCTTGGCGTAGGTGTCACAGTTCTGAAATATTTAACTGTCACTCTAAATAATTATCTTATGAACACTTGGATGCCAAATGTAAACTTAAATATCTCCGAAATTATTAATCCTACATCAATAAACAAAACATATAATTAATTCCCAGTTTGTACTCTCTGTAATTGGTCTGTAACATTTTTTCGATAAAGTAATACTTTTCGAGATACTTGACGAAAACCGTTTGGAAATACCTTTTTTTTAAGCTAAAATCGCAATATGAAAGTCATTATAACTTAAAAACTATCAATTTATGTGAAAAATTGCATAGAACCTTTTCTTCTTAAAATTTGATTCTACTTCAGCTCCAATAAATATATATATTTTTTAAGTGCCACCCCCTGAGAGGGCATCCACCCCCTATAAATTAGCAAGCCCCTGCACAATATGGAAACTTTTCTGTAAAGCATTTACTATTATACTGCCAAAAATGAACGAAATCCGTTCAATATGACATTATTCCGAAGTTTTGCATATTTTTTACCTCTAGGTACTGTACTATAATAGGTAGACAGATATTTGTAAAACCGAGTGAAATTTTATTTCTTTCTTTTTAGAGATATTTTTTTGAAGATTTTTTGAAGGCGGTTAGATTAAAAAAAAATTTCTTTTCATCCCTTTTAGTAGCTTTTATATAGTGAAGGAAACTATTGTGAAATTCTCTTTAAGTTGGGCACCATGTGAATGTTACCACGAAAATAATACTGTTTGCGAATTAAATGATATTACCGGCGACTCCGCCAAATCTTTGAATGTCGAATGTTCTCGTAATATGAAGTCGTTTAAAAAATTGTGTCCACCTTACACTAGATGTAGCCTTTGGCTTGTCTGTGGTTTGAGGATGTTGAGTTGTTGGGTTCTTTCATGTGGACTTACGATTCATTCGATAAAAATAGGCCTTTTCATCTACAGATTTAAGGTTCCCCTTGATTTAAAAAAAAACCTGACGTGATGGGGCAAAACAAGTTTCAGACTCGGTTTCAGCGACCCCAAAAATATATGCTACACTGGGTCTGATCCGGCGCACCTCGCAAAAATTATTTGTGGTCCTGTGTAATTTATTAAACAATCTACTTTTTTACGCCTTATTTATATTAACATCCTGTCGAAGTTAATCATGTAAGAGATGTCGAAATTGTATTTTGTAACACCCTGTACATGTTATAATTATGGTTTAATGTTTTTTCCAAATGCCGTCTTACTAAATTGCAGAGCAAAATGTGCAATTTTTGTTCAGAATATGATTTTTGGTATCATGCGTTGATTTTATAGCGAAGTGTATGTTGTAGATATTTTATTGCATGTGGTATTATAACCAGATTAACTTGTACAAACATATTTTTAAAAGTTCCTTCGCCAATAAAAAACAAACCGTTGATATTATTGTAAACCTGATAAACTTGACTCACAAGTAACTAGAACATCTAACATTACAACATTCAGAATTATTGATAATATTGTGTGTAATTTAAAGCAAGTTTTTCTTTCGTAGGTTGCCTATTAATTTTAGAAATAATGTCGGAATGCCACAATGAAATATTGATGAATATACCAGACGAAGATTTAGACCAGTTAGCTGATATGTACAAGGAACGCGATGATATTCCATATGCTAGCAGCATATTAACGAACGGAATTAGAATAAGAAAAAAACGAAGTTTCTTTATACGCTTCATGTCTCCTGGTAACTGTTGGAGAGATGATGGAACTTTTTTTGCCTTGATGGAGGTATGTGATACTGTGAATATATGATTAAAATATTCTCGATATAGGAAAAATGTATTGTGTGTGGTTAGTTCTTCATGAGGTGAGTAAAGTTGCCCCCCCCCCACTCGTTTTTCTAACTTTTTTTATAGAAAGATTGCGCCACAATATAATTAGCGCCTTATAGTGGAGTCAAATTAGGACTAAAAAATTCGCAATGTGAATTGTCTGGTCAGGGCAGTTTTTCTATTTTAACTTATTCAGGGGATCAACTTAAGTTCACAGTTCAGTTTTGCAGTTTCTGCGAGGTCGGCGTATTGTTTATTTAAACAATTAATTTTTTTAGACCGTGGTTTCCATCGGTTTTCTTTGAATATTTCGAAATCTATAAGTCCTATGGAAAACAACAACAACAAAAAAATTAAAATGTTCATAATGAGCTGTACAATAAAAGAACATAAACTCTAATTCATTCCAATTGTTATTATTATTTTAAAAAAATTGTATATTGCAAAATTATGCGTTTCTAAACAAATCACTGTTATTTCAAAAATAATGGATAATATTCAATGAAATTTTGGAGAAATATAGCTCTTATAAAGTTCAACCACCACTTAAAGTTTTAATTCAAAATGATTATTAAAACGGCTCAAATATACAATTATTGCTAAAACTTTGCACCTTTGTGAAATCCTGCCATCAAAACCAAAAAATGCGTACAATGACTCAAGTTGTAGCTTTTTATAAAGTACTTTAAGATCACGAAGAGAGAATGTTTTTTTTTTAAATTTAAACTCTTTTTATTGCAGCTGTTTATAATTTCCGAAATTGTAACTATAAACAAATTCAAATAACTCTGTTGTTTTTTTATGAAATCAAAAACGGTAAAGGAGTAATGAAAGTAGATTAAAAAAGCTAACTTCAGAAAAAAATTTAATGCTCTACTTGTATTTGGAGCTGAGATATGTTAGTTTTTACGTTTAGGTCACTTATAAATAAACAAACCTATATTTCTTATTGACATTTGGACTGGTAATTCTCCAATGTCTATTATTTTGTCTCTGCTACTTAAAAATTAACTGCTATTAAATTGCAGTACTTGGCCAACAATCACTCATTTGCAATTTTCTCGAAAACGTTAATTCTAGAAAAAAAAGTTTCAAATAAAAAAGTTACTTTTATCTTCGTTACTTCTCGATAGACTTGGTATCTATTTCGAAAGATAAAAAAGTTTCCCGCATGTTACATTTGAGAATGCAAATTTTCGACATAGCCTTAGAAAAAAAATAACTTACACATAATACACTTATTAAAATTTGACCTACATATTAACGCATTATGTTAACAAATATATAGTGTTAACACGATAAAACTTTGAGAGTAATCCATTGTGCAGCTTTTGAGTTAGAGCGAGTTAAGCGGAAAAATAATTGTGTTATATATCCAATACACACCTAAAACTAGAGAAATGCACCGCGAAAACTCGTGACGGTGTTAAATAATTATTTATAATAAGTTTAATATTTGATGGAGGGTAGACTGATAAAATATTAAGATGGAAAAAAAGATTTATATATCCGAATATTAAGCTCCGAAGTCCCTATCCCTTTTCCTTAGTTTATTCCTTAGTTTATTCCCGCAAACGCATTATGCCCCCTCCCTCCCTTCCTATTGCTTGGATTGCGATAATTTTTTTTTAATTAAAGATGAAAAAATCTCACTTACCTGTAAAAAAATTTCTCTTCTGAGCCCTTTCCTTCGTACTCAAAAACACATTTAAAAAAAAATGCAAAAGTTTTTCCCCTCCCACAAGTTTGTTTAATTGAAAAAAATAAATAAAATTATTCAGTCAAATATTAGACGTAATAACGAACAAATTCCATTTTGGTTTTTGAAAATCGCACGACAGGGAAAAAGTTCGAGGGGGTTGAATAATTTTCCTTTCCCTACCTCCCTCCCCTCCCCTAATTGGCCCACCACCCCAATTCTCTTGCTCCATCAATTCTTATCTATTTCACCTACCTCAAAATAATATCATCCCTCTAACTTCTTTTTTTCGTAAAAAAATTAAGGAATTACTTTTTTGTGTATTAGTGTTAGGGCAAAAAACGAGTATTTTCAAAAAAATTTTTCACGAAAAGTTACCGACCAATTTGAAAAAAAACAGATTATGCGCTTCCGCGAGATCTTCAATTTTTAATTTTACTTTTTTTTTCGTCAGGTCAATAATAACAAAGTTATCGTGGAAAAATGTGTTTTTGCGAATTTTAAATGCAAATTCCTCCGCCACCCCGTGTGATTAAGCTGAACTAAGTTGATAACATGATAAAAGAGAACGCGTGTAACCGAATTGCCAAAAAAAATTTTGTTTCATTTCAAAACCAGATCCGCTCCGCTGTTGTAGATTTTGAGATATTCAAAGAAACCTGATGGAAAACATGGTCTAAAAAATCAAATTGTTTAAATAAACAATACGCCGACCGAAATTGACGCCCTAGACACGTTAAAACAGAAAAACTGCCCTGGTCAGACAATTCACATTGAAATACTAATTTGACTCCACTATTATTCGTTTTCGAGTTACAAACTATTGAAAGCCGTGAGAACTTGGCCGCCTCCACATATCTATCCCGATAGTATGGGCTCAGAAAGTACGCTAGCTTTTTTTTACGGGGGGCATGCTTCTCTTTACAATTTGAGACTAGTTTGAAAATTCTTTGTTAATGTGACCAAAAAAACGTTAACTTAGCCGCCTCCCACTTTCAAAAGTTAATAATTCGAAAGCGAATAGGACGTTAGCTAATTATTTAGGAACGCAGAGAGATGCATAGTGAGCGCAATCTTTCTGAGCAAAAAAAGTAAAAAAAAAACAAGTGTAAGGGGGCAACCCAACTCATCCGCTGTCCCCGGCTTTGATAACTAATAACTCATTAAGAGTTAGTGTGCTAGCGTTAATTTAAATGGCGCAAGGAGACGCTGGCTCTCCTCTACCAAACTATAATAAAAAAAAATTTAAGACATGAAGACTTGGCCCTCCCCCACATATCTATACCTGTAGTACGGCCCCAGTGCGCTGGCTTTTTTACTGGATGCAAAAAGGCGCTTGCTATTCTTTATATTTTTGATTTTTTTTGTTGTGACCATAAAAGCCTGAACTTAACCCCCCCCCCCCTCCCTACTTTTAAACGTTAATAACTCGAAAACCAATAGGGCTCTGGCTAATTATTTTGGGGTGCAAACGAGCGCATAACGGAAGCAATCTTTATTACAAAAAAAGTTATAAAAAACGAGTGAGTGCTCTTTACTCACTTGTTCTTCGTGTTTGTCAGTATGTATACTGTATAGTGTGTCCTTGGTTATTGTTGAGGATAGTACCAATTTGGATGTTTTTTAAGCGTATTTTAATAATGGAATGAAATTTTTGTAAATTTTAATCAAACATATCCGCTAACGTCACTTAAAAGTACGTTAAAAGCGCATAATAAAAAAATATTAGTACAAAAAATAGTTAAGATGTACTAAAATATCTTATAGTTAATAATTAACGGTTAAGAAACAAGACTAGGGTTTTGTTTTGTAAATATTTATTAAAGACGTCCAAATTATGACTTTAAAGAGTGACCGCAAAATAAGCCCGAAATTCGCGTCCTTGAGAAATTCTAATAGTCCAATCAATGAATGCCCAAAAAGGGATCGTAGAGAACATTTTGGAGGGGAGAATTTTTCTCTTCAGGGATGTGTTGGGGGTAGTCAGGAGGTAAACATACTAAAAGTCCCCGCCCCTAGCCCCGCCGCTTCAGGGGGGAGGGGGGTGGAAAGGTTCCTTTTTTCGATTCTTCGCTTATAACTCGGAAACGATGCGTCGTATGGGAAAAGATAATCTGTGCAAAATTAAAAGTAATTAAATTTCCCACAAGAATGTTTATATTCATTTTCTTCCTATGTGTTATATTTTACGAGATATTCGCCAGCGAAAATCGATAATTAATAAAAAAAAATCAATTGTGTACTTTGAATATTTCTATCAAAGCGGTTTACCGTGGTCTTCTAATAAATCACAGTCACAAAACAATCTTTATTTTACAACACTCGACGTATTTACTAACGTAATATTTTGTTGAAGTCTAGACATTTCCTTAAATATACAGTGTGACTCACTTAAAATGAAGATACACTTATAACTTTTTCATTTTGTTTCCGATTTGAATCAAATTTTACTTAAGTATAGAACAAATTAGGATCTACTTATGACCAGAAAATCATTCACCTGCTATAAAGGCAAAGCCACTTGCGGTACCAAAATATGCTGAAAAAAATAAAACATTTTGAATGTTAGAAATTCTAAAAAATGCACCCAATCGGCACCACAAACGTACATACACCAAAATTTGATTTGATTATTGATGGGGGATATTTCATACATAAGCTCATTTGGCAAAGGGGGTCCTCAGCTTCCGCAATTTGTGGTGGCTACGTAAAATTCATCGTTCGTAAGATTAAAAATCAATATGATTTTTAATCTTTTTCCTCATATTTTGGTACCGCAGGTGGCTTTGCCTTTATAGCAGGTGAATGATTTTCTTGTCATAAGTAGATCCTAATTTGTTCTATACTTGAGTAAAATTTGATTCAAATCGGAAACAAAATGAAACAGTTATAAGGGTATCTTCATTTTAAGTGAGTTACACTGTATATTTAAGGAAATGTCTAGACTTCGACAAAATATTACGTTAGTAAATACGTCGAGTGTTGTAAAATAAAGATTGTTTTGTGACTGTAATTTATTAGCAGACCACGGTAAACCGCTTTGATAGAAATATTCAAGGTACACAATTGATTTTTTTTTATTAATTATCAATTTTCGCTGGCAAATATCTCATAAAATATAACACATAGGAAGAAAATGAATATAAACTTTCTTGTGGGAAATTTAATTACGTTTAATTTTGTATAGATTACCTTTTTTCGTACGACGCATCGTTTCCGAGTCATAAGCGAAGAATCGAAAAAAGAAACCTTTCCACCCCCCTCTCCTACTGAAGCGGCGGGGCTAGGGACGGGGACTTTTAGTATGTTTACCTCCTAACTACCCCCAACACATTCCTGAAGAGAAAAATTCTCCCCTCCAAAATGTTCTCTACAACTCTTTCATTGACTGGACTATAAGGACAGCATGTCTTTTCGTTTTTGCTATAAGGGTTGAAAATATTTAAACAATCCCAATATACAGGATGTTCGGTTCACCGACGTATATTTGAAAGGGGGTGATAGGTGAGGTGATTTGAAACGTATCTAACTATATCTACCATTATACAAAGTGTACGCATTTCGAGATACCATCGCTTTTCCGAATTTTATCGAATTTTGTACATTTCCCCATATAAGTTTTAATAAAACTTTTTCGAAGATTTTATCTGTTTGTAAATTTTTTCTCATAAATTAAATGTATATTCCATTGATATAAAACACGTAATAGGATCTACATATGACAAAAAAATGTTTATAACTAGAGATGTGCAGAGGAAACTTTCCATATTTGATAAAAGTCTGTTAAAATCATGTAAATAATATAACTGTATGCACTTATTTGGTATCAAAATGAAGTTTCCTCACGAATCAGATTTCACCATAAAATAGGCTATCAATATACTCAATGGAAAGTTAGAAGAAAAACTTCCTGGAAACGTTCGGAGTTTTCAAAACGGAAAGTTTCCAGGAAGTTTTCGTTCTACCTTTTCAGCCTAACATTTTATAATTAACATGAAAAATTGGAGAAATAAATTTTAAATTGTCAAAATAATTACGTTATTTGTCAATAAATAGAGGCACGTCTGATTTATTATACGACTTAATTAAAAATTCACCAGGTAACCGCAGAGTTTGACCAAAAATTAGTTCGGCAGAAGAACATTGCAAATCTTCTTTGGGAATCGTTCTAAAAGCTAATAATACAATTGGAAGTTCTCCTACCCAGTGTGACGTATTAGCCCTAGCTGCCAATACAGCTTTAAGTGGAAACGTTCAACTAATCCGTTACTTTGTGGGTGGAACGTAGTGGTACGAATTCTATGAAAACCCAAAAATTTTGAAAATTCGCTAAATAATTTTGATACAAACTGAACGCCTTGGTTAGTTGTGACAGTTAAAGGTACGCCGAAACGGCAAACAAAGTTTTGAAATAACGATCGCGCAACAGTCTCTGCAGTAATATCAGTAAGAGGATAAGTCTCTGGCCATCTAGTAAATCGTTCAATCACTATTAGAATGTAAGACCAAGCTTTGGATGGAGGTAATGATCCTACTAAATCTATATGTATATGATCGAACCCGCACTTGGGTATTTCAAAATTACCTAGTGGGCTTTTGGTATGACGTGAGACTTTAACAGTCTGACAGCTAAAGCAAGTTTTTGCCCATGAATTGCAGTCTGTACTCATTTTGGGCCAGACGTAATTATTAACGACTAAAGTCCTAGTAGCTTTAATTCCGGGATGAGATAGACCATGAAATATATCAAATATAATTCGTCTATAAAAAATTGGAACGTAAGGTCGTAGTTTTGGACGAGAAATATCGCACCAAATGAATTAATCCAAATTTGGAATTTTAATTCTTTTCAAATTGAAGGTATGTTTAGAATTTGAAGATTGATTTGACAATAAGTGTTTAAGGTCAGAATCTTTTTCTTGTGCTTTGCTTAATAATTTGAAATCAAAATTAACATTGATTAAAGGAGATTTTTCTGTTTGAATAGGTGAAATACAATGCTCTAAAGAAGATGTGTCATATTTACGTGATAAGGTATCTGCTGTGACATTATCTTTTCCTTTAATGTGCTGAATTTCTCATGAAAATTGAGCAATATATTCTAAATGACGTATTTGTCTTGGAGATCTTTCGGCTTTTGTGAATAAAGCATTGATCAAAGGCTTATGGTCGGTAAAACAAATAAATTTACGACCTTCAGGTAAATATTTAAATATCTAAATAGCAGAGTACAAGGATAAAAGTTCCTTATCAAAGGTCGAATATTTGGTCTAAGCTATGGTAAGTTTACGCGAAAAGAAAGCTAAAGGAGTAAGTACTTCTTTGTTATCTCGCTGCTCTAAAACTGCTCCCATAGAGACATTTGAACAATCTACTCTAAGTGACAAGAATGCATTATAACTACAACAAGAATGAGCTAAAATAGCTATATAGACAATAGCGCTTTTAAGAATACAGTCAATAGGAAAATCATCTATGTTCGCAATTTTATTATGCGATAAGTTTGTACAGAAAGAATGTAAAGGAACTAAAATTTCAGCGAAATTAGGTACGAAACGATGATAACAGTTTATCATACCTATAAAACGTTGAAGTTGTTTAAGAGTAAGGGAAAATTATTAATAATGTCAACTCCTTCAAAAGAAGGTAAAATACCTTGTGAAGAAATATGATGCCCTAAAAAGGTTAAACTATCATTTCCTAAAATACATTTAGATGGTTTAATATGTATACCATATTGATCTGATCGATAAAAACAACTTATAAGTGTTCTGAATGTTGTGAAATTGATTCACTTGCGATTAGTATGTCGTCTAGATAGACAAAAACGAAAGGTAAACCTGTAAGTACCTCGTTCATAAATCTTTGAAAAGTTTGACCAGCATTACATAAACCGAAAGACATTCGTGAAAATTCGAATAAACCGAAAGGAGTAGTACTAGCTCTCTTATAAATGTGGCTTTCTGCGACTGGTATTTGATGATAAGCTCGAACTAAATTAGTTTTCGAGAAAATAGTACAACTATATAATTGAGAGTTGAAATCATGGATATGCGATAATGGATACCTGTCTGGAACTTTGACAGTATTTAGTTGTCGATAATATACCATTGGGTATATTGACAGGCTATTTTATTGTGAAATCTGATTCTATCGCCAATTACCTACCAAATATTATTTTTCTGCGCCAAGCGGTGCCTTAGATATAACGCCAACAGACAGACAGACGACAGATGAAGTTGAGTGACTTTAATTTTCTTATTTTTTTTTTATTATTTTTATTTTTCGGTAAGCGAAGAAAGTAAAAAAAAAACAGAAAAATTGGGAAATTTTCAAAAATTGATTTTTTTGAAGTACTGTGTTAAAATACATAAAAAAATCTACAATTTGTAAAAAATTGCTCTGCGATGCTTTGCTCAAAAATGATAAGAAAATCAACATTTTACAAAAATGCAATTTGCTGGCCGTTCTATGTAATATTTCGAAACTAAATTATAAGTATATTTTTCTAAATTTTCGACAAAATATAACACATTCAAACCCAAGTATTCCGACCAAAGCCGAATGAAAAGATTTTGGCTATCGACTCTCCCTGATGGCTATTTCCAGATTTTTCCTAATAGTACCGGAAAAAAGAAAGAAAAAAAATTAGTTTCTTTTTCCGGTTAGCGCGCGGAAGTTTCGTCTGCCAGCGTAATTGGGGTATGTGAAGTACATATACTATACATATGCGGACAGATATCAATAATAATCATTCAATTTAAAAATAAATGCCCCCCCTCCCTATCCCCCCACCATACCAAAAAGTTCCAGAGAAAAAAATTTTGTATTTATATGGTCTCTTTGATTACCGACTGGCAGACGGTAACCACTCGTCGTCGAATATGCACGCTATTTCCTAGACTATAGGTCATGAAAAATTTCTGAAATAATAATATGACTCCACTACAAGTGTTACATGAATTTTCAGTCTTCTTACTAATAGTTTCTGCTTAATTTTTAATAATATGGTGAATTTTGGTGGTGGAATAATCAATATGTTATTAAAATTTTACAGGACCCAGTATTTTTTTAGTTTCCTCATAGTTATGATCTTGCGGTCTTTACGTTGGACAAAACCTGCAAAAATGTGTATGAAGGTCTAATGAAAACGAGGAGATTGCACTTCGAAAGGCCCCTGGTATTTTTTGCAATACATAGTAGTACATATC
Source organism: Rutpela maculata (assembly GCA_936432065.2). Lineage (NCBI taxonomy): Eukaryota > Metazoa > Arthropoda > Insecta > Coleoptera > Cerambycidae > Rutpela > Rutpela maculata. The sequence goes on along the minus strand of OW386287.2, from coordinate 167,021,710 downwards.
CAACAATTCTGAAAATCATAAAGGAGAGGAATCTGCGTGTGAAAAGCGATAATGCCTATTATATTTATTCAATTTCCAAGACAGAGGCAGTTGATTTTACAATTGAGTAAGTGAATTAACTGAATGAGTATTTTACTAACATTAAATAATACCAAATATTAAATATAATAATAACATAGACCTCCAATTATAATTTTTTTCCAAGAAAGAGCAATGTTAAAAAAAGGAATTTTTTGGCCCATCCGTGGTAAAGTGTGGAAGCCACCTTTGTTTACTAATTTTGGCGAATCCGTCACTCGTTTTGGCGAAAAATCTCCGAAACACATAACCACCTTTATTTGGGGGTGACATTGGAATTTTGCAGGAAATTCTCTTGAAATACTAAGTTTCGATGACTAAGTAGAAAAAGAAGTAAAAAAATCAAATTCACCCCTTCAACCCTCCTCGCCATTCTTTCTATAACTACTATATAGTTATTTTCATATTTTTAAAAAATCAGAACACCTCATTGAGTGGTTGCTCTTAGAATATTATAATCTGATTACTTCTGAGTACACTCATACGCCTCCTCATCCCTAAAAGGAATTGGTCTCACCTTCTCAGGAATATTGATCGGTTTTAATTACAAAAAAATCGTAATACATAGTTGGATGTTTTTATATCATATTAAGGTGACTTGGCCAATTCAGATCACTACTGAGTATTTCTTACTCCTCTAAGGGTGCAGGACTTTTTTGGCCCGTCCGTGGTAAAGTGTGGAAATCATATTTTTTTACTAATTTTGTGGTGCTGAATACGAATCTGTCATCCTAATTGGCTAAAGACATCGGGAAGACCGCAAAAAACAACCTTTATTTGGGGGTGGCATTGATATTGATATAAGAATTTGCAATAAAAAGTTATTCTTTAGTGCGGGAAATTCTTTCAAAATACTCAGTTTCGTTAGGTAAGTAGAAAAAGAAGCAAACATCCTCCCCCCCCCCTCGTTTCCCCCACCCTTCACCATCCATAAGAACGGAGTAAGTTACAATATCTAATAGAAGGTTATTTATTTATTAAAAAAATAAAAATTCGTTAAATGGCTATTATCAGGTTATAATGTAATTACTTTTGAATACTCTTACGCCCATCCCCACCAATTAAGGTGGTAGATTTTATATTTTTAGTGTTTTTATTGGTTTTAATTGCAAAAGAAATCCCTAATCACCCAGTTTGATGTTTTTTTATCATGATAAAATGATTTAGTCAATTCAGATGAATATTTCTCACCCCCGAGATATTTCTGAGATAGTAATCTCTGTGCCATATCCCCACCTCCCGCAAAACGGGTAAATGATACGTTAATATATATATTTTCAATAAGTATTTAGGGATAATTTTTTGAAGTCACTATTATGATAGAAATCCATGTAAGAGGTAATTAAGGATTTCTGTTGTAATAAAAACGAATCGAAAGTCCCAAAATAGTTACTCTCACCCATTTCGCGGGTAGATTTGGAATTTGAAAATGAAAAAAGATTCCCATTCTAACAAATAAAAATTATTTAAATAACTAAATAATTTTTTTATAAAAATCAAGCAAAATTTTTTAAAAGGGTTATTGACACTCCTTAGAGGGGTAAGAAATATACAGGAGTGATCTGAATTGGCCAAGTCACCTTAATATGATAAAAAAACATCTAACTGTGTATTAGGATTTTTTTGTAATTAAAACCGATCAATATCCCTGAGAAGGTGAGACCCACCCTTTTATAGAGGAGGCATATGAGTGTACTCAGAAGTAATCAGATTATTATATTCTGATAACAACCACTCAATGAGGTGTTCTGGTTATTTAAAAAATATGTAAATAACTATCTAGTAGTTTTAGTAGCTTACAACCTTCTTGGGGGTGGTAAAAGAATGGCGAGGAAGGTTGAATTGATTTTTTTTTTACTTCTTTTTCTACTTAATTATCGAAACTTAGTATTTTAAGAGAATTTCCTGCAAAATTCCAATGTCACCCCCAAGTAAGGGGGCTTATTAATGTGTTCCATAGATTTTTCGCCAAAACGGGCGACAGATTCGTTTTCAGCAAAATTACTAAAAAAAGATGTCTTCCACACCTTACCACGGATGGGCCAAAAAAGCCCTTTTTTAACATTGCTCTTTTAAATATTCTAGTCTTTGTCAGTGTTAATTTATTAGGAACGTACTCTTCGCCGGTTTACTAAGCTTTTTATATAATTGTTACACATTCTATAGAATACTCGCAGTTTTTTGTAAATAATGTTAGTTTTAGATATTTTTAATTTTATAGTACGAACTTAGTTGGTGAAAGATTCAGTGTAAAATAAAGTAAAAATAAAAAAAACTATACCCATGTGGGTTTCGAACCTGAGACCCTTGTATTCCGAGTTAAAAGCGTAAGAACTACCTAACACGTAAAAAAATGTAAAAAATGTAAATTTTTACAAAAAAATAAAGATCAAAAGAAATTCTCAAATTTAAATCATTAATAACATTTTTATTTACTGATCGATTTTGTTCAAAAACAATGGGGTTCTTCCCCTAGCTAACACTAGAGTTACTGTCCAAATTTCAGTATAATCGGATGTTTCTTTCTTGAGTTATCGTGCTTACAAAAAACGTAACGGACGGACGGACGAACGGACGGACGGATGGACGGGCATTTTTAAAGTTGTTCAGAATTCGTTCACTAACACAATGATATTAAAATTTTTTGTCTGCGAGCGATTTTTCGTTTTAGGAAATATGCCGATCAAATGCAATATACTATTCGTTTACGTAGTTGCGAAGAGTATAATAATAACAAAACAATACATTTTCAACAAATATAAGCTTTTTTGAACCGTATAAACTTGAACACAATGAAAAAAGAGCAGAAATCTAGAAAAATGCGCTTTTTTTGCATAAATGTGCATATAAAAAAATGTTTCACGACCTACGAAATATCCGCGTTAGTTGGACTTGCTTTCTGTAGATTTCAAACAACAGCTTAAAAAAAAAATTGATGGGCCTTACATTTCGTCTTACTACCGTTTTTTTTTTTGTTAGCTCGGCCGGACTAGTTGCAATGCTAGTTATTTGGCGAAATCTTTTTAAAGCTCCGCTTTGCGTCGCTCGTCAACTTACACTATCGAGCGACAATGAGGCACTTTGCAATCTTAATACACAAATAGCTATTTTTTCACTCCTTTTAATAATGGAGTGGCTAATGCCAAACATTTTTTTACGACCTAAGCTTCTCTTAAATATACTAAATACAAATTTTTTGGACTCTTGACTCTTGATTTATCTATTTACCCACATTTACCCCCAACCCTTCAACGGATTAAGATCAAAATATTATCTAGTTCCAGATCTCATTAAAATACGTACGTGTACCAAATTTCAAGTCAATATCTTAAACGGTTCCAGAGTAATTGTGCGTACAAAAAAGACCGACAGAGAGAATTTTTTTGCTCAAATTTAAAATCTCGACGTTCCATGACATTCTAAGCCTATTTGAACAATAAAAATTTTCAACATTTTTTTTGCGTTACTATACTTCCACGATGTGAAAGTATAGTAACTGTACATTAGCCGAGAAAGGAGGACAGTGATGAATTCAACTGTCAATAGTATCAAGTCGCACACATCTTCGATTGACGTTGATTTGATAAGCCTTTGAAAGAATTATTTTGAAATACACCTCCCTCTAAATTTAAACGCCAATAGCATCTCTTGCACGCAGTGATCACGTGCACATATTACTATCCTCCTTTTCCGGCTAAGGTATAGTATTGAAGCCAATTAACTAATATAGAATTTTCGTCGGACTGAGCTGGGTATAATAGTCTATGCAGGGGGTGCAGGGAACATATCAAAAGTCAGAACATACCAAAAGTCCCTATATTTGGGGACCTTTGGTATGTTTACCTCCTAAATGGTCCAAACACAGCCCTTAAAAGCCCCCAAGTCAAAAATTGTGATCTCGGCATTTCCCTTTAGGAACCATTCATTGACAGGACTATTTCTTTATTTCTTGTTTTAAGAATTATCTTAATAGTTAAAAAAGTTATGCAATAAAACTTTTTTACATTTTTATATCTTTATAATACAAAAAAATTACGTCACAACTTTTACTGAGACTTTCACTTAAAGAATACATAAGCTAAAATGCATTTTTGTATTTTAATAGCATCAGGATAATTTTCCTGAACATCGAATACTGGTTGGAGTATTTTACTCTAATATGACAAACACCTCCCATTTCTATGGTTTATCTGTACAATTACAATGAGAGATCTTGCAACCTCTTTTTTTAAAAAACTCATTATTATATTTTTGATGGCATATTCAAATATTTTGGCTATATTTGAAATTAGTGAGATAGGTCGAGAATTGTTTGCCTGATCAATGTCACCTCCCTTATATATTGGTTTAACAATAGCTTCTTTTAACACATCGGGAAAAATTCCACTGGAAAAGGACAGATTCATGATTTTAGTTAATGGAGTGACTATGAGGCTTTTAATATGTTTCAGTGTTTTTGAATTTATTCCGCCTTTACCCGGTGATGTATCAGATTTTAATTTATTTATATAATTTATTGCCTCATTTTCAGTTGCAGGGTGTAGAAAAATAGTATCTAATTTTATTTTTTAACCTATGTTTGTAGTTAGTTACTTTTATATCGTTAGCTGTCTTTGTACCCACATCGGTAAAAAAATATTCATATAATTTGCAATTTCTTTTTCATCTTTTATAGTGTTCTGGGCCTCAGTTTTAATAAGTTTTATTTTGTTTTCAGTAGATTTTTCTTTGTTTAAGAGTTCATTTGTATAAGACCATATTTTGGCAGTATTGTTTATATTCTCGTCAATTTTTTGTTTATAAAAATCTTGTTTACTTTTTTTTAATTAATTTATTTAAATTATTTCTATAACATTTATACTGAATTTTAAGTTGAAAATTATTGGGATTCTTAAGTGTTTGTCTATAAAGTTCATCTCTAAAATTAATTGAATTCATTATTCCCTGCGTAATTTATCCTGTCAAACATTTGTTGGTTTACCGGTGTTTTTATTGTGTCTTTAAAAATTGTTTTAAATTCTTGTTAATTGTGTTCAAAGTGCTGCAAATTTATACAAGAGATGAAAAAGTTATTATCCATGAGGAATGTAGAAAAAATGCCATAGCGGTTAGACACCTTTATGCCGAACAATATCCTGATAGACAATGTCCAGTGAGAAATTATTTTTAACGTATTGAAAATCAATTCTGAAGAGAGCCCAAAGAAAATTTCATTCTTGATGGAGAAACGGAAATGTTTTGGCTCGAATAGAAGTTGATAAGTCTGTTTCTTTAAGGCAAATTGGGTTTGAATTGGAAATCAGTCACCAAACAATAAGCCGAATTTTGCACAAATACCACTATAAATCTTTTAAATACCAGTTGCACCAGCACTTGTACGAAAATGGTCACGAACGTAGGATGGAATATTCCAATTGGATTTTGCAGAATAACGTGCAGCCAAACAATGATATTTTGGGAATGATTTTATTTTCGGATATTTCGGACTTTCAAGTGTGGTTCGGTACCAATGTTTGGCTTGGAATCCAATAATATTCGAAGGACCCCCTTACTGGTGCCAGATACTTGAGATTCCTGCAAAATGAGATCGAGGACATTTTAGATAAGTTACCTTTGGATTTAGGACAGGGAATATATTTCCAACAAGATGGCGCTCCTACCCATAATTCAAGGATGGTAATTGATTACCTTCCACGGAGATTCGGAGAAAACGTAATTCCGACGAATGGTCCTCTGAGGTGGCCTCCAAGGTCACCTGATTTAACACCCCCTTGATTTCTTTGTTTGGGGTTATTTAAAAAATATTGTCTACACAACGGCCGTTACAACCCGTGAAGACCTGGAGCTACGAGTAAAACGCGCAATTAATAACATAACGACCCAGCAATTGGCGAACGTTCTTCGAGAAACAGCTATGCGGGTTCAGAAGTGCATTGACGTTAATGACATTTTGACGTTAATGACATTTTGAACAAATGTAATGTTTTGTGTTCATTTTTTATATTCCAAAGCCACATTATGTTTAAGTTAATTAGAACAAAATTGTATTTTCTTATTTTCTTTTAGCTGTAATTTTGTTTGTATTTATCACACATTTTAATACAACATGAATAAATTCCTTTTTTTTTATCTATTTATTTAACGTCGGCGTATTTCCGCTACCAGAGCCTATCACCGAGCCAGGAGACGACCTGGAAATTTTGCCGAACCTCTTCTCGTAAGAAGAGTAGGGATCTTTTACTTGCCTAACATTTAATAGACAAGGGACCGCCTTTACATCCCCTCCGAAGGATGGTATATCCACTACGTAATCCTCGTCTTGAAATTACATAGCTTCCGCGTATACACTGGGTCACCCATCCAAGTATTAACCGCGCTGCACGTTGCTTCACTGGAGTATCGAGGATACATACACAGTGAAGACGCATCTACGCTCCCCCCAAATTCCTTATTAATAGTACTAATAAATGGTACCACAGTACCAATATGGTTCCATTTGAAAAAATTGAGTTTTGCCCCAAAAACTATTTTGATGAACTTTATTTGCTCATAAATCACGTAATTTAGTGTTTTTGACGGGATTTCGATTTTTCTAGCATTACACGGGTCATTTAGAATACATGGGAACCATCATGGCATACCTAAATGGAAAATTAAAAATTATATTATAAGAAATATTGACGTTTGAAATGTCACTTATTTGGTATCGTTGGATTAAGAAAATTATGCAGAATTCAAAAATGCAATAATATACGGGATGTTCCATTAAAAAACCGAAAAAAAAAAAAATCACTTGTATGTCAAAAAGTGCTGCTTATTATGTATATAGAATATCCCAAATTTCAATCAATTATTTTCTAAACTAAAGGAGAAAAAGGGGGGGGGGGGTGTACGATGATCCTGTTACACCTGCTATGAAGAACAAAGCGTATATCAGCTTCCTCATAACCAGATTGCAAATAACACAGGCCCACAAAAAAGAAAAGTTATCTGCGCCGGGGTATTGACCATACCTATCCCCTGTATTTTGAAAAAGTCTAATATTTATATATTTATTTGCTGTTAAAAGAAAAACCTGACGTGCTGGGGAAAAACTAAGATCAGATTCGTGTTCAGCGGCTCAAAATACAAGGGATAGGTGTGGTCGGTACCCCCGCGCAGATGACTTTTTTTGTGTGGGATTGTGCCACACTGAGTGTGGTACAGTGGCAACCAAAAAAAAGGGGTCTGCGCGGGGGTACTGACCACACCTATCCCTTGTATTTTGAGCCGCTGAATACGAATCTGACCTTATTTTTTCCCCAACACGTCCGGTTTTTTTTTAACTACAAAAAAAATCAGTTGAATCGTAATATTTGTATATTTGTTTGCTATTAAAAAAAAAAACCTGACATCCTGAGGAAAAACTAAGGTCAGATTCGTGTTCAGTGGCTCAAAATACAAGGGATAGGTATGGTCAGTACCCCGGCGCAGACAACTTTTTTTTTGTGGGCCTGTGTAATCAACATTCCGAAGGGATATTGACTTTTTCTTCGTCTATTCCGTAAAGCTGTTATTTCGTTGATTATATGAAAAATATACGAGAAAAAAATGCAATATTTTTGAAAATATTTCAATATTTATAATACCTACTACTGAATCTCTAAACACTTTTGTTGGGTATTTAATAAGTTTATATATGGCACCTCATACAAGCAAGTCGGTTAAATAGATATCAGGTTATTCGAAGATAAACAGATAGCGGTTGCGGCCATCTTGATGACGCCATAATTCTGTACTCTACACAATAAGAGCACGACAGTAACCATTTTTTCGCTCAGGAGACCTTATTTTTGAATATGTTTTGCTGGTGGTCGTTATGACCCACCTCAGTCCAACGAAAATCGTTTTTTGACGAGTTATTTTGTGAATAAACTATTCAAAATTATAAATGCTCTCGTTTGGTCAGATTAGAATTTGAATTAAATATCAATCTGATTTTAAAATAGAATAGTAACAATTATTTTGGGTATTTAACAGATAACTTTCAAATAAACCATTCGTTCCTTTCATACAGTGTGTAGTCAGTTTCATGTCATTAAAGAAACTGGTAATGGAGACAGACTAGACAAACAAAACACCTTTATGACTTTTTCTTCTAGGGGTACGGTACTTTGAAAAAAACCGACCTAGGTCAACAATTTGAATATTAAGGTAGGAAACATTTGAGAACCACTGCCTTTCTGAGTCAATGGACGTGTACTCCCCAATTATACAACTTTTAAATTTTCATAAAAAAGTGCAAAGATTACCGACCGACTCGTTCTCGCCGGCCCGCGGTTTCAAAGCAAAGAAGGGTGACACCTTTGATGATCGCCTGCACCAAACCAATTATAAAAATGTAACTAATTCGTTATCTCTTTTTGCAGAACTGCAAGCAAATGATGGCGTAGAGGTTTGAACACAGCATTTCTTTACATGTGTGTTTTTTTAATTTAGAACAAAATATTGAAGCGTTTATAATTTATCAGATTTAAATGTGATTTATTAACATTTGTAACCTAAATGAGTGTTCTGGGTTAAGCTTAAAAAACGAGTAATTATTGCATGACATTGGGAAATAAAGACGTCTGGACGTAAAGACGTGGATAATATAGACGTCTGAGATACGATAACAGAAAACAATTATATTTTAAGTTAGGAAAAAAATCTGATTTATTTAACGATTTGCCAATCAGGTATCGAAAACTAAAATGTTCCATAAATAAATCTAGAACTTACCAATAAATTATTTTTGAGTTACATAAATTGTTCGAAATGGCTTCCGTCTGCATCAATACACTTTTCGGCATGTCGAACTAAAGATATACGCACTCCGTTCAACACATTTTATTTGGTTTCTATGCACATTAAAATACCACACTAAACTATCAACTAACGTTGTCAATAAAGAAAATAAAAATAAAAACTCAAAAATCCAAAAAGCAACACAAAGAGAACGAACAAGTAGTGTCTGTACGTAATCAAGAACTTAACGACTTGAACGGTAAGTCAATAAAATAAATCTTAACTGTAAATACGTGGCCCAAAATTCAAAAAGAACAAAAGCACTTACAAAAACAACGAACAGGTTCGACGTGTGTACTTAACGAAGTGCCCACAGAAACTAAAATATTGCACAAGGAAGAGTATAGTTTTCTTCAGATCTACTAAGCACTCAGAAAACGCCGACGTCTTTCACCTTTACCGCACCGCTAAAGACCTTAAGGGTCGATCCAGCTGCTTGTCGGTACGCTTTGAAGATAATTGGAATTCCAGCGGACCAGTTCACTTTTACGAATGAGTTGAAAGCATGCCGACAAGGCTGGCTCCCTGCCGCTGGATCGTGTGTAGACCCCTTTACCTTACCTACTTTTAAAAAACCATAAAAATGTGTGATTATCAACTTGTGTCCTCGCCGACGCGCGGTCTCTAAGGAGCGCGAACACTTTGACAGAGCCGAATTAGCATATTTGATGGTTAGAGGCGCCGACATACGCGAAGATAAAAGTCTATCCCAACATTCCAGCAGTTCTCAAACTATATTATTGAAAATTTTCGAAATTTTTGTTTATTTATTTTTTCTAAAACTATGGGTTTTAGACCCCAACTTGGTCAGACTTGGACCAATGGTATATGAAAGGAACGAATAGTTTCTTTGAAAGTTATCTGCTGAATACCCAAAATAATATTTTTTAACAATGATGTAAGCAGAAATACAAGATATTTAAAAAAAAGAATATTAACATTATTTGATTTATATTTATACATTATTATTGTAATTTGAATACACTGATTTGATTTTAGGTGTCCTGAAGACGTAGAAATAAGGAAACTAGATATTTCTCATTCTAACCTCGTGAACGCTCTATGGCCGCACAAGTTTCCAAATTCTGAGGAATACGTATCATCTCTGATAGAAACGAATGAAGGTTACGGATTATTTTTAAAATGTACTAACGAGCTTGTCTCATGGGTTTTGAAAACAGGTCTAGGACAGCTAGGAATTGTTCAAACTACAGAGAACTATACCAAGAAGGGATATGCTTGTACTCTCACCAAATTGTTGTCTAAACATATTGCGGAAGATGATGAAAATCCGACAGCAACTGTAGCAATTTCTAATCTAGCATCACAGAATATGTTTAAAAAATTAGGATTTGAAAACAAAGGAACGTGCAATTATATTACGTTGGAGAAGATGGAAAACTGTTGCTATATCATTAGATAAGGACAATGCGAGTGAATTTTTCAAACATAACCTTTTTTTTTCATGGCTTAAACGGTTAATCTGTAACCCCCAAACGCTAAACTTTTCTGACGTAAAGAAAGACATAAAATATTTAAAAGTCACAGAAATATGTAAATCTTAAAGCATGTGATAAAAATATTCTAATAAAAATATTTTTTAAGCTACCTAATCAGTTTTAATGTAAAAATTATTTCGCCAACTGCTATTCTTTTATTGAAAATTGTACAGGGTGATACCCAAAAGGAAAAAATAATAGATAAATAAAGGTGCCAAACAGAGAAAGAAGTTTTGTGTAAATATTTTTACAGAATTTCATTTATTTTAAAATGTGCAGATAACTTTTTAAACAGTGTTAACTGATTTACCTTAGTACAGTAACTAGAAGTTTTAACTTCGGAATAATGTCATATTGAACGGATTTCGTTCATTTTTGCCAGTATAATAGTAAATGCTTCACAGAAAAGTTTCTATATTGTGCGGGGGCTTACTAATTTATAAGGGGTGGATGCCACCCCCTCTCAGGGGGTGGTACTTAAAAATATATATATTTATTGGAGCTGAAATAGAACCAAATTTTAAGAAGAAAAGGTTCTATGCAATTTTTCACATAAATTGATAGTTTTTAAGTTATAACGACTTGCGAAATTGCGATTTTAACTTAAAAAAATCGGCAGCTACTGGAAGCGGCTGGAACCTCCCCACCCGGTGAATCTTTGAAGCCGAAAAGAGCACTAAACAATATGAACGATCTCATTTAATTATATTTATTAAGTTGAAATATTTTTTTCATATTAAATCAGAAAAAAAAGTCTTACGTTCGGTGGGATTTGGACCTAAGAACTTAGAGAGTGTTAAATTTATAGTCTGCACAACATTAATATTTTATTCAATGTTTTAATACAAATATATGCTCCATCGGATCCTAGTCCGGGGCCACCCAGACAACCATGGTGAACACCGCCGAGGCGAGTGTGAGGCTGGACGGGGTACGTCCGGTTTGGCTTGGAGAAAAATAGAAAAGTAGGTCCTGTCTTCTGTAGGCAGGCTTGAAAACTAGGTTAAAATTATAATGTGTCCAGATGTAGCCAGGGTAGTGTTCATGATGGATCGTTTAAGTTTGAGTTGGTATATTTTGTTTTATCTTTTGGCCTCGACCGATTTTTCACTAAATCGGTCGGGGAAGTGATAGCTGTCAAATTTTTGGTTGCAATGTTTCTCTGGGGAATTTGGTTTTTGAAAAATGTTTAGGTTGGTACCAATGTCTTAAATTGTTTTCAGGTTATGTAGTACTATTTTTAGGTTATGTTGCCGGAAGAATTTCCGGCGGGATGCCGGAAGTAGCGGAAATAGTTTTTAAAATATATGTCACTGTCACTTTTAAAGTTTTATTGGAAAAAATTCACCGAAAGCGTTTCGGTGTGATTGCTTACATTTGTAGGGCTTATAAGCGGTCCAGGATGGCCTCTCCGTGGGCTTTATAAACGTCGAACGTCGAAAAAACTTGTAATATCTCGATGCACTTGACACGTCAAAAATATTCAGCATACAGTCTGCACGCTTTAACACACTAGCAGAGAACTTATACCACAGATGGACACGTAGTATTTTTTGGGAATTTTCCTTTGAGTCCATTTAATAAAATTTGACATTTTTCTGAAAAGTGACATTTCTCCGGAAATTTGACATTTTTTCGAAAATTTGACATTTTTCTGAAGTGACATTACTCCGAAAATTTGACAATTTTCAAACATTTGACAATTTTCAAACATTTGACAATTTTCAAACATTTGACATTTTTCTGAAAGATGACATTTCTTCAAAAATTTGACGTTTTTTCGAAAATTTGACATTTTTCTGAAAAGTGAAATTTTTCCGAAGATTTGACGTTTTCCTGAATTTTTGACATTTTTCTGAAAAGTGGCATTTCCACAAAATTTTACATTTTTTCGAAAAATTTGACATTTTTCTGAAGTGACATTACTCTGAAAATTTGACAATTTTCAAACATTTGACATTTTTCTGAAAGGTGAGATTTCTTCGAAAATTTGACGTTTTTCTGAAAAGTGACATTTTTCCGAAAAGTGACATTTTTCCGAAAATTTGACATATTTCTGAAAAGTGACATTTCCCTGAAAATTTAACATTCTTACGAAAATTTGACATTTTTCTGAAAAGTGACATTTCTCCGAAAATTTGATATTTCTTGGAAATTAAAAAAACATTTCGTGAGTCGTCTTGTAGAAATATTTTTTTGATATCATATCAGTTCGCCGGTTATAAGAATTTTATGTTTTTATGACGTCATCAGAACGTAGGTGTATTTTTAATTTACTCGTATTTCATCCATCTACAATATTTCCACCTACGTTTCAAACTTTAATTGGATGTTTCCAATTATTAAATCGATATCTACATCAGTTCGCTTTTGTAAGAATTTTTCTTATTTGTGATGTCCTGTGACGTAGGAGTATTACTATTTCACTTGTATTCCGTCCGTCTACAATATTTCCACCCACATTTCAAATTTTAATTGAATGTTTCCAATCGTTAAGTCAATATTTGTACCAGTTCACCTGTTGTAAGAATTTTTCTTCTTTGTGGCGTCCTGTAGACGTAGGTGTATGTTAATTAATTTTTATTCCGTCCATTTACAATTTCTACCTACGTTTCAAATTTCAATTCGTTACCTCCAACCGTTAAGTCGATATTTGTACCAGTTCTTCTGCTGTAAGATTTTTTCTTATTTGTGATGCCTTGTGACGTAGGTGTATTATTAATTCACTCGTATTCCGTCCATATACAATATTTTCACCTACGTTTCAAACTTTAATTGGATGTTTCCAATAGTTAAGTCGATATCTGCACCAGTTACTAAGAATTTTTTTTATTTGTGACGTCATGTGGACGTAGGTGTATTATTAATTCACTTGTATTCCGTCCATCCAATCGTTAAGTCAATATCTGTACCAGTTCGCCTGTTGTAAGAATTTGTCTTATTTGTGACGTCATATAGATGTAGGTGTATTATTAATTCACTTTTATTCCGCCCATTTACAATAATGTTTCCACCTATGTTTCAAATTTCAATTCAATAACTCCAACCGTTAAGTCGATATCTGTACCAGTTCGTCTGTTGTAATAATTTTTCATTTCTGTGACGTCATGTGATGTAGGTGTATTATTAGTTCACTCGTAGTCCGTCCGTCTACAATATTTATACCTACGTTTCAAATTTCAGTTCGATATCTTCAACCGTTCCCGAGTTATCAGCCGAAATCACTGAACACCTCTGTCATTATTAGAATATCACCCTGTACATTGCACTGCTTTGAGGACAAAAAACTATAAATTTCACTTGGCGGAGATTTTAAAAATCAGTATCAAATATAATTTGGGCATATGGGAAAATCGAAATTTTGTGTTGAAACGTATATAGCAGCGAGACCATTAATCCTACAGACATTTTTTGACAAAGCAAATTCATCATCATTTTATTGTCTTTCTAATAGATCCCTACTATTTTTTTTGCCAAAATCAATATTTATCTAGATATTCGCAAGAGAAGAGAAAAAAACATGTTTCCTTGGAAAGTGTAAATTTCCACTTATTTCGTTCCTAACGTCCTTATATTTTGTCTTATGTCGAAAAATAAAAAGTAATTTTTTGTAGCACTAAATTCTCTACACATCCGTTAGGGCGGAGTATTTTGGCCTAGGGACCGCCGTTTAAGAGTTATGGACGTTTAAAGAGAAAAATTCGAGATTTTAGACGAATTTCAAAAATGTCTCCACTTTGGCCGACCGTATCTCGGTAATTTTTGGAGCAGCATAATAATCCAAACAAGACTTTTAGGTAATTCAATTCTCTACGATTTCATTAGGTCAAAGTTTTTTGCCGTAGGAGACGCCGTTTAGAAGTTACGAACGATTTAATGAAAAAAGTCATCTTGATAGGCCCGCCGGACCCAAACGAAAAGTCCCATTAAAATTTCGAGTGCGGCAAAACGTTCCTGACATTATGTAGTTTTCCTCAGGGAGTTTTTATTTTTGAGCTATCTCTCACAGTTTCCGAGTTACAGATGAAAAACCGTTTTCAGGTTGCGGCATCCGAGGGTAAATTTTGGTCGAAAACACGACATCTAAATTTACTCGTATTTTAAAAAATACGACACCACGACGGCCGTACTATGTAGCGATGGAAAGAGAAAGACTTGTAGTTGATCCGCATCGTAAATTACTTGTCGAAATTCGAAAATTCAGCTCGGCACGAACGAATCAAAAGTGACATCTTTGCAATTTTTCGTTTGACGTTTCTCGATCGCGAATTTGTATTAGAAGAGTGCCCATCTTCCATCTCGTTCCGCCGCAAAAATAGAGATAGACAGTCTTTGCGCGTTAATAACTAATTACCCGTAGATAATTAGTCGTTCGGAATGTCGCGTTGAGATGTAGAATTTCACTCTCGTCAGATCACTACAGTCCCGATTCCGTCAATAGTCTCTAAAAAAAAAGCCTTTGCGGCTGCAAATTTGCAAAGAGTAAAGGGTACAACCCTGTATTATTTTGTGGTATACGTTCTCTGACACTAGTCGATCGAACGTTAGGTTAGGCTATAAAATTTATCTTACACAAGAAGAGTGTTATTTTGTTTTTTAATTTTTTTCACGGAAACCAAATCGAAAAAGTGCAAGTGTGATATATGGTTGAAATCGGAATTTTTACTGCTTTTCAATGGTTCAAATACAAATTGTAAGTAATCATAAAATAAACAACTTGTTGTGCCGAAACGGCACTAAACGTAATCCGATCTCAACCAAAACCTTTTCAGATCTTCTGGAGCACTAAAGAAACTCTCATACAAAATTTCATCCAAATCCGTTTAGTAGCTTCGCCGTTATCGTGCTAACATACATACGCACACACATACATACACACAGACATTTTTCAAAAACAACTTTTTTGGGTTCCTGGGACCTCAAAACGTAAAGATTTGATGTTATCTCAATTTTCGATTTTGGACCAATTGTAGTAACCTCCCACAATTTTATTGTGGGGAGGTTAAAAAGGCATTTCCAAACGGCTTTCGTCAAGTATCTCGAAAAATATTGCTTTATCGAAAAAATGTTACAGACCAATAAAAACTATCAATTTATGTAAAAAATTGCATAGAACCTTTTTTTCTTAAAATTTGATTCTACTTCAGCTCCAATAAATATATATTTTTTTAAGTGCCACCCCCTGAGGGGGGTGGCATCCACCCCCTATAAATTAGCAAGCTCCCGCACAATATAGAAACTATTCTGTGAAGCATTTACTATTATACTGCCAAAAATGAACGAAATTCGTTCAATATGACATTATTCCGAAGTTTTGCATATTTTTTACCTCTAGGTACTATACTACTATATCAACTACTAAATACCTGGAGTATGATGTGTTTTAATATAAATTAAGCAAAGGATCTAGCCGGATAAACATGTGAACATTGCTCCTAAAGGAAATTACATGAAATGGGCATCAAAGTATTCTCTTGGATGTAAAAAAATATTTGATACATTATTCTAGAAATCCAAGGGGAGCTGAATTTTTTCAAAAAAAGGTAATTGTTAATTTACATTTTATTGCAACTTACGTAATGATAAAAATTTCTGGAAAAATTCTCGAATATAGAGGCATTCCAAACGAATCCAAAAAAATATTATTTGGCGCTAAATTCAAATTTTAAAAAATGAACATGTGCCACCAAATAAAAAAAATCTGAAAAAAATTGAGGGTATTAATAACACAAATGCGCGTCTGTATGAGAAATATCATAATAGCACCTTTTCAAAAAATACGCTTTTGGGCACTTTTAATTTTTCTTTATTTTTTTAAAATTTGAATTTCGAACCAAATACGACTCAAAATTTCATCTGGAATGATATTAGCTGCCTACTTGCCAGTCGTAATAAAATATATGCTACTGAAAGTTCCTTAGTAACCGCAAACAATGATTGTTTAGTTTCCTTAACAACGCTAAACAGCGCATGTACAGTTCATCTCAAAGTTATCGCAACCTAAGGGCCAGTTTTTCAATGCAAGGTTAAGCACTTTATCATACAGATAAACTAACTACAAGTTTAGAATGTGAAGTTGCGATATTGAAATGTTTAATAGAAGCACAATCTAAACTTCTAGTTAGTTTATCTGTATGATAAATTGCTTAACCTTATGCATTGAAAAACCGGCCCTTAGGTTGCTATTCGCGAAAATATAACAAATGAACTCAATAGGGATTTACTTTCGATACAAAAGAATTTACGTATAAGGAAAAGTTTATATAGAAACAGCGGAAATTTGTCATGTCACGATATATAAATCGCTGTCACATATTGGTGAATTTGTGTGTATCGAAGGTAAATCCCTATTGGATTCATTTGTTTTATTTTCGCGAATAACTTTGAGATGAACTGTATTGTGACAGGTTTTCAAATTTTTATTCAAAATATTTTTAAAATGATTTCTCCAGAAGAAGAAATATTACTTGAAGCGACAAAAGTAAGTGCAGTAAGGTTACTACACAGGAAGTCTTGTGAGAGATATGAAAATGAATACCGTCTATTTTGCAAGTGGCGCCAGCAAAAAAAGTTAACACAGTAAGTGATGATACTCTTCTCGTATATTTGTGTGAAAAAGCGAAATAAATGAAAGCTTCAACTTTATGGAGTCGATGTTAAAAAGTTGTCTAGTAGTAAAAGAAAATATGAATGGTAGTAATTTGTCGAAAACTACTGCATTTCTCAAACGACAAAGTGTTGGTTACATACCGAAAAAGTCCAAAGTATTAACTGCAGACCAAGTCGCCAAATTCATACTTGAAGCACTAGATGAGACGTGGTTATAAACTAAAGTAATTTTAATATTTGGTATTTACGGTGCATGCCGAAGAGATGACTTGATTCGTTTATCTTTGAAAGACGTGGAAGATCAGGGCTGTTTTTTTGGTGGTATTTCTTCGAGAGGGCAAAAATCACAATTACAAAGGAGATGTCCGTTTGATTCATGCAGTTTTTATCGTAAATTTATTAATCTAAGACCTACAAATATGGATAGTAGAAGATTACTTATTGCATATCGTAATGGTAGATGTTATGCTCAACATGTAGGTTGTCATACTATAAGTGGTACAACAAAACAGACTGCTGAATATCTGAATCTAAAAAATCCTGAAGAATATACTGGACACGGCTTAAAGCGATCGTCAGCATCTATGTTGGTCGAAGGCGGAGGGGATTTGCTTACTCTAAAAAGACATGGAGGTTGGCATTCCTCGACTGTGGCTGAAGGCTACATTGAAGAATCGGTAAGCGGAAAGATTGAAATTTCTCCTAAATTGTTCAGTCATTCAAGAATAGGGAACACAACATCAACACCAGAAAACATTTTAATTGGGGAAAACCAAGAAATAAATTCTAATATAGTACCTTCGACTTCATCAACTACAATTCTACAAAATGAAGTGCCTGTTAAAGAACTGAATATTTAAAATAAAACAAATTGTAACATAAATATTTCATTTATAGTAAAAATTAAAGATAGGTTTTTGTTCGTCCATTAAAAATAAAGTTTCTAAAAATGAAAGTAAATTTGTTTGGTTTATTTTTTGTTTTCAGAGAAGTATAATGAAAAATATCGTTCACTACACATCCATAATAGTTATTTTTGTATCTAAATAATAAATACTACTTTGGTGTCACCAAAGTATTTTGCACTCGAGATGCAAACAATATTTTTTCTACAACTTTCATTTGATTAAACTAAAACCATTAGTTAAAAAAATCATACTGTTTTTGAAATAAAATAATTTAAAAAATTCTACTTCCAGTTGATTTACTTGATAAAACAATAAATATTTTTGAACTAGATGTTTGTTTAATTCTCGTGTATACATTAAAAATTATAAAAAATAGGCAATAATAGTATGTGATGTGCAAAATATTTTGCACCCTAATGGGCAAAATATTTTGCGCACAGTGTCATGGTAACGCAAAAAAATAATGTCAATGAAAAAATGTCTTATTATAGACACTGACATTAATGCGCAAACATAGCCTTTTTTTGACAGTTGTATAAAAATGCTTTTTCCGTGCTTGCATGACTTCCCGTGTTCGGCTACGCCTCATACGAGAATTTGTGACGCGCACACGGGAAAAGCCTATTTTCTGGACTTCTAATGAAATATACTATTTTACAGTCACGGAAATACTTTGATGCTTATTTCATGGCATTTTTCACATGCTTATTTGGCTAGACCCTTTATAGCCTCGGTAATGAAGGTTTTTTTGTCGGAAGTAATTAGAGACGAGCTGAATTTTTAGAGGAGTATTTTTCAAAAGTCCCCGCCCCTCACCCTTGCGCTTAATCCTCCCCCCCCCCCCTCCCCTTAAACATCCATTTTGCAAGCCTTTCATTTATCGTTCATATCTCCGTCATTATTTATTCTAAATTCATAAATTTTATACCGTGTTATTCCTTAATATCTAGTCTTTAAAAAAGCTATTATAACACTTTTCTGTAAACATAATACTTTTACGAGAATTCGCTAAAATAGGCAAATATTTCGCTTTATATTTGAATTTTTTGTGGTTTTTAGGGCACAACATTTTTATTTTGGGTAATGTCACAAAACAGTTTAAATAAAAGTTGTAGCGCAGTTTTCAACATATCAAACGATATCCATACTTCTACCTCGATCCACACGTACAGAATGCAAAAGATTAGTGCATGTCCGTCACGGCTATAGCCTGGCCTTAACTCGGGAGCGATTTCTGCCTCTTGTAGTAGGAGAGAGAGACCCTTAAAATAAGCAAAATAAAAGTGGCCTTATGCAACTCGAGAACATACAAAAACTAGAGTCATATTCTCACCTAAAATGACCTGCCGAATTCAATTATGAAGGTCGCGATTCGGTTCGGAATTGCGATATCGGAAAAAATCGCACTTTTCCACTATTTTATGAAATATCTCGGAAATACAATATTTTACATTTCCCATCCCATAACTTTGTTTCTAACCAGTGACTCGACATAAAAATTTGCGCACATATATTTTGAAATATAATAAAATCGATTGCCGTACATAAAATTGTACCAAAGATAAAATATCTAATACAAAAAAAATATTTTCATTCGAGATTGCGTATATTTTTCAGTATCGGCATTGAAAAAGTCTGCATCGAGGAAACCTTTTTAGTATTGAAGATAGAGTACTGGTATAACAGAGTGAAATGTAGCTTAAGGTCTGAGTTAAATTTTGAAAAAAAAAAATCACTATCTATCTATAACAGTTTGATTGTCATAGAAGTGTCATAAGTTTGAGCGTGGTATGCGCTGCATTGAATCCTTACTAACTGATGCAGCGGACCCTCAATTTAACCGCTGGTATCAAAAACGGAGGAGCCAATTTTTCTTTTTTAATTATGTGTCTATTGTAAATCAGTCGTTGATATTTGAATAACTTACGATGAACATTTTTAAAGATCTTAAGTTATATAGGAAATATCCCACTTTTCAAAGAAATTTTAAGTTAGTAAACATCAAGTAACTTTTTTGGCAATATTCGAAAATTTTATATAAAAAAATATGAAAAATTTTCACCGTAGGAAAAAAGCTATGTTATATCGATGACTCAAATATTATTTACGAAGAATACATATTTTCCGAGTTATAACGGACCAAAAGCTGGCATAGATATAATATCCATAAAAAGTGGGACATTTTTCAATATAACTTCAAAACTGTTTAACGTAATTAGAGAATATTATTTAGGTATTATGCAAATCACAACTTACACACTTTCTTATTTATTATGAAAATACCTACTTTCTGTATACTGTTGACCTAATGGTGCGGGAGCTAAGTGGCTTTTTCGGACACTCATTTTCTATGCGCTGATTAATTCTATCGAACTTAAATAACGACAAAATAGACTTCTGGCATATGTCAGCCCGTCGAGTTGGCCATGGTTCAAGATATAAAAATCAGTGAAATTATATCATCGTTACAAAGCCAATTTTTTTTGTGTGTACACATTTTATGTTTAGAATGAATAAAATAAGATCGCCAGAAAGTGTGGGCCATCAGGGGCGCAACCAGAAAGGTCAAAGAGGTAAAAAAACGGAGTTATATAACATCATCGTTACAAACTTTTTTAAGGTTGAGCATGTTTATTTAAATGTTTTGAACATAGAAAAAAATTCCCAGAAAGAAACTCCCATCAGTAAGGCTAGCCAGAAAGAAAATGGGTTTTTGAAGAAAATTGGATTTTTTTTTCGCATATTTTAACTCAGAACTCTAAATTCATCGTTACAAGTTCTGGCTCCTTTTTAAAACATAAATATTAGCTCCTTCAACAATAGAATAGCCTCCCCGTAAAGTTCTTAGTGTCAGCAAAAGTACCATAGGCTCTTAAATATACAGGAATTTAACACTTTCGGCTAACATGACTCCGTACCGTGCCTCAGATGTATTGTATCATTATTACCTTTCTGGCTGCGCCTCCTGACGGACCACACTTTCTGGCGATCATATTTTATTCATTCTAAACATAAAATGTGTACACACAAAAAAAATGAGCCTTGTAACGATGACATGATTTCACTGATTTTTAAACAGTGTTCGTGACGCTCCTGACAGGAGGTGCCCCGTCAGAAGTCGATTTTATGAATTGTTATCATCCATTAAATCATAAAAATATCGCAAAGTTCATAAAACGATGAGCTGCCGAAAAAGCCACCTAACTCCCGCTCTATAATCTGGGCACGCTAATATACTAGTTAGGTAAATACTTTAAAACACTCATTATTGGAGAATCAATCAAAACAACTACTCTTCTAGATAATACTGACGAAGTATTGAATTACGTGATAGAATTCTTAGCATTTTAGAGCAAAAAACATATTGAAAATACTTAAATCATTTATTCAAATTTAGCCATTCACACTTTTTTATTTAATATGAAATTATCTACCTTCTGAAGATTGGTATCTTAATTGGGTCATGCTAATATATTACTTAGGAAAAGACTTTAAAACACTCATTATTGGAAATACAATCAAAACAACTACTCTTCTAGCTAATACTGACGAAGTATTGAATTACATGATAGGATTCCTGACATTTTAAGGCAAAAAAAATATATACATATGTATTGAAAATACTTAAATTATTCATTGAAATTTAGTCATTTACAACAATTATTGAACCGTACATTCTATTTCAACTCTAGAAAAGGTGTACAAGTTTTTTCGAACTCGTTAGTTCTCATCGGTAGGGTATAGAAATATTTATTCATTATTTACAAGCCTATTCTTGATTTATTTTTACAATTATTATTTTTTATTTATTTGCGTTTAACAAGTTATTCAAATTCAATAGACGCATAATGAACAGATAATTTTTTCAGTTTTATCTGGTCTTCTGTTTTTAATATATTGACGGATAAAATGAGGGCTATTTTGTAAATATGCCCTCAGAATATGACAACGAAATGCGCTTTTTGTTGTTGGTAAGCCTCTAATAGTAAAACATATTAATTTAAAAGGCGATATTTTAAATTAACATACATATTGGCAATTATATACAACTGATATTTCTTTTATTGAAAAAAATATATTTCTTTTTAAATGATATTTCTTTATTATACATTTTAGCTTGGAAATGAATGGGCTCCAACTTTCCATGAATTCTGTACGAAAATATCATAAAGATTTGAAAAACACTATATACTTTATTAAGCAATCTTTAGTAACACATGCGCCATTTTTATTAATTTCACCAAATGACGGGATTCCAAAAAATACTTTTTTAGAAATTAATAGATTCAATACTTTACGTTTTCCTGCATATGTTTACAGTAAAAATCTCTTCATGTTATACATGTACGATTAATCATAAACTAGTTGAAAATAAAATCACTAAGTTTTTGAATTAAGTATAACAATATTTACAAGAATATATTCTGAAGAAACAAATAGTAGTGAACTATAATACACTCTATATTCACATAGAAATGTAATAAAATGAAAACTATGTGTTGAACGATACGGTTAAGGATTGAGCGCCGAGCAATGTTCGTGTTACAAGGCCTTTTTCTCACTTCCTATGCATTTTATAAAAAAAATACTCTAGCTTATTCGCTTACAGTATGCAGTTATTTTGAAAAATAAAAAAGTTACCTCGATCCACACTTTCTCGCTGTAAATTACACAAAAATCGCAACTTCTCCATTCATTTTTATTTATTGTTCAGTCATATCACCACAAATATTATTTTTGCATACACCGTTGAAAAGCGAAAGGATTGAATATTGTAATACTAAAATATCAAGTTTTTACGACAACAAATGACAAATATAGAGGAGTGGGAATATGAAAAATGTGAAAATAGTATTTTTCGTACAAAAGTTAAAAAAGCTGTGTTTAATTTGGAAGCGCAAGGGGGAGGAGCGGGGACTTTTGGGAAAATGTACCTCTAAGTGAGTTCTAACAACTGGCAAAAGTTCCGTTTGTCTCTAATTACTTCCGACATATGGTCATTTTAGCCCTTCATTGCTTGGACTATTATGGAAAAGACAAATTGCTCGTGTTCGTTAGGCCATACAAAAAAGTATATTGCTGTGACATTTGAAAATTAAGAAATATATATTTCATAAAAATTACCAAAAAATCCGCAAAAGTAAAAGATAAATAACTAGAATATCATCAGAAAGGGCAAGGAATATATAATTTTTGCCATCATAGTGTTCTTCGATTGAAAGGGTTTTTCCTTGCCTCAAGGGGATACAGGAAACCCCATCGGGAATTCGGAAAATTTATTAGGAAGATATAATTTTTTTAAAGAATGAAGTCCACTAAAAACATAACTCATGTTGTAATAGTTTCTGTCTTCTACGCATATTGAGATATTTTGGTCTTATAATAGAGAGCCTGTATGTTAAAATATGTTACGGTTTAAAGTATATAAAATCAAAACATACAGGAGATGTTGGGGGAAAAGATGTAAATATTTGGCTTGTAGATTTCTCGACAAAAATTGAGTAGGCTTTTTACATTTTCCTCCATTAGTCTGTCCTGGATAGTTACCACTTATGGAATGATGCATCATAATCTCGTTTTAAATTATTCGTTCTACGACTGTCATTGAAAATAGACTTTTTCATGTGTTGTCTGAGAATTGAAGTGAGTATTTCCCGCTCGGCCCAAAGAATGTCTCTTTAGAAACGGTGTGCCTTGTATAACTTCAAAAACTAACTACTAATAATAACAAAATAAGAAAAAAATTGTTGTACCTAGACGTAAAAAGAATAGTACCTATGTATATTTTGACCTTAAAGAATTCATACCACTTTTGCCCAAGCAGTAATAGAGCACTTTCCGTTCTTAATATACAAATAACTATTAATTAAATAACTTTGAATAATGAAATTTGATAAACAATTCTTGTAAAGCTTCTAACCCAGACGTATTAAAAGACGTGCAAAAATAAAAGACTTTTTTTTCTATATCTCTTTCGTTTTGGAATGAATCGTTATTATTCGTTATAACAAAAGAAAGTATTATTGCAATGAAAATAAATCTTTAAGTGAAAATTATATAGTAGACCAATTAATAAGCCGGAAAATGTGGAAAAGTGATGGAATAGCACCGATTTGAAAAATTCCTTTTTTCACGTGTTCCCTAGACCCCCAGGAACATTCATCAGCATTGGCCTCTGCATTAACTCGGAAGATGAGAAAGTTAGGGGGGGTTTGAAGTGCCCCAAAAAGTAAGTAGCTGTCTTAAAAAAATTTATAAATTAATATTTCGCCTCAGAAATGGTCTCTAGGAGATTTTTTGGCTCGCTGATTACGATTCCGAGGTCTAAATTGAGGAATTCCATATTCCAGTATGAAAATTCCACTTTTTCCGGCGAAAATTTAAATATGAACATTGTGCTGCAGAAGTGTGCTCTAGGAGTTTCTTTGGCTCGCTGATCACGATTCCGAAGTCCAAATTGAGAAATTCCATATTCTAGTATGGAATTTGTGCCATTTTTTGATGAAAATTCCACTTTTTCGGGCGGAAATTTAAATATGAATATTGTGCTGCGGAAATATGGGTTTTTTTTGGGTCGCTGATCACGATTCCGAAGTCCAGATTGAGAAATTCCATATTCCAGTATAGAATTTGTGCCATTTTTTGATGAAAATTCCACTTTTTCGGGCGGAAATTTAAATATGAATATTGTGCTGCGGAAATATGGGTTTTTTTTGGGTCGCTGATCACGATTCCGAGGTCCAAACTGAGAAATTTCATATTCCAGTATGGAATTCGCGCCATTTTTTTAACTTTTTCGGACGGAAATTTAAATATATGAATATTGTGCTGCGGAAGTGTGCTTTAGGGTTTTTTTTGAGTCGCTGATTACGATTCAGAAGTCCAAATTGAGCAATTCTATATTCCAGACTGGAATACGTGCCATTTTTCGTATTAAATTTCACTTTGAAGAAAAAAATTATGTATGAATATTACGAGTATTTCAAAATAATTTTTCAAGTCAATTTTACTTTGAAGATAAAAGTTATGTATGAATATTACGAGCATTTCAAATTAATATACACGGCAATTTTATATTTTGTTGGTACAAAAGGTGGTGTTCTGTGTGATAAAATAGTTCTTAATTTATCATTATTTTTTATATAATTTACACCATCTAAATCAATTATCTTCTGAATCATATTCGAGAACTGGTAATTCAGGATTTGTTGTTGCCATGACAAAATTTACAAGTTTGAGAGCAATATACGCCATTCTTGCGACAACCACAAGCTGCTCCGCATCCAGTTTGGCAGCCACACATTATAGCATCCAATATCTTTTTTGGTGCAGGCGGTTCGGTCATCCTTACGGGATGCAAGACGCCGTCGATCAATTTCCAACCTCAATTAGTTGGATTCAATGTTGTGGTTCTGTTATGATGAGAATCTGTTAAGAAGCCGATACAAGATTGCATTTGGTAGTACACCCGTTTAAGATGTTCTCTGAAACCATCCACGGCTGGAGGAAACGTGACTATATTTACCGTATTCTTCTTCGTTGATTTCATATTTTGTGCATTTTTTTTCAAAAAAGTATTATATCTGGTCCTGTGCCGTTTTCGCCTCGCAGTCAAATTCAAATCCGATTTATTTATTTTATAAGTATTTTATAAGTATTGCATTCACCCTATTATTCGTGTTCAGTGCCCTCGAAAACGAGGGAGGAATAGGTTTCACAACTTTAAATTTAATTATATATATTCCATACTGGAATATGGAATTTCTCAATTTGGAATCGTGATCAGCGATCCAAAAAAACTCCTAGAGCACACTTCCGCAGCACAATATTCATATTTAAATTTCCAACCGAAAAAGTGGAATTTTCATCAAAAAATGGCACGAATTCCATACTGGAATATGGAATTCCTCAATTTGGACCTCGGATTCGTGATCAGCGAGCCAAGAAACCTTTTAGAGCGCACTTCCGCAGCACAATATTCATATTTAAATTTCCGCCCGAAAAAATGGCACGAATTGCATACTGGAATATGGAATTCCTCAATTTGGATCTCTGATTCGTGATCAGCGACCCAAGATACCTCCTAGAGTACATTTTCGAGGCGAAATATTAATTTTTTAAAAATTTTTAAGACAGCTACTTTTTGGGGCATTTTAAACCCACCTAACTTTCTCATCTTCGGAGTTAATGCATGATGAATGTTCCTGGGGGTCTAGGGAACACGTGAAAAAAGAAATTTTTCAAATCGGTGCTGTTCCACCACTTTTCCACATTTTACATCTTTTTCCGGCTTATTAATTGGCTATAACTATAATTTAAGAAAAAAATCTTGGCAGTTTTTTATGAAGCTCAAAACATTTTCCAAAAATGTCGTTTTTTATGGAAAATAATAAATATTTGTATTTGCAAGTTTCCATAAAGGTTTACATCTGTAAGACCTATAATCTCACCATGTTTAATTAAAAGATTTATTATCTTTTTTTAGTAATTTCGGTTTATGTAAAATTAGAAATTTTGGTGATTTTATATTTTTTGCAAAAAGAAACAAAACGACAGATCCGATTTGGACCTAAGTAGTTCTGTTTATAATTAATTTACAACCATTATTTTGATTTTTGTTTGGCCTGATCCGATGATGAGAACCCAAGTTATTGAAGAAAAAAAAAAAAAGACATAAACACGTTTTTCAAAATTAAAACTTAATTTCCGAAAAGCGCTCACCTCCTAGATTGAACAAAACTTTACTGTAACTTCATAACATAAAAATTACATTTCCACAAAAAAATTACCGAACAATCGTTGAAAAAAGCGTGGTTTTATTCGTCTATTATTGAAATGTTTTTTGTAATAACATATAATATCAAAGGAGGAACAAAGTTTATAAAATTCTTAATGTTTTACTTTTAAGGGGCTTTGAAAGGGTGGGGGCAAAGAGTGTAGTAAAATATGCAAGCCAACAACTCTCAAAGGAAATATAACGCGTACAAAATAATTAATTATTATTTCTTAAATATTCCCAAAGGCAAATTTTTGAAGGTGTTGGAAAGGATGAAAAATTCCAAAGAAATAGCTAGCTGTAGTTGTATGATAGCCCATAGTTCTCTAAAAATTTTTAGAATTCAATTTTTAAAAATTTAAGTATAACATTATTGTCTAAATATTGGTTGTGGCGTTTTTTTAATTTTTAATTTGGACCCTTTGCCACAAATTTTCTTTTAAAACAATGTCCGTAAAATTTACAAAATAATGCAATTATCCAGTATTTTGTTCGAAAATAACCTCTACGCTCCTTTAACGTAAAAGTCACAGGCTTAGAGATTATTTTCCAGTAAAATACTGGATATATTTTGTTGATTTTACGGACATTGTTTTAGAAGAAAACACATGTGGTAGAGGATCGAAAAATTAAGTTGCCCGTGGATATCTATTTGCAGTCCGTAGGAAATCCTGGGACATTTCAGTATGTAGTTTGTACAGCCTATTCGTAATACTTAGGACATCCCGAAATATCCCGGGATGTCCTGGTACGTCCTTAGTACAAACGCCGGTATATCCTTCAGGACGTCCCTCGTACTATTTTTATCTGATACCGAATTGTGACATTGGGATGACCAAAAGAGTGCCGAAAAGCATACAATCCGGGATATTGGGATGTCCTAAATGAGATTTGCCATAGTACGTCCCTCGGACAGCCTTGAGTTGTGTGGGTATATTCAACTTAAACTTTTATATCAGTTTAAGGTAACTCATTGCGAAATCGTAAATTGAAACTTGTACGTTTCTTTGTTTTTTTTTTAAAGGGAAAAACTTTTCTAAAAAGTGCCTGCATTAATAAGGAAATTAGACTGATAAGTAATACAATATTAATATTTCACGATGAAATTTAGTATACGTAAATCCCAAGGTACTGATCACATTTATATTTACAATGAAGGTATTTCGTCATTATTACTTTGTTTGTTGCCCTTCATGTGGAGGTGTATTTATCGGAAAAACAATAATATATATTACCATCCTATTTACATATTTTTGTGTCACATAAAGGTTAATATTTGTGTTGATAATACATATAAATCGTATTTTATTTACTGTACGCTTCTATCTTTCATATTCATATAAGTTATCCAGTGTTCTGCCTGTTATTAGGACCAAATTTTATAAGTATCTTCTACTAATAAAATTCATTCTGTCAAAATGAAGATATGATGTAATTATTAACTAAATAAAAATGTCTTATTTGTACCTTAGGTGAATTATGAATTATTATGTATTTGGATACTACATTAGCCCTACAAGTTGACCTATGAATGGCCCTTGGGTTAGCCTTATCTCTGTATAGGTTTTATATAGGACATAAACAATCCTAAAGGTTATCTTATAGATATTCGTATAGGTTATCCATTGATATCAATTCTGGCTGTTATTAGGACCAAAGGATTGAACTTCTTATCGGCGAATAATTCATTTATTGTATATAAGGGATCATTTTGGAATGTCCAGTGGTCATCATGAGCTGTGTGGGCTTACTCTAACTAAATATCAACTTTGTCTATACTAGTTTTCAGTTCTCTTTATAATTTGAACATTTTGTTCAGCTTTGGCAACCCTGTAATAAAAGTGAACAACTTACGTTGTGGGCGTTGAAATTGGAGAGATGAAGGTGTCTAGAATTATTTTTCTTGGTTTTGAATTTTTAAATTTAAAAAGTGGCATTGGTTTCACATTACATAAGGACCCGCACATTAAAATATATGGATGTATTTCAAAAACACCCTGTATTAATTTCATCAAGCCTACATCTAGTATGTAGAAGGTGAGCAAAAATTGGAAAGAAGACTTTTTAGTCGAGAATTTGGCGTATAGGCGCCTGAATATAATTGAAAAGTCATTTGTACAGAAATGAATCCAATGACATTCGCTCTTAAATAACATATAAACATAACCAGAGCTAACTGCCGGAAGTGATGCTAATATTCGCGATCACCTGCTAGGTTCACAATCACCTACTAGGATATCCCTTTCTTTTGTATTCGGAAAAGCGACAATAGTGTTCGATGGTTACCCCATTGGTCCATCAATAAAAGATACTACCCGTTCTAGGAGAACAAAGGGAATGACTTCACAAACTGTTTTATTTGCATGAAACATGATCAATAAGATGAAAAAAAGATGTTTCTGATTAATGCAGAGAATAAGCATCGATTTATTAATTTCCTTTGTGATAGATTCCGGTCAAACGGGTGTTCATGCAGAAGACCATGCAGATGTCTTGATTGTAAAGTAGTACTAGTGGTTGGTGATGACACTGATTTGTTAGTATTGCTAGTATTGCTTTCATTCCATGCATAGTTGAACAATTTTGATAGGTATTATATTCAAGCCAGAAGCAAAAAGTAATTCAGTTAAGAAAAGAAGAATATGGAATATTAAAGCTCTGAAACAGGAACTTGATGTTGAATGTAGCAGATATATTCTTTTTTCACATGCGATTCTAGGTTGTGGCACTACCTCTCACTTATTTGGAATCGGCAAAGAGGATGCTGTAAAGAAACTTGTAAACAGTGCCAATTTCAGAGGTTGTGCTGAGGTTTCACAAAACCTAACAATGAAAAGAAAGATGTAATGGTTGCTGGTGAAAGAGCACTTGTGGATATATATGGTGACACAGAAAGTGAAAAATAAATATCTTGTATTTCTGCTTACATCATTGTTAAAAAATATTATTTCAGCAGATACTTTTAAAGAAACCATTCTTTCCTTTCATATACCATTGGTCCAAGTCTGACCAAGTTAGCATATCAACAAGAGTTCCTCCTCTGAAACAACTTGCCAACTTCTTTCATACACTTACTGTATCTAACATTCAGCATGAAAAACAATATAACAACCATTCTTTCTATATATATTGATGATCTAGTCTGATCATACTAATATGGTATAAGAGCCCCCCCCTTACGAGGAATTCTTTCTAGTATCTCTAGCCCTACTACGGATTCTCTAACATCGACCTGATGTTAAAGCTTGAAAATTCAAAATGACGGATATTTTCTTTTGCTGTTAAATAGAGGCCACTAAAAATGGTGACAAAATTTTTGAAAAAGAAACTGAACGGCCTTCATAAAAGGTCGCTAAAAATTATAATAATATTTCACCGCCGCCTAGTTAATTGTACTTTATTACCTAATATCTATATTCAAGGCTGCCGATAGGGAGCAGGGAGGATAAATCCCCTGGGCCCGGGCACCCGCAGGGGGGGCCGGGGCTCCGGCTATATTATATCATATACGCTAGGCATTCAGTTGTCCACATTTGGCGATTCTCAAAAAAAAAAAGAACAAAATTAAATAAATATTTCAATTTTAATGAATTTTAGCCTTTTGGCTGTTCATATTCATTACTATCATATTAAGGTGGTAATTTTTTAAATAAACTTAAAACTCAATGCGACTAATAAAACGACAAAACCTTAAAAGAGGGAAGGGGCCCTCAATAATAAGCAGAAACGGGGCCCGGTAAAGCTGTCGGCGGCCCTGTCGATATTTAGTTCGGTGTAAAAATAAACGAATTCAAACGTATTTTTGACTGACTTCCATATCGATATTAGGTAACAAAATTCAATTAACTGGACGAAAATTGATTTTTATTTCATAATTTTTAGAAACCATTTTTGAAGGCGGTTCAATTTTCTTTTTAATTTTTCTTGTCGTTAATTTAAAGCCGCTCTACTTTCCACATGAATATTTTTCGTAGATGAAATATAGAAGGATAAATATTTTCATATAGAACTTATAACTTCATTATATTCAGTAAACTGCCAGATAAGGATTCTTTATATTTTTTTTATAATCAGAGACGTAAAGCCTACCCTGTATAAACTGGTAGATGGCAAATCCAATGTCAACGGTTGACTGCGATATTAAATAATTTAAATGTGATTATAGTTTCTATCAAATAGGCTGTTTGCTGTAAATAAAGCTTGTTTTATTTTAGTTAAAAATAAGTAAATGGATTTAGTGTACTTTTGCAACAGAACTCAGAAAATGGTGATAATGAGGCTCTTACTTTATGTTTTTTTAATGTGTTTTAGAAATGTAAATAGCATAATAATTTCGGGTAAGTTGTTATTGTTTATTTGTGTATTCATTGTCATTATATTGCATGTCCGAAAAATTTAAGCAAGTTTATTATAGCGATAAATATTAAGTAAGAATATACAGGACATTACATTTAATTTGGCACAACGAAATGTCGCTAGAACCGAGTTGATAATTTTTTTCGGCTGTATCTGGTAACTTACTTGCACTAAGATATACTAGCAATTTTATCAAAGACCAACATACTGGGCCCAATTTGGGTTCCGGATGCAAAATAACGTAAAGCCTATTTTTCAATTGAATTTTTCTAATAAATTTCTTGCGCCAAGAAAAAAATTTTTCTCTCATGTGGAGTTGCGATATACACATTCAAGAAGGTTTTTTGGTAGCAGAGGCTCTAGCGGGAAGTCAAAAAATCGGAAAAACCCAAAAAATGACAAAACATATCTGATATAATTCGAAATCATTTTGATGAATTAATTTCAACTTTAAAAACAAAGTAATAAGAGTCCAAGTCTTGGAAGCAATCATAATAGTTATTCACGCGTTTTGGTGGTTAAAATCGTGAATTTTCGGAATATTTATATTCTGAATACGTCCACCAAATATGAAACAAATGTTACTGAAATCAAAAAACTTTTGTCTGAAACATTTTTTTTTTTTGAAAACGTGATATTTCACCCTACCAACTTAAATAAATCACTCTGTATACGTGAAAAAATTATTTTAAAGATACATCTCCGTCTGAATGCTTCCTATGAATTTTTCTAAATGAAACATACCTACTGAGTAAGAATAATTTTAAATTGCATTATTTAAATTTGTGTTATAATCTATTTGTTTCAAGTTGCAAGTATATTATTTTGACTTCAGTAACATCTAGTAGAGTAATTCATAACAAATACGTCTCGTATAAACATACATTTTTCTTCAGTTCATTATGCATTTCTGCATTTCACAAAATTATCTTTAATAAATTACGCAAAATATGCAATAATAAACTAACACACTTATTTGTTTAAAAAACCAACGTGAATTTCGTTTCTATGTAATTTCCATTTCTATCAAGTCAGACAATGTACAATTCCGAATGCATTTTCTAGTCAGATGACAAATTTCCAGTAAAAAGTTGATTATATTATATAGAAACGAAATATTATACCAATGCTATTTGTTAACATTAACAGTAACGTGATATACCTAAGAATGTGCTTTATTAAATTTATAACAATCGCTTGAACCTACTTAGATTTTTACTTACTTGACAAGTTTATTGCATGCGATGTGAATTATTTCATTTTATTATACAGTATGTTTCAAAGTTAAATTTACATATGACACCTGTGGATATAGGACATTTTGATGGTTCCAAATCACCCACCATGAATGTACTCATCTCCTTCTATACTGAGATACAGGACGTTTTGTTGATTTTTTCCAAATATTTCTTTGGTCATAACTTTTGAACCACCTTGAATAATAGGTTCATACTTGGTACATCTATTTCACTTATTTTACTTGACAAAATCTCATATAAACCAAAATAGAAATACAAGACAGTCTTTATAAAAATCTGACAATTTGTAATACCTCAAAATCAACACCTCTCTGTATGTATAGCAATATTTCACTGATCTGTCTCGATATTTGAAAAGGGCAAAAAAAATTAAACAAAATAGTACACTTCTTTTGTCTGCGCATCTCATTCAACAAGTTTGCCATTAAACCAATTAAAAAAAAATTCAAGACAGTTGAAACTTGAAAATTTAGTTTACTGTTAAATTAATAAAAAAATTCAATTTGTAGTACGGATAATTCTTAAACTTCTGTACTAGTTGTTTAGTGCCATAATAGTATTTTAAACAAGTTTCGAAAACGAATCTTTTCACACGAGTGAGACAAGTCGAGTGAGTGTGAAAAGATGTTTTCAAACGTGTTGTTTACAATATTTTTTCTACGACTGCAACGAAAATAAACAATTTTATAAGTAAACAGATCAATCATTTTTAATAAACTTCTTTAAAAGTGATGTGGTTTAAAGACTTCAAAATTAATGTTTAGTTGTTAAATAATAGCCCAGTGTTTAACGGTAAAAATAGGGTATTACCTCAGAATTCTTTCGTACAACATCGATTTTGATGAAAATTTGTAATTAAGCTCATCTAACTCTCCTCTTCAAAAGCTATATGTTTAATTATGTAGAATAAACATTATTTCATGTCCTGGAATATCATTTATGATGTGTTACAACGTTTCAACCCTATAAACCACCTCTTATGACGAAATTTTAAAAAAAATAGTTTTCAACAGCTTGAACTGTTTTAATGGTGCATTTATAATAAATTAAAATCCCGTCACTGTTTATAATACAATTTATGATTTATTGCAACGTTTCATTCATTACAAACCGCCTTCGTGATAAAATTAACTACCATATTTACTTGAAATTAAAAACTGAAATTAGGTTTAAGGGGGAAAAATAATTATTTTATTTACATTATAATAGCATGTTTTATTATTGAAAACCTATTGATCATCAGCATCACTATCATCACTATCGACCTTCTCCTCTTGGTCTGTAATTGGAGGACAATTTTGATAGTTGTCCCTGGAGCATGTTCCGCATGTTGCGTTACAAAAAAGTCCAACTTTTCGGCAGCTATAAGCTCCGCCGCATCCTTTTTTGCATTTACAGAATCTCATTTTGAGGAGTTCTTCCGGTGCAGGCATATCCAGCATTTTGATTGGTAGTAAAAGTCCTTCATTATTAATATAAATAAACCCTCTTAATGTGCTCATTCAGAGCACCAACTGTCGGAACAACGAATGATAATCTCACAGCACTGTTTTTAGTGGCAGCCTTAATAAAGGAATCATAACTGTATCTCCTTAGCAGCTCCGTACAGTAATACTGTGCAGTACCTACCGGCTTCTAAAATTTCTTCCAGCTCTGAAGTACTTTGATTGATTGATTGATTGATTTACCAGCGTGCGGTAGGCATTGCTGCCACTCCCAAGTTATACAGCTGGGCCTGCTACGTCCACGCTGGGTTGGACTAAGGTCATGCTTGTTGCCAGCAGCAAGAGCCACATGGCGCATGGTAAAGGAATGTGGGATGGGAGGTGTAGGTATTTGTGAGATGCGTTACCGCATTATGTCGCGAGGGATCGTTTAAGCCCCCTTTTTTTGTATTTTTGGTTCTGGGCTTCTGCCTATTCTGGGTCTTCTTGTGAGATATGTTGCCGCGTTGTGTCGCTGCTATCTGTGCTCCTATTTTTGTACTTCTGTTTCTACAGGTCTTCTTCTTCTTCTGAGACTTCTGATTCCTCCGTTTCTGATTCTGGTAGAGTATATATCGTTCCGATTTCTTTGTGAAATTCATTCTTTCCCCTCGCTTTTCTTTCCCAGTATGTTTGGTCCTTTCCCAGTTTGTTCATGATCCTCTCGATTGTTGTTTTCCACGTGTAACATGGTCTCCCAATTTTAAGTTTGCTGCTATTCAGTGTTAGTGCTTTCTTCAGTAGGTGTGTTGGTTCCCTTCTTTGGATGTGTCCCCAGTACTTCATTGCGTACATTTCTATCCTTTCCTTTTTGTGATTGTCTTCCCTTCTAGTAGTGTTGATGTTTTATGTTGTTTTTCTGAGTAATTGGATGATGTCTCTTTCAGCTCTTCTCAAACTTCTTCTGTTGGCTTTTGTTGTTGCCGCGTTTTTAACTCCATATGTCATTGTTGGCAGTATGATGGCTATGTATAGCCGTTTGGCCAGGCCCCATGATAGTTTGTTTTTCTCAATGAACGGTATAATTGCTCTTGTGACTCTGTATGCTGTTTTTATTTTCTCCTTTACTGTTTCTCTCCTTTTCAGTTGGTTCGTCAGATATGTTCCTAGGTATTTCAGTTTGTTCGTTGTTCTTAGGGAGTAGTCACCTATTTTGTGTTCTTCTCCACTGATCCGACTTTCTTTTGTTGATGGGTCTCGCTCCATTATTAGACATTTTTTGAAATTTATTTTCAGCCCAGATGTGTCCAAATGCGGTTTCATGTTTTCTAGGAAGTTGAGAATTTGTTGCTCTTCTTCTGCGACGATTAGGAGGTCATCGGCGTAAGCTAATACGATTGGGGTTCTCAGTGTTTCCGTGTCTTCGTTAAAATTTGGTGTTTCCCTTATTGTGTTTTGTATCGCTTGGTCTAGGACCGTGGTGAATAGTCGGGGGGATAGGGGGCATCCTTGTTTGACTCCTCTGTTCTTTTGTCTGGTTTCCGTCATTTGTCCGAACCATTGTATGGCAGTTGTTTCATGAAGGCAGGCCTTTATTATCTTGTTTATTAGATAGTGCGGCACTCCTTTGTTATACAGGGTGTTGACTATGGCTTCGTGACTGATGGTATCGAATGCCTTTTGGAGATCTATAGCGGCTATGTGCAGTTTTGTCCCTTCTCTCCATTTTTCTTCCAGTATTCTTCTGGTGGTGTACATGTGGTCGTCCGTTGATCTGCCTTTGATGAATGCTGTCTGGTAGTCTGGCGGTCTTCCAATGTACTTCTCTAGTTGCTCGAGTAGGAATTGTGCGTAGTATTTGTATCCTATGCTGCTGAGTGTTATTCTTCTGTAGTCTTCTATGGTCTGTGGCGAGTTGGTTTTTGGGAGGGGTATTTGTATAGTCTTGGTCCATTCCGTAGGCAGAGGTGTGTTTTCTGTCCATACCCTGGTGATGATTGCTCCTTTAGCTTTTCCGTGCCGTAGTGTATTAACTCGTTGTTTATTTTATCTACTCCAGGTGCAGTGTTTCTTCTAGCTCTGGCTATTATTCCTAGCAGTTGGTCTTTTGATGGTGGCTTGTCCAAGGGCCAGTGGTCTGTTTCTCTTATTAGTTTTGTTCGTTCTTTAGTTGCTTTCTCTTCTTCCTTCAGCTTCTTGGTCCAATGTTGTATTGGTATGTATCTTCTCTTGTGGGTACTGTTGTTTCTTCTATATTTTTTCAGATATCTGAAGGTTTGGTTTAGTCGTTGTCCTGTTGGAAGTGCTTCTATGTTTTCGAAGAATGATTTGCATTTTTCCTCGTCGTGGTTTCTCTCCGCTTCCCTTTTTTCCCTCAGTGCTTCTTTTAGTTTTTCGTTTATATTTCCCGTCGGCTGTTGTTCGCCCGTGGCCTTCATCTTTTTTAGCTGTTCGTACTTGTTATTTTTTTCCTTTCTTGTCGGGCTCACAGGTGATCTGTCCCTTTTTAACGTTTTTCTTGCTGCAATTTTTATTTTTGCGCCCATTGATGTCCAGTCTAATTCTTCTCCTGTCAGTTGGTTTTCTATTTCTTCACCGTATTTCTTCCGAAAGTCTTCGTGCTGTAGTAGAGAATTATTCCTAGTACTGTGTAGTGTCTTGTTGTTTCCTTGGCTTGTTTTTCCTTCTTTTATTTCCAGTTTTCCGTATAGAATTTTGTGGTCTGTATTGATTTCTGCTGCCCTTTTTCAACGATAACTTCCTTCATTTTTAAGCTATTCAATCGCTCCAAAGATCATTTTGCAGAGAATTTTAAGGGCTACAATGCACGTGAAGTTGAACTTCCTTGAACCCTTCGTATTTGAGATTTTTGAGCTTAAATGGCTCGGGGAAGGTGGTCCTCGCACTCAAATGTAAACTTATAATGGTGTTATCTCAATTAATTTTTATTCTAGAGAAATTTAAAAAAAAA
This sequence comes from Rutpela maculata, assembly GCA_936432065.2. Taxonomy (NCBI): domain Eukaryota; kingdom Metazoa; phylum Arthropoda; class Insecta; order Coleoptera; family Cerambycidae; genus Rutpela; species Rutpela maculata. Next base: position 166,985,004 of record OW386287.2, on the reverse strand, counting down.
TAAAATTTTCATCAAAAGAAAAACTTAATTTTCGTACTCTAGTATTTTTTACGTATCTTCTTTAGTTTTTGAATTATTGTGAATAAATGAAAATTTTTTAAGAAATTTCAAAAATCATTTCAAAGAATCAAACTTTTTTCAAATCTAGGTGTCCCAAACCGATCAAACTTCTAGAACATATTGTTAATACTTAAATAAAGTAAATTGTAAATGGATTACGTTCAATTTCAATTCTTGCGGTGAAGTCATTGGTTTTATTGCTGATTTTTTCTCCGAAAAAACGAGACGACTATTTTATTTTCATCAGAACTCCGTTAGTTTTTATGCTAACGACTTTTACCAAAACTCATTTTGAAAGTCTTCTCACGTACTTTTAAAAATGTCCTATATGTTTTCCTCCAAAATTTTCCGTTTTTCCGTTATTTAACGTTGAAAGGTTCGAATTTAGTTTTCGGCGAACAAAAAGTCACTTTCAACGAGCCATAACTCAAGTTCGTATTACAACTACAGAAATAATAACGAAATAACAATCGATTTATTATTTTATAAGCTTCATTTTTCCTTATAATAATTTTTTTGACAAAACGTAAGGTATTCGAGTTATTCGCGAAAAATCATTCTAAAACTTGAATTTTTTAGAAAAATCAACATTTTCAATCGCGATTAACTAAAAAAGTATTGACTCATCGAAAAAACTTTATAGGACATGTTTCGCTTAGAATTTATTCCCCTATCGATTTCTGCGGTTATTTTGAATGTAATAATTTCCACCCCCGAGAAGGAGTGGCATCCACCCCCAAGGTAAAAGCACACATCGGCACTATATAACTTTTGTTCCTTGTGCCATTCCCTAATTACTGTTCAAATTTTACGTTAATAAGTTTTGTACGAAAGAATTCTGAGCGAAAAACCGTCAGACACTGGACTATAAGTCGGTTGCTATGAATCTGAATAGGCTAGCCAAACCAAATAATAGGTGTCAGTTCTGTTTTAGACAGGACTGTGTGAAAAACATGACTATTGTGTTTTTTGGAATTTTGCGTGAAAAAAGAAAAAAAAGTTTCTACCCAACTAGCAAAATAACTTTTATAAAGGTTGTTAGAACTGCTATACAACATATTTTATAGAAATATGTAAATTGTATAAGGCAGTTAAATACCATTATGCAATGTCTATACAACTAAAAAGGGCCCACTTTTATACAACATTTTGGTATTATAGGAATTCTATTAGAAACCCATACAACCATTATAAAACTATTTTACGTGATGATTATAAAACTGTCCTATAAGTATATCCTCAGGATTACTTATATAACATATTTACATATGCACTTGGCAACTGCTATAAAATTATTGTTTAGTAATTGTATAAGTGAGTTATAATGTAGACGGTATCTCACTAACAAAAATTTATACAATCATTTTATTTTCTAGTGATGAAATTCAGAACAAAATTATTGCAAGAATGATTATATAACGCAAACATGTTGTGTAGTTATTATTTCAAATAACAACCTCAATAATGGCGCTCAAGATCCATTAAACATGGTAAAATCCCGTTATTAAGCAGTATAATTAACACGCTAGTAGCAAGAAAATTCTTTTGCGCGGCGAAATTTTCTGACAAAATATGTATATATTTTTAGCAAAAAACTGAAGGGCCTCAGTTTAGCATACGCGTTTGGTTTATTACAGATTAAAAAAATATATTTTATTAAATTTAAAATGGTTGAATTTTCGGTTTAAACAAAATATTGATTAAGTTAATAAGAAAATAATCTTTGCCTTTCTGAAAAGTTAATTTTTAATAGACATTTATACATTTCTATGAGAATTCTGCATAATGGCGGCAATTGATGAACAGCTAAATCCTTCAGTAAATATGGCGTAATATAATACGATAATTTTGTCCCATATGAAACGTTATACAACGCTTTTGTGTTATTCGAAACTCTATAGAATATTAAAATCCTATAATATTGTTTCTATAGGCGCTATAAAAATATTGAACTTTGATAAATTTTAGAGGTTGCCAGATTTCAAAATATATTAAACTATTTTCTCACACATTTTTTATAGAGTACGACAATTTAAGTAATTGCAGAGATATAGTCAAATTTATTTTCCTCTAATTTCGAGTTTATAGTACACGAATTAACCAACATTTTATGAAAATGTGAGTTTGCTACCAATTGTCATTATTTTTTTATAGTTAAAATTGAACACATTAACAGCTGATTGAAATGCTATTGATTGATCCAATATATTGTTATGCATTTGAGGGTTATTTACACCAATAAGATTTAAATCCTGTTTAGCAGTCTGTAATATTTCCATTTCTCCGGCAATAGTTTGAGAGAAGTGTGGGTGATAAATCCATTACAAACAATAAATAAATCAATCTACAAACTAGTAAAGAATAGTGATTGAAAACATGTAAAATATTGAGTGATACCCTTAGCACGACGATTTGTGTGTCGGCCTGCTAAAGTTCTCGGATTCAATACCGTGTAGAAGAAGAAGAAAATGTAATTTATTGGCCAAACATAGTTTTCCCTAATTTTATCCAATTTTTGCATAACGTGGCAACCCCGTGTTAACTTTCGTGGTTATCCTGTTCGTCCGCAAACCACGTTACAAAACAAATGTATCACGTAACCTATGTATATATTGCACTAAACAATTTTTCTGTTCTGTTCTGTTGAAATCAACTCCAGTATAGAGTACTTAGACATTAGTAACCCAACTTACAAAATTGAACACATTTAGTTGGTATGTTTTTTTTGTTAGTTGTTAATTCAGCATTTTTTAAATTTGGAAACTTTTGTGCCCTTGGAACTTGGTATCTATCAACTTCTAGCCTTTCACCTAATCTTTTAGCTATTTGTGGCAGATGACAATTTCCATTTCTAAGTAGATTTTTAATATAAAAAGGTCTGTTTTCAAAAGGATATGCATTAAATGTTGATAGCGAGTATCATTTTTATGATGCCTGGCAGTGGTAGATAATACTGTTTTTATTTCCAAATTAGCCCCATGGTTGCAGTTAGATGAATTATTGGTAACTCCCAAGAATTTGATGGTAATTTTTTTTAACTGTTCTTTTAAAAAATCCACTTCTTCAATTTTCATCCACTGAGATATTGCTCGATATATTTTTTAAAATTGACAAGTAAAATTAATTTAATTTTTGTCACAAAATGGGGTTATATGCAAACAGATTTTATAACTCAGAATTTCCGATAACTTAATGTTCGAGGACTACATTTTATTCTATAAGGTATTTATAATAGAGTAAACTGATGTATTTATAGGTTAATTATAAAATGATTTTATGCCTATTGTATACTGCTACTGTAAGAACAGTTTTATAAATTAGCTTAAAGAACTTTAATACAGCTTTTTATACAACTTCCATTCAACTATTTTTTAATACAGAAATTAAAAGTTGTTAGAATAGGTATACAATTGTAATATAATTTTTATACAATTCTTTTAAAATATTTTTATAGATGGTTGTATAAAATGTTATACAAATGTTATAAAATTTGTGAGTAGTACAATAAGATTTTGTCCTATAATATGAGCTATAAGAACATTTACACAACAATATTATAGAAACATTCTCTTATACGATAAAATTGTTTTAATTGGATACTCTAAGAAATAAAACTGTTCTTCAAACGGCGCTAGACGATAACTATAAAATAATTCAGTTTCTTTAGGATTCCATTTTGCTACTTGGGTAGTCATGGTTACTGTGCGTTATTTGCCGTTTTCGAAGGCAGTCGTAGAAAATAGTATTTTAAACAGCAAGTTTCGAAAAAATGTTTTCAAATGTGTTGTACTTTTTCTACAACTGCAGAATCAAGCATTTTTAATAAATTTCTTTAAAAGTGATGTGGTTTGAACACTTCAAAACTGATAATTAGTAATTAGAGAATATTATTTAGGTATTATGCAAATCACAACTTACACACTTTTTTTATTTATTATGAAAATACCTACTTTCTGTATATTGTTGCCCTAATCTGGGCACGCTAATATACTAGTCAGGTAAAAAACTTTAAAACACTCATTATTGGAGAACCAATCAAAACAACTACTCTTCTAGCTAATACTGACGAAGTATTGAATTACATGAGAGGATTCTTGGTATTTTAAAGAAAAAAAATATATTGAAAATACTTAAATCATTTATTTATATTTAGTCATTCACACTTTTTTATTTAATATAAAATTATCTACTTTCTGTATATTGGTACCTTAATCGGGTGACACTAATATACTACCTAGGAAAACACTTTAAAACACTCATTATTGGAAAAACAATCAAAACAACTACTCTTCTAGCTAATACTGACGAAGTATTGAATTACATGATACGATTCCTGCCATTTTAAGGCAAAAAAATATATTGAAAGTAGGTATTTTCATAATAAATAAAAAAGTGTGTAAGTTGTGATTTGCATAATACCTAAATAATATTCTCTAATCATGATAAAAGCAAATAAATAAAAAATAATCAATTATAATGATAATTAGTACTTAAATAAGTCTGTTGTTATGAATCTGAATAGGCTAGCCTACTTCAAAAAATGCAAAAAAAAAGGTGTCAGTTCTGTTTTTGACAGGACTGTGAAAAACATGGCAGTACTTACTGGGTTTTTTTGATTTTTGCGCACATTGTGTGAAAAAAGACAGTTTCGAGTCATGACTACTGTGCGTTATTTGTCGTTTTCGAAGGCAGTCGTAGAAAAAAGAAGAATAAGTGTTCAAAGTGACCTCCATTATCTTTAATACATTTTCCTGTTCTAGTAGTAATATTTCTAATTGCTTTCCTAATCATATCAGGATTATTTCTAACTTCTGCACAAGCGTTGTTAATGCGTTCGAGAAGTGCTGCTCTACTATTAATGTATACACCACACGCCTTTGATTTTAAATGTTCCCAAGGATGATAATCAACAAGATTGTAATCTGGCGACCTTGGGGCCAATGGCGAGATTTATTACAACCTATCCAAATACGCGGAAAATTCTCATTTAGGAAATTTCTCACAATTATCCTAAAATGGTGTGGAGCACATCATGCTGGAAATACATTCCCCCAACATTTTCATTTGCCATTATTTGCAAGAAGCCCAAATAAACTTCACCTGTTAATATGTCAGGCAGGATATGTGTTGCAATGAAATGATTGTTGAAAATAACACACCGGTATTAATAGAAAATAAATGTAGAAATTTATTGTACCTTATAGAGTGAGATTTATCTTCTGCCCAAATATGCGGCTTTCTTAAATTTTAAATAGCATTTCCTGTAAATTTTACCACATCTGTAAGTAGTCATCTGTTAAAAATTCTTCGTTTCCGAACTGCTAAAATTCAACCGATGAACTTCATCCCCTGCCTCTACCATCTTGAACCTGTTGGATATGAAATAGGTGTAGATTATTCTTTTTCAATGTCCACACGTTGATCACGCATCACCGAATCTACTTGTGCTAATTTTTGGATTACGTCTGTGGTCAGTCGCCTTCGGCTCGTTCCACCAAATTTTCTCACTAGTGTGAAGAGATTCGTTTTCGAAACTTTTTGTTTAAAATACTATTTTCTACGTTTGTGCCATAACATATATTTTTTTCATGAAAATCCGTTTATCTGTTCTTGAGGAAGAATTTTCTTCCATTTTTCTTTTTACCCCGTAAAAATGGTTTCCCAATAACACAGCCACACAAAAAAAAAGTTCAAAGCAGCGAACCAGACCCATCTATCCCTGTGTATTTTCGGTCGCTGAATCCGAATCCGAGATCAAAAAACCCGTACACCCCCAAAATCATTAGCTAGAGCCATAAAACTCCCCTGAAATGGGATAAAAAGAAGATTAAGCTACGAGAATAGTTGTTACTTCTTAATCAATCGAATTATACAAATCAAGGTTAAACAGCAGCGTACATACAATAGCTATGAAACCCAGCCCCAGGGAAGGGCGAAAACTAGCCCCCTTAAATAAAATAATCGATCCAAAACAGCAATGACTACTGAAAAAGCTCGAAATGTCTAAGTTTTGTTAAAGTGTTAAGAAACTACATCAGGTCCGACGTAATCTTCATAAACTGCCCCTATAGGGTTGCTTAAGTTGCTTAAGTTCAAAGGACACGAGAAAAACAAGAAAAAACGTAAAATCCAACAGGATTTCTATTTTCATGGATTCTGTGATTGGCTGAAATTGCGTAGTACTCTAAAATAGAACCAGAAACTTACGTACCATCCTACACTGTCAACCCTCAGAGGGTGTGAAAACTACCCCCTATGTAAGATTTAACTATAAAAAGTTACAGTGACTTCTATTTTTTGGATGCTATGATTGGCAAAAATCACTTAGAGTTTGAAACTCATGTCCTATAAATGTTATTAAATAACACCTCCAGAAAGGATGTAAACTACTGTAATTCAAGATGTAACGAAAAAGCTGTACTGTTGCTTATTAGTTTCATTTCCACAGTTTTTTTTTCATCTAGAGGTGGCGTCTTTCAACCCCGTGGGGGTGGTTTTCAAGCACAGCGTCGAACATAGTCTAGTTTCTTCTCTCTTCCACACAACGCAGGTGTTTTGAATTTTTCACTATAATTTTTTATAGTCAAAACTTACATAGGGGGTAGTGTTCACACCCTCTGAGGGTTGACACTGTAGAAAGTTGATGGTACGTAAGTTTCTAGTTCTATTTTAGAGTACTACGCAATTTCAGCCAATCATAGCATCCATGAAAATAGAAGTCCTGTTGCATTTTACGCTTTTTCTTGTTTTTCTCGTGTCCTTCTCATCTCTATAGGGGCAGTTTCTTGTCACTTTAACAAAACTTAGACATTTTGAGCTTTTTCAGCAGTAATTGCTGTTTTGAATCGATTTTTTTATATATGGGGGTTAGTTTTCGCCTCTCCCTGGGGGTGTGTTTCATATCTCTTGTATGTACGCTGTTGTTTAACCTTAATTTGTATAATTCGATTGATTAAGATGTAACAACTATTCTCGTAGCTTAACATTCTTTTTACCCCATTTCAGGATCTAGCTAATGATTTTTTTTCGGATTCGGATTCAGCGACCGAAAATACATAGGAATACATGGGCCTGGTTCGCTGCTTTGAACTTTTTTTTTTTGTGGGGCTGTGTAATATTTTGAGAATTTCATCTCGCACTACTATCAACTTGTGCTCAATATCTCGACCAGATTGGTGCGGGGACAGCATACACATGCTTATCCTGCTGCCTTTCATTACAATTGTACATCAATATTTAACTAGGATTTTTACTTCAATCGCTTATCAAAACCAAGTATTGTAGTCATGGAAAAAACATCTTTCGAGATATCTTTGGATTTTCACTTTTCAGACTAGGTAGATTACAAAAATTAAGGTTTTTCAATTTCATTAGTCTGTCTGTCTATCTGCTTGTTGTGCTGCCTGATTTTACAGGGTGAATAGAGTACAAAAAAAGTTAAAATAATATTTGGCATGTAGTTAACATAATTGTCAAAGAAGAATCTTGCTATACTTTTAGGGCCAGTACTTTCATCCCCCGTTAAATCTACTACAGATAAATTCCATGGAAACAATTATTGACACAACTGTATCCAAGGAAATTATCTGGAGAACAAATTTAACTGAAAATGAAAGTGCCAGGCCTTAATGAAATTATATGGAGTGGTCATCCTAAAATAGTAGTTAATAAAACGACAGAGGGAAGTAATATTTTTAGAAGGTAGTTGATGTTATTGCCAACGAAGGAAACCTCATATACTTCTACAGAATAGAGAAATATACAGCGTGGTTACCCAAAAATACAAACATGTACAAGATATCGAAACTACAATTAGTGGAGTGCACTTTGACGGGTTTTGACTTGAAAATCAATGCGATATAAAGTTTTTTTACTTAGGATCTCATAAACATGTAAAAGAAAGTCGACCAAAATCGGCTGCGAACTAAACTTTCGGGGAAGAATGAAGAGGCTAAGAAATGCCAATAGCTTGAAAACTAGGAATGTTGTCGAAAAGTGTTAAAATATACAACTTGAAGATTATTACATTGAATACCTTGAATACCTTGAATGAGGCAAGTTCCGTCCAAATTGATGAAGATATGATCTTTTAACGTTTAGTGTTTTTTTTGCACTCCTCTCCAAAAGTCAAATTTCAATGCGCCTTTTTGATGATTAACTCAAAACTAAGATTTTACAAGAAAAACGCTGATCACAGTGTTGAAAGATAATTTAATTTCCTACAATTTGGTTTTTAATATAACGCTCTGCCATGAAAATTGCTGTTATGGCTATTTGTTGTTAAAAAAAATGCGTTTGTATGAAAATCGAAATTGCGAATTTGTTCCTTCAAATTGCGTTATAACAATAGATTTCATTTAAACTTTTTTGTAGCTTTTTAAACAATTAATCAAATGGTATATATTATTTTCCTTCTCTCACACACATTTTATTTAATTATTCAATGATATTTTCTTAGTCAAACATTTTTTTATCTTTATTACACAACTGTAAACTATAATGTAGATAAATAACACAATTTTATTAAAAAAAATTACAACTAATCAATACCAGATGGTGATTTTCAAAGTTTCCTAGATAAAGTTGCACATATATTAAACATCATTGACTAAAGCAAATATTAGGGTTTGGGAAGTCTCGACATTCTCAAAGTCCTGGGACACGAGACATCGCAATATCAAAGTCCCGGAACTTCGAGACTTTTCAAAATAAAAGTAGAATCGAGTTCATTTTAGGCGAGATGTATCAATAAAGTCACGATTTTAATAAAAATCAACATCCATTGAACATAAAATCAAATTCTAACATTTTTAACGGTAATTAAAGTCTAAACAATTCGTATGTTTAATTCTCATACACAGATTCATTTTTTGGTAATAAAATCTTATAATTATAAGACATAAAACATAAAACAGACTTAGTAAAGTAATCATACTAATCATCAATAATCATCATTTAGTCCCTAGCCATTAGGGAACGTGAGCTGGGTTTAGACCGTCGTGAGACAGATTAGTTTTACCCTACTGATGATTCGTCGTTGCGATAGTAATCCTGCTCGGTACGAGAGGAACCGCAGGTTCGGACCTTTGGTTCACGCACTCGCTCGAGCGGGCGGTGATGCGAAGCTACCATCCGTAGGATCCCACACAGCACAGAAATATTCTAAGAATGTGCACAGAATGTTTGCTCGGAACGTTTCAATATTCTGAGAATGTTCTCACAACATGAAAATCATTACCATAGAATGTGCCATGCACATTACAAAGTAGAGTCTCTTAAATGTTCCTAGAACATCTCAAGTATGTTTTCCCAGGTAGCAAATGCACGTGAAAATAACATGACTAGTTAGTAGTCTACTTGATAAAAATTAAATAATTAATACATAAATAAGTATTGTCCTATGAATTTGTGTGTTAGCCATCCGTATATTTTATTTACATTAACATATCTAATTATCTAATATTGTTTACCAACACTCCAATTTTTTCTCACAAGGGTTGCCTGCAAATTATATTTTGTCTATTAAATTATTAAATTCCTTTTATTTTACTTACCTTTACCAATTGCCGTCGGTAGGGATCTCGGTAGGGATTGAACCGCAGCACGTCCAACTTTCTGATTTGTAAGTCAACGGTTTAACTCACTCGGCCACTGAAGTTACACATGCTACTACCTACTTAAAGACTATAATTATAGTTGAAATCCGAAACAAAATTTTTTCTCATCTCAAATTTGATGAGCGGTCAGGGGGAAGTCAGGAGTCAACTGTTTTAAGATTTTATAGTTGAAGTACTTATACAAACCTAAGAAACGTGTTGGAGAAAAAAGGGTAAAGATAAAATATCGTCATCTACAATATTTAATGGTAATTGAAAAAAATATATTCATATATCGGTTTTATAAATAATTATTACCCTTAAAAAAACAAAATTTTTTTCGAAATTATTTTAACAAAAAAAAAAACGGATTGGTCAGAGGTCGAACCGCCGCGTGCCGACCTCGTGACTTGTAGGACAACGCAAATCAAATCAAAAACTAGTTTATTCAAAATTAAAATAATACAGCATTTGACCCTCCCCAGATACTCACTTTGGAGCCAGTCAGACATCCATGACGTCAGTTGTCGTGGAAATTGAAAGACTGGACGAAGTGAGGCCAGATAGAGCTAAGAAGAACTGAAAAATAATATAATATCTCCTGGTCACGGGGTGCAACATACATATTAATTAAAGTTAAACATGTAAAAAGATAACTTAAAATAATTGAAATGAAAAGGCAAAAGGTGCGTGTATAAATAAATATCAGAGATAAATATGATGACCACGTGGGAAAATTATCGGCCAAAAAACCCGCTTTAAGTAATTGCAAGAGCGAGCGGCTATGCTAGACTGCACAATTTATGATTTTAAACATTTAAAGTTTCAGAAGATTTTGATATTTACAAAAAATATAATTAGGAATGGAAAAATTTAGGAAACGAACAAAAGGCAACAAACAGAAACGAAGAAGGTAAAAAGAGTTATGTATCGGAATGCTTTAACTGACTCGACCTCTAATCTCTCTGAGACTATTTATTTAAAGACTTTATAGTTGAAGCAAGCAACGGCTAGATTTTGGTTTTTAATACATTTTAATCTAATTTTATTACTAAAAGAGCTCGATATCTGCACAAATAAACTGTCGAATCTTTGCAAACTCTTTCGAATATAAATTATTTTGAATATAATTAGTAGCGTATTAGTCATTATTCTTTTCGTAGTTGTTCATGATCCTCTTAGTCGTAGAAGTTTTTTATTAAAAAAAAAAGTCATAAATTAAGATATCATTATTTCTGAGAAACACATAGGTACTTAAATAAATATTTGTATTTAGTATACCAAAATAATTATAATAATAGTTAAAAATCATAACTACTGTTGGTATCGCATCAAAATTTTGCAGTACAATATTTTTTTGTGGAACGTACCGCGAACGTTCTTTTAAAATATTACAGAAATATTTGATCAAAAATGTTTCATGAATATTCCAAACTAGATAAAAATATTTATGGAGGTTCTAGGAATATTTCAGGTAAATATTCTGTTTACAGAATATTGTCACTTAATGAGAATATTCTGAAAATATTCTGTGCTGTGTGGGATTATGCCTGAACGCCTCTAAGGCCATATCCTTTCTAGTCGAAGGTGGTAACGATATCTCTTGGAGTTCCGAGAGTCGAAAGGCTCAAAACAATGTGACTTTACTAGGCGGTCTCGGATCGCCGCGATCGATCCCACTAGCCCTATCAATTAGTCTTTTTCCTAATTTAATAAAATATGTGATATGTGTTTATGTGTTTATGTTTATGTGTTTATTCTTTTAAAAAAAATTAGTGCATTAACAACTTTGTCCGACAATCTGTTTCTGATTTTTGTAATAATGCCTCCGGAAAGAGAACACCCTTGTTTTCAACAGAATTCGTCAGCTTAGTATTTCAAAGTTGCACGTTACATTTTTTGAGATTTTGCTTCTTCAGAATGAAAAGGTTGGATGTTACCGTAGGTACCTTCAGCTACTCTCCGCTAGATGGTAGAGCACAGATAGTCATTTTTATAGGCAGGTAAACAAAAGTGTATGTCCAATTTCAATCCCCAGTTCATTAACTAAATGGATTAAAATGGATTTGTCAAATTTAAATTATATGCACATACAACCTTACGTGCGTACGAGTATCAAGTAATTATTCGTTAAACTAACAGATGGCGCTCTCAGTGACAGAATGCGGGAAGCCTGAGCCAATGAAGCTTATTATGACCTTTTGTTAATAAAATTATTACAAGCGTGTCTCGAGTCTCGATCCGAAAGTCTCGGGACACGAGAAAATTAAATTTGAGGAAAGTCCCGGGACTTCGAGACACGAGACGTCCCGGGACCCAAACCCTAGCAAATATATTGTGTTAAACGAGGACTTTAATATTCATTTCAGCTCAAACAATCACAAAAAGTCTAGATTTCTAGTTAGAGGTTTTGGTATAAGTGAGCAAATATTTGAAAAAACTTCAACAGTGAACTGCCTGAATAATATATTCGTAAATTTTTCCAATAAATTAGATTTTATTACCAGTGTTTTGGATCCTTATATCAATATCAGAATTTCCATAAGAAAATGTGTATCTATGCCTCAAAATTACATACAACGACCCTTAACAAAAAAATGTTTCAACTACTAGAAAACCGAGATTGGTGTTTTATCGACTGTCAGTACTACAACTCAGACACTAAATTCAGCATATTTTTGCAAATCCTATTAGATGCTATGGACAGGGCCTTTCCAATAATGAACAAGATATGTGCAATAAAAGATAAAAACATTTGTTGGTTTAATGAAAACTTACGGCAAATGCGTGATCATTTAAAACTATTAAATGATATTCAAAAAAAATTTCCAAGTGTTTCACTGAAAAAAGACATTAAAGAATTTAGGTATATCTACAGGAGAGAAATAAAAAAAATGGCATATACTAAACACATACAAAACTCAGATAATATTATGATAAAATCTGCATGGGAGGTGATAAACTCATTTAAGGGTAAGACTTCAACTAGTGACATAGAAACAAACTGAATCCAAACACGAGAGAGTTAAATGCTCATTTTGTAAATGTAGCTGAGAGCATTATATCTCATCATTATCAAATAGCAATAAAAATCCTGATTATTATTTAAATAAACTAGCTGTAAATCAAGCAAACCTACGGTTTAGTTTCAGAGAAGTTACATTTATTGAAGTGCGTGATACCATAAATAACACAGGTCTACAAAAAAAGGGTTGTCTTTAGATTCTAATCTAACTTTTCTGAAATATTTTGATGAGCTGAAGTACATTTGAGACAAAAACATTTTTCTACTGTGCCAGTTTTCCTCTACCACCCCTTTCATCCCCTAAAAAAAGACAAAAAAAAGGTCTTGTTCTAAGGTTCTCATCTAACCTTTCAAAAGTAATTTGACGCTCTGAAACAAATTTTGGGCAAAAAAAATTAGGGGATGAAGGGGGTGGTAGAGGAAAACTGACGCGATAGAAAATTTTTTTGTCCAAAATTGGCTTCAGCGCGTCAAAATATTTCAAAAAAGTTAGGTCAGAACCTTCAGACAATACCTGTTTTTTGCCCTTTTTGGGGGGATGAAAGGGGTGGTAGAGGGAAAATGACATGGTAGAAAAAATTTTTGTTGCCCAGCGAGTCAAAATACTTTTGAAGAGTTAAATTAAAACCTTAGGACAAGGAAGACCTCATTTTTGCCTTTTTGTGGAGATAAAAGGGGGTGGTAGAGAAAAAGTGACACGGTAGAAAAAATTTTTTTGTCCAAAATTGACTTAAAATTGCAATAAAATGGTTTTCAGCAGTCATTTTAAAAACGAATGCCATCTTGTTATACATAGTTGAAAAGAGAAATTTAAGTAGAATCAGACAGGAAAAAAATATATACAGGGTGCCATTTAAAACAACGAAGTAGATATCACTTCCGGTGAAACCGGAAGTGGAAAAAAATTCTTGTTTTTACCAAAAAATGGACAACCACGCATTATATAAGTATACGAAATTTCAAAATAATATCTTTTTAAATAAACATGCTACGGGGTGTTACATATCTCCTGTGTCACCCGGTATATATGGGGTGAATATTATCTTAAATGGTCAAAGACTTAATCATTGTTCCACTGACAAAATTAATAAATGATAGCATACGAGAAGGTATCTATCCTGCTTGTTTTAATGCCTGAAAGTAGTAGGTACCAGTTTTAAAAGGAGGAGACAAAAACGATCCCAACAACTATCGACCCATTACAGAAATACCTGTTATTTCAAACATTTATGAGTATTTCCTAAAATTACAATTGTATACTTACTTTGAGGAAAATAATTTACTCAACGATAGCCAATTTGGCTTCAGAAAAGACAAATCTACTATCCTACCTATCATGGAATTGCTGGAATACATATCGGAGGGCTTCGAGGGAAGACATTATGTGATAAGCACTTTCTGTGATCTTTTGAAGGCCTTCGATTGTGTCCATCCAGATATCCTCCTTGCTAAGCTAAACTTTTATGGATCAGATGAAAACAGTTTAAGCCTATTAAACATCTACCTTACAGAGTGAAACCAAGTAGTTTCAAAAACTCACAATCAAATAGAGCACATATCAACCTTGGTGTTACACAGGGATCATTGTTAGGACCTATACTATTTATAGTATATATTAACGACATAAGTTCTGTCTTCGTGGACATAAAAACAATATTGTATGCAGATGATACTAAATATTCCGACACTTACATCTTACATAAATATAATCCGGTAATCATAAATACAAATAGAATTTAAAAAATTATAATGAATGGTTTGTTTGCAATAAACTATCATTAAATAATACAAAAACTGCAAATATCACCTAGAAGAAGTCAAATTCTTGGGCGTATATTTGGATCCAAAATTAAAATTTGAAAATCACATTAATCATTTGGCCGCCAGGCTATCAAAAAATATATTTGTATTAAAAAATTTCTGGGTTAAATTACGGAGAAGACATAAGAAATACCTTTGTGGAACATAATATTATAGCAATACCCTGTATACCTAAATGCATTTTTGAATGCCTGATACATGCGTATGAAAATGTAAAAAATATTCAGCAAACAGTAATTATCATGAATATAGTACTTGAAATTCGAGTGGATTATTTTCGACTGGAAAAATCCCGAATGTCATCAATCTTATTTTTTAACAAACTTCCATCATGTATAAAGTCATTACCATTTAATAAATACAAAAATAGCATCAAGAATATGCTCATAGTAAAAGCTTTTTATAGCGATAATGAATTACTGCATGTGATAACTTTCCTCTAAGCACAGTTAAAAATATTTTTAAAAAATCTTTCAACTATTTCATGAGCTTCATTTTTTTGTTTTTTATGTGTATAGTTTGTCTAAATTTACTTTGTGTCTTATTGTTTTATATGCTTTTATCGATTTTATACTATATTATATTAATTTAACTAGCTTTTATAGAACTAATAGTTATACTACAGAAATTTTTAAATATATACTTTTGAATTGTGTAGTGATCTGAATTGTATCAAAAACACCAATAAACACTACTATTATTAATAAATAAGCACTCCTGCTTAAGACATTAATTTCTTCATTTTTTTTGCACCTTTCGTATGTTTTAAACTCTTAGCTTTTCGTTTCAGTGTTTGTTTCTCTTTTTTCTTATTATTTAAATATTTTATTCTAATAAACGTTCTTTGCAATAAATATGCTTTTATTACTTCAAATGGCACACCCGAAATTTTCTTTACTGCTACTCTTAACATTCTATGTACCAAATTGGCCCCTTTTCGAAAAGTAAGGTCTTTGTTGAATTTCAAAAATATTTTATTCAATATTTTGACCGCACTATACCACTTTTGTGATGGCTGAATCAATCCACCAAATGACAGACGGGAAATCCACTCTGGAACTGCATATGGGTGATCGCTTGTTAATTTATAAGCATGTGTACCTAAATCTGAATATTTGTCCTTAAATTTTTTGGCCACCCATCCTGCCAAATACTCTGGCCTGTCATTTTCTAATCAGATTTTAATGTCTTCCTTCTTACTTGATGATGTGCTAGGTTGTTCATTATCCGACAGATGTTCGCTGGAAGAAATAGTTATCGAATCTGTAGAAACACCGTCGTTATTTTTTAGGATATCTTTTGGAATAACAATTGTATTTTTGAAAACACTAGTGACTATATATTCACTATCTTCCAACTCCACAGTATTCATTTTTTTTGCACAACACCAGGATTCTTCCCAAGAATTATCATGCGAAGCCTATAAATGGTATCTAACGGAGGTGGATAATTGTTAAATCCTTCTACGGAGTTGTGAAAAAAAATTTTCTAATGCATCTTGATTTAACCTATGTGTAAGCAGATAAGAAATATCAAATTTAGTTTTTAACTCTTTAAAGAGATTCATCATGGAAGTAATTGACATCAGAACTCCCTTTTGAAAAATTTGGATAGATTCCTTATTAGTGCATCTCATAGTCGTCATTAAGTCATACGTGTCGTTTAATATTTCATCTTGTCCTTCAATATTCACTCCATAGGGCTGCTTATTAGTTTTAATAGAAGCAGAAATTGTGTAAGAGTTCATAACATCAAACCATTTGTTCACTTTCTCTACAAAGTTACCTAAAAGCTTTGCCATTTCTTTAGCAGGACCTGGGAGATAATGCAACAGAGCAATTACAGTTGTATGGGACAAAACTTGAGCAGATAAAGCCACTTTTTGGCGCTGACTACCTGAACATTCAAGGTGTAATTTCTGTAATTGATAACACGAACTAATTTCCGTATCAGTTGAATTTACGAGATGATTAATTGGTTCAGCAGTGATTTTACTTCCATTTTGTAAAACAAAACCGGTGTCAATTAGCCAGTTCCTTATGAGCTTCAAGAGATGAGGGGCATCCGCAAAATAATAAATTTTTTCTTTGGTCTTCGGATGCAGAAAAAAAGTATTTTTGATTGTGATGCCCAATTCCCCCACATACCCTCCATAATCAGACAGACAAGCCAAGACGTTATAATTAATTTTGTGGAGTTCCTCAATTATGGATATTAAAATTTCTTTAGTCATTTTTGTGTCGAAACCAATAAAAACTGTCTGTTTAAATTTGCAAAACAGTCCCCTAACCATGACAATTTGCATTTGGGAATGTGGGCCCACAACTTCATCTTTAGCTTTATCGTTTCATACACAGAATGCACTTTCACTTCATCGAATTCAATTACTACACATTTTTCCATTTCCGTTAATCCATGTTGAGCAATTTCCATAATTCTTAATACATCGTTAAGAATTCCATCTCTCAAATTTAATTTTGCAGCCCATCTCTGAAGGGAAGATATTCCTGGCAATGGATATTTCTTTTTTTCTCTCAAGTACACATAACAGCGTTTGCTAAAGTATCGTATTGCAAACGCATTGGAGATTTCATCGGAGCTCCAAACAATTTTCTTTTTAGTGCACAAAACCAAGTCTATTTGTCTTTTATTTAAAAATTTAAACTCGGTTAAATGTTGCGATTCAGTTTTCTTTAAAGATGTCTCTGATCGTTCAATTTTTCTTTTATATTCATGTAGGATGTTAGTTTGCGTTTCCATTTGCATCTTCAAGTTTTCATTTTTTTTTTCAAGTAATGCATGATCAACTTCAAGGGAATTATTCACTGAAGGAACTGTAATATTCTGTGACTTGGACGTAAATGGGAGATTACTGTAAGATTCTAGAGGTAACACATGATCAACTTCAAGGGAATTAGTCGCTGAAGGAACTGTAATATTCTGTGATGTGGACATAAATGGGAGATTACTGTAAGATTCTACAGTTGGGGCTACACCTTGCTGTGAGAAACGTAGTGTTTCTTCCAGCTTTCTTGCATTTTTGTAAGCTGTTATTGCAAGTTGCAACAGTACATCGCGTTCCTGGCATTATGTAACCCGACAATATAATTATAATTGTTCAAATTTCTTATTTTATTAAATAATGATCATTATTTGTTAGTAATTTTTACTCACTCAATTAATAAATACTGATATAACGAATAGTATACACACTGGGACGACAGCAAACTAGTTTATTACACCTGAAGAGTGAGAGTACGACAACATAAAAAAAAACACACCGCCATTATAAACACGCCAACTAGCGCCGGCTCTGGATCTACCTAGCCTTTGGTCCTTGATCTGCAAATATTACGCTTATGTTGCTCTTACTCGCTCGCACTCTTAGATGTGTCGTATATAATTCTCCATGTTCTCTTCATTCCAGCATTAAATAAGTAGAGTGAACGTTCAATTCATAGATGGAATAGAGAAAAAAATAAAATAAAAATTTAAATAAGAAAATTACATACACTTAAGTCTATGGAAAATAATATATCTGATTTCCATGCAAATGGCAAATATACTGGAGAGGTCTACAACGTACGTCAAAATTCGGTTCCCCGCTAGGCGCGTCTCTCTCGCCCAAAAGCTGCTGATCGAGGCAACCGTGTAGTTTACTGACCGTGCTCGCAGTCGGCCACGGCCAGGGGCGGATTGACAACAGTTTAGCGGCGCTGGATCTTCGCAGACCACTTATTACTCTATTAGGCGGTCATCTTGCCAAGCAGCCCCAGCGGCACACTATTGGAGCGGGCCACCGGGATTTGTCTCGGTATCCCGGTGGGGCAGTCCGCCCCTGGCCACGGCCGACTGCGACTTTTATTCCTTGATCTAATTATATTTCGTCTTGATATGTAATCAGGATGAAATATGTTTAATAATTAACAATGCTAATTCGGCATGTCAAAATATTTGTTATTTCTGTACATTTATTATATTTTAACAGATGATGAGTACAAAACACTACCCCCCATGTATGGAATGGATAGTTACAGTAAATGCAAACTGGATAATAATATGTTCTGTACAGTCAGATTCAAGCTGAAACCAACTGTAGTTAATAATACTGTATGGCAATTGATACAGGTAAGTAATAAAGCATATTGTTTATTCTCATGATAATTGTAAAATATTTCAAACAGCATGTTGAGCAAATGTAAAGTTTTGATTTGATGTAAACAGGGTCTCAGGGTTGGTTAACACTACAATTTGAGATTTAAATGTTGAGCACGTAGTGAGTAGATCTATATAGTAGGCCACAATGTTATAACATCATGCTGCTAAATGCTGCTAAAACGAAGTCAGACAGAAAAAAATTGAATAAGTTTTTTTTATAAAACATCAAATTTTCTATAAAAAAAGTTCCCGGCAGAATACCTTTATATGTTGTAAAAGGACATTTAACAGTTTGAAATCTAACAGCAAATCAGGAGACTTTTAGATAATGGACGGTTTGTTCTTAATTACTTTCACATCCTAGTATAGGCCAGGCAACGAATGATTATAGAGGGAAATTTTAGGGACAGAAAATTTGATTTCGGAACTTTGTTTGGACTGGTCTGGAGATGAACATATCAAAAGTCCCCACTCCTAGGTGGTGAGCGGGAGGGCACTTTAAAGGTCCCATTTCTTGGTTTTTCGCTTATATCTCGGAAACTATGCGTCATAGCGGCTTGACCACGCTATTCAGCAACCTTGGTACTTGATGATGAAGTAGTAGTGTATTCATCAAAGAAAAAATTGTTTTCAGCAATTTCCGAATTTCGAGGGTGGATATCTCGAGAACAGAACAACATATGTAAGTAGTGACTCCTGTAGCAAATTGTAGCTTCAATTTTGTATAGAGTAGTCAAGCCGCTACGACGCATAGTTTCTGAGATATAAGCGAAAAACCAAAAAATGGGACCTTTCAAGTGCCCCCCCCCGCTCGCCACCTAGGAGTGAGGACTTTTGATTTGTTCATCTCCAAACTAGTCCAAACAAAGTTGCGAAGTCAAATTGTCTGTCCCTAAAATTTCCCTCTACACCTTTTTTTGAGCATTTGTCGCCTGGATTAATTCATTGAAGTGTGGTAACGCAAAAAAAAATTGAAAATTTTTATTGTTCAAATATTCTTAGAATGTCATGAAACGGCGAGATTTTATGTTTGAGCAAAAAAAAATTCGGTCTGCAACTGCAACTGCAACAAATAAATTATATTTTTATCTTATTATATTCCGTTGAAGAGTTGGGGGGTAAATTGGGGTAAATGTGGGTATAGAGGAAAATCAAACAAGTAAGAGCCCACAAAATGGGTATTTAGTATATACAAGAGAAGCTAAAGTCTCAAATAATTTTTTGGCATAACCCAAGGGGGTTAAAAAAATAAAATTGTGATTTAGTGTATGTACGAGATTCAAAGGCCTTAGAAACTTTTTTGTCATCAGTTACCCCCACCGGAAATTTGGATGTGGAAGTAGTGATTTCTTAGGCAGCGTTTTCTCAGATAGATGATTCCTGTTGTCCAGTTTAATTTTCTGAAATAAAATAAAGAATTTCAAAATTGCGACAAATGTTGCTATATTTTCAAAATTAATAAAAAAAATTGTAACACTGACAAGGAAAAAGTGACATTCTTTTGACGTATTGTATAATTGCCCGTTTTCTTTGTATAAAACTCAAGATTTTTGCACTTGAAATTATTAGGAACTGCATCGGCTTTGCACTACTATTAACAAATATATTTTCATCAGTGGCATAATTTTTTTTTAAGGTTTGTTTAATTTTGTCAAACATTGTATACTAAGGAAATATAAACGAAGTCAGAGAAATAATTTTTTTATATCTTGTATAACAAATTGTTCAATTAAACATAAAATGTAAACCAATCTGACTAATCACGAGTGGGCGAATTATTTAGTTCTATATATTTATTGTATTAATGTTCTTCAACAACAGTACGTAGAATGCAATCTACAGCACTGTTGTATCAAATCGGCAGCTACTGGAAGCGGTTGAAACCTCCCCACCAGGTGGATCTTTGAAGCCGAAAAGAGCACTGAAAAATATGAACGATCTCATTTAATTATATTTATTAGGTTGAAATATTTTTTTCATATTTAAACAAAAAAAAAGTCTTGCGTTCGGTGGGATCTGAACCTACGAATTTGAGTGTTAAATTTATAGTCTGCACAACATTAATATTTTATTCAATGTTTTAATACAAATATATGCTTCATCGGGTCCTAGCCCAGAGCCAGCCAGACAACCACGGCGAACACCGCCGAGGCGGGTGTGAAGCTGGACGGGGTAGGTCTGGTTTGGCTTTCTAGAAAAATAGAAATGTGGGATAATAGCTCCTGTCTTCTGTAGGTAGGCTTAAAAACTAGGTTAAAATTATAATGTGTGTAAAATTAATATAAAAATAAACACAACACTATAAAAACTAAGTTTGTAGGCAAGAGCACTTAATAATTTTGATTACTGATACGGGAAAAGCCCGTTCGTTGGTGATGAGTGGTAGGGATGGCCACTTTGGGGAAAACCGTATAACTCTTGGTGGACAACTTCCCTGCCAGCAGTGTTCATGGTGGATCGTTTAAGTTTGAGTTGTTATATTTTGTTTTATTTTCTGGCCTCGACCGATTTTTCACTAAAACGGTCGGGGAAGTGACAGCTGTAAAATTTTTGGCTCCAAAGTTTTCTGGGGAAATTTGATTTTTGACAGTTTTCGAAAAAAATTTTTAGGTTGGTACCGATGATGTCTTAAATTGTATTTAGATTATGTAGTACTATTTTTAGGTTATGTTGCCGGAAGTAGCGGAAATAGTTTTTAAAATATAATGTCACTGTCACTTTTAAAGTTTTATTGGAAAAAACTCACTGAAAGCGTTCCGGTGGGGTTACATACACTTGTAGGGCTCGTGAGCGGTTCACGAAGGCCTCTCACACCTTTCATGGGCTCAAAAATACTCACATACAGTTTGCACGCTTTAACACATTAGTCTACCGAAAGTTGGGTTAGACTATAAAATATATTTTACACAAGAAGCGTGTTATTTTGTATTTTAATTTTTTTCGCGGAAACCAAATCGGAAGAGTGCAAGTGTGATATATCGTTGAAATCGGAATTTTTACTGCTTTTCAATGGTTCGATTACAAATTGTGAGTAATCATAAAATAAACAACTCGTTGTGCCAAAACGACACTAAACGTAATCCGATCTAAACCAAAACCTTTTCAGATCTTCTGGAGAATTTTATTGTGGGGAGGTTAAATTATTGGATGCAATTTATCATTTAAAAAAATATCACTGTTGCCCCTCTTTATAAGTACTCAGTACAATTTTTTTGTTGATAAAATTTTTATGTATTTTATTATGCTTCACAAATTTGTTTTCTAGTACTTTTTCGATATCTGTTATATTTTTCGAGTTAAGAGCATTTTTTTGAAATATTGCGAAAGTTGGCCGTCATTTTAAGTTTTTGGCCCTACTTAGGCAATACGCAGATTCGGAATCAACGACTTCGAACTAGTAAGAGTCCAAAACAAAAGTCATCAAATTTGTTGTTATACTGTATTTAGAGAAAGATTTTTAGAAATTTGATCCGTCCATTACAGTCAACCGTTCAGGTGTATCATTTGAATTCCCACGATGCAGCACAATACATAAGTCAAGGTGAAAATTTACACTGTCGAAATTCTGAAAATTTTAATACATCTTCAGTTTGCGGTTTTTAGTCCCTTTAGGTCCCAGAAGTTCTGTGACTGGATCGCAAGACATCTACCCCGGGTTTTCGAGGGTAGGAAACACGACGGTAATAATATTTCCTCTACCCTTCACCCACTACCCCTAAACTGAAAAAAACCTCCCCTTTTTCCGATTTTCCGGTGCCAGGCTTGCTAAAGCTTGTCGGATCTGTTTTTTTTTGTCAATTCGAATAAAATAAGTAAACCTCGACCAGACGAGATCCAACCAATCCTAGGGTTCAAGCTGCCTTTACACGAAGTAAATTTTTCCTTCAGTGGTTTGTAGGGAATCGATAATGACACCTGTTTATGACTAACATAAGCAAAACTTTTTATAAGGAAAGACTTTTTCTCGGCAAATTAAAAATACGAAAGTTTGCAAGAGTGCGGTACCCTATCCGGGACACATGAAAATTGTTATTTCCTTATTTTGCAACTAGACTCCGTATTTAAACTTTTCTTCATAATTGAAATAAATTTGTTAAATAAAATTTGAATAAAAATGTAAAAAAAGGTAGTTTGCTTAAAAAATTTATTTTAAACTGTTTTGGACTTCCTAATACTAGCAAAACTTTTTATAAAGAATGAATTTTTCTCGGAAAATCAATAAGAAAATATACAAGAATGCGGTACCCCATCCGGGGGATACAGTGTTATACTGTTGATCTAAATTATTTCGCTATTAAGTCACTAGCCTAACTAGTCGAATAAAACTTAGTTTTTTCAAGGATTCTTTGGCAGGGTAAGGTAATTTTTTTGTGAAAATGCAACTTGTATGTCATCAGGATGCTATTATGGTCCAATCAAATGGTAGTTTGAAGTGGGAAGTTCTGGTGTAATTGTTTTTGGTGGTTTATTTTATGTTTTTTGGTCTGCTGAATACGAATCTGGAGTAATCCAACAAAAATTTTCCCCGCAAATTTGAGAAATCATCAAAAAACCACTAAAAATAATGTTTTTTCATTGGTTTTCAGCTTATAACTTGCAAAGCAAGCTATTTACGCAAAGAGTGATTCTGTAGTAAAATAAAGTGGAGGAAATTGCCTACAATTTATGTCTCTAACATTTTTTTGTACGTCGTATGGTTTCCATGCAAGTATACTCTCAACGAATGTTGCTGTGCTGCAGCCTCGGTAGGAAGACCTATGGTAGCATTTATACCTCAGTTTGTTCAAGGACGTGCCTTCCTTGTCAGTCAATTTGTACAATGCAGTGAAAAAGGTAAGGCCAGCATTAGCAACAGCGTCAGCATGTGCCGTAGGATTTTTAAAAATTTAAATGGTCTTGGTTACAGCAGGGTTTTTCTTGAGGGTTTGGAGAAACCTCATCTTTCCTACTTTGAACGAGGCTGAAGTTATGTCACATCCTCCCATGGCATACAAAAACAATATGTTGTCACTGATGGATTGGTCTGGTTGGCAGTCAGGAGAAAAAAATTAGTTTTGAAACTGTCTCTTTGCCCGGCTTTAGAAAGTATACATTTGAACAACGACCAATCATGATCACCAGAATATCTACATCTTCACCCACAATAACTTCCGCACTGTAATTACGAATTTAAAGTTAAAAAAATATGGTTGAAATCAAAGATTCAAATCTTTAAACCATGATATAGAAATACCAAATTGTATGGTGAAAACCATATCTAAGTTGATTCGTCCATTATAAAGATTATAGTCTAAGAGCCAGACCCAAATCAATTCTCTGAATTTACTATGCCTGGTTTTTTGTCAGTTGATTACAGTAGTTGTGTATACAAACATACTTCGGTCAGTCAAGCGAAATCGAGAACAGGTGTCTCAGGTACGCCTTCAAAGGTGTCATAATTACGGAGGTAATAAAATGAATTTACTATGGCTGAAAATCGTTATGCACATTAGATATTGCATATAAATAACAGTTATGTCAGTCAGTCAGTTGAATGTGGGGACGGAGCTGGTCAGTCAGCCCCAATGTATGTACAAAAAATAAATAATGTGCAATTCATTTACTATACTTCAAAATTTCTGTGAAGCTATTAAACGCTATATTAATCATGAATAAAATGGTCAGTCAACCATCTTGTGGGACAACGCCCGTCAGTCAGCAAAGTAAAAAAAAAAAATTTCATGCGCGCGATCGGTGTGGCAGGCGGCGGCTCGCTCTTTTCCTTATTATTACTTAACAAACTATTAACTAACTTTATTTTAAAGTGTAATTGACAGCAATGTTAATAATATACATTTTGTAAATAATTAAATTTGTCCTAATTACATTGAACAGACAATAGACCATTAGGAAAGAAATATTGAAAATCTATGCAGTTGAAATATTATATTTAACATAAATTATTATTATAAAAAAGACTATTACAACACTATTATTACAATGTTTAATTCTTTGTAATCAAACTATTCCTCCCAATCAAATTCGTCAATTTCGCTCTCATCAGAAATGATAAGATCTGACGTTTCCAATTCAGTTTCGGATTGGGAATCTAAAAAATAAATATAACTTCTGTAATTATATACGATAAAAAATATTCTTTTTGCATAAAATCAGTGGCAATTAGTTTGCCGACAATATTATATGCATACCTGAATTTTCCTGCGGAGCACAGTGGGCCAGAATCCGAAAAAGCTGGCCAAAAGTCGAAAAATGGAGTAATGGTTTTGAAAATTGTCACTTGGGGGTTTTTGAGGTCGCTGATTACGAATTTGGTAATAGTTTCTCCAAGAACAAAATGGCGGCTCCAATATGGCGACAAACATTTGAGAAAAGTCAATCATTTTAATTGAAAATTGGTATTCGGGGGTTTTCAAGGTCGCTGATTACGAATTTCAGTTAAAATTTAAAAATTAAATTGGCTAATTAATTTAAATTCAATTTTGCATACTTTTAGGCATTTTATAAATTCCAACCAAAAAATAAATAATTTTTCAATAATTATTTTTGACATAACAAAATGCTTTAATTTTTTCAAAAATTGTTTATAACACAAATATTATAAATTGTTACGTTTAAATGGAATTTTTATGCTAAAACAACACTTAACCAAAGTCAACGCGTCGCTGTATTTTGCACCGTGTCAGAAAAACGATCACAAAAACAATAGTGGCTCCTAGAGGTAGCCAATTTTTACATTTTTTTTACATTTTAAAATTAAAACAGCAATTCGAAGCAGTTACCGAGCGAGAGCCCGTTGTCGTGTCGTACGTATATTTTCAATTTAAGACCTCGTACTTGGCCAAATTATTATTCATTACTTCCAAACCGGGATGAACCGGGTTCTAAATTTTGTACTATAATTTGAAAAAACTATAAGAAATCGACCAGTAAAAGAATCATGCTTGGAACATGTTGCGCTTTTTTTGTAGCTCCAACAAAAGGTACCCGTTAATTTTTATTTCTTTATCTTACCGTTTAACACAATTTTATGACCGAATGTATCACACTTCACAAGCAATAAATGTATGCAAAGTAAAATACTTACTTTATACATTATCTTCCTAAAATTTTACTATGTTTTTGTTGAAATTACACAAATTACAGGAATATCGAATAGTACGTTCGAATGTGGCAAGCAACTATTCACAACTGTACGATAACAGAACGTTGTTTCTTAGAGTGTATCAGGTAAAAATGGGCAACAATACGGTTGGAATTTGCGGTACGTAATGAACTTAACATTTCTGACTACAAAAATATTACTTTGAATACAATTAAACCTCTTTCGAATTTTGGACTTTTGGCCAGCTTTTTCGGATTCTGGCCCACTGTGCGGAGGTTGAATAACGACATTGTTGATCAATTGTGGTAACTGATCACCTTTGAACCAATCAAAGTCAATGTATTGTCCATCCGTGATCGATTGGGTACAGTTCCGTCGTGACTTTATGGTGGGCATTGCGCATGTAGCTCGTTCTTAAAAATTGTTGCATCAATTCTGATTGGCACGGTGGCATACTTGATCCATCAACGTTTTTCACTTTTATTTGAAACGAATCGTTGACGCTACTTGAGCATTTGTATGTTACTGCAAACATAACGAATCTTGCCTCGTTCACTGATTTTAACTTTTTCAAGCCATACAAGTGACAAACAAATTCTTGTATTTTTTCGAATACGTCACTCATGTTGTTGTCACTTATGTACCCGAGATTGGCGAAGGCTTTTTGAAAATCGGCTCTTTGCTAAGTGCATACATTTTCAATATTTCTTTCCTAATGGTCAATTGTCTATTCATTGTAATTAGGACAAATTTAATTATTTACAAAATGTATATTATTAACATTGCTGTCAATTACACTTTAAAACAAAGTTAGTTAATAGTTCGTTAAGTAATAATAAGGAAAAGAGCGAGCTGCGGCCTGCCACACCGATCGCGCGGGAGAATTTTTTTTTTTATTTCGCTGACTGACGGGCGTTGTCCCACAAGATGGTTGACTGACCATTTTATTCATGATTGATATAGCGTCTAATAGCTTCACAGAGATTTTGAAGTATAGTAAATGAATTGCACGTTATTTATTTTTTGTACATACATTGGGGCTGACTGACCAGCTCCGTCCCCACTTTCAACTGACTGACTGACAAAACTGTTATTTATATGCAATATCTAATGTGCATAACGATTTTCAGCCATAGTAAATTCATTTTATTACCTCCGTAATTATGACACCTTTGAAGGCGTACCTGAGACACCTGTTCTCGATTTCGCTTGACTGACCGAAGTATGTTTGTATACACAACTACTATAATCAACTGACAAAAAACCAGGCATAGTAAATTCAGAGAATTGATTTGGATCTGGCTCTCCGTCTATTATATAAGGTAAAAGGCAAGTAAAAAGCCAGAAACCGAAATCGAAGCCGAAAACTGCACCGTAATTACTAATTTTTTCTAACAGAAACCGAAATGCCGCAGATCTGTAAACCGACACCATAACCGAGAACCGAATTGTCGCTGCCTTGACAACCGAAACTGTAAAAGAAAACCAAATTGTCGCTGTTATGAAAACTGGAAAATAGGAATTTTTCTTGTGGCAGATTTAACATGGTACTGACAATCAGCAGCTACCACGTCTGTTATCGGCTGGATCCTGTTGATAACTGCTGCAACGAAATCATCTCCATGTAGTTGAGCCTGTTTCATAACTGTATCTTTCATCTCCGTTTTCGTCACCTGATGTACCAAATTAGGTTTATGAGGAGGCAGTCGTTGTTGTGACCTTGCGTAATCTTCAGGAATACGTGTTCCACACACAAAACAATGTGTTTTGAAATAAAAATACTCAGATGATGATCTTAATTTTCCTGAAGATGTGTTTGGTTCAGCAGCTTTCTTCAGGTGAGCAGCTATCATTCTTTCATTTATGTAACTTTTCTGACATGAAACATGTACGGTAACAGATGTTTTACCTGCCAAAACAGCTCCCTTCCTATCGTTTCTTTTTACTTCGACATCTAGTGGAAGTATAGTAACGACAAAAAAATTTTTTAAAATTTTTATTGTTCAAATAGGCCTATAATGTCATGAAACGTCGAGATTTTAAGTTTGAGCGAAAAAAAAAAATTCTGTCTGTCGGTCTGTCTGTCTGTAACTTTTTTCGTGCGCACGTTTACTCTGGAACCGTTTGAGATATTGACTTGAAATTTGGAACACATATGTACTTTAACGAGATCTAGAACTAGATTATAATTTCACCTTGTTCCGTCGAAGGGTTGGGGGTAAATTGGGGTAAATTTGAGGTAAATACGTAAATCAAGCAGGTAAGAGTCCATAAACTTGCTATTTAGTGTATACAAAGGAAGCTAAGGTCTCAAAAAAATTTTTGGCATTAGCCATCTCCATTACCATCCCCATCCCATTATTAAAGGGGATGAAAAAAAATTGTGATTTAGTGTCTGTACAAGAACCAGAAACCTCAAAATATTTTTTTACTTCATCCATCCCCACTACCACCCACCACCCCCTATCATCACCACCCCCACCCCACTACTGATGTGGGATATCGTTTTATGGGTTTTATGGGTTTTTGGGGTAGAGGAGTTCAAATATTGTATTATTAAAGTTCCATAAACAATTATTTCCACATACAAAATTTTTTCGTTGTGAGTGACTTGGATAGAAAATCTGGATGTGGAAGTAGGGATTCCTTGGGCAGCGGATTTTTTAATAAGAGAAAGTTCTATGCCACTGTAACGACAAACAAGAAAACTACTAAATTAAGGATGAATTTCGTTTTTTTTTCTAATTTTTGTAATGTTAATGGTTTCGGAGATCTGGAAGTCTAAAGGTGGTGTTCGAACGTTTATAAGACGAAGTATTTAGTTTAAATGTTAAATATCTCAGAAATTATAACACTTAGGCCAAAAACGCTAATAACCAAAATGCAAATTAGGCGTTCAAATGTTTTTTTCCTATTTTTATAGCATGAAAAACAAACAAGTTATGACAGAAACAACGTACTTTTTCACATTTTTTTTTAAAAATAAAGACGTCGCAATTTTGGTAATGTAAGTAGTCAGTAATTAAAAAAATATATTCCCATATACTGTTTTTCGTTAATATATAGTGTGACTTAGACGCTCAAATTTTTTCAACGGCTTACAGCGCTTGCTTTAGAAAAAAATTGCATTTTAAACTATAAAGGGATTTTAGAAAAAATGTAACATTCTTGTTTCTCTGCAAATATCTCAACAAATATTAGTTTAAGAGAAAATATTGTGGACATCAAAATGAAGCATATAAACTGAGAATAAATTTATTTTGTTTATATATTTGTGTGGGGTTGATTGTTTCGGAGATATTTAATTTTATTGCTTCCACATTCAGTGGGAGTATAGTAACGACAAAAAAAATTT
The DNA here is from genome assembly GCA_936432065.2 of Rutpela maculata. Classification (NCBI taxonomy): domain Eukaryota; kingdom Metazoa; phylum Arthropoda; class Insecta; order Coleoptera; family Cerambycidae; genus Rutpela; species Rutpela maculata. Next base: position 166,955,887 of record OW386287.2, on the reverse strand, counting down.
TTAAAAATTTTTATTGTTCAAATAAACTTAGAATGTCATGAAACGTCGAGATTTTAAGTTTGAGCGAAAAAAAAATGTCTGTCTGTCGGTCTGTCTGTACCTTTTTTTTTTGTGCGCACGTTTACTCTGGAACCGTTTAAGATATTGACTTGAAATTTGGTACACATATGTACTTTAACGAGATCTGGAACTAGATTATATTTTCATCTTGTTGCGTCGAAGAGTTGGGGGGCAAATTGGGGTAAATTTGTGGTAAATAGGTAAATCAAGCAGGTAAGAATCCATAAAATTGGTATTTAGTAGGTATATATAAGAGAAGCTAAGGTCTCAAAAAAATTTTTGGCATTAGCCACCCCTGTTACCATCCCCACCCCATTATTAAAGGGGATGAAAAAAATGTGATTTAGTGTTTGTACAAGAACCAGAAACCTCAAAATATTTTTTTCTTCATCCACCCCCCCCCCCCCCCACCCCTCTACCGATATGGGGTATCGTTTTATGGGTTTTTGGGGTAGAGGATTTTAAATATTATATTATTAAAGTTCCATAAACAATTATTTCCACATACAAAATTTTTTCGTTGTGGGTGACTTGGATAGAAAATCTGGATGTGGAAGTAGTGATTCCTTGGGCAGTGGTTTTCTACTAGCATCACGTAACGTTTCTATTCTTTTTTCCTTGATCACTGCACCTTCACTCAAATCTTTTTCACAAATGAAACACTTATCATTGGACATTGCGACAGATTTGTTGAATTGTATCTCAACGAAAACACTCAGAAACGAAAATAACTTTTTTTGCTATTTTCCAAAAATTACTGATTTCCCCGATATTTCAACACTCTTTTGCATGGAAACCATACGACGTACAAAAAAATGGTAAAGACATACATTGTAGGCAATTTTCTCCTCTTTATTTTACTGCAGGACCTCTTTTTGCGTAAATAGCTTGCTTTGCAAGTTATAAGCTGAAAACCGCTAAAAAACATTATTTTTAGTGGTTTTTTGATGATTTCTCATATTTGCGGGGAAAATTTTTGTTGGACGACTTCATATTCATATTTAGCACCCCAAAAAAACATAAAATAAAACATTAGAAACAATTACACTAGAACTTTCCACTTCGAGCCCTTTTTGTGCACCATTTGACTGGATTATTAGTAAAGTTTGGAAATTAAGTATTAATTTTAAATAACGTGTTTTTGTTTCGTTTTTCTTTAATATGTCGGGTTGTGTTCATTGGATCAGACCAAACAAGAATCAAAATATTTGTCAATAAATTATAAATGAAACTGAAGGGGTCCAAATCCTATCTGCCGTTTTATTTTTTTGTAAAAAAATGAAATTTTCTAATTTTACATAAACCGAAATTACTAAAGAAATAGATCATTTTTTTTTAATGAAACTTGGTGAAATTATAGGTCCTGTTAGTGTCAATTACTAAGGAAAATTAGAAATAAAAATATTTATTATTTTCATTAAAAAACGAGATTTTAAAAAAATTTTGAATCTTCATAAAAAACTTCCATTTGGTCATACGAATTTTTGTTCCTTAAATTTTATCTTTTGCACGAATGTTGCAATGGTGATAAAAATTAATTATTTATATATTAACTTTCATTTCGCGGATTTTTATAAAATGCATTTTCTTGTAATGCGAAAAATTAAAAAAAAATAGACCCTTCTTCATTAATCAGAAGCTTTGATATCGTAACTTTCGCATTTCATGCATTTATTTCTGTACATATGTATATTTTGAGCTGAAATTGGCACTGTTTATGCTTTAATATGTGAGAACTTTAGTAAATGCATAAAATAAATTTTAATCGTTAAGATACCTACAATTACGCAGGTTAAGGGCGTTCGTTCATCAAAACCGCGACTGCCACGACAAGAATATTTCCCCCACTCTCATTACCAAGGCTCAAGATTCTAGGAAAACGTGCGGAGATAATGCTTCTAGAGTGCTCAGACAGTCAAACACGTTTGGCGAAACATGAGAAAATGTAATTTTTTGTACGTTCCTAATTTTCGATTTGGAGTATGCAGTTTACGATGAGCTTAAACGTTGCTCTTTCGACATCGTTTAAAAATTCCGTGCCATAATTCGTCGAATGCGCAAATGTTTCATGGCCATGTACGCGCAAGCGGCTAACACGCTTCTCAAAGCCCACGTGACATGGAATATTATGATAGGTGGAAGTTTCGGGTAAATGAGGAAAAGTCGGAATCTATAGTCTTTACGCGCAGATTTACAGAAACCGGTGGTGCCTATCTAATAAATTACATTTAAACATTCAAAAATGTAGTTACATAATCTTCACATTAACAAACAACTTTATCGAGTTCGATTATACAGATAACTCCCCATAAAACCGCTAAAATCAAATCAAAGTCCTCGGAATCGAGTTCAACCAAAAATTCAGTTTCTCTACTCATATAAATAAAATAAGATCGTCCGCCAAAAAAATAGACCAGTGCCAAACCAGTTTCCAGAGGCCAAAAATCTGAAAAATTCTTAGCAGTATATGGGTGGTGGGAAAATTTAGGATTAATGGTATATAAATTGGGAAAAATCGATTTGACCGCAACAGATAACCGGAAGTGGGGTGGGGGCGCGGTTCTTAAGGGTAGTACGTCGTTTTTTACGATTTCGGGCAAAAGTAGACCCTCTATCGAAAAAAAGTTTATTATAAAAGTTGTAGATAATTGAGAGATCTACAACTTTTACTTGAACCATTTTTTTACATAACTTACGTTTTTCTCAAAAATTTTGAGAAAAACGCCAACATGTACATTTTTATGAATCAAATAAGCTGTATTTTTTTTTGAGGCTTAATATTCATTTTTTGATTTTTTTGCGAATTTAATTTGAAAAAAAGGCCTAATTTTCTATAAAAAAGTTGATTAATAAAGTTTTGATTTTTGAAAATTTCAGGACTTTATTTTTTTCATTGAAACCTCTACTTTAAGATGGTGTAAAAAATCACACTGTTACTGTGGAAAAATATTGTCAAACATGGAAAAAACAAAAAAACACTTTTTTCAAGATTGATTTTTCCGTAAATATCACAATTTTTCATTGTTCATTTAAATGAAGTGTTGTAAGTGGTGCAAACCTTAATTTCAATGTAATATGAAATAAGGGAACTTTATTAATTAAGCGTTTAAGGTTCGGGCTGCTGAAAACCGAAATATTTAAACAATAATTTTACCTAAGAAATTGCTAAAAATTACCATTTTTAGGCAAGAAAAAACTTGTTATGCTTTATGGCCACACATACATTGAAACAATTTTATTGACATACATATTTCAAAATATTCAAAGTTGAAAAATTGAATTATGGCGGAGCAGTTTTTCTACTGCATGCTCTCGAGTGCGCGCGCACTTCTTTTTCGTTCTTTTCCTCCAGCTCGCTTGCAACCCACCTGTCCTTGCCCTTTCACGCGTTCACAACTGGCACGTCATTGTTTACACCGTTATTCATCGTAATTTTCAATATTAACTTCTGTGAACATTGTTGCGTACCTCCATTCTTTTTCTGGATGTGACACGACTTCCAGTTTCGCCGAAAAAGGAAAAAAAAAACAATTGTAAAATCATTACTAGCTAACCAAAATTTATCAAAGCTCACAGAAAATGGATTGAAGCTAATAGAGTCTATTTATAAATGTAAGACAAATGATATGTCACTGATCGAATTGAGGTTTGAAATGTATCAAACTGCTACAGTAGGGACTTCATTTAATTTAGAAAAACTACCACCAACTGAGGTAGCAGCTGAACAACACTGCTGCAAGGCTTATTTTCAAATTCAAACTTGGTTTGGTAACAAACTTACAGCTACGGATTGGGGATGGACACACCATGCCTAAATTGACAGAAAACGAATTAATTCCTGAAAGTTTGCTGAAATATATCTGCTGCAGCTGTGAAACTGGTTGTGTTAGTAAAAGATGCGGCTGTCGAAAGCATGGAGTAAAACTCTCAAATTGTCACGGGGCCGAAAACTGTTCTAACTCTGAAATACAACCATTAGAAGAAATCAGCGATTCGGAGATGTGTGACGATACAAATGTTCAAAATAATATTGAAAATAAAGATCTTGATGAACTTGAGGACCTTGACGAAGTCGAAGACCTTAACAAAGTTCCTGAAGAAACCGAACAATGAGTTGAGTCTGATGATGTAGAGCAGCTTCCCAAAAAAATGAGATCATTATAAATTTTGATTATGTATTTCTACTTTACGTAATAAACTTATTTTTAATTAGTGCCCATAAAGCATAAAAAGTTTTTTTTTCTTGCCTAAAAATGGTTATTTTTAGCAATTTCTTAGGTAAAATTATTGTTTAAACATTTCGGTTTTCAGCAGTCCGAACCTTAAACGGTTAATTAAAGTTCCGTCCCTTATTACATATTACATTGAAATTACCGTTTTGCACCACTTTCAACATTTCCTTTACAATGAAAAATCAGTGACATTTACGGAAAAATCGATCTTGAAAAAAGTGTATTTTTGGTTTTGTTCCATGTTTGACAATGTTTTTCCACAGTAACAGTATGATTTCTTTACACCATCTTAAAGTGGAAGTTTCAACAAAAAAAATGCCGTCCTGAAATTTTCAAAAATCAATACTTTGTTAATCAACTTTTTTTATTGAAAATTAGGCCTTTTTTTCAAATTAAATTCGCAAAAAAATCAAAAAATGAATATTACGCCTCAAAAAAAATTACAGCTTTTTTGATGCATAAAAATGTACATTTTCACCGAATTTCATCAAAATTAAATTATTTTTGTGGAAGATAAAAATAAAAAAACAAAAAATTGGTTTTTGACGCTTTTCTCAACATTTTTGAGAAAAACGTAAGTTATGCAAAAAATGGTTCAATTAAAAGTTGATCTCTTGAAATCAATTATCTACAACTTTTATATTAAACTTTTTTCGATACGGGGTCTACTTTTGCCAGAAATCGTAAAGAACCACGTTCTACCCCTAAAAACACACCTTTTCGCACCCCGACCCCACTTCCGGTTATCTGTTGCGGTCCAATCGATTTTTCCCCATTTAAATACCATTAATTTAAAATTTTCCCACCACCCATATACTGCTAAGAATTTTTTTCTTTCAAAAACTATTGGCACTGGTCTAAAAATGCTTGGTCTCATTTAGAAACTGCAAAGATTTTAAAAACACAGATTGCTATATAAATATACACACAACCTATTATATGTTCGATTTCAACTTGAATATGGTTCGTTAATATGGTCACCTTGTTACGATATACATATTCAACAGCTAGAATCAGTTCAACGTGTTTTCATGAAGTACATTGCATACAAGTTAGATGGAGTATGTCCAGAACGAGGTATGGAGACAATGTATTATCCCCATCCCTTGAAAACCGCCGAACTTATTGCTCGTGTTTATTAGCTTATAAGCTTACCAATCATCCAGCTATTAACATAGCTAAACTTTCACATTGCTTGCTCTAAGAGCAGAAACGAATTTTGTTTTTATCTCCCAATTCCTAGAACAAATATGATAATGATGAAATCTCCCATATACTCGATATGCAAAAGTTTCAACCAATTCTGTAGTTCCACTGACATTTACCACCATCCAGTTAGCACATTTAAGAAGATTATAAAAGCTAATTAGAAATCATATAATGCCAGACTCAGGCTCCTCAATATACTAATCCTTCCATTTTGTTAATTAAATTGTTTAGTTTTGTTGTTACGATCTTAATAATAATAATAATAATAATAATAATAATAATATCTAGGAACAATCTTAAAACCAATTGTAGAATTTTGTTAACTGTTTGTTAAAAATAGTAGTGTATATATTTGTCTGCATGTGCAAAAGCATACTATATCAATGTATGTATGTGTTTGCGTATCATGTATGTTATTATTATTTATTTATTATTATATATTATGTATTTTGTCCTGTAAGTGGGTACCTATTTAACTTGTTTGGACAATAAAGGATTCTCGCCTTTAGAGTTTTAACTCTAGTAGCCTAAGCTTTATCCCTAGGATTAAGCGAGGGAAGTACAAGAGATATTTGTTTTCATTGCTGGTTAGAAAAATTTGTAAAGAAGTTGTATTAGGTAAATGTAACTTTTAGGAAATAATTTAGATTTTTTTGTAGGTTGCTAAAACCGATCCTAGCTACTACTTCCACGATATAATATACCGTGGCAGGTGTATATCCAGTTCTCTACGAGGAAAAAATGAAGAGATCTATAAAGTTGTTACACAGTTAGAAAATCTTAAATTACAAAACGTTTCATTAACTGCTCATGTGGATAATATGAATTGCTTACGACAGGTCACATTATCCAGTTATGACTATTTTCTTGTGTAAGTATTTTTTAAGTAGAAGTAGAGAAGACTACGTATAGGCGAATGTCTGACAGTTTTGCTCTAATAAAACAATATGTAGTTATAAATTTCATAATTTTTACACTTATTAAAATTTGACAATCATATTAAAACGAGTATTAGCATATTTTTTTAAATCAATCGGCAATGTCTACATTTTCGGCACGATTTCAGATCGAAAAATGCACAGTTCCAGTATTTTAGTCCGTTGCTAAGAAACTAAGTATCACAAAACAGATCGGAAAGATCCATTGCCAAGCAACGATCAATAAAACCGTACGGGAATGTTACTTTCCCGGCCTAGGTCGGGAAAGTAATATTCCCGTACGGTTTTTTATATATATTTTAGACAGTAAATAAATACACGCAGACAAGCCAACTCACATTAAAATTGCATTTATTAGTAAGCAGTTACATTGTAATGAAGAAATGTTATGCAATAATACAAATTCCTTAATTTATAATCATATTGATTGTGATTTCCGGAAAAAATAGTATGTGTATTTCGGTGTGAAAGCACATTCGCATTCCCGAACTTCGAGTCATCGTCGTCCGGAAATGTGTTGCTTTCACACCTAAATACACAATATACTATTCTGTTAAAAAATATGTAGTGATAATGTTGTAGAACTCTCCAAAATCGTCCTAAGTTGAAGACAGAATCAAAATTCGACTTAGGCAAAAAATTTTATTTAAGGACTTTTTAAGAGTCTTCAGAGGCACAGATCAGTCCATAAGGACCGTTTTGGGTTCTATAAGGCGTTAGAAATGACCAGGTGAAAATTCGAAGAAACACCGAATTTTCACTTAGGAAAATATGTTTTTGGTTCAGAATATGAGAGCAAAAGTATATAATGACAAAAATTTATGAATAATATACTTTTTCAAAGGTACCACAAATTGGACTTAGAAAAATAACATTTTTAAAAAGTGTGTTGAAATTTGGCTTGAAAATTAATTTATCAAAAGTACGCCGAAATTTCACTTGCAGATAATTTTTCAAAACTGCGTCGAAATGTGGCTTGAAAATTAATTTATCAAAAGTACGCCGAATATTCACTTGTAGATAATTTTTCAAAACTGCGTCGAAATTTGGCTTGAAAATTGATTTTTCAAAAGTACCTCAAAGCCAGTTTAAAAAGTACCACGAAAATATACTTTAAAAAAATATTGAAATATTTTTCATTTTTATTCCTCCACCAAAGACATTAACCTTAGGTACGGTCGTTGAATGCCCCGTTCTAAAGTATGGGCATAAAATGTTAGCGATGCATTGCATCTAAAAGGCAAAATAGACGATTTTGACAAAGCCGGCGTAGTGCCGATAAGCAAAAATGAATAAAAATACGCTAAATATGCACATGCACAAGGCCGGTTTCTCGCATAGAAAGAGTTTGGATAAACTCAGCGGCTCGCAATTTGATCGAGCGCGTTGAGTGGTCCCGACAAAGCGATGGTAGGAAAGCCAATAGCCAGGCTTTTCAAATGACAAAGTTATAGAGTAAAACGCCTTGTGCATTAAAAACCAAAAATTCAATTTTGCCTAAAAGTCGCTCGAAGGTGGGTTGCTGCCATATCGATAATATTGAACAACTGCATAGGGGTAAGTAAACTGTGGACTGATTGAACGCCATCAAACTTATGCAGTCATAAGTCCTCACGAATGTGTTTGAGTACGTGAACCGCCACGATACAAGAACTTTAAAGCTAAGTAGTCTCTAGCGAAACTAAATTCATTTATTAAAACACCCAGTCGTAATTATGAAATTACAAATAGTCGCAGACTTCTCTAAAAAGCTCGCATTTTGATTGTGAGAAGGTCTGCATGAATCTTTTCTGCCTAATCGATCGTTAGCGTAAGCGCTCTCGCTTGTATGGTCTGAAAGCCATTGCCTTGATTGGGGAAGGCACGATTCTTATCTTGAGAATTTTGTGTAACCATTTCTGTTAAATAAACGGAATCTTTGAACTGTTGTTTCTTAATTGATCTTGAGGCCTGTTGACGGTCTATAATCCCTGGAACTTTCGTAATTAATCCCTCCTCAGAGAAATTCTTCGGTTGGGATTTTTTTATGTAAAAATCCAGAATTTCAAAAGGTACCTAAACCTCTAACGAGGGAATTCATGTCCAGAGAGAGCGTCGTTACCGATCTGTGGTAGTGTAGCCTTGGTCCATTATTCGGCTATCGAAGTGCATTTTATCTCGAACCCGCCTGGGAGGTAGAAGAACAGGGTAGCACGCGACTGGCGCCCCCTGAGAAATAAATTGGTGTCGCGTCATTTTGACGCCCGATAGTGCGTTCTTCTACAATAACAGGGTAAAAATTTGAGACCAATTAATTGTCCCATTTTTGAGTTAGAGCGAGTTAAATGAAAAAAAAAAAAAAATTTTAAATTGTTTTAGAATTTTTTCACATTTCGATTAATGTGACATTACTTTTACTTCAATATTTACTTCCCTCGCTTAGCGAAAGGAAGTATTGTAATTGTGAAAAAAATCATCCTCCGAGATTTCTCCGAATTTTTACGTTTCAGAGTCCCTAGATTATGAAAATTAAAGCCGTTTAGTTCTTTCAGTCTGTCTGTCGGTCTGGTGTCTCTCTGTTGGCGTTATAACTACAAAACTACTTGACGGAGAAGGATAATATTTGGTAGGTAGTTGACCCTACTGCTAAAGAAGAACTGGAATACAGTTGCGTTGAAAAATATACATAAAAAGTATAATTAGGGAAAAAATATGACGGGAAATAGTAATTTTTGGCATGTAATTAAGACAACAAGGGGAAAAAGTATCATCATAAAAAAAATTAAAAATGTGGCAGAGTACACAACGGTCAAAGAAGAAAAAATATTTAAAAAAATATACAGGGTGGCCACCCCAAAAAAAAATTAAAAACTGACGGAGGACGATAATATTTCGCATGAATTAACACAACTGTTAAAGAAGGAAAATATTTTAAAAAATATACGGAGTGGTTACCCAAAAAATGTTTTTAAAAATGTGAAGGAATATAATATTTCACATGTAGTCAATACAACTGTCAAAGAAAAATATGAAAAAAATATATAAGGTGGTCACCAAAAGAAAAATAAATAAATAAATAAAAAATGTGGCGGAGGATGATAATTTTCGCATACAGTTAACGCAACTGTCAAAGAAGAAAATAAAAAAAATATATACCGGGCGGTCATCCAAAAAAAAAAAATAAAATAAAATAAATAAATAAAATGCGACGGAGGATGATAATATTTCGCATAGAGTTAATACAAATGTCAAAGAAGAAAGGCATGAAAAAAATATACAGAGTGGTCACCCTAAAAAAATAATAAAGAAATGTGACGGAGGACGATAATATTTGGCATGTAGCTAACACAAGCAGAAAAATATGAAAAATATACAGGGTGATCACCGTAAAAAAATGAAAAAGTGACAATAACATGGCAATAATGTGGCAATAATAATTTGCATGCATTTAAAAACTGTCAAAATTGATAGTTTTTAAGTTATAGACTATATGCAGAATAACTAGAAGCGACGCCGCGGAATTTTCATAACTTTTGTACAGTGGATTTTGTATTGTTATATGCGTCGAGTCAATTTTTGTACTGTTTTGGGATAAAGAAAGAATTTTACATTTTTGCAAATGTTATTAATTGCATGGGGGAAAAAATCCTGATAAAGTAAGTATAATTTTCACGAGAATCATATTTATATACCCATTTGGTGTGCAACCAACTAACAGCTTAATTGTAAATCCTTTTTTATAATGTGAATAAAAGTGCACGCGTTGGTTAACTTCCGGAGGTTGTTCTACAGGGAATTCTGTGCAGTCGATGATTACATGACAATTCTGATACTTTTCCCGAAAGGACTCTGGTAATAAATCATGAACTGTATCTCGCGATGGCCAAGTTACTAAATTTTTACACTTCCTGTTAGAACAGATTTGAAAATGCGCGAGGCAGTGCTTTGGTGTACATTGAACATCACACTCAGGGCTGAAGTTGTCAGCCCTAATTTCATTTTCATGAGGAACAGCAATAAATGATTTTCTTTAGACAATTTTTCATTCTTTGCTGGGGAAATAAATTGCAGCAATAACAGCTAATTTCACTCCAGCAATATCGTTCATGACGTTATCATTTGTAACAGACTGCACTCCGTGGAAACCTTCCCTGCATTTAATCATCAATTTGTCATTAAGATCGTTACTATCTGGACCAATACATTTCTCTTCAACGGTTATATCTGACTCACAACATTTATCAGAAACTTTTACAGTATTAAAAGTAACACTGCACTGCTAATATGCCCGATGCTAATTCAAGATGTGACGTCCACAGTACTTCGTATTCAAGTTATAGATTATTACTTTTAAGAATTCGATGGCTTCCGCAATGATTGCAATGACATAATGAGTCGGATTTTGCATATTGTCTACTTGTAAAATGCCTGCACGAAACTTATAGAGTAAGCCGCCGTGAGCGCTGTTGTCACGAATCGCTAAGCTCCGCCTTTCTGCAGATACTCTATAACGATTTGAAAATTGGGATTTTAGCTTAAAAAAAAGTATTTCAAAACAATATTCGTCACATAACTTGAAAAGTATTACATTGAGCAAAAACATACTAGAGACAAATAAGAAAGCTACTAAAATGAGGACGAATTTTGTTTTTTTCTAATTTCTGTAGAATTAATGGTTTCGGAGATCTGAAAGTATAAAGGTGGCGCCGAACATCTATAAGACGAAGCATTTAGTTTAAATGTTAAATATCTCAGAAACCATGGCATTTACGTCAAAAGCGGTAAGAAAAAAAATGAAAGACTATTAATTAGGCTTTCAAATGTTTTTTTCTCTATTTCTATAGCATAAAAAACAAATAATTTCTGACAGAAACAATGTACTTTTTCAATTTTTGTTTATGCAAAATGACGTCACGAATCGGCGAAGCGCTTTTTACTGAAACCCAATCTTTAACATTGAATATCTAAGGATTGGATATACTTATTAAGCTGACATTTAAACAGCTTCTTTAGATGATCGAATTCTATTAAATACAATAAAAAAAATTACGAAAAAGAATTATCGGCAACAAGCCCAAAATCACTCTAAAAAATTGTTGAAAAATGTGAGGGATAATATTTATCATTTATCAACTGTCGAAAAATAAGGAAAAAATGTGACGGAGAACGATAATATTTGGCATGTAGTTAACACAATTGTCAAGGAGAAAAATATGGAAATTATACAGGGTGCCATATTAAAAAAAAGAGTATAAAAAATGTGACGTATAATATACCATATGTAGTTAACACAACTGTCTGGTAAGAAAATATGAAAAATATACAGGGTGGTCACTGTCAAACATAACTATGGTGGATATAATATTTGAACTGTACACAATTTCCGAGGAAGAAATTTAATTTACTTTAAAAAATAACTAATTAAGAAATGATAGGGAAAAGTAATATTTGAAATGTAGTTGGCACTATTGCTAGGAAGAAAACCTGACATATTTTTAATTCAAAATGTTCAAAAATAGTTATCCCACAGAAAATATAATGAATAATGACACATGTGTTACGAAATAACCATGGTTTTTAATTAAAAATAATATGCACCAACAGAAAATAGTTACTTATTTAACTAAGCAGCAAAATAGTAGATTGACTGCAGCGGCTGATAATTCCTAGCTGAACGTAGTGAAGCTAGGAATACAGCCAAGGCAATTAGTCTATTTTGCTGCTGAGTTGAACATATAACTTTTTCACCGATTATTTAAGTACATTTTATAATATTCAAATTTTTATAATTGATATAATCTCTTTATGTCTGTTGTTAAAAAACAAATCATTAAAAATCGCACTTGTTACGTTTTGGTTATTTTTGACATATGTCAATAGTCACCAAGATAACCAAAGTTTGACAAGTTACAAAAGTTCTTGCGAGTTTCGAAAAAAAATTTATTCAAAATTGTACCAATTTTACTGTTAATGTTAAAAATAACTAAAAATGCCTTGTTAATTTTTGTTGGAAATTTTCTTAATAAATGTTACTTGGCAAAAAGTGTCAAATATTTAGTCGCCATGACGACCAATCATTTTGCTGCCTAGGCAGCAAAGTGAGTACTTTGCTACCTAGGCAGGAAAAGTAACACTTTGCTGATTGACGTTAGTAAGCAAAATTAGTATTTTGCTGTCAATCGGCGAAAAAATAATTAATGACCAAAGGATGCAAACTGTGCATTTTTAATGAAGCTGTGTAGTATAGGAAAACGTTACTTTAACTCGAAAAAAAATTCGTTATAGGTTTAAAATAGGCTAAAGTTCACGAAACAAAAAAGTTTAGTAGTTTTTCGTATCCGCGGGAAGCTATAGGGGGTGAAAAGGGGTATTTTTAATTAAAAAATCGATTTCTATCTATTTTATCGGGAAATATGGCATTTACAAAAAAATAGTTCAAATAAACGTTGTGTCTGACAAAATTATCTTTAATTTGGGGTTTTTAAATTTAATTTCATAGCAATAATTAACCGAAATACTAGAGGTTTTAACTTCGGAATAATGTCATATGAAGTAGATCTCGTTCTTTTTTGGCAGCTTGATAGTAAATGCATAAAAAAGGAAGTTTCTATATTATGCGAGGACTAGGTGCCCTTTTCAGGGGGTGGCACCTAAAAAAAAAAAAAAAAAAAAACAAAAACATTGGAGCTAAGAGAGAATTAAATTTTAAGAAGAAATGGTTCTATGCATCTTTTCACATAAATTGATAGATTTAAGTTATATCTATTGGAAAATTTGAGATTTTATGAATTTCGTTTTTTTGTAATTTTCGTAGAGTCAATGGTTTCGGAGATTTTGAAGTCTAAAGGTGGCGTCCGTACGTTTATAAGACGAAGTATTTAGTTTAAATGTTAAATATCTCAGAAACTTAGGCCAAAAACGCTAATAACCAAAATGAAAAACTATTAATTAGGCTTTTAAATGATTTTTTTTCTATTTTTATAGCATAAAAAACATATAGTAGAGTAAAATCTGGAAGTAAAGTCGCTTAGTTTTCGAGAAAAAAAAAACCGGCGTAGAACCAAACCAGACTTAGTGGGATTCTTTAGTAAGATAATCGTGTACACGAAATCGTTTTTTACGACATTTTTCGGTGGTCGAGAACTTTTTTATTTCGGAAAAACTCAAAAAAATATATTTTTAATGAAATATGTTTTTTAACGTCTCCACCGCTATATCTATGAAAATATTTGTGCTATCAAGCTATTTTTTTTTAGATTAAAGTAGACACAATAGCGCTTCGAACAACGTCCCACGTGAACCCGATTTATTTTTTTCTAAGTTGGTAAAATAATAGGAAACTCAAACTTGTTATTTTCAGTAGCGTAATTTTAGGCAATCGAGAAAAAAGTTTATTTATGAAAATTTGTATATACATGCTGCGTACAAATTGAAGTCAATAGTTGAAAAAAGTTTTTAGGATAAAAATTTTTCATGTCCCGTTCATAGTATTGAGTCAGCGATTTTTTTTAATGGACCAAAGTCATATTCTTGCGCGCTCGGCTGTAGCAAGCCTGCCGACTGCAACGATCTGACGATCCCGGTCGGGGTGTATATAGTAGTTTAACTTATATCAATAGGTACAAAACCAGTAGTGATCAAAAGCATCTAGGGGATCAATATTATTGTTCAATATTTCATATATTGTAAAGTAGTATTGATCATATGTTGTTAATATTAAGAAATTGTATAATAAATATTAAATAGTCTCCTTTTAATAATAAAAAGACAGGTGGTAGTAGTACAGTACCTAGAGGTAAAAAATATGCAAAACTTCGAGGTAATGTCATATTGAACGGATTTCGTTCATTTTTGGCAGTATAATAGTAAATGTTTCACAGAAAAGTTTCTATATTGATCGGGGGCTTGTTAATTTATTTATATTTTTAAGTGCCACCCCCTTTGAGGGGGTGGCACTTAAAAAATATATGAAGTACAATCATATTTTAAGAAGAAAAGGTTCTATGCAATTTTTCACATAAATTAATAGTTTTTAAGTTATAACGACTTCAAAATTGCGATTTTAGCTTAAAAAAGGTATTTCTAAACGGCTTTCGTCGAGTATCTCAAAAAGTATTACTTTAACGAAAAAATGTTATAGACCAATTACAGAAAGTACAAACTGGGAATTAATTATATTTTTAGTTTATTGATGTAGGATTAATAATTTCGTAAGATAACTATTTAGAGTGAGAGTTAAATATCTCAGAAACTGTGACACCTACGCCAAGGATACTAATAGATACAATAACAGGTTATTAATTAAGCTCTTAACTATTTTTTTATTTGTTTATGTAGCATAAAAAACAAAGAAGTTATGACCGAAGCAATGTCCGTCTACACATTATTTTAATAACAACGTCGCCATTTTGTTACTGTAATTAGCCAGTAATTAAAAAAAAATTAATTTCATACACGGTTTCTCATTAATATACAGCATGACGTAGATGCTCAAATTTTTTGGTTCGTATACAGCACTTGCTTTAGAAAAAATACAGTTTAAACTATAAAGGTATTTTCGATAAAACGTATTTTTTTTCCTATTCCAAATATCTCAATAAATATTAGTTTTGTTCAAAAATGTGTAGAGACCAAAAATAAGCTCATAAACTAATAATGAATTTCGCTTGTTTATTTATTTACATAGATTTAATAGTTTCGGAGATATGAGTTTACAAATGGCATCCGAACGTTCATAAGACGAAAAATGCAGTTTAAATGTTAAATATCTCAGAAATTGTGTCGCATGCTAAGAAAGGAAATTAAAGACAATTAATTGGGCTTTCAAATTATTTTTTACTCGTTTTGTTACTCTAATTAGCCAATAATTTAAAAAAATTATCTCAAATACAGTTTTTCGTTAAAATGTAGCATTACCTAAATGCTTAAATTCTTTTTTGCTCATTTAAAGCACTTGCTTTAGAAAAAAATGCATTTTAAACTTTAAAGGTAATTTCGAAACCCTTGGATACTAAATATAAACTTAAATATTTCTAAATTATTAATCCTACATCAATAAACAAAAAATATAATTAATTTCCAGTTTGTAGGGTGCTTTCTGTAATTGGTCTATAACATTTTTTTTGGATAAAGTAATACTTTTCGAGATACTTGACGAAAGCCGTTTGAAAATACCTTTTTTAAAAGCTTTTATTTTAAGCTAAAATCGCAATTTTGAAGTCGTTATAACTTAAAAACTATCAATTTATGTGAAAAATTGCATGGAACCTTTTTTCTTAAAATTTGATTCTATTTCAGCTCCAATAAATATATATATTTTTTAAGTGAGGGGGTGGCACATTTTTTATGAATGATATCTAATTTTTTAGATGACAGTAAGCAACTCCACCCTAACCTAGAATGCCAGATATTAATCTAAATTCAACTAACGCTACTTCTACGCGACTAATCTGACCAACCCTGCATGCGAGGTGTATTAATTGCATCCCAATGTCGCGTTTAGCGCTGATAAAAAAAATCGCTGTTGCCAAACGGTACACTTTAGGAAAAAACATATTGTTTCAAAAACTTTTGTGATTATTAGGCTTTATTTTCTTCGCTGTATGTATGCAAATATTTTCAAAAATAAAAAAGTTTATCGATTGGTGAAGATTTCAATACACAAAATATGTATTTTTAGTTTATTTGATTTTTAGAGAAATGAAAGTGCGAAGTGTGCCCAAACTGTTTATATTGGTAAAAGCGCTACAGTGTGTGCTTTAGTTTGACATAAAAAAAATTTCGGTACCTTTAATAGGTTTAAAGATATGGCGGTGGAAACAAAAAAAACAATTTTCTTTAAAAATACATTTTTTTCACTTTTTATTGATTTAAAAAGTTCGAGACCACAAAAAAATGTCGTAAAATATGATTTCATATGCCCGGTGACATACTCAAAGGAACCTAATATGTTTGAAATGGTTCTACGCCAAAAAAAAAAAAACGACACGATAGACTTACGAAAGCGCTGCTCTAATAGAAGTTGTGACAGAAACAATGTGTTTTTTCACATTTTTTTTTAATATTAACGTCACACTTTTGTTAATGTAAGTAGTAATTAAAACAAAATATTCTCATACACTTTCTTCGTTAATATACAGGGTGTAATCAGTTTCATATCATTAAAAAAAAAACTGGTAATGGGGACCGACTAGACAAACAAAAAACCTTTATGACTTTTTCTTCTAGGGGCACTTTGAAAAAACTGACCTAGGTCAACAATTTGAATATTAAGGTAGGAAACATTTGAGAATCACTGCCTTTCTGGGTCAATGGACGTGTACTTCCCAATTATACAACTTTTAAATTGTCATAAAAAAGTGCAAATATTACCGACCGACTCGTTCTCGCTGGCCCGCGGCGGCTCGCGGTTTAAAAGCAAAGAAGGGCGGCACCTTTGATGACCACCTCAACTGAACCAATTATAAAAATATAAAAAATTCGTTATTTATTTTTACAGAAATGCAAGCAAATGATGGGCGTAGAGATTTAAACAGCATTTCTTTACATGTGTGTTTTTTAATTTAGAACAAAATATTGGAGCTTTTATTGTTGTTTATAATTTATCAGATTTAAATGTGATTTATTAACATTTGTAACCTAAATGAGTGTTCTGGGGTAAAAGCTTAAAAAATGAGTAATTATTGCATGACATTGAGAAATAAAGAGTTAGACGTCTGAGATACGATAACAGAAAACAATTATGTGTATTTTAAGTTAGGAAAAAATCTGATTTATTTAACGAATTGCCAATCAGGTATCGAAAACTAAAATATTCGATAAACCTAGAACCTACCAATAAATTACTGTTATAAACCTGTTCCGAAGCAGCTACATTTCCACGACATTCTCCATACATCAAGGGCATATCCGCGAGCTCTGGGTAAATATATTCTTCCATAGCGTTCAAAATCTGCGTTTTAAAATACCACACTAAACTATCAACTAACGTTGTCAATAAAGAAAGTAAAAATAAAAACTTGGTCCAAAATCCAAAAAGCAACACAAAAAGAACGAACAAGTAAGTAGTGTCTGAACGCAATCAAGAACTTAACGACTTGAACGGTAAGTCAATAAAATAAATCTTAACCGTAAATACGTGGCCCAAAATTCAAAAAGAACAAAAGCAACATACAAAAACAACGACATGTGTACTTAACGAAGTGCCCACAGAAACACCGACGTCTTTCACCTTTACCCGCTAAAGACCTTGCCTACCTACTTTTAAAAATCCATAAAAAAGTGTGATTACCAACTTGTGTCCTCGCCCACGCGCGGTCTCTAACAAAGGAGCGCGACACTTTGAAAGAGCCGTATTAGTGTATTTGATGGTTAGAGGCGCCGACATACGCGAAGATAAAAGCATATCCCAACATTCCAGCAGATCTCAAACAATATTATTGAAAATTTTCGAAATTTTTGTTTATTTTTTTTCTAAAACTATGGGTTTTAGACCCCATGTTATACAAGGTTTTTTTGTTCGTTTAGTCGTTCCCCACCACCAGTTTTTTTTAATGACATGAAACTGATTACGCATTACTGTATAGTGTGACCTAGACGCTCAAATTTTTTCATCGGCTTACAGCGCTTGTTTTAGAAAAAAAAATGTATTTTAAACTGTAAAGGTATTTTAGAAAAAAACGTAACATTCTTGTTTCTCAATAAATATTAGTTTAAGAGAAAATACGGTGGACATCAAAAATGAAGCTTATAAATTGAGAATAAATTTCTTTTGTTTATACATTTGCGTAGGGTTGATTTTTTCGGAGATATTTAATTACTTCCACATCCAGTGGAAGTATAGTAACGATAAAAAAATTTAAAAAATTTTTTATTGTTCAAATAGGCTTAGAATGTCATGAAACGTCGAGGTTTTAAGTTTGAGCGAAAAAAAATTCTGTCTGTCTGATGGATCTGTCTGTCTGTAACTTTTTTTTGTGCGTACGTTTACTCTGGAACCGTTTGAGATATTGACTTGAAATTTGGTACACATATGTACTTTAACGAGTTCTAGAACTAGATTATATTTTCATCTTATTCCGTCGAAGAGTTGGGGGGTAAATAGGTAAATCAAGCAGGTAAGAGTCCATAAAATTGGTATTTAGTAATATACAAGAGAAACTAAGGTCTCAAAAAAATTTTTGGCATTAGTCACCCCCACCCCCTTATTAAAGGGGATGACAAAAAATTGTGATTTAGTGTGTGTATAAGAACCAGAAACCTCAAAATATTTTTTTACTTCATCCACAATTGCTCAGTAATTAATTTTTCTTTCAAAAATGCTGTTTTTCGTTAATATATAGCATCACCTAGCTGCTCAATTTATTTTGTTCCTATAAAACACTTGTATTAGAAGAAAATTCCATCCGCCTTCCCCCCACCGAAAAATGGCTGTATTTTGGTTAATTATTGCTATAAAATTAATTTAAAGACACCAAATTAAAGATAATTTTGCTAGAAACGACTTTTATTTGAACTATTTTTTTGTAAATGCCATATTTCCCGAGAAAATACAGAAAAATCGATTTCTTTAATTAAAAATACCCCTTTCTACCCCCTTAGGTTCCGCGGACCCGTAATGCCCCTAAACTTGTTTGTTTCGTGAACTTTGGCCTATTTTAAATTTATAACCAAAGTTTAAAGTCTGCACAATTTTTTTTCGAGTTACGGTAGTTTTTTTCAATCTTTTCCTATACTAGTGCACCAGAGAGGGAAGTTTTGGGTAAATACCTTTACCGAATTTTTCTTATTCGGCTTGCCGGTCCACTTATCTCGCCAGCGAGTTACGTTACGGAGGATACTGCGGTAACAGCGCTCTGCGCGAGAGCGTATCTCTGTCTAATTGTCATGTTATTAACCGACATAACAGATATGCCATTTGCGTAGTATGGTCACTATTGTCTAATAATTGCCATTGACTGGCCTTCTCCATTTTTCTTTTCTTTTGCACGATAGTTGTATTTTATTTGAATGAATAGTACTATGCATTCCAAATTTATTGTTTATTTTGTAGGATATTAATAATTGGACATTTGTCACTTGTTGGTTATGCGTCAATGTATGACATCTCAAGGAGAAAAAATAATAAATTCACTGATAAGGGTAAGTACGTTTATGTTTGCTTCTGGAATTGGATGCTAGAGTGCGTCCAATGTATCAAGGGTTGCACTCCTAAAATGTGACGTCACATTTATTTCTGTTAAATGAGTTCAAAGTAACTTTAAACTTTATTCGTTTTGATAAGAAGAGGTAAATTAATTAAATCATTCACGTTAATATTAATATTTATTTATTTATTTATTTATTTATTTATTTATTTATTTATTTATTTATTTATTTATTTATTTATTTAGATACATCATCCAACAGTCGTACGACCAATTACAGGATGAGAACACATACATATTTACATGAAAGAGAAACAAAAAAAATAATAAATAAAAATAAAATAATAAAAACAATACAATACAATAGTACAACACACGTAAAAACTACAAAACATATATAGAAATAATTACAAATTCAAGCGTTTAATGGACGATACAGAACAGTGAAATATATCGAGCTCGTCTTGCAGGTGATTGTAAGTGTTACACATGAAATGTACGGGAGAAAAATTCAGTATATTCGTTCGGAGTCCAGTAAGATAAAATGTTGTATGATGTCGTGTACTGCCACGTGGTACATGGACTAACAGTTTTTCCGTTATTTCAGGGCAATTGATTTTATTATTTATTAACTTGTGTAAAAATATGACTGCCTGTTTTTCCCTCCGAGTGTTTAAACTGTCAGTTGAAAATCTACCCAAAAGTGCATCATGAGGATATCCAATAGGAGGATATATATACCATCAATTTTGTAGGACAAAAATTTCAACAAGCGCCTCTGAATACTTTCGAGCATATTGCTAATGTGACATATTCCGGGTGTCATATTAATGATGCATATTCTAATTTAGACTTAACTGTGTTAAATAATAAGGTTAACAAGTGAGTGTCAGTAAAACCTGACAAGTTTCTGATAACAAATCCGAGACTTCTATTTGCAGACAAAACTGTGTTTTCAACATGTCTATTAAATGTCAGTTTGTTGTCAAACATGACACCCAGGTCTCATCTTGATAATAGAACACAATATGGGTTCTTTGAAGACTTCGACTCTTTAGTGATGTGAAGTCAAGATTATAGTCATAGAGTAACGTTTCTCTTTTTCTAGAAAATGATATCACGTTGCATTTATCGACGTTGAGGGGCAGATCACTATGGTCACAACAAGTTTGTATTTTCAGAAGATTATCCTGAAGTTTTTTACAGTCAGCTAAAGTGTTTACGGCATAAAAGAGTTTGACGTCATCGGCATATAATAAGACAGGTCAACCACGATATCATTAATAAATAGTACGAACAACAGAGGTCCCAAGATAGAGCCCTGCGGCACTCCTGAGATGGAATTAATATCAATTGACCTATGACCACGGTATTCTACATATTGTGTTCTGTTATCAAGATATGATTTGAAGAAGTTGATAAGAGACTGAGAGAAGCCCACAGTTTGAAGCTTATTTAATAATATACCATGATCAAGCCTGTGAAAGGCTTTTGAAAAATCCGTATATAGCACGTCAACTTGGATGCCGATGTCAAGATTTTGTGAGATGTACTGCGACATGCACATTAAATTAGTAATAGTGGATTTATTTTTTACAAATCCATGTTGACTTGATATGATCTGTCCCTCAACATGAGGGTATATGACTTCATATACAGTGTGTCCCAGGATAGATGTAACAAGAGGTGTAATGGACCAAAAATTTTGGAATTATGGAATGGTATTTGGAGATTGAGTCCTGTTTGTTGTAAAACTAAAGTATACCAAAAATGACTTGATTTGGTGTTCTACAGGGTGTTTTATAAGCAAAATTGTAAAAATCACCACTAATAAAGTACCTTTATTTTTCAAACTATGAAAAAATTCCACTAAGACAAGTTATTTAGAATGCAATTTTATACCTCCATACCAAATTTCAGGAATATAAAATTATTTTTTTGAAACTTCCCATTTTTTCAACAAATTGGTATTTTATTTTGAACCATTCAATTAAAACTGCATAGAAATTATTTTTTGTGAATTAATATTTAAAGTTATGTAGAAGCTAAAAGTAGGCTATGAGAAAAGCAGGGGATACACATTTATCATTTATTATTGACATATCTGTCAAACGTAGTCAATATTATCCTTAATTTATGTTTCAAACTAACGAACCAAGCATAAAAAATTAAGTGAAAATGGTACTCACAGTGCGTGAAAAAATTTATATTGTGCAATGCTACGGAATTGGCGGTGAAAACTCGCTAAGACAAGTGGTAAGCCAATTTAATTTGAAATTTCCAAACACTGCTTTGTCACGTACTCAGGCTATGAGAATAATTAAAAAGTTTCTGGCTACTGGTAGTGTTCTTAACATGAAAAGAAAAATAAAAGCATATGTTGGAGACAATGTTGGGACTATTATAGCTCATGCTTCTGTTATAGAAATAGGATGACACTAAGAGAGAGATCAGCTCTTATTAATATTAGCAAGTCTGAACTCCAAAGAATTTACAAGGCAAAGAAAATTAGGGCATATAAAGCAAATTACTCTTGTTACATCTATCCTGGGACACACTGTATAGCAATCTCCAGGACTTAAGCGAAATTACATATAATTGATATCGAGTGATGATTTTCTATTACCTGTCTATCACCCTTTTTGTGAACGGGACAAATTCGGGATCTCTTCCAGATGTTAGGAAATGTACTCGTTTTAATAGATAAATTGTAAACTATTTTGAGAGGTTCCACAAGAACATCAGCGCAGTCTCTAATAATAAAGGCAGGTATCTCGCCTGGACCTTTTGTACATTTAAGTAAGGGAGTAAGAATATCGTTAGAGGAAAATTCGTTAAAGTTAAGACAAGGGGTATTTGTACAAAAAGTGTTGTTAATATTTTGGAAGGATAATTTATGAGGATTCAAAAAAAATCAGCAAAACTATTTGCAATATTTGGTATTGTTGTTGTCTCTTTTTTTGAATTGACATATGACCAGAAAGATTTTAGATCATTTTTTTATATTATTTTGAATATTATTTTCATATTCTTTCATGGAACTGTCAGTATCCCGTTTTATACGTAATCTAAGATTTTTAAATTCACGGAGAGCATCAGGATCCCCGGTTTGTTTATATTTTTTCAATTGTCTGGATTTCTCTTTAACATTGCGAACTATCTCGTTATTGTACCAGGGCGCGTACTTACTCGGGCGAGGTATAGTTTTCGGAACACACAAGTCCATAATGACATAGGTACAATATTTCATAAAATTTTTCACATGCAGCATTGACATCGTTGATACTCGCAATAGGTGACCAATCTGCAGTACTAATTTTTGTGTACAAAGTGTGAAAATCAGCTTTGCGGAAGTTATACCTTGGCACACTATTAGTCAAAACTTTTTTACTAACGTTATTGTTAGTTATAATCGGACATATACTCAAAGCTGGATGATGAGTGTTGAGAGTCTTCTCTGAGCAAAATATCGAATATTGAAAAATATGCTCGCTAAACTTCTCTTGATTATAAAACTTTCACTTAAAGCAATTTACCATAAAACATGAGAATACGATGCCAAAGTCTGTTCGCTGATAGAGCACCCGGTGTGAGGTCACGAACGTCTGAACTAAGACGCCATAGGCTCCGTTGGTTTTTTCGAATGCATAGTGGCGTCACTTTGTTTTATATTTTACTTGATGTATTTAATTAGATTTATTTAAAGGAAACTGAATTATAAGCATATATAATATATCTATTGTAAATTTATAGTAGTTTAAGTTAAATAAATAAATTATAATATTGAATTGTTTTAGTTTCAAATAAAAAATATGATAGAGCAAATATATAAAATAAATACAGTTAAATAGTTACAGCTAAATTTTTTTTATTCATTAATAGAATTTTGTCAAATAAGTATATATTATGTAATCTTAAAATAAAAATATATACTTATCTAATACTAATTATGCCGAACCCTGTATAAAACAAATATGTCAGTAAAATACAAATACCTAGTATAAGATAAATAAATAAATTTAGTTTTCTTCGTCAATGTCTAATTCTACCGAGTCCTCAAAGTCGCTTTCATTATAAAACTTATAATGAGTGGCATAACTACTTCAGTATGAACCTCTCGATCATATGTCTCTAAAATAAATTTATTTGTGTGATTTACACACTTGTACCAAATTGAGCTCGGCACTTGAGATAAAGCCTCATTCCACATAGCAAGAACGGCTTCGTCACTAAAACCATCTTTCCCGATGTGTTTGTCTTACGTAATACTCCTTAAAAATACCCAAACAAGTTCTATTGGGTTGAACTTGACAGTGATATGGTGGAATCCACAGTACTTCATGTCCATGCTCTCTAATTAAATTGTCGACAACATAGTGTTACTCTCTGCCAGCTATTTGGAGCAATACGGCTTTATATGCGGTATCACTGAAATCTATGTTTTTGGTTTTTAACCATGTTTATATTTTTTCTTTCGTCCAAGATCGGGTTGGTTGTTTTTATTCAAACCGAGAGTGGCATTATCTAAAATGCTTGGATTTTGTAACCTCTTCAAAGTCTCTCTGTCAGCCACTTTTCAAAATTTTCAGAGTTCATGTTGTCATGGTAATCTGCTGATCTATTTTTGATGGAGAAAACTAAACTCGCATCTTCAGCCATAAACCATGAATAGATCCTGCATGTACAACTATAAATATTTTCCTTCTGTAGCTGTACGACGCCTTTTCGATTTACTGGAATCATCTTGCCAAGAACGTTTTAATCCTCCTCTGCTAAAGATCAAAGTTTTGTCTAAGAACACTTCATCTTTGGGGTCATTACTTTTCAAATTTTTTACGTATTTGCGTAAAAACTCTAGCCGTTTTAGATACATTTGTGGTCTTTCACACAGTACTTTTCTATTGTCATCTTTTTTTAAAGGAAAAGCCTAATTTTTTAATCACTACATAAACTGGCACTGCCAATATCAACTATAGCTCTAGAATTTAGCTCTTCTAAAAGAATAGCCAAGGAAATATGTTTATGATCAGACAACATATCGTAAATAACATTTTTTGTTTCATATTTTACAGCATCGTGTAACTCTATTTTGGATTTTTTACGATTCCGTTTAACCGAAGTTTGAGGTTCCACATTTTCTTTGTCGTTTTTAGATATTTTTCTTACAGTCTCTTCATCGACTTTTAAAGCCTCATCCACTCGCCTTTGAACAGCTTTCATTGACAATAAAGGTCCACCATTTTCATTTTCCTTTTAAGAATATTCCAACAAATTCAAAACTAACTGCTGTGATTGCGGATTTAAAAATTCTCCAGGAAGCATGTTTACTATTTTAACAATAGAACAAGACTAAAATTGCCCTCTTAGGCACTAAATAAGTGCACTATACCTGCTATACCCGACTTCCGAGAAAGTCGACCCGTTCTGGAATTGCCAGCCGCATTCGACGCCGACACGCGTTACGCAAATTGGTTTGCTGTTGAACAATAGAAATGTCGCACCGCGAAGATTAAAACTTACGTTACAGATTAAGTTACAAACAATATTTCAATAAAGACAAAGAAGGATAGAGCTCCGGACGATATTCCTTACACTATACGACCGGGATTCTATCAGCGAACAGACTTTAGTTTAGCCGATTTACTCGAAGCAACCTATAGCAATCTACCATAACGAAACTCATTCACTCTTTCCTGACAGGTAGATCGCTCCAGGTTAGGGTGAATAATAAACTATCAACGTGGCGGGACATTCGCGCGGGCGTCCCCCAGGGGTCGTGCCTGTCAGCTAAGCTATATAACTTATACGTTTCCGACTTTCCGGAGTTTCCGAATACGAAACTTGCTAAGTACGCCGACGACACGGCCATGTACGCACACTCGCACAATGCTCAGGCGGCGAATATGCTGCTGAAGGCGCACATGGCTCGTGCCATGGCGTATTACGACAAGTGGAAAATTCGGATCAACGCCGAAAAGTCAGAATCTATACTCTTCACGCGCCGGTTCACTGAGAACCGCATTTTAACGCCTATTTCGGTCGGGGGTCGCCAAATTCCTATTAAACGGTGCGTGAAGTACCTTGGGGTTAGTCTGGACAAGAGACTGACGTACAACACTCACATCAACGAGACCATACGGAAAGTCTACTCCATGTCCAGGAGTCTGTATCCGCTTCTGGCCAGGAGTAGCGGACTGAACAGGACTAATAAAAAATTGTTGTACACGATGGTGATCAGGCCGGCCATCACATACGCGGCGCCGGTGTGGTGCAGCATCCCGGCCACGACAATGAGAAAACTTCGTGTTCTAGAGCACAAATTAATGCGCCTCATTTCTGATTCGGGCAGATACACCTCACTCAGAGATCTGTACGCCCGTTGTAACGACATAACTCCACTAGCGGACTACGTTCAACAGATTTCACAAAAATTCTACAAATTCAAACCGGGCGATAGTCCGCTAACCCGCAACATAACACACATCAGACAGCATAATGCAATTCTATTTAATTTGGAACACCCATTACCATACCAGACGTTGCCTATTTTCAGGCAACTTTCACCTTAGCCAACTTCTTCACTACTATAGTCTACCTTTATTCCATCTTTATCCTCACCTATCAACTTTATAATCTTAACCCCCTCTCTATTCCCTTTCTATTTGTTCATTGTTTTATCTTTTTTGTTCTTTTTATCCTCTTTTGTTCCAAAATTCATCCTTCGACCGATAACCTTCTTGAACTTTTAAAACCCACAACTGTTAACTTCCTCTACTTTCCTGGAGGCAGGAAGACCACCAGGGTGGAGAATTACTTCTAACGGGTTTTTTCGTTGTGTTTTGTTTTCCCGTGACGGTAACCAAAATTTCTTTAGTGTTTTTTGTGCGTGCACAGTGCGACAATTTTTAAAATATACATTAATTAGTTTTAGGCTCTTATGGGCAGCATAGTTTTAAGGCATTGTTGTTTTTAAATTCGCTCGGCGAATAGAAGTTACAACTCCTCACCTGAATTACCGTTCTTAGCCGAACCGGACCTGCTCCGCCCAACCTTACACCCACTACGGTGCTGCGCATCGTGGTTGCCAGGTTGGCTCCGGGTCAGGTTCCTACTAGGCGCACCTTTTTTAATTATAAATAAAGTCTTGTTGATTGATTGATTGATTTGTAGCAATCTACCATGTAAACAAAGTTTTACGTAATACCAACTTAGGTGATCCGAATATGTATGTGGAATAAGTACTTTGATACAATTTTGAGTTAGTAATTTATGACGTCAGAATATCACTGGTGATGACGTGCATCGCTTGAATATATTGGAATTACTTTAGATGCAAGAAATAATTAGATTTGTTTCAGCAAGAAGTCGCAAACTAGTCACCGACAATGAGCTTTATCTAACGTAGTCAGCTGATTAATCACGAATTGCTTTCAACCAATCGTATTGCGTCTAACTAGTCCGTGATGGTTGCTGGAACAAATCTAATATAATTATATCACAATATCATGCCTAATTAAAAAGCACAAACAAAAGGTTACTGACCTTGATGCAATATAATTCAAAAGAATGTCGTCAATTTGTTGGTCATACGCAGTAATGTCAGAAAATTCATCAAAAACCAAATTCTGTTTGTTGCTTTTGCCACAAAAATTTATTTATTACCAAATATTTAATATTTTGTAGGGAGTTACCTAATTCTCCCTAAAAGTCTAAAATGTTATTGATATATTGAAAACTCTTAGCTTTAAGGGGAATCCTGAACTATATTGTTTCCTTGCAAGAATAAATTTTACTTATATGTAAATAATGCTAATATAATAATAAGTTTATTTAACATACTCCAGTTCTGAATTTACTGCAGATTGCATTACGGTCTTTCCAAATCTTCTAAATTATTTATTTACATGTACATTCCAACTTATTATAATTCAGTGTACCGTTCATAAATAATATAATTAGGAGTGGTCTAAAATTGAAGCCTTGGAGCACACATGCGGTTGCATTGACGATAGTGGGATTGTATTAATAATAAATACAAAGGACCCCGCACAAAAGTATAGGAAATGGCCTTTCGGTAAATATTTTTGAAATTTTGGGTAGAAGTTCTCCTGGTTATACTGAACAAGAGTTCTTATGGGCACAATGCTCAAAATTCAATAATTCGGCCGCCAGTGGCCTTTGAAGTCTAAAAATATAAGGCTCTTATATAGTCTCTTGAGGTAAAACTTTGACCCCAAAATTTCTGTGACTGAACCGCAAGATATCTACCCCCCCATTTTCGAGGGCGGGGAATACGATGATGACAATATTTCCGACTTACCCTTCATTCACTTCCTTTAAACCGAAAAAATCACCCCTTTTTGAGTGCTAGACTTACTAGGCTTGTCGGATCAGGTTTTTTGCCAACTCCAATAGAATAAGTAAATATTGACCACGGGTGACCTAACCTACTCCGGAGGGTTGAAACTACCTACACCCCCAATAACAAAATGCCACGAAAACAACGAAAATCAGCTGGAAAAAGGTATATCCCTGTTATTGATGGCGGGGATCACAATGGTGATGATATTTCCAGATCTACCCTTCACTCGCTACCCTTAAATCAAAAAAACCACCTCTTTTAACGATTTTCCGGTGCTAGGCTTGCGAGGGCTTATCGTATCAGTTTTTTTGTCAATTCGAATAAAATAAGTAAAAATTGACCATAACCCACCATCGAGGGTTGAAACTACTCCCCCCAAAACTTCACTCACTACCCCCGAACCTGAAAACCACCCCCTTTTCGATTTTCCTCTGCTAGGCTTGCAAGAATATTTTTACATATATAATCGTATGTAATATCACTAGTGCTTAAAATTGTATCGAAAATTTTTTCGAAAGCGTGTTGCCTGGTAATATAAAGAGTGCAAATTGGCAGTTTATTATCTGATTAAATCCCGACCGCTTTAGCGGGACGGATTTAATCTTTGATAATAAAGTGCCAATTTGCACGAGTTATATTAACTAGGGGTAGGTTAGCTTGAGAAAAAAATTTTAGATAAAATTTAAAGCACGAGTGGTATTTGTGGAGAATATTTCACGAATAAATAATTCATTAAGTATATCTTCAATATTATGTTCAGTAATTAATTGCCTTCAGACGTTTCCTTGTTGCTTTTCAGATATTACTCACCTTTATCTTCAATTTCATCATTTACGTCACATAAAAATGCATTTCCAAAGCGATTCATCTAATAAAAAACAAAGTAGGTTTAAATTATGACAATCAAGAAAAACAATATACGTTAAACCATAGGTACTGAACTTATAAGACTAGTCATCACAACAAAGCACGCTTCGACCAATCACATTACCGGTGAAATCACACAAATTGCATATTACCAATCTATCCCTTTTACATTCTAAGGCTGCCGGCTCAGATGGTATGGTACCGCCATCTAGTAACGCTAGCTTTAGTTACTAGCCTAAACAGTGAATTGAATTATTATATTAAAGTGTTTATTAATATATATTTATGTATTTAATCCTTGTTTCTAATTTGAGAAGTTTGATAGTTAAGTTAATGTTTACTTGTTTAAGTAGAGAGACTTTAAGTACAACGAATTATAATGTATATAGTGATTCTGCAGAGTTTTGATTTTCCAAATAAGTGTTAACTGTTTTGTAATGATTGATGAATTACTATACGTAAGTACCTACATTTGTGTATTTATCCTATTTTGTAATAGGAGGAATGCATAGGTTTAGTAAAATATTTCGCCGCCAGGCGGTTACCGATCGCCTTTGGGTACTCTATTCATTGTGTTCTGTGCTTTGTAGTTTTGATGTGTTGAAATAAGTTTGTTTATTTGAAACATGCAGAAAATTGATAGTTTAGTTGAACTAAAACAAACGCTTGGCATTTTTAAAGAAGTAGTAAACAAAGATGCACAGAAAATGAGGTTATGTTGCAGTACCTAAACGCGACTCTGACGCCGCCTACATGCATTCGGTTTGTGAAATGTTTTGAACACACTAGATGGGCTTTTTTGTAATTTGAGAGCAACTATCCACTTTCTTCTAAAACTGCTGCATACTGGAAACTGGTGAAACTTGAAATTTTTATTTTTTCTATAATAGGAAGTGCATTGAGGCACACAATTGCTTGGTATTTTTAAATAATTAGTAAACAAAGATGCACAGAAAATGAGGTTATGTTGCAGTACCCAAACGCGACTCTGGCGTAGCCTACATGCATTCGGTCTATTATGTTAGGTATTAAGCCATTGAAAGCTGTGTACCTATAACTTGTCCCGAACCTATATAAGTTCCACACAGCATTGGTTTTTAGGTTATTAATACAATACTACAATTTACAATTTACGTTAACAATTAGTAATAAGCTAGAGAAGATATTTATAGATAACATTTAAAAGCATGATTTGCCGACACTAAACGTCAAAAAATTTTCGCAATATTTGCCGCTGCAGCGACCTAAAAAATTAGAGCGATAAATTTTGCATGTTGGTCCTGTCAAAAGCAGATCTAGCTTGAATTACCACTAATAATGACGTTTGATTGGTGCAATGTTGTGAAAAAACGGGCTCTCATTGGCTATAGCGTTAATGAGTGAAATAATCAATGAAAAACAAAAATATCTACATATTCCAAGGACCTGTGTTAATCAATTCCCTACAAGCCACTTTTAAAAAAAATTACTTGGTGTAAAGGCTGCTTGCCGAGTTGGTTAGGTCTCGTCTGATCGAGATTTAACTTATTTTGTTCGAATTGACGAGAAAAAATCCTATCCGACAAGCCCTCACTATCCCAGCACCGGAAAATCGGAAAGGGGGTGGTTTTTTCGATTTAGAGGTAGTGGGTAAAGGGTAGGTCGGGAAATATTGTCACCATCGTCGTCCTTGAAAATTGTTTTCCAGCTGATTTTCATTGACCTGTGGTCAATCGTTACTTATTTTATTCGAATTGATAAAAAAACTGATCCGACAAGCTCTCGCAAGCCTAACACCGGAAAATCGTTTTCTAGTTTAGTGGGTGAAGAATATGTCGGAAAATATTGTCACCATCGCATTCCCCGCACTTGAAAATGGAGGAGGAGTCAGTCACAGAACTTTTGGGGTTAAAGCTTTACCTCAAGGGAAGAACTTTATATTTTTAGACTTCAAAGGCCACTGGCGGGCGAACTATTGAATTTTGAGCATTGTGCCCACGAGAACTTTTGTTCAGTATAACCAGGAGAACTGTTTCCCAAAATTTGAAAAATTTTGACCGAAAGGCCTCTTCCTATACTTTTGTGCGGGGTCCTTTACTTCTATACATGTGACCAAGTTTACCAATACCCGGTAAATCACACTTGATGAAAACTTAAGCAGTATGGGTAATCTATATATTGTTTATAATTAATTATTTGTGGCATATTCATGATTTCTTACTGTTTGTTGGGCATTTTTCCATTGTAAAAATATTTAAAAAGTTGATGAAAGAAACCTCTGCGCTAAAAGGATCATACAAAGGCTTTTAATACTTCTAGTACAAACTGGAACAAAAATATTAAATGATAATTAAAAAATTAAATTGAAGGCTGTTAACGTTTCGGAAAATATTTTTTCTTTTTCCGTTATCAAAGCTTTGACTTCAAGTACGTCAAACATGACTGTCATGATTGCTGAATCCTTGTAAAACGAATGTCTACAATATAAAAAGCTAATTACTATGTAGTCCAATCAATGAATGCCCAAAAGGGGATTGTAGAGAACATTGAGAGGGGGGGAGAATTTTCCTCTTCAGAAATGTGTTGGGGGTAGTTAGGAGGTAAACATACTAAGTCCCGCCGCTTCGGGGGGGGAGGTTCCTTTTCTCGATTCTTCGCTTAAAACTTGGATACGATGCGTCGTACGAGAAAACGTAATCAATCTTTATTTTACAACACTCGACGTATTTTCTAACGTAATGTTTTGTCGAAATCTATACATTTCCTTAAATATACAGTGTGACTCACTTAAAATGAAGACACCTTTATAACTTTTTTATTTTGTTTCCGATTTGAATCAAATTTTACTCAAGTATAGAACAAATTAGGATCTATTTATGACCAGAAAAACATTTGCCTGCTACGAATGCAAAGCCACCTACGGTACCAAAATATGCAGAAAAAAATAAAAACATTTTGAATAATTAAAAATTCTAAAAAATGCATCGGATCGACGCCACAAACGTACATACACCAACATTTGATTTGGTTATTGATAGGGGATTTCTCATACATAAGCTCATCCGCAATTTGTGATGGTTACGTGAAATTCGTCAAGACCCATTAATATGATTCTTAATTTTTTTCAGCATATTTTGGTACCGCAGGTGGTTTTGCCTTTGCAGCAGGTGAATGGTTTTCTGATCATAAGTAGATCCTGATTTGTTCTATACTTGAGAAAAATTTGATTCAAATCGGAAACAAAATAAAAAAGTTATAAGGGTGTATTAATTTTAAGTGAGTCACACTGTATATTAAAGGAAATGTATAGATTTCGACAAAATATTACGTTAGTAAATACGTCGAGTGTTGTAAAATAAACATTGTTTTGTGACTGTGATTTATTAGCAGACCACGGTAAACCGCTTTGATAGAAATATTCAAGGTACCTAATTAATTTATTTATTAATTATCTATTTTGGCTGGCGAATATCTCGTAAATTATAACACATAGGAAGAAAATGAATATAGACATTCTTGTAGGAAATTTAATTATGTTTAATTTTGCACAGATTACCTATTTCCGTGCGACGCATAGTTTCCGAGTTATAAGTGTAGAATCGAAAAAATTAACTTTTCCACCCACCCCTCCACCCCTGAAGCGGCGGGGCTAGGGGCAGGAATTTTTTTCATGCCTTATTTATATTAACGTCCTGGCGAAGTTTAGCTAATGCCTAGGGGCGTGCCACTCCCAAAATAACGTACAATAATTATTTATAATTACTTTTTCGATCCCAGTAATAATAAGTAATTAGGATAGTAAAAAGTAATAATAAGTAATTATATCAAGTAATAAATAATAATAAAGAATTAATATGTAATTATAGTAATTTTAACTAATAAATCATAATAAAAAGTAATTTCTGGTAGAATGTAATTACAATAATATTATCAAAAATATTATTAATAAATTGAATACAAGTATAGAAAGAAAATTATAAGCGTGCCACATGTATACTAAGCGATTTAGTAGTAGGGAAGTATTTTTAAGGTTTTATTTTAAATAAAGAAGTATGTATATAGTGAAACTTTTATGTATTTAATTCTTTAATTAAAGTATTTAATTATTTGTATTTTATCTCGTATTTTGTATAATGTATACATGTATACATATTTTGTATAATGTATACATTATACAAAATACAAATAATTAAATACTTAAATTAATTAAATAATTAAATACATAGAAGTTTCACTATATATTTATTTAAAATAAAACCTTAAAAATACTTCCCTACTACTAAGTCTCTTAATATACTACATGTGGCACATAGTATAATAAACAAGTATTATTTTTTATAGAAATCTCTCTTGATCTCCTTATATTTTTTAATTAGGTATGTTAGTTTTGTCCGTTCATTTTAAATTAAATGGTCCATTTCCATATAATGAAATGAAATTGGTCCCTAGAAAATATAATTTTGTCTCAAAAATTTTCGGTAACCCTGTTATCCGAATTATCCTCAGAGTTATCATTTGAAAGAATTCTTCCAATGTACCATCCGTTATTGTAAAAGACACCATAGCACTTTTCATTCTGTAAATGAACTTTAAAATTTAAACATTTTCGGTAACACTTGGATAATTCATCTGCTGACTGACATCTTCTAAAAATGTAGGTATCTTTGTATGTATATTCAGGATTTCGGAGCACTGTGTGGCAGCAAGAGGTGCATAGTATAAAATTCGGCACTGAGAATACCTATTTGATTATCGTATTGCTCGATTACGGCACAATGACATGACAGTTTACACGCTTTTGACGATCACCCTGTAAGGCGGATATGGTCCAATTTTAATAGGAAGTGTTCTAGCATGCTATTTTCTATGCATAGCTTTGAAATAAAAATTTTAAGTCTAAAAGAAGTAATAGCGTCTACAAAAAAAAAACAATCTACACACAAAGACATATGTTTTATTCGATATTTGAATTCAGCATGTTATGAAATGAAATGAGTTTCTGTACAAAAATATTTTTTCTATGAGGATTATTAAAAATGTTCGTCCAGTTAAAATTTACCTATTTGATCAAATAGATATCTATAATAAGAATCATTGTAAAATTATTTTTATTAGTTTTGTCGAGGACTCAACCGTGCCCAAAATTTTGCACACCAGATTTCCTCTTTAACGAAGATTTCCTCGGATTTCCTTAGGATTTCCTCGAATTTCCTTCCGGGTGTACACCAGATTTCCTTCGCGATTTGTCTCTCGGTTTTGTAGCAGTTTAATTAGTTGAAAAGTCGCCTCTTTTGGTATATTCTTATTATATTAAATATCTTAAATGACAAGACTATTAAAAATAATTGGTGTGTTACCTACATGACTCGATATCAGAGTAAATATTTTAATTTAATTTTCATGAGTAGTACCTAACAAGTAATGGGGTGGGGGTTCTGATAGGGGGTGGAAGTGGGGGTGGATGTGGTAAAAACATATTTTGAGGTTTTTGTTCTTGTGCACACACTAAATCGCAATTTTTTTTCACCCCCTTTAATAATGGGGCGGTAATGGTAGTTGGCTAATGCTGAAAATTTTTCTGAGACCTTATAGCTTCTCTTATATGTACTAAATACCAATTTTATGAACTGTTACTTGCTTGATTTATTTATTTACCCCCATTTACCCGAATGTACCCGCCTCCCCAACCCTTCAACGGAATAAGATGAAAATATAATCTAGTTCCAGATCACGTTACCAAATTTCAAGTACCAAATTTCAAGTCAATATCTTAAACGGTTCCAGAGTAATCGTGAGCACAAAAATGTTTACAGACAGACCGACAGACAGAAAATTTTTTTCGCTCAAACTTAAAATCTCCACGTTTCATGATATTCTAAGCCTGTGTGAACAATAAAAATTTTATTTTTTTTTTTGTTACCTCGATTGTTACTAAGTAAAACTTACACACGCATTGAGTTTACATTAAAAGTCCTGGCCTTCTTATTGCACACTGCAAGTTGTTGAGTTCTCACTCCTGTTGTAGGTAATAAAATGTAAATAATAAGTAATAATAAATAATAATAAGTAATAAAAAATAATAATAGGTAATAAAAAATAATAATAAGTAATAAAAAGTAATAAAGAGTAATAATAAATAATAATAAGTAATAAAAAATAATAATAAGTGATTTGTACGAGTAATTTTGGAAGTGGCACGCCCCTCGGCTAATGCTAATCTACCACTTAACCAGGACGACGAGATGAGATACCGACGAGATGAGTCACCAATCCAAGTGACGGACTCGCTCGGCAGTGCTTAACTTCGCCGATCGAGGTCATTGAAACTGGTATCGTACCTCACCTCATTCTTAGTATGTTTCCCTCCCAACTACTCCCAACACATTTCTGAAGAGGAAAATTCTTCCCTCCTCCAAGTCCTCTACAACTCTTTCATTACTGGACTAATGGTCGTGAGACCCATTTGAGTTTTCAAGAATTTTTAGGTCGTGAAAAGGGCTTTTTGGGCAAGCGTCCTTTATATCGACTTGGATCTTTAACTTGAAGTGTTTACTTAATTTTAATTTTTCAACAACTTCATTATTTATTTTCAATTGAGTATAACAATTAATTTAAAATAAATCTTATGGTAAAATAAAAATTGATAATTTTGAAATATTATAACTGAAACTTTAATTTGTCTTCTAGGTAATAAGTATATCCAGTCCTTCTCAGTATTACGTAACTGGGAAAAATTAAGAAGACCCATAGACAAATTCGATTATAATAAACTAAAATGTTTTCAAGGAATCAAAACGTACAACATGATATTAGTGGTCACTGGTCATACTCTAGTAAATGGAGCCATGGTATTTTTAAATAACACAAAATATATAGAGGACGTGAGTATTTTTAAAATTTAAATAAGCAAGAAATAAAATGAATTTAAATTTTACTGAAGCGTCTAAGTCACTTTTTTTATACAATGTATTATTGAATCGATGTTACAGTTTCAGTTGCTGATTTATGATGGTAAAAAGTTTGTATGAACCATTACATTTTGGCAAATTTTGTTACCTGTTTGTTAAAACCCAAAAGACGCCAGAAAATATAAAATGTATAGATTGTTTTTTGGGTAACGAAATATGAATTTAGTAATTTAGTGGTTTAGTAATATTGTTACGTGCTTACACCCCTTTTGTAAACGTGGATTCGGAAATTATAACACCAGGGTAACACTTAACACTAATTTAATAACTTACGTACTAATTACAACAATTAATTACTTTACTAATATACCACTAGATACTATAATTCACTACTTCAGTCACTTTATCATTTTGTTTACTCCTTGATCTGTTCTCACTATCTATACTAAATTACTCTGCTAATGGAACTCTACTGCTAACTGAACTGTACTCTCTTTTGCGCAGCCACTTTCTCTGCTTTTATACTCTTGGGTAAGTAGTTCTGGATCTTTTTAGTTCTCTAGATGTTTCTAGATGCCGCGCCTCTCTCGGATGATTGCCGAACTAAATAACTTAATTGTTCTTTGTGACTTCTACATGGAACGTAGAGGGAACGCTCATAAATGGCTATTAAAAATAATTCTCAAACTCTCGTCAGATTGTTCGCATAATAATGTTGCATAATGTTGCAAGAGTTGCGACTTAATGATAAGTATTTGAACTTGAAACTAATAGCAAAGGATAACATTGCATGACCTACATCAGCAAAATCGTACGACGTATATATTTTATTACCATTAGCATACTGATGGAATTTACAGAACTTTATTTTCACATGTAGATCAAATATAAAGAGCATAAATAGTATGGGGTCCAAGGATGACCCTTGGGGCACCTCTGAATCATGAGTGATTTTTTCGAACAATACAATTCCACCTGCTGATTTTTTCCAGATGAATAACTACAGATACTAACTCAACAAATTAGTTAAGTTTTCATAATATAGCTCATGATGCAAACAATCAAAGACCTTTGTGTAATCCAGCATTAACTAAAGTCTGTTCGCTGATAGAGTCCCGGTGTGATGTCACGAACGTCTGAACTAAGATGCCGTAGGCTCGTTGGTGTTTTCGAATGCACAGTGGCGTAGCATTGTTTTATATTTTACTTGATGTATTTAATTCGATTTATTTAAAGGAAATTGAATTATAAGCATATATAATACATCTATTGTAAATTTACAGTAGTTTAAGATAAATAAATACATTATAATATTGAATTGTTTTGGTTTCAAGTAAAAAATATGATACAGCAAATATAGAAAATAAATAGAGTTAAATAGTTACAGCTAAATCTTTTTTATTCATTAATAGAATTTGTTTAAATAAAACACACTCTTTACTGTTGTACTTCACTCTGCTATCAAGACTGACTGCCTGGTCCTAATCCTTGTCCTGAGTCAGCAGTTATATCATAACAGCTCGAATGTTTTTATTATAAGAAATCACATACACCAATGACTAGTAGTACACTACATCCACTTTTCCTTTTACAACAGTGTTAATAAAATTAACAATAATGTCTACAATGTGAGTTATGGCGGTGCACCAAATATAACAATATACCTACTAAACTATATAATAATAGAACAATATAAGAATATGATATAGCAAAATATATTAATATAAAAGTCATAACCAAAGGAAGGTGTAAATTTGAAGAATACCAGTCTACGGCCTCTGATCCTTTGTCGGTCACGTGGACATGGACATGCCTTGGACCAACTCATCTGTTACTGTAACATATATATAACAATATAGTAAAGTAGCATACAACGCATGTCACACGACGATACTAAAGTAAACTAGGCTTACGAAATATCAGTAATTATCTGACCCTCGTTTTTTGTCGGTCACATGTACTTATTTTGAAACATACACTGTCCATTCTCCCTCGATCTTCTTTAGATGCACGATGTTCCTTCTGTAGTTTTCGCCAGTTACATCATATTTAATTTGTATGTCTACTCTATCCTTACTCATTACTTGTGTACTTTGATTAAAGTTGAGGCAAGTTGTGTTTTCCTTTATTAAGTGTTTCACGTACACCTTGGTTCTAATGGGGTTTCTTCTGGTCTTCGCTTCCTGTCGCCGTAATCTTTCCCTTTTTTCTTTTGAAGAAGCTCAGACAATATCCATTACCAGCAGACATTGCTAGTGTCAGAGATGAAGATCAAACCCAGTACATAATAGAAAGTGTGACCAAGCATGTTCGCCCTAATACGCCTTAGCCCGCTGCGCTACTATACCTGCTCTTGGTAATTTATAATAATAGCTCTACCACTCACTTTTTCCAAAAATGACAAAGTACTAAAATCAAACTGAATTTTTTGGTTAGGTTATACAAGGGGCCATAAAACGTATATGTCTTAAAGCGGATGTGTTAACTCCTCAGTTTAGCATAGGTTTTAAAATAGCCTACAAGTTTTAAGAAATAACTATATTAAGACCGATGGGACTTAAAACGTACTTCTACAAGAATAAATCAGCGTACTTAAAGAGCAATTGGTTATTTTGTAGGCATTTTAAGACAAGACACGTTTGAAGTAGAATTATTCACAACTAATATGGTCGATGCACACAGCTGCCACCACTTCCAAAGGTCAAGAAATAAACAACGGTCAGTCACACTGGGAAGGTTCCAGATTGAACATAGAAATGTAGTTTTTTTTGTAAGAGAAATGTTTTTTAGAAAGAATTTATTAACATTGAATCATATTATGGAAAGATGATACTGATTTATTTATTTTTAAGTCATCAAGGAGAAAAATAATTTATCCATATAGTTATTTAAATTTGCGTTTTTGGAGGGCGCAAGAATTTTGTAAGAACTGTCTAACTAGATTTTACAGTAAACTTAGCCTCGTTGAAAATTTTAGCCCGCTACGAGGGCTCTCAATACTTCATTTATAAGTAATTTTTCTCAGTACTTGCGATATGTTCATTTTATAACTATGCATGGCGTCCCATATATTTTCTTTTATATTTACTTTATTAAATACAAAACATTCTCTCAAGCATCTGTGTGTGCATTTTAAACTTTAATAAGTACTTATTCTAAACAAAGTATGGTTTTATAATACCCTTTAGATATTCTACGAGCAGAGATTTAGATGATTCATTAAAACTTGAAAGCTTTAAAAGTAGTTTTAAATGAAAATATGTAGGCCTTTCTCTATACCCGTATAAGGGTTTTAAGTCAGTTTTATAGAGTCTTTCCAGACCATTTACGTTTATAAGAAGTCTCAGAAATAAGCTTTTAGAATATCTTATAGAGTATGTTAAAATTAAGATTGTTACTTGGGTCTTACTACCTGAATAAATGGGCATATCTATCTCAACTCCTCCTAAACTGTAGGTTATTGTTTCGTCATTATCGATGTGGAAGACTTAGTTTGTTTCTTCTTCATCGGTGTCTTCTTGTATGGAATGCACATTCGCCACTTTCTCCTTCTTGAATTTTCTAGGAGGCTCTACATATGGTTGACTATTTCTCACACGTTTTTTTCTTTCTGCATGTGTATTATATTGAAACCTGAAATGTCCTTGGGATCCACAGTTATTGCATGTCTGATTTGAGGCCGGACACTTTTCACTTGAAGAAGAATGTTTGTTTCTTCCACGTCGACCACAAACCTTCGGTGAATAGTGAGTTGTAGCTTGATATACATCTATTTTAGCTGTTGCCTCTACGTACGCTCCTGGAATACTGAAATATATTTCCTGCAAGCACAGTCCGCTTATACTTTTTTTTTACCAGTCCTCAATACTCGCTGTTTGTGCCAAAGGACCTGTTGAAAATTGTTTATTTGTGAATAATTTAATAATGAAAATTTAGTAGATAATTAATACAGTCAATTCTCAAAATATTAACAGTCACAAAATTCATTAAATATTTTATTTTCAATTTTAAAGTAAATCAGAAATATTTCCGTTCTCCGCCCATGCTTCCGTTCGAATCGTTTCACGCCGAGATCTTTTCTGGTCTATTCGGATGCATGTCGTGAATATTAGAGAACTAATAACTTTTAATATAAACACTTGACACAGTTGTAAAACAGTTCGCTCCGAATCATCAAATCTACAAACAAACCTCGGACTACAAAACGGCAAATTTACACAGATGTGTATTTAATTAACAAGTGTAATTAACCACTGTGGTTAATAAAATATTTTAAGTCTTATGTTACAAAATAAATAAAAATATACATTTTTTTTTCGAATTTAATTCATTCAACGAAATGCGAGTGGTTCAGTCCCATACCCTGCAAAAATAATACACAGAGTATTTAAACTTAAGTGACCCTTCTGTCAAAAAGTCGGAAACGTTTTGGGGTGATTTTCAAGTGCGCGATTGCTCTATCAACTTAAAAAGCATCGTGTTCATTTCCACGCGTACGTTGATTTTTCCTATCGCAAGCATTCTGAGCAGACATCTCCTTCGCAATCGAAATGTTCCAATGCTGTTCCACCCAACCATTTCAAGCTCATATTTATTCGTCTCATCCTGTATACGATACAAAAATTTAGTTCCTCGGCTTAGCCAGTCTAGTTGCTATTATCACCAATATTATCATCATCATTACATTATTATTATTATGATTATTATTATTATTATTATTTGATTTAAGATTTAAAGATCAGTTAATTCCTCACCAGCACTTGTATCAAAAAGTGTCTTTTATAATGAATGTAAAATGTATAATCATTTACCTACTGATATAGAAAATTCCAAGTCATTTATTTTTAAAAGGACGATAAAGAATTTGTTAAGAGAAAAGTATCAATAAATTTCATTTAGTCTTACTATTTTTTACGTGTTATATTATGTGTAGTTTGTTATAATGTATGTGTTGTGTGCTCCTTTATACAATTTTTTTTTTACGTGTAATTTGATTTTATATTTTACACTTTGTTATACTAATGTAATGTTTAGTCGATTTATTATAGTATGTATTTGTGACGCACTCCTTATAGCCACTTGTATGATTATTACTTAATTGTATCTATGA
Organism: Rutpela maculata; assembly: GCA_936432065.2. Classification (NCBI taxonomy): domain Eukaryota; kingdom Metazoa; phylum Arthropoda; class Insecta; order Coleoptera; family Cerambycidae; genus Rutpela; species Rutpela maculata. The sequence continues at coordinate 166,915,098 of OW386287.2, read as the reverse complement.
TTGGGATATAAGAATTATTATTAATATTATTATTAAGAATTTTAGATTTATGCGACACGCTTTCTTAGCTGAAACTGGAAATCATCAAACCCATCCCATTATTATTATTATCACTATTATTATTTTTTAGACTTCGCAAGTGGCACACTTATTTATTAGTTATTATTATTATTTCCAACGCTGAATGACCACGCACCAATTCGTATCCCCCGCGTATGTTCATTCGTTGTAGCATTTTTTCTGGACCCATTGTCCCTCGTGTTCGATTCGAACAGATTCCGTGAGGCTTCCTTTCTTAGTGTTTTGGACCTAAGTCCCTTGTTTTTGGACCTGAGTCCCTTATTTTGGACCTGAGTCCCTTGTTTTGAACCTGAGTCCCTTGTTTTGGACCTGAGTCCCTCGTTTTGGACCTGAGTCCCTCGTTTTGGACCTGAGTCCCTCGTTTTGGACCTGAGTCCCTCGTTTTGGACCTGAGTCCCTCGTTTTGGACCTGAGTCCCTCGTTTTGGACCTGAGTCCCTTGTTTTGGACCTGAGTTCCTTGTTTTAGACCTGAGTCCCTTGTTTTGGACCTGAGTCCCTTGTTTTGCGAGTGCGTTTAATACATTTTATGAAATTCACTTTTTTGTGTTAATTACTGTACGCTCTTTTAATAATAATAACGCCAACACCAACAAATTTTTGATTCTCAAAGACAAATAATAATTAAAGAACTTTATGGTATACTAGTGATTCAAAACATAAATGATTCGGACAAATATTATTTCTATCTCCTCCTAAATGCTTGTAAATGTCCCTATGATAAGGGTTGTTTTAATTGGATTTCTTAATTATATTATAAACATTGCGATATAATAGTGCTAGGCCCGTGTTCTTAGTATATTTGTTGAAGTTTTCTTACAAAGTTTATGCTCTGTTCCTTCTTATTTTTCACTGGATTTACACATTAAAGAATTAAGACGCACTCGCTTTTATTTATATGGTTAATCCTCGTCGCTACTGAACAATCACTTAAATTTGTTTAAATAAAACACACTCTTTACTGTTGTACTTCACTCTGCTATCATATAAAGACTGACTGCGTACACTACACTACAATGCCCAACCCCATATAAAACAAATATGGCAGTAAAATACAAATACCTAGTATAAGATAAATAAATAATTTTAGTTTTCTTCGTCAATGTCTAATTCTTCCTTTAACACTTATAATGAGTGGCATAACTTCTTCAATATGAACCTCTCGATAATATGTCTCTAAAATCAATTTATTTGTGTGATTTACACACTTGGACCAAATTGAGCTCGACACTTGAGATAAAGCTTCATTCAACATTGCAAGAACGGCTTCGTCACTAAAACCATCTTTCCCGATGTGTTTGTCGTCCTCCTTACTAATTCCCCAAATAAGTTCTACTGGGTTGAACTGACAGCGATATGGTGGAAGCCGCAGTACTTCATGTCCATGCTCTCTAATTAAATTGTCGACAACATAGTGTTGCTCTGTTCTGTTAGCTCCAGCTATTTGGAGCAATTCGGCTTTAAATGCTGTATCACTGAAATCTATGTTTTTGGTCTTTTACCATGTTTGTATTTTTTCCTTCGTCCAAGATCGGGTTGGTTGTTTTTCTTCAACTCGAGAGTGGTACTTAGCATTATCTAAAACAATAATGCTTGGATTTTGTAACCCTGGCAAAAGTCTCTCTACCCGCCACTTTTCACAATTTTCAGAGTTCATGTTGTTATGGTAATCTGCTGACTTGCCAAGAACGTTTTAATCCTCCTCTGCTAAAGATCCAAGTTTCGTCTAAGAACACTACATTTTTGGGGGTCATTACTTTTCAAATTTTTTACGCATTTGCGTAAAAATTCTAGCCGTTTTAGATAAATTTGTGTCTTTCACCCAGTATATTTCTATTGTCATCTTTTTTAAAGGAAAGGCCTAATTTTTTAATCACTTTATATAAATTGGTCCGGCCAATATTAAATATTGCTCTAGATTTTAGCTCTTCCAAAGCCAAGGAAATATGTTTATGATCAGACACCATATCTTAAATAACATTTCTTATTTCATATTTTACAGCATCGTGTAACTCTGTTTTGGACTTTTTATGATTCCGGTTAACCGAAGCTTGAGGTTCCACATTTTCTTTGTCGCTTTTAGCTATTTTTCTTATAGTCTTTTCATAGATTTTTAAAGCCTCACCCATTCGCCTTTGAACAGCCTTTTATTGACAATAAAGGTCCACCATTTTCATTTTCCTTTTGAAAATATTCCAACAAATTCAAAATTAACTGCTGTGATTGCGGATTTAAAAATTCACCAGGATGCATGTTTACTATTTTAACAATAGAACAAGACTAAAATTGCCCTCTTAGGCACTAATTGAAATATGTGCACCTATATCCGACTTCCGAGAAAATAGATCTGCCTCTGGAATCGCCAGCCGCATTCGACGACGACACTCGTTATTCAAATTGGTTTGTTGTCGAACAATAGAAATGCCGCACGTCGGTCATAATTTGACCACGAAGATTAAGACTTACATTACAGATTAGGTTACAAACAATATTTCAATAAAGACAAGGAAGGATAGAGCTCCAGAGGATATTCCTCACACTATACGACCGGGATTCGATCAGCGAACAGACTTTATAACCTGGTAGTCATCAGTGGCTTTCAGAAAATCGTCTGTCAGATCTGGTAATAGCACTGTGATGGACTCAAATCCCCGGCTAATGTTATGGTAATATATTATGAGAGCATATATGGTTTAATAGCTGCTTAAGTATGGTCTTTTCTAGAACTTTCTATATATTATTTAGAAAGCTTAAAGGTCTAAAATTATCATAATTTTCTGGTGATTCCTCTTAGAAAGGAGCATAAGCACATCATCTTTCTAAGTTACTCGAACTACGTTATTTTCTATCGAAAAATTTATTGTATATGTTAATGGGGTCGTCCCCCCCCTCCACTAAACTTGATTTTAGATTTTCTCGCTTTAAAATTTCGTCGGAATCAGCACCTAAACCTTATAATATCGGTTCAATGACACCCTGTGGATGACAATTTATTTGTACCTTGTACTTCTAGTTTTATGCAAACTCCATTAGAAGAGGATTTGTAAATTTGTGTTTACACGTGGTTCAGATATATTTTATGATGGCTGCATGGCTTCTTACAGTTCAACTATATGAGACAGTGGATAAAAACAAGAAACTTACAATTAGAGACGTAATGAAAGGAATTGTTTTTAGATATTTAAGGTAATCTTGCTTTAATGAACAATATCTTTTTACTATCTCAAGGTGAATTAATAGTGAATAGTAAAATTAAGAAAATACAAGTAATTATATAAAATAAATTATGACAATACTGAAAATTCCTTAACCTTTTGTCCATGAAGATAATCACTTTACCGCCCAGTGGAATAACTGGTCAACTTTTAGGTTGGAAGTACTTCTTTGTAGGACTAGAACTAAAAATGTTTCTTTGTTTTACAGGACTATTCCAGAAAATAAGGTTATGTATTTATTAAGATTTATTTGTAATTACAAATTACAGTTGAACAATTATGTATTGTTAGAAAAGAAGATATAGGAACAGTAGGAGCAACATTAAGAATCCTAGACTTTTTTTCTAAAATGATACATTTACCAACGTGTAAAACACCTATACATTTTTTGTTGGTTATTAAGAATATAATAAATGAATTAACTAATAGTATATTGTGTATTTAGGTGTGAAAGCAATACATTCCCGGACGACGATGCAAATTGTCCACAAGCATCGAAGTCCG